>CM060401.1:70102473-71302473 GCA_030545235.1 Helianthus tuberosus | reverse complement strand
TATGTATCTTAAACTCTTATGATCTGTATAGACTGTAAACTTACTTCCATACAAATAGTGCCTCCAAATCTTAAGGGCAAAAATTATGGCTCCTAACTCTAAGTCATGAGTCGTATAGTTTTCCTCGTGCTTTTTCAATTGTCTTGAGTCGTACGCAATTACCTTCTTGCGTTGCATTAGCACACATCCTAATCCTAGCTTAGAAGCATCACAGTAAACTTCAAAACCTTTTGTTCCTTCTGGTAAGGCAAGAATTGGGGCGTTTGTTAACTTTTGCTTTAAAATCCTAAAAGCTTCCTCTTGTCTAGGTCCCCATTCAAACTTAATTGCCTTACAGGTTAGCTTAGTTAATGGCACAACTATTTTAGAAAAATCCTTAATGAATCGTCTATAGTATCCAGCTAACCCTAGAAAACTTCTAACTTCCATAGCCGATTGCGGGACTTTCCATTTGTTGATTGCTTCTATCTTAGCAGGATCTACGTGAATACCTTCATGATTTACCATGTGTCCTAAAAATTGCACCTCTTGTAGCCAAAATTCACACTTCGAGAATTTGGCATAAAGCTTCTCCTTTCTTAACAAGGTTAAGAGTGCATGCAAGTGTTCACAATGCTCGTCCTGACTTTTGGAATAAATGAGTATATCGTCGATGAAGACAATTACAAATTTATCCAAATACAGTTTACAGATTCTATTCATCATGTCCATGAATGCTGCAGGAGCATTTGTTAGTCCAAAGGGCATGACTGTAAACTCGTAATGACCATACCTGGTTCTAAAAGCAGTTTTAGGTATGTCTTCTTCTTGTACTTTCAACTGATGGTATCCGGAGCGTAAGTCTATTTTAGAAAAGTATCTAGCTCCTTGCAATTGATCAAAAAGATCATCAATCCTAGGTAATGGGTATCGATTCTTAATTGTAATCTTATTCAATTCCCTATAATCGATACACATTCGCATCGACCCATCTTTCTTTTTCACAAACAACACAGACGCTCCCCAAGGGGATGAACTAGGTTGTATAAATCCTTTACTTAATAATTCATCTAGCTGCTTTTTCAATTCTAGCATTTCGGTGGGTGCTAACCGATAAGGTGCCTTGGCTATCGGTGTAGTTCCAGGAATTAGATGAATTCTAAATTCTACTTCCCTATTGTAACACCTGTGCCTCCACGGCCATCAAACAAATACCAAACCAATGAAATATTATGTTTCATACTTGGGATTTGTAAAAATATGTGTATCATTTGCACATATCAATTCTTGTTCGATTTCAAGCTCTAAATCGCTTTCTGGAAGGTTATATGCGCACTGATGCGTAAATATAACCAGTTTAATGCAACGAACACTCCGGAATAGTGAAATAGGCTTAACATACCTTAAATAACCTTTACATAACTTATATATAAGTTTTGGAAGGTTTGGTGTGGTGAAATCAAGTTTAATCGCTTACAGGGACTAAAGTTGACAAACTACGAAAGTATGCCAATTTGAACTGTAACAGACATTCCGGAACATGACCATAAGTTAAAAATACCATAAATATCCTTCACATAGCTTAGAAATAGGCTTTGAGGTGTTCGGTATGCTAAAATAAACTTTTGTGTCATTCAGGGACTAAAAGTGTCAAAAAGTGCACAAGTTTGCATTTTCGCGCATAACTCACGTTCTGAATACATCTGGACATCCAAAAATTTATGTAAGCACTAAAATATTTTATTTTAGTGTTCGCCATAAGAAAAATCCATTCGTCGCGTCATTTGGATCGTTTTTCGCGCTTATGCGCATTCCGTCGTAATTAAGCGAACATCGCGTTCGTACGGCCAAACGAACCAACCTCCGGCATATTTTTGAGCATGTTTTGAGTTCCCTATACTTTAAATTCATTTTAGTGCCTTGAAATGAGGTTAACGGGGTTCAAACGCATCGAAAAAGGCCTTAAACACGTGCAGGGACCATTTCTGCCAATTTTGAAACAATTCTGGAACTGGGAGGCAGTAGCGTAGCGCGAGCCCTAAGGGCCTACCTGTCGCGCTACGCGACTGCATGATCTAGATCAGATTCAATGTTTTAACAAACGGGTCCCAGCTGTTCGATTCTCAACCACACATTCTCAATCGTCTAGTCAGCGGATAAGAACCTAATTTCAGCTTCCATAAGGTTCCGACAAGTGTACGGGTTGGATCATGGCACGTTTTCCATGAAACGATCCTAACGGTTCGGGTATTCCTATAAATACCCAACCCACACAACCTCATTTTGCACAAGAATTCTGATTTGAGAGCTCTAAGTTGAAACCATTGTTTCATACCTGAGTTCTTAGATCGGGATTAGCATTCGGGGACCCTGGGTAAGTATTCTTTCGTTCTTTTCCTTATTTTATTGCTTTTCGAGTCAGAAAGTCAAACTTTGTTTGACTTTCAGCGTTGACCAGTAATGGTCAATGCGAAGTTCGTTTGAACTTCGCAACGTGAGTGTAATCACGTTGGTCATAGTCCCTTGGGACTATGCCCACTGATTACCACGTTGTCTAGGGTCGTAGGGTAGGCGATCTAATAAATCGCCTATACCTTCGAACTCGACCCATTTGGTCGATCATTAGGATCCGACCAAATACATTAGGTGACCATAGTAGGTAGGGAATAACCTTCCGAGGTTATACCCTATGGTCACATCGTTTAAGTAGTTGTATGATAGGTAGTTTATATGCCTTAGGTAAATTACCATAATACCCTTTTCATGTATAATTGGTAATTAAGCATATGTAACCTAAACTTTTGTCACATAACTGATTATGTAACATGTTTAGGCATATAACACTTGTCATAGGACTAGTTAGACGGTCCGAACGCGTTTCACGCGCACGACACGTTAAAGTAGCATATGTTACCTTAATGGGTCGCGATGGGTCGAAAGCACTTAGGTTAGGTTTCATGTAGTATGTAGGCCTTGTTAAACCATATCATATGAGTTCCAATACTCATTTGGTTTACCTAGCCTCATTCTATCCGATCTCCCGATTTAAGTCCGGTTTATTTATATAGTTTTAGATTGCCGACAGATTCCGTGCTCTCTCTAGCTTTGTTTGGTTGTTGTTCAAGACCTCCAAGCATTCTCAGGCGAGTACATTATTCCCCTCTTTTACTGTTTTCAACTGTTTTGGGGTGACTCATATGTGCTAAATGTTTTCGATGTTATAACGATGGTTTCAAAAACGATTAAGATGATTTATACAAAACTAATAACGATTTCATAAAGTGAACAAACTTGTTGGTTGTAGTTACATAACAAATGACATTCATTAGCAATGATCAAGCCGACCAGTATTAGGTTATGGTACCATAGGATCTGACAAATCCCGTTATTTACTACACCCGTGGTTATGTGTGGGTATGGTAGGTAGCGACTGAATCTGTAATTGTTAACTTACCCTATGGAGGTTTGTTAATACGAAAACGAGAAGCGACGAAAACGAGAAGCGACGAAAGTCACGAAGGTTTGAATGTTATTAGCGAGACGATCATATAAGTAGTTTCACGACCTAAAACGAATTAAACGATTTACGATTGGTTTTCACACGATGTTTTAACGATTGGGTAATGATTGGGTTTCACACGATGTTTTAACGATTGGGTAACGATTGGGTTTCACACGATGTTTTAACGATTGGGTAACGATTGGGTTTCACACGATGTTTTAACGATTGGGTAAACATTTGTACATGATTTACATTTGATTATGCATTTACACGAAACATAGTATTGGTTTAAACCAAGTTTTACTTCAATACTTTGTTTTGTGCGTTTCATCTATGGTTTAGTTGATGCATTTCACTAGCCATACATATTATTTTGGTTATACATATTACATGATTTACATTTGGACATGAACATCACTTTGGTGGTTTGGTTTGGATTAAGTGATTAAGTAACAATGCGTGTGGAATATGATACAAGCATGGTGGATACGCCGCTGGTACTTCCTATATATAAGTGTTTGTATGGTATTACATATTGTAGCGTTATTTGAATCATTTCAGTTTGAGACATAGAACATTTTATACAAGTAACATACTTTTCACAAGACATTTATTTACAAACAACTTATCTTATACAAACTCATTTTACATGGTTATTCATTTAATCATGCATTATTCTCTTATTATACATATCACCTAAACTAATTATTTTTCAAATGATTTACAAAGACAAAGCAAATTACAAGGTTCATGACTAAACATTTTCTTAAAACAGAAGTCATGAATCTTATTTTTCACAAAACCTATGTACTCGCCAGCATTTCTTTGCTGACCTCGTTTTCACATATGTTTCAGGTATTGTTGAATGATATCGATTGATAAGATGCATGCTCACATAGGACTGGACAAGGCCTTAGTGACTCAATAACAACGATAGACTATGTTTAATTTGTGTATTTAGATTTCCAGACGATGTAATTATTCAATGTTTAATAAAACGAAACACTTTTTGGTATCCATGGTTATGAAACATTAATTCTGTTGCAACACGCCCCGATGTTTCCGCCGCGATTTGTTGTTTTACGCGGTCGGGGTGTGACACCTATCTGGTGGTAATCCAGGTAGTTCTTCTGGGAATACATCTGAGTATTCTGATACTACTGGAATTTCCTTAAGTTCCTTACTTTTCGTGTTAATGATTACCGAAATCATATACACTATTTCTTGTTTTCTTGAATAACTGGCCATCTTCATTACTGAAATGAATTTCAGTGGCTTACGTGGCTTATCTCCTGTAATCACTAATTCTCCTGTGGGTGTATGAATTTCTATGGAATTTTTGTCACAGAGAATTCAAGCATGGTTGGCTACTAACCAATCCATTCCTAACACCACATCGAATCCGGCTAAATTCATACGTAATAGGTTTGCAGAAAATTTATGACCTAAGAGTTCTATCTTTCCTTCTCGCAAAACCTTATTTATGTTAACAAAATTCCCATCTGCTGTTTCTACCGTAGAAATTTGTCTAAGGTTGGTTAAGGGTAGTTTAAGAGCTTGGCAGAATGAAGTATTTATAAAACTTTGGTTTGCACCAGAGTCAAATAATACTTTTGCATAAAAGTCATGAACTAGGAACGTACCAGCTATCACGTCAGGGATTAGTTCTGCTTCTTGAGTGGTCAACTGGAAGGCTCTTGCATTTTTCTTGGTAGTTCCTTCTGCAGGTTTATCTTTGTTATCAGCTGGTTTGATCAATTTTGGGCAGTCTGGCCTAAAATGTCCAGCTTCTCCGCAGTTGTAGCAGATTGTTGCTTTCTTCTTCCTGCAATCTTCTTCTTGATGCCCTGGAATTTTGCAGAAATTGCAATACCCTTTGCATCTTCCAAAATGCATTCTTTTGCAGGTATTGCAGAATGGAACAGTGGAAGATTTCCCAGTTCCCTTCTTCTTGAAATTACTACTGTTACCCATACGGAATCCTTGGGTAATCTTTTGGGCAACTTCCTTTTTCCGGTTGTCTTCTCGCGTACGCACCAGTCCATCCGTCAAAGTGTTGGCTAATTCCACTGCATCGTCAATAGTGCGGGGTCTCGCAGCTTTAACGATATCACGGATTTTACCAATCAATCCCCAAATATAGTGGGAAATAAGTACCGGTTCTGGCGAAGCCAGGGTTGGTACTACTCTAGCATACTCGAAGAATGTCGAAGTATACCCTCGACAGTCTACATCCACCATCCGGTGGTTCAAGAATTTATTCGCCATTAGTTCCTTCTCATATTCGGGACAAAATTTTCTTTCTACCAGCCACTTAAATTCTTCCCAACTCATGGCATAGGCCATATCGCTTCCCTTGGCTTGTAGTACCGTATTCCACCATTCTAGCGCCCCTTCTTTAAAAAGATGCGACGCGTACATGACCTTGTCTTCCTCAGCACATTTACTTATTTTAATTACCGCCTCGGTTTTCTCTAACCAACGCAGTGCGGCAGTTGCCCCCTCATTGCCTGCAAATTCAGTCGGTTTACAGGCAAGAAATTCCTTATAAGTGCAACCAGGTGTTGCAGCTTTCATTTTCTTAGGAATTGGGGCTTGCACTACATCATTGTCATTATTATTAATGTTGCCGCCTCCATTTACGCTATTACTGAAGTTGTCTTCATGAGTACGTTTGCTAGGAATAATTTGTTGAGGCTCAACCAGATTTCCTGCAGTAGCAATGATTGCTGGAATAGCATTGGCTATTCCCTGAGCAACGATATTCTCGATATCTTGTCTATTCAGAAATTGATCTTCATGGTTTTGCGCGGATTGGTTACCCTCGTTATTTTGTTCATTACCAGCGTGTTCCATCTGGTAATTAATTTATATATAAGTGATTAGCATAAAATAATTAACAACCAAACATAACAAAACAATTGCACATAATCATGTAAACACGTATAGACAAAATTATCGATTTTTTGACGTTCGATATTTTATATATTATAATAGGCATCCATACACACTGGTTATCTTACAAAAGTTTTATTTTAGTTGTTTCACATGATTTTATTTTTATTTTTATTATTATATTATTATTATTAAACACATGCTCCCACAACCACACAACTCTAGTCAGCTGGTATCTCAGAAACGACGTTCCATCTCGTCGTATTTCCAGGATATCCTCTCCCCTACTTCCCGGATCCTATTCCCAGCGTCTATCAGCTCCTCGCCATAGTGGCGGAGTTCAGCCAAGTTCTCGGAGGTCATAGGTGGGTGCAGTGGAGGCTCGGGGTCAAATTGGGGGAAGAAGGTATTAGGGTTATTCAGGAGATTCTGAAATTGCCAATCAGTGGTCCACCACTCTTCTAGCTCTGCTGGTAGAGGTTGGGTGTGGATAATAGGATCTGGGATCTCAGGCTCTAGATCAATTGGAAGTTGTGCTTCTGCTGGGTAATTAAAGAGGTTTTCACCGGCAGGTCCGATGAGGTCACTAAGTGCCAGTTTATGATCCAACTCCTCCCATGATGGCATTTCCTGGTCTTGCCTGGAACTTTCTCCAATCTCTATTCCCTTGCCTTTATCCATCGGATCCTCAGTCTTTATAATTTTTCGTGTTGCTGGTTTCCTCCTACGCACACGCCTCCAGCCCACGAATCTTCTTCTTTTCTTTAGTTTGGGTTTCTCCAGAGGTTGAGCTTGAAATTCCATGGGTTCATCAACGTCGGCACAATAACCGGTAAAATCTCTGGAAACTTCCACATTAACATAATAGAGATTGAGATTCTGAAGAGCTTCAGACAACTCAATCATGCTGTTTAGCAGATATGAAGAAACACACAAAATTCTAGGTTAAAATTTTGTAACTTGAATTTCCACATAATCACAAAAGGGCAATCAGAAAAATTAAGTATTTCTAAATACTTAATTGGCTTAAATCAGTGGCTCTGATACCACCTTTTTCTGTCACGGCCCCCGTCCCAGTTTTACCCGATCCAGGAGCCGCGGGACAGAAACCCGTGGTATTTATTATTTAAGTTGACAGCGAAAGTTTTAGCAGGATCTTTTCAAACTTTAAAATGCCCGGTTATTTTATTCCATAATTTGGGATAAACCTCGTAATTTACAATAGAGGAATTTTACTAGGAAATTCCCTGTTTTACAAAACATGTTTATTTATTTATTTGAGCCACTACTTCAAGCTTGTTAGTGCTCCGTAGCACTTTTCCTTGATTCACAGTAGGTCACCTGAAACATGTTTGAAAAATATTTTATCAGCGGGGAAATACTGGCGAGTCATTCAAATTTGATAAAATGACACATAGTTATGAATTACAGCATAAGAGCGATTACAATGGCTTCTATCTTATTTTTATCTGGCGCCGTGTCACCTCCTGGTGACGATGGTCATACCACTATTGGGTCCTTTCACCCAAGTAGTGATGATTATCACTGTTAGGATTTATTAGCCTAACCATGAGAAATTAGTAATGTGCACAATACCCCACTAGCCAGTGATTCAAGATAACCACGACTTAATCCCTGTAATTATAACTTTTGAAAATAATTTAGAGTATTGTAAAACATTATTGATAAAAAGAGAATGACTCACATTGCAGATTTAAACGGGCAGAGTTTAGCCTACTGATAAGCCTTGTAACCTAAATTAAATGACAATGCACACGAACTAGGTCAGTAACTAATACAACATTTACGATAACTCACGAGATTAAAACCCTCACAACGAATGACAAAGTGCAACACTTAAACATCCATCGAATTTACGACGAATGACAAAGTATAGCCCTAATGTGGGCGGCACTTAAACATCCATCGGATAGTTTCAATCGATCGGACATTGAATCGTAGCAGTGATCGAGTTAATACCCTGTATCGTAGCAGCACCTCCTTAATGGAAATTATGATTTTGAGCAGTAGAACTTCGTTTTTGAGAAAATTTTTCGACACAGATGAACAGGACATGATCGGATCAATTTATAGCTGAAAAATGAGGTTTACGCAGCCCGCGTAAACCTCTTCTTGATCTTACGCGGCCCGTGAGGGCCACCTAGGCGTAGACTGTCACACCCCAAAAATCCACACGCGGAGTATCACCGCTTGGAGGCGTGACTGACCAGGATCAAACCACTAATCATATAGAACAAGTAAATAATTAAATGTAAAAGTCCAACCAACAAGATTAGTGTCCAAAACAACCATAGTTAAGTTATGAGCGGAAGCATAATGTTTAAAACCAAATCAAGAGTTCCAATATCCAAATGTTTAACATGGCACACAGCTGTCCATGTCCCACAACGACTCTCCCTTGTGCAAGCTCCAGCTAAGTACCTATAGACCTGCAAAGCATGTAGTAACGAGTCAACAACAAGTTGAGTGAGATCACGGTTGGGTGTTCGTTTTAAGTTGTTCCAAAAACAGTTTCCTTTAGCTGGCGTTCCTGCCGTGGGGGTTACCCCATAGTTGAAAACGTGATTTGTTTAACCATTTGTTTAACCCATTTACTCTGGCAATCCTGCCGTGGGGGCTACCCCATGATAGTTATATGGCATTTCGGCCGTGGGGGCTACCCCTTGAATACACTAGACTCATTACCATATCGACTACTGACTGAAGTCATGTTTAAGTGCCCTGAAACTGTCAATGTCTATCAGCATTGACGTGCCCCAGATCCATTAGTTCACGCCCGTCCTCTGCGGCACGGTGTGAGGCTTGTCAGACCTAAATAGCGCTATCTAACTAATGACCCGCTCGCCATTGGCCCGGCGATTAAGTCGATATAAAAAGGAGGGACTTCGTGATAGAGTTTTGGTCTAGTAAAAGTTATCTGTCCGTAAGGACGAGGAATTACATTCCTGAACCAGTACTGTCCTACCCAAGAAAGGACGAGGAATCCATATTCCTTAATCCCATTCCCAACCCCTGGGAATCCCATGCTTTGTAGAGTGTGAACTCACCTTGGTTTGCTCGGCAGATTACACAGAAAGGTCAAGACTAGCAGCTAGTGGTCAACCACGTCC
Organism: Helianthus tuberosus; assembly: GCA_030545235.1. NCBI lineage: Eukaryota > Viridiplantae > Streptophyta > Magnoliopsida > Asterales > Asteraceae > Helianthus > Helianthus tuberosus. The sequence goes on along the minus strand of CM060401.1, from coordinate 71,292,966 downwards.
TAACATGGTTATCATACAAGTCAGGTTTTGGTTTCACAGAGTGCACATAAGTATCACGTAAGATAGCACATAAGAAACACATACGGATCATGGCATCATGCAACATCACGCTCAACAGTTAAGACATATTCAACTTGCGCAATTAAGTGATTGGGCTCGCACAAGTCTAATGACCTTGTGCGAGTCATTCGTTGAAGCCCAACACTACCCGGCCTAAAAGCATGAAACCCAAATAATTTGTAAGCATAACACGGCCCAAACAGACATGTAAACAATCTTGTGCGGTCCGGATCATCTTGTGCGATCCGGACGATTTTGTGCGATCCCAAACCAGCCCAGCCCAGCCCAAAATCAACAACCGGCCCAACAGTTAAACGGACCGAACCGCTTGTGCGATCTGTTAATGCTTGTGCGGCTGAAGACATCTTGTGCGACCAAGATGTCTTGTGCGGTCCGTCTTGTGCGCCCAGCACTTGTGTGATCGGATCAGGTCTTGTACGACCTGATCTTGTGTGACATGATTACTTGTACGAATGGATTAAATATCATGCATATAATTATAGAAAATCCACCGTTACCAATCATGCATTAATTTAGTAAAAATAGATAAACAGTTTCCTATTTTTATGGTTTACCAATTAACAATTAATCATTTTCTAAACTCAACAAGAATCGATCAAACAAGGATTCCAATCACCAATTCTTATGAACCCTAAATAATACATGATCATTGTATGAACAATAATTTATCACATCATAATATTCAATCCTATTTACATGATCATTCGACAGATTATACACATCATACTTCATCATGCAACCAGATCCGAGAACAAGGCCTGATAATCAATTAACATTATCATTCCAAAGCATAGAAACATCACAGCCGATTTCATCATCTTAAATCTCAATTCATATTACACTACACTAAACCATTCGGATCCAAACATGTACATGGCCGATTTCAAACATTCATATTAACATAACTATATATTATTACGTAACCATCTAATCCCATCAAAATCAACATACATGTGAGCCGCTTAACAAGAACACTTATCATTCAACACAATCATAACAATATCTCATCAACATATCGAGTCTATGCAATACACATCATAAATCATCCAACAATAATTAATATACTAACCGAATAGAGAAGGGACAAGAATTGATCCGAACACTATGAACTTCGATGATGCGTGCGGCTGCCTTCGAGTTCGTGAGAGAGAGAGAGGAGAGCTAGGGTTTGTGGGTGTGTAGTGTGATTGCAAGTAATGAGAAGCAACTCTCAAAGGATCCATGTATGCGTATGGTGGGAGTGGGCCGAACCCTTCACATGGGCTCCCCTTTGGTTCGAGTTAAAGAAAAGTAGGCCGAGATTTGTAAAGCCCAAAGGCTTGTGCGGTTGGGTTGGGTTGGGTTGGGTTGTGTTGTGTTATGCGACTACAACATACATATATACACATAGACACGTAATCGTAATATTCAATAAATCAATCAAGTTCATATAATCGAATCACGTTCACCTAGGTTACATCGAAGTACAAAGATAGGTTCGGAAATACGAGTTGTCACATTATCCCCAAGTTGAAAGAAATTTCGTCCCGAAATTTAGCACGTACTCACTGAGGAAGCTAGTTAAGTTGCATGGTTTTCTTGGTTTTCCTGGGGTGTCACATCCTCCCCCCGTTGATCTGGAATTTCGTCCCGAAATTCCGTAGCTTCAGCCTCAGTAGTGGTTGTACCGGTTGCGAACAGTTGGGGATACTTTTGCTTCATCTGATCTTCGCGTTCCCAGGTGAACTCTGGGCCGCGACGTGAGTTCCAACGAACTCGAACGGGAGGTATTCTAGTACGCTTGAGGACCTTAACATCCCGGTCCGTGATCTCAACAGGTTCCTCGACGAATCGTAACTGTTCGTCGATCGTGAGCTCCTTCAAAGGAACTACGTGGGTCTCGTCTGACAGACACTTCTTCAGATTTGACACATGGAAAACGTCGTGAACTGCACTGAGCTCTGCTGGTAAGTTCAGTCTGTAGGCCACCTTGCCTATTTTCTCAATGACTTCGAAAGGTCCAACGTATCGTGGGTTAAGTTTGCCCCGTTTGCCAAAATGAACCACACCCTTCCAAGGTGAAACTTTGAGTAGTACACGCTCCCCAACCTGGAGCTCTAGTGGTTTTCTGCCCTTATCGGCGTAGATTTTCTGACGGTCACGAGCTGCCGCCATTCGTTGTCGTATCTGGGCAATTTTCTCTGTTGTGTCTACCACATGTTCTGGACCAGTGATCTGACTATCCCCCACCTCTGCCCAACAAAGAGGTGACCGGCATTTACGCCCATACAATGCCTCAAACGGAGCAGCTTTAATGTTGGTGTGGTAGCTATTGTTGTACGAAAACTCCACAAGTGGCAGATGCTTTTCCCAGCCGTTGCCAAAGTCAATCACACATGCCCTAAGCATGTCTTCGAGGGTCTGGATGGTACGTTCTGACTGCCCATCCGTTTGCGGGTGATAAGCTGTGCTCATATCTAATCTTGAGCCAAAGGACTTGTGCATAGCTTGCCACAGTTCTGATGTAAAACGTGCATCTCGATCCGAGATGATAGAGATGGGCACCCCGTGCCTCGAGACAACTTCCTTGAGATATACTTCTGCTAGGGTGGAGAACTTATCCGTTTCTTTGATAGCCAAGAAGTGAGCAGACTTTGTGAGTCGATCCACGATCACCCAAATAGTATCGTTACCACGTTGTGATCTAGGCAGGCCAGTAACAAAATCCATGGAAATTTGCTCCCATTTCCATTGTGGTATCTCTGGTTGTTGAAGTGGGCCTGAAGGTTTCTGGTATTCCGCCTTGACTCTCGCACAAGTCAAGCACTTGCTAACGTAAGTTGCTATGTGTGCCTTCATGCTAGGCCACCAGTATGTGGTTTTGATGTCGTGGTACATTTTATCCGCACCAGGGTGCACTGAGTAGCGAGACTTGTGTGCCTCATCCATCACAAGCTCTCGTAAGTTGCCATAAAATGGGACCCAAATGCGTCCCGTGACGTAGTAAGCACCGTCTTCCTTCTGTTCTAAGCGTTGCCTTGAGCCGCGTAGGGCTTCAGCCCTGACGTTCTCTGGCTTCAATGCTTCCACTTGAGCATTTCGTATTTGAGAAGGAAGGTTAGACTGTATAGTAAGTTGTAAAGCTCGTACGCGCTTAGGCGCAGTGTCCTTTCGACTGAGGGCGTCAGCCACAACATTGGCTTTGCCCGGGTGGTACCTGATCGAGCATTCGTAGTCATTTAGTAGTTCGACCCATCATCGCTGTCGCATATTGAGTTCCTTCTGTTTGAAGATGTGCTCGAGGCTCCTGTGATCAGTGTAGATAGCACACTTGGTGCCATACAAGTAGTGTCGCCATATCTTAAGCGCAAAAATAACCGCTCCCAGCTCTAGATCGTGTGTAGTGTAGTTCTTTTCATGAACTTTGAGTTGGCGTGAGGCGTAGGCTATAACTTTATCCCGCTGCATCAATACGTAACCAAGACCCTGAATGGATGCGTCGCAATAAACCACAAAGTCGTCTGTGCCCTCTGGCAGTGAAAGGATAGGTGCACTGCAAAGTCTATCCTTTAAGTGTTGAAACGCTAACTCCTGTGCGTTTCCCCAACGATAAACAACGCCCTTCTGCGTTAGTGAAGTAAGAGGCTGAGCAATTTTAGAAAAATCCTTGATAAATCTCCTGTAGTAACCTGCCAATCCCAAGAATAGGCGAATTTCCGTTGGTGTACGAGGTGCAGGCCAGCTCTTGATTGACTCTACCTTGGATGGATCAACGTGAATCCCATCCTTGTTCACTACATGGCCTAAGAAATGGACTTCACGAAGCCAGAAGTCACATTTTGAAAACTTGGCGTACAACTGTTCCTTTCGAAGGAGTTCCAAGATAAGTCGTAAATGTTGCTCATGTTCCTCCTGACTCTTCGAATAGATCAGGATGTCATCGATGAAGACAATAACGAATTTGTCTAAGTAAGGCTTGCACACTCGATTCATCAAGTCCATAAAGACCGCTGGTGCGTTTGTCATCCCAAAAGGCATGACCAAAAACTCATAATGTCCATAACGTGTTCTGAAGGCTGTTTTGGAGACGTCCTCTTCTCGAACTCTCAGCTGGTGATACCCTGATCTTAAATCAATCTTTGAGTAGTAGCTCGACCCTTGTAGCTGATCGAACAAATCGTCAATGCGTGGAAGAGGGTAGCGATTCTTCACAGTTACCTTGTTCAGTTCACGGTAGTCGATGCACATTCTGAACGTACCGTCTTTCTTCTTCACAAATAGCACTGGAGCTCCCCAGGGCGAAGAACTAGGACGAATAAAACCCTTATCTAAGAGTTCTTGTAATTGCGTAGATAGCTCTTTCAACTCTGATGGAGCTAAACGATACGGTGCACGAGCTATAGGCGCTGCTCCAGGAGCTAGCTCGATTTGAAACTCGACCTGGCGATGAGGCAGGAGGCCAGGTAGTTCCTCAGGAAATACCTCAGGATGATCGCGTACAATTGGAAAGTCTTCTATCTTTCTTTCTTTCTTCGAGGTATCGGTAACGAGAGCCAGAAAGGCAGTGTGGCCCTTACGCAAACACTTTTGAGCCTTAAGGGAAGAAATGATGCTCACCACAGCACCACTCTTGTCGCCACGAATCATGAGAGGTTCATCACCTTGGCGAGGAATACGAACAATCTTTTCGTTGCAAAGAATCTCTGCTTGGTGTTGGGACAACCAGTCCATCCCAATGACAACGTCGAAACTACCCAGAGTGATAGGAAGGAGATCGATCGAGAAAGTATGATCAGCAAGAACGAGATTGCAACCTTTGACTACGTGTGTGACCTCTAAACTCTTACCATTAGCTAACTCTACATCGTGTTTGGGATTCAAAGGTGTTGGGGTACGCTTAAGCAGTTGACTAACTTTTTGGGACACATAACTAGTATCAGCACCCGAATCAAATAAGACAGTAACGTAAAAGTCGTCGAGAAGGAACTTACCCGTCACAACATTGGGATCATTCCTTGCTTCTCCATTGCCGATAACAAACGCACGGCCCCTTGCTCCATTACCATTGTTACCCCCGTTGTTCCCATTCCCCGGATTGTTGTTGTTATTGTTGTTCTGGTTCCTGTTCAGTTGGGGACAATCCCTCTTGAAGTGGCCTTCAGCTCCACACTGAAAGCACCCTTTGTTATTACCCTGCGGCTGCTGTTGCTGGCGTTGATTCTGTTGATCTTGCGGTTGCTGACGATTCTGGTTTGCTGGGTATAAGCTTCTACAATCCTTTGCCGCATGGCCTGGCTTGTTGCACCGATGACAGTTACCCCTGGTGCATGGCCCACTATGACGTAGGTTACAGCGATTGCACTTAGGGTGATTCCCCTTGTACACCCCGCGGCTTTGGCTGCCAGATGATTGCTGACTAGGACTCCTATAGTCGTCAGTCCTTCTCTGTTGAGACTGCGATTGCACAGAAGTTGAACCTTTGCTTGAAGCTCCATCCCATTTACGTTTGTTATCACTGGGAGATTCAGAGGTAGCTGTAGCGCTAATGCGTTTTGGTAGCTTGTTCTGCTCCACCGCCTGATCAGTGAGACGGTGAGCCAACTGAACAACCTGCTGGTAAGTGGCGAGGTTTGCTGAAGTCACATGACTTTGGATCTCTGGCTTCAGACCCTTGAGGTAAAGTTCAATACGCTTAATTGGAGGGTCCACCATAGTAGGACACAGTAATGCAAGCTCATTCGATCTCTTTGTATACGCCTCAATTTCTGACCCCGTCATCTTGAGGTTGAAGAACTCGACTTCCAGTTTATGAATGTCGTCACGACTGCAGTATTCCTCCTTGATCATCTCTTTAAAATTGTTTCATGGGGTGGCGTTAGCAGCAACCAACCCCAGCATTTGGACCTGAGCGTTCCACCATGTGAGGGCTAAACCCTCGAGAGTGCCGGTAGCATATTTCACCCTGCGTGCCTCAGGGCATTCACACATTTCGAACACAGATTCTAGTTTCTCAAACCAGTGGAGGAGGCCTACTGCTCCTTCAGTGCCACTAAAAGTAGTGGGTCGGCAGTCCATGAAAGTTTTGAAGGTGCACACAGGTGGCTGAGCATGTTGACCTCCTGCCTGTGCGGCTGCAAGTGCCGCAGCAACCTGTTCGTTAATCAGAGCCATCAACTGGGCTTGAGTCATGTTGATGCGTCCAGACATGATCTTCATATCAAAGGAAGCATGAGTGAGAAGGGTTCGCGAAAGTGCGATGACAGAAGAGAGTAAGCACACACGTGTTCAAGCAAGAGTAGCTATACTAGCTAAGCATATCATGGGCAAAGTTCTACATAATCTAGCAAGTAGGCAATAAAACACAAACCATATCACCTAGAATGTCGAGCCTTGCACGTGGAGTGAAGCGTCGTTGTGGATCGTAGAGCACTGTACAGGTTATAGTCTGGTTTTAACAAAAACGTTTTCCTTTATTAAAACCAAGTTCTCTATAACCAATGGCTCTGATACCAATCTGTCACACCCCAAAAATCCACACGCGGAGTATCACCGCTTGGAGGCGTGACTGACCAGGATCAAACCACTAATCATATAGAACAAGTAAATAATTAAATGTAAAAGTCCAACCAACAAGATTAGTGTCCAAAACAACCATAGTTAAGTTATGAGCGGAAACATAATGTTTAAAACCAAATCAAGAGTTCCAATATCCAAATGTTTAACATGGCACACAGCTGTCCATGTCCCACAACGACTCTCCCTTGTGCAAGCTCCAGCTAAGTACCTATAGACCTGCAAAGCATGTAGTAATGAGTCAACAACAAGTTGAGTGAGATCACGGTTGGGTGTTCGTTTTAAGTTGTTCCAAAAACAGTTTCCTTTAGCTGGCGTTCCTGCCGTGGGGGTTACCCCATAGTTGAAAACGTGATTTGTTTAACCATTTGTTTAACCCATTTACTCTGGCAATCCTGCCGTGGGGGCTACCCCATGATAGTTATCTGGCATTTCGGCCGTGGGGGCTACCCCTTGAATACACTAGACTCATTACCATATCGACTACTGACTGAAGTCATGTTTAAGTGCCCTGAAACTGTCAATGTCTATCAGCATTGACGTGCCCCAGATCCATTAGTTCACGCCCGTCCTCTGCGGCACGGTGTGAGGCTTGTCAGACCTAAATAGCGCTATCTAACTAATGACCCGCTCGCCATTGGCCCGGCGATTAAGTCGATATAAAAAGGAGGGACTTCGTGATAGAGTTTTGGTCTAGTAAAAGTTATCTGTCCGTAAGGACGAGGAATTACATTCCTGAACCAGTACTGTCCTACCCAAGAAAGGACGAGGAATCCATATTCCTTAATCCCATTCCCAACCCCTGGGAATCCCATGCTTTGTAGAGTGTGAACTCACCTTGGTTTGCTCGGCAGATTACACAGAAAGGTCAAGACTAGCAGCTAGTGGTCAACCACGTCCTAACATGGTTATCATACAAGTCAGGTTTTGGTTTCACAGAGTGCACATAAGTATCACGTAAGATAGCACATAAGAAACACATACGGATCATGGCATCATGCAACATCACGCTCAACAGTTAAGACATATTCAACTTGCGCAATTAAGTGATTGGGCTCGCACAAGTCTAATGACCTTGTGCGAGTCATTCGTTGAAGCCCAACACTACCCGGCCCAAAAGCATGAAACCCAAATAATCTGTAAGCATAACACGGCCCAGGTCTTGTGCGCCCAGCACTTGTGTGATCGGATCAGGTCTTGTACGACCTGATCTTGTGTGACATGATTACTTGTGCGAATGGATTAAATATCATGCATATAATTATAGAAAATCCACCGTTACCAATCATGCATTAATTTAGTAAAAATAGATAAACAGTTTCCTATTTTTATGGTTTACCAATTAACAATTAATCATTTTCTAAACTCAACAAGAATCGATCAAACAAGGATTCCAATCACCAATTCTTATGAACCCTAAATAATACATGATCATTGTATGAACAATAATTTATCACATCATAATATTCAATCCTATTTACATGATCATTCGACAGATTATACACATCATACTTCATCATGCAACCAGATCCGAGAACAAGGCCTGATAATCAATTAACATTATCATTCCAAAGCATAGAAACATCACAGCCGATTTCATCATCTTAAATCTCAATTCATATTACACTACACTAAACCATTCGGATCCAAACATGTACATGGCCGATTTCAAACATTCATATTAACATAACTATATATTATTACGTAACCATCTAATCCCATCAAAATCAACATACATGTGAGCCGCTTAACAAGAACACTTATCATTCAACACAATCATAACAATATCTCATCAACATATCGAGTCTATGCAATACACATCATAAATCATCCAACAATAATTAATATACTAACCGAATAGAGAAGGGACAAGAATTGATCCGAACACTATGAACTTCGATGATGCGTGCGGCTGCCTTCGAGTTCGTGAGAGAGAGAGAGAGGAGAGCTAGGGTTTGTGGGTGTGTAGTGTGATTGCAAGTAATGAGAAGCAACTCTCAAAGGATCCATGTATGCGTATGGTGGGAGTGGGCCGAACCCTTCACATGGGCTCCCCTTTGGTTCGAGTTAAAGAGAAGTAGGCCGAGATTTGTAAAGCCCAAAGGCTTGTGCGGTTGGGTTGGGTTGGGTTGGGTTGTGTTATGCGACTACAACATACATATATACACATAGACACGTAATCGTAATATTCAATAAATCAATCAAGTTCATATAATCGAATCACATTCACCTAGGTTACATCGAAGTACAAAGATAGGTTCGGAAATACGAGTTGTCACATAGACTAGGGCTAGCGTGTCATCGGTAGGCCTGCCACGTGTACGACACGTGGCCTAGCTTGCTTATCCGGTCAACTTGGTTTTGACGCGGCCCGCGTAAGCCTGAGCTTACTCTTACGCGGCCCGCGTGAAACCCAAAAACCTTTTTTCTTTGTTTTTCATGCACGTTAGGGTTTCAGGGGTCCGGGTTTTCACTTACGGGTCGTTTTTGGGACATTTTTGAAGGTCTTTATATAACGTTTCAATCTGCTCCTGGTACTACTCTTAATCTAAGTACCGCTTTCCATCCCCAAACCGACGGTCAGACTGAAAGAACGATTCGCACCATTGAAGACATGATTCGCTCGTGTGTCATAGATTTCGGTGGTAATTGGGACGCATACTTACCTTTGGTCGAATTCTCATACAATAACAGTTATCATTCTAGCATACAAATGGCACCATTTGAGGCTTTATACGGAAGAAAATGTCGATCGCCTATTGTGTGGCACGAGATCAGAGACGCGCAAATTACCGGTCCCGAGCTGTTACAAGAAACGACTGACAAAATCCTCCAAATTCGAGACAATCTGTTGAAAGCTCGGAGCCGACATAAAAGTTACGCTGATAGACGCCGCAAGCCCCTTGAATTTGGCGTTGGCGATCACGTGCTCCTAAAGGTTGCACCTTGGAAAGGGGTGATCAGATTCGGCAAGAAAGAAAATTTCACGCCTCGATATGTTGGACCCTTCAAGATTCTGGAAAGGATTGGAAAAGTGGCCTACAGACTCGAACTACCAGAGGAACTGAGTAACGTCCACCCGACTTTCCACGTTTCGAACCTCAGAAAGTGCTTGGCCGACCAGGAATTACATGTCCCTCTTGAGGATTTACAAGTGGACAAAACATTACACTTCGTAGAAAAGCCTGTCGAGATCATGGGACGAGAAACCAAGGTGCTCAGACGCTCACACATTCCCATTATGAAGGTTCGCTGGGAAGGCAAACGAGGCGCCGAGTTCACCTGGGAACTTGAAAGCGACATAAATGCAAAGTACCCACAACTGTTTGTTACGCCTACTTCTTAAATTTTGGGACAAAATTTCCTAAAGTAGGGGAGGCTGTAATAACCCGCTTTTCGGAAGTCAAAGTCAAAATCAAGATTGAAGTCAAAGGAAGAAAAGATTGCTAATTGTGATATGTCACTCCTTGCTCAACTACTTTTTTGACTTCTATGACTTGTAATCGAATCTATTATTTATTTGCTTTAGTTGTATTATGTGGAGTATCTATTAATAATCGAGGTTTAATCGCACATTTATCGCTAATTGACTTATTGCTAATCGCTATCGCATCGCAACTCGAATTATGTGTTCTGGATATTGTTTTCCGTGTGTGTGCCATTTATGTGTTACTTATGCATGTTATGTTTATGTTGAGGTGTTAATCGCAATCGCAATCACAAATCAATCGCATCGCAATCTAATCGCAAACGCTAAACGCAAGTTATTTATAGTGATTGTATGTTAGATATAGTAGTTATGTTATTTGAGTAACTATTGGGTAATACTATCGCATCGCTCACTCGAATTGCATCGCAACGCTCAACACGCGAATCGAAACGACAAAAATCAACGCGTCGGACACCTTGATCTAGTGGCCAACCGATCGAGTGGTCGTCCGATCGGATTGCCATCCAATCGGATTGTCATCCGATCGAGTTGCCATCCAATCGGATTGCCATCCGATCGGGTTGCCATCCGATCTGTGACCTATCCGACCCTTCACACTTTCCTTTTTGGGAAACCCTATAAATACCCTCCTGTCACATCATTTGTGATGTGACAGCTCCTTGTTCGACCAACCACACTCAAGCACTCATTTATCTCGATTTCTCGCGATTCTTGTAAGTTTCCAACCTAAATCTTGTACTTCTATGATCTACACACACTTCTTCATCATTTTCACCTTTGAATCTTGACTTTTAACCGTGAAATCACCGGATTTGAGGTGTTCTAGGGTGATGTCATCATGAAGTTCCTGTGAACTTCAAGTTTTGGCTTCATTCCACCAAGAATAACTTAGACTTGAAGGATTTCCTCATGAATAATCAATGTTTTCACATAGATCTACACATATTCATGGTTAAAAGGTTTGAAAGAAGGTTTTCCAACGTTCTTTCAACTCTTTTACACTCAATGCACTCAAAACTGATAGAATCAGAGCTCGTTCTGATCTTCTACTCTTTCTTAGTGATGTGTTAGTACAAGATCTGGATTCTATCCAAGAGGCAACCAATTTCGGGTTAAACACGAATGACCGTCTCGAACAGTGGACTGGTCGGACTAGGGTGGTTCCTGTTCGATCGGATCACTTGGGTCTAGATGGGGTTCCTGTTGTTTAGCACGTTATCACACCGTCTCGATCAAAACTGCAAAACTTTCAAAACAATCAAGTGACAAAGACGATCAGGTCGTTGTGACGGATTGCCGTCCGATCGGATTGCCATCCGATCGGACAGCCATCTGATCGGCTTGCACTTGGTTCCATACTTAAACTTTTTATTCAAAGTTTCAAAGGACTGGATGTCGAATGGATTGCCGTCTGATCGGATTGCCATCCGATCGAACGACCATCTGATCGTGTGACGTTTGGACTTTGGTACTTGATCAATTTCAAAGAACAGTAGTTCCAACGGATTGCTATCCGATCGGATTGCCATCCGATCGAGTGACAATCCTGCTGTAAACTTGTTCTCACAAAGTTCCCTGCCAATCGGATCGCTATCCGATCGGACTGTCGTCCGATCGATCGACCTGAAGGGTAGAGAGACTTCTCTATTTTCAAAATGCTACAACGAAAACTTTAAAGCCATCATACACAAACACATCCTTACCAAACGAATGTCAATCCAATCGAATAGCCATCCGATCAGATGACCATCCGAACGGATTGACATCCGATCGACTGGCCGTCCGATTGGATTGGCATCCGATCGGATTACCATCCGATACTTGGTCACCCTTCACCATTTTACGCACCGCTCTTCGTTTATGTTATAGTTAACTGTTCAGGCTAATCACTCTAGCGCTCCCTTCAATCCATTATCATCGCTGTGAGTTTACTCGATCCCTTTTTGCTTTATGCACTTTTGGGTGTTACATACGTTACTTATTCTAAATCACATCGATCATACAACGCAAACACTATTTATACGCTGACCTCTAACGCATGTTATACGTGACTCGATGAATGCATGTTTGTTATGTTTACACATTGATTGTTGTCTACCTGCCTTAGCAACGATAGTACTATAGTTTGGACTCAGCACCTGTTCACTTAGGGGTTGTTAAGGACAATATACTTCACATGTTCGCAGTGGTGAACATGTGATGCGCACTCGCTACTCGCAGTCAAATCGCAGTCATTGCTATTGATAGGATTTTTGTCGATAACTTACATGCTTCACATTATACGTTGTACATGCTGGTTATGCGTAAACGTTTTCGAACCTTATTGCTATTATCAAACTTGTATGCTCACCTTTACACTATGTGTATTGACCTCTATTTTAACGTATGTGACAGGTGCTTAGGATGTTTACTTGCTGTTTGATGAATCAAGCTAGGATGAAGTCTAGAAACAAACTAAATAAAATCTAAGTTGTCGGAATGGATATTTGTCTCTGAGAACAATGTCTGTAATAACTGTTTTTATTTTATATGTTTGTGGTATGGGACATGAACTTTAATATATTATAACGAATAGTTGTTATGGATTCTCGTGGACAATCTGTTTCGCTCAGTGCCATGCCCCGATGTTTCCGTCATCGGTTGGGGTGTGACACACTGGGCTTGGAAAATTTGCTCAGTTTCATGGAATGGTCAATACTCACAACTATTCTTGTTATGCTAAAGGCAGATGCATAATATGACCTATGGATTTGGTATGCATAATTTGGAGTAACATGCTCTAACAACGACATTAACGCCTTCAACCAACCTCCAATATTCTACCGAACCTTAAGAGAGTGATGATCCTCTATGGAATTTTACAATGAATGGGACATGCTATACAGAAGGATGTCCACAAAGGGATATAACGTTGGAATTTAAACAACGATACGAGTCTGCAAGAAAGGATGTTGAGAGAGCCTTCGGTACCCACTATGGGCAATTGTACGAGTTCCAGCAGGAACTAGTACAAGAATGAGTTAGGAAGACGCGGTGGAAATGAGGTTTTATGGGCGGTTTTATAAAAAAATGGTTTAATTAAATAGGGTGGTTGATAATCTACTCAAAATAAAACCAAGACTACATGTCAAAGCTTAAGAATTTTGTATGATTTTAGGGGCAGTGGCTCAAACTGCCCAGAAAACAATCAAATTGCCCAAAAATAATCAACCCCCAAGAACCATAACCAGCCCACACCAATTTTGTAGAACATACATGTTATCTTACTAGAAGGGAGCCTTCGTGATGCGGCGAGGAACACAAACACTGCCAGGGGTGTGCATAGTTTGATTAGGTTTGGTTACTAGCCTCAACCGAAACCTAAACTGAAGTCATTGGTTAATCTATTTTATTAACCAATCGGTTTTCGGTTAGAGAGTTCGGTTTATTTGCTTAATTTGTCGGTTTTCGGTTTGGTAGAGTTTGTTTTGGTTAATAACCAAAACCAAACTTGGGCTAGTATTAATACATCATATGGAGGTATAAAACATGAAATAAATTAAACGGAGGCATAAAAATGAAGTATATGAAATATGAATGGTTCGGTTCAATTGATTTCGGTTAACCGAGAAAACAAAAATAGCAAATAACCGATTTTTGGTTAATTCGATTCTGTTAATTAGTTTTTGTATAATTCGATTTTCGGTTTCATTTGTTTGCGAACTGGTTTTGGTTATTGCTCACCCATAGACATTATTAATCACATAACATATCAGGGTTTGTTAATTAAAAAAAAAAACTATAACAATACTATACACAAATTAAAGAGAATAAAATGCCCATTTTTATGGTGTTATTTGAAAAAATATATTAGCGTATAAAAAACTTATAGTTGTTAAAAAACCATGGGCTAGTTAGTTTAAAATAAGGTGATAAAGTATAGTTATTATTTAAATAATCAAAAGTTGTGAAAAGTAAAGGGGAAGGTTTAGGTATTGTTTAAAATACAAATCTACCCCTAAATGTTTTTTAACATATGCATTGTTATAAATTAAGCAATCATACTTGTATTAATTAAAATTTAAGAAGTGTTATAAATATATTTTATGATTGTTATAAATATATTTTATGATATGACTATCCACATGCCTAACTCCCATTGGCATTTAAGTTGTGTTGAATGATAGCCTTATAAATAGTGGCTTTTGTATTTCATACATACAAGAATAAGAATGAATTCTCATATTATCTTTCTCTCTTACTTTCTATAATACTTGTTCTTTATGTTAATAGTTATACGTTGGTTGCTAGTATGTCGTTGTTTTACAACACGTTATCAGCACGAGACTCTAACACGGAATTTTGGTAATTCACATGCAGGTCGTCAACAAAAATCAAAGTTCTCAAAAATTATTAGTCGGCGTGACTATCCTACAAGTAAGTTTTATTTTGATTCATGAGATTTATTAATTATTAATCTTGTATTACTTATTTGTATTAAATCTTTGGATGATTAATTTATATTTTCAATTTCAAGCATCCAAAAGCCATCATACATATTACCATAAAAATATTGGAAAGAAATTTTTGAATATCATAAAACAAATCTTTTGGATCAATGTTGAAGATTTCAATCATTGAGATGTTATTTAATTATTTTGAACAAATCAAAACGATGCTAACAAAAGCAATGGTTTCTGTAAAAAAAAAATTGTTGATATATTTAGTATTCTAATCAGAAAGAATTTGATACAACTTTTTTTCAAAATAGATGTTGATCCAATATTAAAAAAAATGGTTTTGTATAATGTGGACTAGATTTTTTATGCAAATTTCAGTAATTAATTATTAAGGTATTGGTAATCAGTAATTTTTGCATGATCTCTAAATTTTAAATAAATATACTTGGGTTGTCTTTTATCCTAATAAATACGAGTATTATTAACATTGCTCTCCTCACATGATTGCTATCGATAAACTAAAATGTTTATAATCTAGTTATGCTCATCTGCATATTCCTTGAGCCACCATGATCATATATTTATGCTTCTTTATTAACCCTGTTAAGTTGTAAATAAAATTGTTGAATTAATTTGATTTGAGGATGTTAAATATTAACCCTGTTAAGTTGTAAGTAAAATAGTTGAATTATTTTGATTTGAGGAAGTTAATTTGCAATCTAGAGAATATTATATGTGTTTTTCTAACTCATGAAAAACAATTGAATTCAATATTTATGGACTAAGTAGTGCAATTGTATTAGGTATATCTGCTTGTATTGGTGGTAATATATAAATGATGTATGTACTAGATTTTCATTTTGTATAATTTATAATTTAAATGGATTTACTGATGTTATAGGATTAAATATTTGTTATACGTTTATGCATAAACCAATTGTATTCTTAAGAAATTAAAGAAGGCTTTAAACGATATTAATATATATGGTATTGGTTAATGCTTAAAAAATTAAAATAATTAAATATCATTTATTTCATTCTTTATTAATTTTAATTATATTGTTGATTATGTTATGAATACATCATTAAGAGTAACTCTCCATAATAACTTTTTCTCATCATGTTGGTTAATGCTTAGAAATTAAAATCATTAAATATCATTTATTTCATTCTTTATTAATTTTAATTATATTGGTGCTTATGTTATGAGTACATCATTAAGAGTAACTCTTCATAATAATTTTTTCCCATCATGTTGGTTAATGCTTAGAAATTAAAATTATTAAATATCATTTATTTCATTCTTTATTAATTTTAATTATATTGTTGATTATGTTATGAATACATCATTAAGAGTAACTCTCCATAATAACTTTTTCCCATCATGTTGGTTAATGCTTAGAAATTAAAATCATTAAATATCATTTATTTCATTCTTTATTAATTTTAATTATATTGTTGATTATGTTATGAATACATCATTAAGAGTGACTCTCCACATCCTTAACTCCTATGTTATGAATACATCATTAAGGGTGACTCTCCAAAATAACATTTGATGGAGATTAATTTGTAGTATACAATAGTTGACAGATTATTATACTATGAAAAATCTGTTTAGTATTTAATATGTTCATGTACCTTCTCACTTCTGATGTGTAATACTTGTATTTGATATATAAATTTTAATGTGATTGTTCGTAACAATTTAACTAGAAATACAATACGATAAGTGTATGTTTATAGTGTTCTTATCTGATATATAAGAATAAGAAATTTGGTGCTTTATATGACATGTTATCATATAATTTTTAATCCGTTTGATGACAAATTATAGCTATATTTTAGTAGTAAAAAAAATCATATATTGATTTACTCATCTTTCATTATAAATGTTATCTTACTATTAACCAAGATGTATGATTTTATTGTGGCTTTCATCGTATATCAACTTTGTTCCTTTATGGAACACAACTAATTTGAAAACTAACGCACACGATGTCGATAAATTAGAGCATGACCTATAATAATAGGTTTATCACTATTTTAATTTTATGTGTCTTTTATATGCTTTGATTTATTTAGATGATATATTAAATAAAAAAAATTATATGTTTCTTACAAGTGATGAAAAAAATCTTATTTTATAAGGTTGTATCATAACCTATTTATTTGGTGACATGTTATATAGTCATGCACTGTATAATCTGTTGTATATATTATGTTCCATATGTTATAAATTTGGAAGGGGACATCAAAGTGACAAGGATTGTGATATGATCACAAGTTATAAAAACGATTGAATTATGGTCACGGTTTATATAAAAAGACACCTGAAGTGTCTAACTTCTCAAAGCTTATTATGAGTTTATCGAAGCTTATAAGATTTTAAACCGATAAGTATAAATGTCTCGGTTATATAACTACATCTCGATTTATATCATGTGATGAGAAAAATACATATCATAATCCATTGAGCAAAACAATTTCCATCATCAAATATCATTGATTGTTAAAGAATATATATAAAGTTTGAAACAACAAGCATGAAAGTTCTGTGGTTGTAATTCATTCCCTAATATGAATGTGATGATGATCAATTCAAAGGTTAAGATCATATACATAACTAAAAAAATTGTAATGATACCACCATGAATGTTGTATGGGAGTATAGCAAATATGGCCAGAAGACTATATTAGAAGTTACTAGAAATGATACTAATTTTTCACAATATTCCATTAAATCAAATTGTCACACCCCAACCGATGGCGGAAACATCGGGATGAGATGAAGTGTGTATAGATTGCTAGAGACTTCATAACACTATGTGACAATATTTAATTAAATTCAAATTTCATTGCAAGTGCTAAATTGTCATACAATATTCCAAACAAAATACAACATTGTTTCAACAAATAACATAACATTAAAAGATAAATAGATTAAAGGTGTGTATCTAGTCCACCCTAAACTTGTTTCATCATTCATCCATACTTCAATAATCAACCTGCAACATGTATTAAAATAGAGTTTCAATGCAAAGGCAATGAGCGAGTATACAAGTTTGTTTACATAGCATAATAAAATAAAAAGGCTCAAATCCAACATGATTCATAATATGTGATTTACTAGTATGCAATTTTGGCGTACACTATGATCAAACCCAAGTATAAACGCATAGAATAACCAAATCCCAATAGTTTAGCGGGATGGCAAATGATGACTTAACAATACCCAATAGAATAGCGGGCGGGGCGTAAATCCTATAGCATATGCATAGTACTATAATTGTTAAGGTAGGCTAGCAAAGTTAATGATCATATACGTTCCAAATAGTTCAATTAGAGCATACAAGATTCATAAGTAAAGCACATTAGTTTCATGTTTGTACAAGGATTGAGTATGTTTAGTTTCTAGTTTCAAAGATTGTTTTCATAATATACATGTTGCATCCCAAAATAAAAAGGGGAAAAAGGGATCGAGTATACTCACATTGGTTGAGTATAAGAACTCCTTGAAAGAACGCACGTATAAGATTGGAAAATCCAAGAGAACGAAATGGTTATCCTAAATAATTAAAATAACACATACGAACTCGTTAAAAGTTGTAGATTTATATTTTATTTCATAAAAGATGTTAATATTATATAGGGAATTATAATAAATTGTCGGTTATTATTTAAATTATTATTAAGTTTGATGGTTTTAGGAAATAAAATAAAAACTAAACTCTTTCAAAACAAATCGATTATAAAACTTTAATTAGTTAATGATTCAATGAATGGCAATAAATATTAGAAATTCTAGAACTAACGGGTTTTCTTCATGACACCACCTTTAAATATTAGTTTTAATTACTCCACTTTTTGTGACTAAACTTTAAATAACTCAAATATTTAATAATTCATTTTTAATTCATTTAGGTGTTGCTTATGTCTTCTTCTCTTATTTAAAAGAAAAGAAAAAAATCATCAATGGCAGACAAATTGGTAGGTGATCATGCTTCTTTTCTTTTAAATAAAATAACCACAACAGCATGAGAAACTGGGATATATTGGTTTGTATATTTAGTTGATTTAAACATTGAGAATAAATGGGCGACGGACAGGAGGTATACCGAAACGGAAGCCCGAGGGTTCCCGACGACGTCTTCGTGTTCTCCGGCGAAGCTCCGACGAACTCCGATGAGTTACCGATTCTCCGGCATGTTACGAGTACTCCCACTAGTGCGTCGTTGTGGCTCCGGCAATTCATTACATGAAAGTTAATAAGAAAGAAGATGGAAAATAAATTGAATCGAAGGAAATACGGTATACCGGAAACGTGATGCGTCGATTTCCGTCGTGAAGCTCCGACGAGGTTTCATGATTCCAGCAACGACTCGTAGCTCCGGTAAGCGTGCAGGTGGTCTGTGGAGTGTGTGAGTGCTCCGGCGACTCAGTTTGCCCGACGATGAATCGAACGTTCCGGTGACTTGATATTGTAACAGAGAGATGAGAGGGTGTCGAGATGAGTGATGATGATATATAGGCGGCAGGTTCTTGATTGATAAATGGGATGGAAACGCGAATCATTCCTTAAGTCACAGATGGAAACAAGACAACTGTTGCTACACGTTTTTCTTGGGCCGCCAAACTTTGAAAAGAGAAGTCAGGAGGGTCTTAGAAGGAAACAAAGTTGTTAGTTCAACCCGGCAGACTTTCAAAAGAGGCGTTGAATGCGGAAGCTATGTGTGGCGATGGTTTACAAAAAGAATGGTAATTGTGATGATCAATAATGCTACGTAAAAAAAAAAGTAGTTTTGGAATATAAAATATTCATTGATTGTTATGGATCCATGCTTAAACAATGCTGTCATCCAAAACTAAAAAGAAACCCTTAGAATTTTGTTTATGTTTCTGTCTCTACTTCCAATATAATTCTTTATTCAAAATCTATAATTAGCCAATCAAACTTATTTCCATGTAAATCTATTTATTTATTTAGAATATATGTGATTTATTTGTAACGGGCATTCAATATGTCTCGGGAATTAAGGTTGTTGATATTTATTGCAATCCCGAATAATCTGGGAAACAGAATTGGAATATTTATGAGCTGTTAATTGATGCAACAATCTAGAAAAAAGTCCTTTTCTTTATCGGCTTTAAATTTTTTTTTTTTTTTTTTTTTAAATACATTAAATTGGAGTAATTATAAAATTAATTATATTATTTATATTACAGAATAAATTCTTCAATGATTATTTATTTCACAAAAAAAAATTTCGTTAGTTCAAGGTTAGGATTCGGATTTCAAAACGGGTCGGATTTCGGGAAGCCCATTTTGACGGATGTTACACAAATATGGTGAGTAACCAGAAGTTACTAGAATATTTATACGTTCACCACATGGCATGACCAAGTAGGTCATCAAGATAGCATCATGATATGCTAAACAATCAAGCATGCTAACCGGCATCTTAGCACCTCTAAGTAATCTAAAAAACATTGCTCCCAAATGCCTTATCATATGTCTAGTTAGTTTTTTTTTTTGTGGCAAATAAATTTTTATGCCCTTCCAAACAATAAACTCCTACAAACAATCCCTCTTATATAGGACCATTGAAATGTACACTTGTGTGGATTGTGACATTCATACATGGTTACATGTGAGTTTTTAGCTACCCGTATGTAGCATATGCCCAACACTATGGAACGTTGTTTTTTTTGACATGGTTTAACACTGTTCTTTGACAACCCAATTGTAGGGACCATTGTTGGGCACAATGTGAAATATAGTGAGAGGCATACGTAAGTCGAGACGAAATTCGTCGATTGATTATATCAATTCAAAACCAACCTGCTTATCACAAATACTCCCCCATTACAACTGGTCTCCTGAAGAGAAACCAAGTTTCCATTTTTTATATATTTTGTTGTGCAGCCTATGTACCAATAGCACCACCATAACATATAAAATGGGATATGTACATCGTATTCCCCAGTCTTAGGGGGAGACAAGAAAATGAAAGACTGGTAACATAAAAAAAAATGCATCATATATATATCGACCCATGAAGTGGTCAATGCAAATCTGAAGTCCAAAAGAAAGACCGTGTATTTGCAAATAATAACAAATGAAATACAAGATGCATTCACTAACACAAATAAGGTGACAAAGTCACATATAACTGCTTAAACTTATCTGCTCGAATGGAAGTACTCACAAAATGATTATCATATTAATAAATTGTGAGAGATAAATCGGTTCCAAAAAGATAAAACCCACAAACACAAAAAGAGCAGAGTAACGCAGTTGATGTAACCCCCAAAAGAGGTGGCACATAAAACACCATAAGTGGTTGCATACAAAACCCAGAAGTGGTTGCATACTAAACCTTAAAGAAGGTTGTTGTCAAACCCCCAAAAGAGGTTAATGGAGTTCTAAAAGAAACTCTAGTACCAAACAAATATGAGATCACGATGAATTATGTACAAAATAAGTACAATATGGAACCGTAATGAAACACGTGTAAAATGATATATTTGATTATGCTATAGCAATAGATGTAATCGATGAAAAAAAAAGATTACGTATATAGAAAGTGTGCAAGAGTGTACGCACACAAATAGCCCAAAAAATGGCTACATGACTTGAGGTTGAACTAAATTTGCTCGACAAACTAAACGTTTTCGAACCAGCAGTTCGAGCACCCATAGATGTCAAACCAGTAGGTTATAAATGGGTGTCTTTAATAAAAGGAAACGTAAATAATGAGTTTTTGCGATGTAAGGCACGCATTTTAGCATAAATATTTTTCCCAAATCCCAGCAGTTGATTATGAGGAAAAGTATACCCATGTAGTGGATGCGATAATCTTTAGATGTTTAAGCGGCCTCGCAATCTCAGAATGACTTCAGATAAAACAACTTATGGATGTCATCACCGTATACATGTACGAGACAATTGCAAATGATATATGTATGAAAACCCCCTGAAAGATTAAAAATGCTCAAAGCATTATGAAATAATAACCCCATAGGTGTTATATATATATATATATAGGGAGGGGCTCATGCGAGAACCACTCTTATTGTGAGAACCTTGAGAACCAATGTGAACACAATCTAAAATAGCTAAAAAAAAACCTAAAAAAAACCTAAAAAAACCTAACCCCCACCCCCCACCCAAAAACCTAAACCCCCACCCCCCCCCCCCCCAAAAAAAAACCTAACCCCCCCCCCCCCCCCAAGCTAAAAAAAACTAAAAAAACCTAAAAAAAACCTAACCCCCACCCCCCACCCAAAAACCTAAACCCCCCACCCCCCCCCCCCCCCAAAAAAAAACCTAACCCCCCCCCCCCCAAAAAAAACCTAACCCCCCCCCCCAAGCTAAAAATAACCTAACCCCACCCCCCCCCCCAAAAAAAAAAAACCTAAACCCCCCTCCCCCACCCCCCAAAAACCTAAACCCCCCACCCCCCCCAAGCTAAAATGCTAAAAAACTAAAACCCCCAAAAAACCTAAAAAAATCTAAAAAAAATCCAAAATTTTTTTTTTGATTTTTTAAATATTTTTTAGGTTAAAATCGCTACTTTTCGAAGCCAAAAAAATTTTTTTTTTTTTTTTTAAAAATTAAAAAAAAAAAAAAAAAATTTGGGTTCGAAAAGTAGCGATTTTAACCTAAAAAATATTAAAAAAATCAAAAAAAAAATTTTGTGTGATTTTTAGCTATTTTTAGGCATTTTTTGTGTGTTCACATTGGTTCTCGCGGTTCTCGCAATAAGAGGTGGTTCTCGCATGATCTTCTCCCTATATATAATATATATATATATATGAATCTTAAAGGAAACTACTCGTATGTGGTACAGTCGACTATACTCCGAAAAGAGAGGTATAATTTTGATAAAATGAGCTACATCTATTAACAAGATTTCACTCTTACAGTGATAATGTAAACATCATCGAGAGGGAACTCTCAAACTAAAGAGGAAAATTTTGAATGACCTTTACAAAGTGTAGTTATTCTCGACATGTAGTTCGAGTATATATGTAATTATATATTACTAATCCCTCAAGTACATCTAGAAGGTGATGTTTGGATATTTTAGTATGGACATAGTTGAACCTTAAAGTATGTTAAAGGTTGTTAAGTCATTTGTTATAAGAAATGCCTATCATTATCTCCTACCATAGTAGAGATTCCCATTCTAGAAGTACCATCGTTAAATGCATAAGTGCATTAATATGTTTTACTAGCTATGTATGGTCACAATATCTTTCATTTGAGCTTATTGTCATGATATAACATTTGTCAAGCGAAGAGACATTGGAATGAGTTCAAAGAAAATATTTCAGGTATTAACGATATTTGATTATATTTTACTAACCCATCAAAACAAGTTTGGTTAGTCTTGTAGATGCAGGATAACGAAACACAGTCGTGGACATATGATAATTTTTGGAAGGAGGCACCTAAAGTCTCATTAAAAGATTATACAACTTTGCTCAACATAAAGGATTGCACATTAAGGGATCAAGTGATAAATCATTCGCTACAAAAGCTTTGTTCGACTTTCAAGAAAGATGGACACACATCACTTAAATGATACAAGTTAAAATGAGGGGGAGACTTATTCAAGTTGCACTCTTTTTCCCTTGACTAAGTTTTGTCCCATTGGGTTTTCTTAGTAAGGTTTTTAATGAGGCAACATACCTGATCCAGAAGTATTAGGGGGAGACAGTACGCGCTGCACTCTTTTTCCCTTAGCTGAGGTTTTGTCCCACTGGGTTTTCCTTGCAAGGTTTTTAACGAGGCAGCACTACCAAGCGTATGATACATTGTTTTCTTTTATCATGTGGATAGTCAAGGGGGAGTGTTATAAATATATTTTATGATTGTTATAAATATATTTTATGATATGACTATCCACATGCCTAACTCCCATTGGCATTTAAGTTGTGTTGAATGATAGCCTTATAAATAGTGGCTTTTGTATTTCATACATACAAGAATAAGAATGAATTCTCATATTCTCTTTCTCTCTTACTTTCTATAATACCTGTTCTTTATGTTAATAGTTATACGTTGGTTGCTAGTATGTCGTTGTTTTACAACAAGAAGTACTTATAAAGTTTTATATAATAAAAAAATACTAATACATAATTTGGTTGCTATTAAGACCACCCATAGTGGTGGGGGTTTTGGGCATTTTTTCCCTAAAAAACGCTCCTCCATGCCATCCTAACCGCCCCCTGGGCGTTTTTTTCAAAAAATCGAAGAGCGTTTTATTTAAAACGCCTGGTTCAAAATAGATGATCAATAGAATTTTTCTGATGGTGTTTTTTATATTTTTTATTTAATTCTATTAAAATATCTAATCTTTGAAGATTTCAAGCCCCACCACACCCATTATTAACTTCAAGCCCCTTTGCTGACTAGGCGCCATGTGTCGCTTCATGCCCAAAGATGGGACATTTGCTTTACTCACCACTGCATGTGGTCTAAGTCATGTGGTTTAGTGGTCAAGAGGGGTTTCCTCTTGTAGAGTAACCCAAGTTCAAATCTTGAGTATAAGGTTTTACACTTTAATAGGCCTGACAATAAAAAACCCATTTGGGTTTTTTGGGTTATTTTTGGACATTTTAAAAATGGAAAAGGGTCAGGATAGGTTAAGAAATAATTAAGGATGAGTCAGGATGAGTTGTATGATATCTTTTTAAAATAACTCGTGGGTCAGGATAGGTATTACGCTGGGTAAATGGGTAACTCTAAAAAGAGCATCACACGCAGATTCTTCATCATATTCGAGTGTTCGTAGAGGTTGACTTCACAAAGAAAAAAAATCAAAAAACAAAAAAAAAATCTAAAAATTTAAAACAAACCAGAAAAATAAAAAATTAAAAAAATCAGAAAAATTAAAAAAAAATCCAAAAAAGAAAAAAAATTTAAAAATTAAAAATTCCAAAAAATATTCAAAAAAATAAAAATCAGAAAAAAGTAAAAAATAAAAAAAAATCAAAAAATTAGAAAAAAAAAACAGAAAAAAAAAAACAAAACATTAGAAAAAAAAAGAAAAAAATAAAAAAAAATCAGCAACATAAAAAAAGTTTGAAAAATCAAAATATCCAAAAAAAATTTTTGAATTTTTTTTGTTTTTTATTTTTTTAACTTTTATTTTTTATTTTTCTGAATTTTTTTTTTCATGGATTTTTTTTACTTTTTGGATTTTTTTTTTAATTTTAACCTTTTTCTTAATTTTTTTGATTTTTTTTAAGTTTTTTTGATTTTTCTGAATTTTTTGATTTTTTTTGGGATTTTTACTTTTTAAATTATTTTGATTTTTGGGGTTTTTTTATTTCTTTACTTTTTTCTTATTTTTTAACATTTTTTTATTTTTTATATTTAAAAAAAAAGTTTTTTTAATTTTTCTGAATTTTTTATTTTTTATCTTTTTGTTTTTTCAAATTTGTTTTTTTTCTTTTTAATTTTTTTTTGTTTTCTTTAATTTTTTATGTTTTTTTTTTATTTTTTGCCTGTCATCATCGAAAGTCGAACGAATATTTTCTCAAACTCATCTTAACCTTTAATAAACGCATCTTTACCCAAACCCATCTTAAGATTTTTCTTTAAAAAATTATCCTAACCTATACCTATTCTAACCCATGACCCAAACCTACCCAACCCGTCACTTTTGCCAACCCCTACACTTTAACGAGTTGAATTCATGCGGGCTTTGTCGAACGAGCCCAAAAAATTTAATTAACTCTAGCTATGACCTACAAAATTGTTTGAGATGGTCCTTGTTGGGATTATCGGCTCACGGGAGAGCTCGAGAACCTAATGCGTGAATTTTTAAAGCAACATAAGACATATTTTATACCAAGCATATATTCTGTTAAAAAAATTATATGAAATTCATCTCAAGATATGTAACACAAAACAATAAAGTCACATGTTACACAATCCACATACATCATTCGATTTATGATCTCACCAAGTTAGAGAAAACAATATATAAAAGAATAAGTATTTAAAAATGTCTTAATCATCTTGTCTGTATTTAATAATCTTAAATAAGATAAGTTTCCTTCGATGATGTTTATATAAATAAAGTTATAAAATTATAGAAAGTCTAAAATTGTTATATTATCACCAATCTATATATATATATAAATGAGATGTGATTTGGGCTAGGTGGCATGGGATTTGAGACATTTTTGCTGATGTGGCAACCTCATTTTTGGAGTTTAGGAGGGAATTCTCAAAAGCAATAAGCTTTCACGATTTGAAGAAAATGGAAGCGGGATCCGGATTACTTCGGTTAACCCAATAAACAAAATCGGATCCACTATATAATTTTGGATATCAATTATTGCTTTCAGTTTCTCTTTTTCCTTTCTCTCTCTAAACCCTAGATCAAATGAGTGCAAGTTCATGTTCTTCATTCTCATAATCAATCAATAACATAGGTATGTTTATTCGATCTTTTATGTTTTTGGTTATGTGATTCCAACCATAATAATCATGTTTTTTTGTTTTTGATTGTGTAAACCCTAAATGCTCCATGTTTACAAACGCTGGTAGTTCGGGTCATACCATACTCGATCCATCCATTTTATTTGGATAACTGATTAGGGTTTCTTGGTCTCATCACAACCTCAAAATTCTTTTCGATCCCATCTGCTTTCTCTCTCTCTCTTTCTCCCTGGCGATTCAAAAGGACGAAGGCGATTCAAGTCGATTGGTGAATATTTCACCAAATCAATGAAGAATCTAACCTCTCACCAGGTATACAAGTTTTTAGGATTTGATTTTTGATAAAAGGTTTATTGTGTTTACTATTTAGGGATTGTGTATTTGAGCCGATTAAACCTTTAATTTAGTTTATATATCTTTGGATTTTCATTATTTGATTACTGTTTTCGTCACAGATCTGCAAGATGCAGTTTAAATCAAATTAAAAGAGAAATTGGAGGTTAGGGTTTCAACCTTCAATACACTTCTGGTGTTGGATTATCGACGCGTGCATCATAAATGAAGATTAAATCCTTAGAATGATGTCGATGTTGTTTTGTTAATATAGGTATGAACCAGAAAAGAGAACAACAACAATAGTAAAAAACCCTATCTTTTGATTGAAGGAAACAAAAATACTAGAAAGCCCAGCTTTCACGATAGTCTAATAGGATTCGGTATTTTTTTTTTTCATCTTTAACTGTTTCATTAGTTTTGGGTATAATAATTCATTGTACACAAATGATTCTAATTCATTGTCTTTGTTGCAGATTGTGGCACCTTTTTAGCCATGTTATGCCTGCAATTGGTAGAAATATTGATGGTCCAGGTTCGGGCATTACATGTTGGTGTAAAATAAAGCAGCGGCAAGTCTTTTAACTTCGCATTCTAAAGATTTGTTTTCATAAACATGGTCAAGTGATTTTTTTTTTTGTCAAAGTATATATTAATTATTAAAAGAAGTTTGCTTTTGTGGAGTTGATCCGTTGAGGAGGCCGGTAATGCAATGGATTTGGATGGCATTATACTTCAGGTATTTCTTAGTAATTAATGATCTTTTTACATAATGTGCGTAATTTGGTTAGAATATGTAATCATGCTGAATTTTAGAGTTTTGGAGTTTGTCCAGTACTTAATGACACCAATGTTGAGTGTTTAGTTGGTAACAGTAGTTGCATCACATCAAGCAGTTATGTTATTTACAATCCTATGAGGAAAACAAATATTGTAAGGGTTTATGAAGAAATAAAGAAGAATATGCCTGATGAGTACAAGTATGGTTAATATGAAATAGTCAAGTGTTTTTTTTTTAATTTTTATAATATATTTGTATATTTTACCAAGTATGAGTTGTGACTATACCTTTCCGTTTAACGATCTTTTGTTTAATTTTTATGAAGGTCAAGGAAGAAAGACAGATTCTGGTATCGATGATATAGTGGTGGAGAGTCGTATCTCGATGTGATACAAAGGTATTGAATTTTTTAAACACAAAAAAAGTTGGAAATATAGAAAGTAAATAATTTATTCAGTTTATGCAAATACAAGTTTGACATTCTAAGCAAAGTCGAAGTATGCTTTTTGTATATATAACAGGTTGGAGCCGGTTATTATCGAGCTTGACGATTACATGCACCCGTCATAGTTGTATCTCACCAGGTCAGACAACGCAACCACAAAATGTTACCTTCACAGTTGAGTAAAAAAACCTACAAAGGAAGTGGGTCGAACGGGTTTGTAAAGTGTATTTTGATACATATATTTGTATTACTATAATTTTTTAAATTATTTTGGGCTTTCATTATTTAAAAAAAAAAAAGCAAACCCCTACACGAGGCTCCGACATGCGCTACTGCGCGGGGTCGATGCAGGACTAAGTTGGTTCGAAATCCTCCATATTAACAACATTTCAGCAATGGGGTTGAGCCTTGATAGAGTTCCCACCTTAGTGATCTTTGCAAAAAGAAATGTGCACTTCGGGTCGGTATTGTGTAAGATGCGTGGGTTAAATAGAAGAGAATGCAGATCATTTATTTGTGTTTTGTGCACTGGCACCAGCACTGTGGAATTTATTTCATCTTGGTGTAGAATCCATGGTTTGTTCGTGTTTGGAGCTGCAGATGTATTAAGCATTCATTTGAAGCCTCACAATTTCATTCGAAGCTATGACCAGGTAGGTGTTTGAGGGATATAAATGACACCAATGGAAGAATTACTAATATTTTTAGTAGGTATGCTTCTACTCAAAATTCGTTACTTTTTACAATTATGTCCCCATTTGGTGGTTTGGATAAACTAATGTTTTAAGCTTTGTTGATCACATACATGTTGCTAACTTTTTAAATGCCGATCGGGTTGGTGGGTTGACCCGTATAACCCATTTGTATTATATTATATTTTTTTACAATATGTTTTTTGTCATAAATTAAATTGACAGTTTATTTTACGCCATAATTATAACTTAAAATGAGAAATTGACATAAGATTTTATAATTTCATTGTATAAATTTTAATTTCAATATGTTAATTTGCTGGAAAAATTAATATATTGAAAAAATACGGGTTGAACGGGTTGTGTTCGGGTCAACCCACAAATATTCGGGTTCATATGTATGACACAATTTTCGGGTTCGGATCGTGCTTGGGTTCATCCAAAATTTTCGTTTTCGGCTTAGCTTAAACCCACCAACACGCGAACACGACCCGTTTACTTTTGATGTTTATATTTAAAAAACCGGAATATTACTTACCAAGAAGTATGTTATAAGTCAACTACAATATACCGTGTGAAGAAATTTGGATATGTATGTGGCTATTTGTACATTGGCATTAGTCTAAGCTTAGAGGTGGCAAACCTAGAGACAATTTGGTGTTTACATCAATATTTAATCCATTGAATAACACCATCTCTGGGTATGTGAAATTGTGATTTAATCATAATTTATGTAGATTCGCAATGTACTGGATCTTATGCACAGAGGTGAAGCCTTGCGATTTGAGGTTAGCTATTTTTATAAATAGTTCTTTTCTTTGTTCTACGAATTAAGTTTTTTTTTTTTTTTATAATTTGCAGGATGTTCTCTTTTGGGCGTGTACAACGCGACGTTTCGGCGTGTGCAATGTGACTGTTTCGGTGTGTGCAATGTGACTGGTCCTGTGTGTGATTTGCCATGCTGTTACCGGCAACTTAACGACCACCATGGCGGTGGCGGAACTGTGTAACGCCTTCTTTCTCTCTCTTTCAACATTCTTTTGCGCCAACGATGATGTCTTTTTCTATTATTTGTTTCTCTGATGTGATACTGTTGAACCACACATGAATTCTAGAGTAGGTCTAACGCACGAACCGGGGGTAGAGCTAGGGTTCCAACGAACGGATCTCCAGTGTAATCATGTAATCTGTTGTTCATTTTGCAATTAATTTAGGCTATGCATGACTGCATCTGAGATTCTTCTTTCCCTATTAAGCCTTTGTTGATTAAGAGGTTACTCCTACAGGTTTAGTTTTTAGCTTTACTTTTGTCAATTTCTCCTTTTTTGATATTTTATTGTTTAGATCAAATGAGTATTATTGATGTGGCTCATGATCAAATGAGTGGAAAGTGCCTTCAAAGATGATGGAGATATGATGTTTATGAGGATGACCCGTGGTCGTGAGCCTTTCAAAAAACTATTTTAAAAACAATGCATTTTTTTGTAAACAAAGTCTGATAATGTGGTTGTGACTGCAGGAAGTTTATTTAGTTCAAGATGTCAATACAATGAGTGCGGGAAGTAAGTTTTGCATCAGGTAGCTTATAAGATTAAAAATAGAGTCATGTTGATTATGTGTTTTCCTTTCGGTTTTGATGTTCGCTAGGGTTTGGGGGTTCTGTTGTTGATTTTTAGGGAGTTGATGCTGACATCAAGAAATGGAAGAGATCGTTAACCTAGATCCAAGGTGTGCTTGCTGACGCTTCTCAGAAGGAGATAACAAGTCCACCTGTGAAACAATGGCTCAATGATCTCCAGCATCTGGCTTATGAAATGATGTTTGTATGCTTTATAGGAGATGATGAGAACACAAATGATATGCCATGTGGCAGCCCTACAAGGCAGTTGAACTATGAAGAGGAATTGTCTTATTCATTGGAGCTGAGTGATGAGTATGCATTTGATGATGAATTTGGCAAGAGGTTGAATCAGATGGCTTCTGTTCCTGTAAGTGTCGTATATAGTTATCAAAATAACATGTTCTTTTTCAATTTTTATGTTAACTTCTTCCCCTATCAAATAAAATAACTTTTCTGATTTAAACTTAAAAATGAAACTAAATATTTCTTAGTTTTTTTTTTTTTTTTTTTTTTTTTTTTTTTTTTTTTTTTTTTGTGAGCATACCGGTATAAATTTTATTAAAAAAAGAGTTCGTTCAAAAATGAAACTAAATATACTGATTTTTTTTAAAGTTTTTTTTTATATAAATTCAACATTATCTTATTTGCCATGTGTCCACATTCTATTGGTAAAAAGATATAATAATTTAAAATCTAAATCATAATATATTTAGTAGAAAATAGTTTAGGTTGGGTTGTTAATGGGTGTGAAATATTGAGATAGGTTGGGTTGGTTAGGTGGAAGAGAGAGAGAGATTAGTTTTTTTTTATTAAAAGTTGGGTTGGGTTGGGTTGGGTTGGGTTGTGAGTGTGGATAGTCTTAGAACTTAGAAATGAGATCGTAAATAACTTGCGGTGACCAGAAACCATTTACTACAAAACCATTGGCAAATGATGCTATATCATACTTTTGCTTTATTGGTGTGAACCATGAAAATCGATCTCTAGGTTTTGGATAAGGAGTGAAAGGAGAATTAGGATTCGTGATAGTTTTCACATATTACATTCCATGTAAAAGGTTACACATATGCGATTGGTATCCTTTGCTTATATAGCCATATACAACATCCCACTTCTGATCGCCTCTTTATTAGTATATCTATCAAATTATAAAATTGTTGTTTTTGATTGTATGTGATTCACAACAACTAAGAGAAATACATTGGGTCAAATGATTGTCCTTTACTTTTCATTAACAACTCCAAAGGTCGATTAGTATTACTGAATCCATGGGATCTGTATGTAAGTGCATTTTTAATAATGCAAGTTGTCGTATTTCAATATATTTTTTGTATTCATAACTGATTATAAATTGGTTGCATTCTTTGGTAGGGTTTAAATGCTTCACCCGGTCAGCATCTTGGCTATTAACAATGAGGATATAGATGAGTTAGTCTCTTATTTTTTTTTAAGTTTTGTTCAAGGCTTATTTATGTTGGTTAGATGATCTATGTTCAACTTTATATAAGTTGCAACAGTTAGAAGGATTTTGTTCTTGATCTGTCACCCAAAGTTATGATTCGCATGGAGCAAAGAATCTGTTTTCTAAATGAGCAGTTATCTTTTCTCTACTTAAATTAGTTATATTTTAATTTTGAATCCGGACTCATCTTCATTATGTATGCCGTTATAGGTCTCTACCAATATAATATAATATAATATAATATGATATAATAGAAAAGATATAAAATTAAATGGTAAAGCCTATGTACATTGTTCAATCGTTGTTTACATAATTTAAATTGTCCAACCCGCGAAGTTCGCGGGTGATAACCTAGTAAATAAAATATACAATGACAGTTATTGAATAAATACATTAATGATTAGTAATTAACAAATATGTATATAAAAATCTAAATGCCCTAAAAAGTCTAATCACACATATAAAATATACAACAGTTATTAAGGTATTTGGTTCTTCTCCCGATCTTGTTATATCGTACAAGTAACATATTATATCAATTATAAAAGTGAGCATGCTACCCTCTCTATGGGTTAAACTACATTTTTTCTAATTTTTAAATATTAACATTTGTTGACCATTTATTATTCATCCTTGGTTAGGATTCATATATCTAACCAAAATAGGCTTACGATTTTAAGCTAATCTTAGTTACGGTTTTGGGTTTAGTCGTTTAATTTTATGTACAGGGTAATGATTATGTTAAGTTAACGGGCTAGACATCCTTTGGATTGCTAGGTTGGCAAGTTTCAGGTTGTTGGGTTGAGTGAATGGACTTAAAAACGTCTCATATGTTTATTTGTGCAAAATACATCAAACAATCAAACATAAACCGACACAAATAAATAAACCTGAACGCGATCCGCGAAACCCATTTATCTAAATGAGTCAATCAAATTGACAATTTGTAAATGCATTAACGGGTTGTAATCAATTTTCAAATGGATCATATATAATTTGACATGTGTTAGGAAACTTTTATAAGTATTGAAGAAAAAAATGATCAATCTGATCATATGCTGAAGATAAAGTCAAGAAGATCAATAAAAAAAGTGTCTACAAGATAACAAGACAAGAGAAGAAAGAAAGAAATATCTTCAACAAATATCAAGACAAGAGAAGACGATCGAAAAAGGCCATTCTGATGAGTCTGATGATAAATCTGGTATTTATCATCAGAATCTGGTAAACTTTGATCATCAGAATTTCTAGTAATCAAACTCAATAGAATTCTGGTAAGCTGGCTATCAGAATTTTTGAGGAGCCAACTTGTCTTAGAGATAAGGCCCTGATACACTTGAAAAGTAGCAAGTTAACATCTATGGATTCAATGAATATGCCAAAAAGCTACTTTGTGCAGAGCAAGTGCATGAATAAACAAATGTTTATTCATGATACAGACTCTCTATAAATAGAGATGTCAACACCGAAGGTTAAATGAGTTGAGCCAAACATTTATTACATATACCAAAAACCCTATTACCCTTCACTACAGAATTCTTTGATCATTCATTTGTAACAGTCAATAACTTTGTTTTTCCAAAGTGATATATATACTTGAAAATTCTGTAAGTTGTGTTTTTCTTGAAAGTTTGATTTCTAGTTCCGCACAATATTTTCATACTTGTTGAAATCTATTGCCATACTTAGTCAAAGAGCATCTTATCTGGGATCAACAATTGGTATCGGAGCAGATTGAATAAATTATTTTCAAAAGATCATTTGCTCATTTTTATAACAACCTCTGTAACTAAATATGTGCTTAGTCTATTGTTTGTTTAGTTAGGGTTTTTGACACAATTGTAAGATTGAGAGATCATGAATTATGTGTTAGACAAATTATGTGTTATGTATGATAATGAATTAGATTTCGTGGATGTTGAACAATGTGATTATCATTTCATGTCTTATGCATGTGAATATTTGACTAATGAAAGTCAATGTAACTAAGAGTTGGGAATGAATGTAATATGAATGAACACGTATAGCGTAGACTCAAGCACAGAAGGCTAAAGGGTCAAAAGGAAGCAAGGAAACGAGTACGAACACAGATGCTCAAGGTAAGTGATTCCCGAACTTAATTTCTTATTAAGTTATGAAGTCTTGAAAGTAAGGCGATTGGAATCATGAAAAGGGTGGTAAGTAATGGTAGGACCAAGGTAAGTGAGGTCGTATTGGACTATATGTAGTTTAGTCATGATTAAAAAGTAAATGGCACGTATTAACGAAGTGCACGTATTAGCGAAGTGCACACTTCAGCAAAGTGCACGGATTAGCGAAGTGCACATTTAAGTAAAGTGCACGTATTAGAGATGTGCACACTTCAGCAAAGTGCACACTTCTGTAAAGTGCACGCATTAGTGAAGTGCACACTTTGGTAGAATTCCCGTATTAGCGAAGAGCACACCTCAGTAAAGTGCACACTTCGGTAGAATGCATGTATTAGCGAAGTGCACACCACAACAAAGTGCAAACTTCAGTAAAGTGCCCGTATTAGCGAAGTCGGCGACGTAGGGGGCTCTATTTTGCCCTATTCCCAAGCCCCATTAAACTTCCGAAATGCACCCCAACCTTACCAAATAGTGTTTGAGGTACAAGTCAGTATGGAATTAGTATTTAAGTTCCCGAAATGTAGCTCGGACTTACCATAGAGTGTTTATGAGGCGCGTGTAGGAATGGAGCGTGTATGCAAGTATGTGCGAGAACGAAATAAGTATGTAAACATGTATGTATGGATTTAATTGTATGTTAGTAGGTGGAACTTATAGACGAGCATGAATAGGAATAAGCATGTACATAGGATTGTATATACAGATTTTGTATGTGTGTATTCGTGGTTTTTAATACATAAGAATAATACTGATGCTAACTGGGTTACTTTGAGAATGGAATGAAAGTGCACGTAAGATATTGATGGCCTTTGAAGGTTTGACGTCGTGATGCAATGACTGAATTCAGAAGGATAATCGAATGGATTATCACACGTGGGATGAATGTGATATGTTATTAAATTATATATATATATATATGTGTGTGTGTGTGTGTTTTAAATTATGTATGATGTCACCGATTACTAATGATGTGGATATGTACGGTGACTGTAGGTTATATGGATCACCATCATCATGAGGTACAAGCGGTTAAAGGTCGAGTAAGAGAAAATGAATTGTACGGGAGCATGGTCGTGTAGTTTAGTAAACCTATGTCATGTTTTATTTATTAAATGAGAACGAAGAATGTAATTCTTGTAAAAGTGTCAGATTAAATGGTTTTCAATTATATAGAATGAATATAAAGAAATAAATTTTGTGGTTTGCATTTCCGCTGCGCGTTTCCACTTAAAATGGTTTAGGGTCTTACAACTACCAAGGTACCTAAAATGCGTTTGTAATTTAGAAGGCAGGACATTCCTTATGAACCAAGAATCTCTCAAGGTGCCTAGGGTATTATAATGGTCCATGTTAATCATCTGTGTATCGTTACAATCACCCTGTTATGTACTTATCATCCTCGATAAGGTTTGCCCTACCATCGCGAACGACACAGGTGTGGCTCTGATACCATTTGTAACATCTGACCTCTCATACCACCAATATTGTCCGTTTTGTTCTCGATGTGTTGCACATCCAAGAACTCATAGATTTGTTTTTGGTTGCTTCGGTGGAGACTTCCCATGAGGTCACCCATCTTATTACTACTCCCACCTAAAGACACTTAACTATGGAGTTTTCATATGCTTCACAATCAATACGCCCAAAACGCATTGGTGATTTAAGAGGAAGAGCATTCCTTATGAACCAAGAATCTCTCATGGCTATTGCCGTTGTGGGATTTTCCTAAGGTGTTACAATGATCCATGTTAATCTTTACTACTTTTTGCTTTGTTACAGAGAGCGTTAGGATTAAAGGGCTAACTTTAGCCAAAGGGTGGAACAATGCATCTTTTGCATTCCTCTATCCCTAAGTTGTTTCTTTTCCATGACAACACCACATCAACTTTTTTACATCGCTTCCGACCCTAGATCCTAAGGAATCTTTCTCATCTCACTAATCCCTAAACCAAGATGGCATGGTGAATAAATCAAAACATACCCCCACGATTCGCTTGGTGTTTGTTATGGGCGGCATCGCTCTGTGGGGGGTGTTCCCACCATGGAAGGACCTACTATATAGAGTGCAAAAGCAACCGAACCCGTAATTTTTTATGTTATATGTAACGTATCCTACGCTCTTTCAATCAACCCTTAAGATCTTTCAACGCTGATCTCAAGTTTATTAAACTTACTTAGAAAAGATCCATCTATACATGTTGCATTTTAATAACAAAGGCTGAAAACAATAAGTATTAATTCGATTAAACACTTCAATTATTCTTTTTAAATGATTATTGAGGAGCTCATTTTAATTTTATGATCATGATTACTTCAGAAGAAGCATGATATCATTACTAGGGTTGTAAACGAACCGAACGTTCAGCGAACAGTTCGTGAATCGTTCGGCGGGAAGTTCATTTATGTAACGAATGAACACGAACAAAAAAGTTTGTTTGGTTAGCTTAGAGAACAAACACGAACAAATGTCTTGTTCGTTCGACAGCGTTTGTGAACGTTCGGTTACGTTGGTTCATTTTTGTCCATTTATCTTCGTTCGTGTTCGTTTGATCTGTGGCAGTTGGCCCAAAACCGGTAATTTCCGTACTATTTTAATATTATTTGTTATCTACAATTATGTGCTTAGACGTCAACATTTTCTGATTTCTTGCTATGCATATGAATTCATGCATGTTTTATACTTCAAATATTGCTTTGAGCATTACTTTAAGCGCTGCGACAGAAAGACTAGTAAACTCACCGGTAAGACACACTGTGTCAGCATTTCTGCAGAAAGCAGTCAGACAATAGAATTAGGGCCTAGGAATAGGTCCAACATCTAAAATACATTAAAACCCAAGTATGGATACAAGGGTTAACATATAAGCTTTCCGGAAGCTAAACTAAGCACTAAAAGACACCAGATTCTTACCTAAAATGCTGAATTCTGCATAATTCAGCAATAATTCAGCTAAAATCAGCATTTTAACACTAAAATATCATGCAGAATTTATGTTTTATTGTCCAGAATAACTTACAAAGTGTCGGGAATTGAAACTGCCACAAAAGGTGCTTCATACTTAGTGAAACTGCGCAATTTAGCACTTTAACGAACCGTAACGAAACGAACAATCGGACACTATTCGGGACATCAAAATTTGACTAGAAGTAATGTTTTTATGATATTAAGCTAGTATTGGTGATAGAACACCTTAAAAATCATAAAAACACCTAAGCACACTTAAACTAATTTAAACCTTCTAGTTTCCATTCTTAACCCTCAACTTCCAAGAATTTACACTTTACCCCCCCCCCCCTTCATCCTTGGTCGGCCCAATGGGCCCCACTTCTCTTTGATTAAAATAATCTTCCTTGTCCCCTTAATTATGTGCATAAGATCCTAAAGAAGATTGGTGTGTTGGAAATTTCTTTATAAGGAACCATGAGTAGTAACCATTAACTTACATCTCACAAAAACCACCATCTTCTTCCCCTTTCTTCTTCTTGGTCTCGGCTCAAACACACACACATACACCCACCATTTTCACTTCATTACAAGGCAATCCAAAGTCACCAGAAGGTGTATGGAGGCTATCTAAGGAGGCTTGAAGTGCTAGAACTTGAAGGACCTCTTTGTAGAGCTTTTAACCACTCACTTTCTTCCATCTTCATCTTCATCCTTTTTGTGCCACTTCCCTAGCCATTAGAGCTAGTTGTAAGCCTCTTGATCACTATATTAGTTCATGTTTATGTTATGTACAAGTCTTACCATCTAAACAACTAAACTATTAAAGAAGAAAATAAGAAGATCTAACATATTCATGAAGAAAACAAGTGATTATATTAAATTTTAGTGTATGTAATGAAGTTGTTGATGTTAAATCTTGTGTATATGTTTAGATGAAGTATGTTAAGCTTGTTAGAAGCTTAGATCTAACAAGTTTAAGCATGGATCTTGAAAGATCCATGGTTAAACTTGAAGATGAACATATGAAAAACTTATGTGAACTTGAAAAATAATTTTTTATGCATAAACTTGTAATCTTGAAGTAACAAAGTGAGTATAACACTAACTTTTGAAACTAAAATATATGAAAAGCTTGTTAATGATTTTACAAGAAGCTTGTTTATTAAAAATCTAAAGATGTTAAGCATAGATCTTGAAAGATCCATGGTGAAACATGATGTTAAACATAATGATCTTTCTAATGAACATAAAAGTGGTTTTAGAACATGATTTACAAACTTTGAAACCATTAAACTCATGGATGATTGAGTTAGTAAATTAAAGTCTCATAAAAGTTTGTTTAAAACACTCAAGAACGCTAATTTTTGGAAAAACCATTATATGTTAAGTGTAGATCTAAAAGACTACACATTTTTAACAAGAATAAAGTTCACCACGATGTTTCATATGAAGAAATTAGTGTATGTTGGTGAATATTGTTGAAAATTGTTTTTGGTGTTGAAAAGAAAATAAACACATGTTTTGAAAACATGGGAAACCTCTATTTTTAGGGGAAACCTCCATTTTTAGGAGAAACTATGTCAAAATTTTTATAAAATTTTGACACTTAGAAAATATAAGTTTTGGTGAAACTTATTCCCAAAAAATTCACCTAAAAATATTTACCAAAGTTTCCTAATTTTTGTGTAAAATTTCATGTTAAGAAATGATGATTTCTTCAAGATTAAAATTTATATTAAATATATATATTTTAGGAAAAATATATATATTTAGTGATCACCAAATTTTGTGCTAAGTGTATATTATGTGTATTATATGTAGTAGTGTATTAGGAACTTGAAAATACACTAAATACTCCCAAGGAGTGTGAATACCAAAATACACATACAAATACATGAGGATACTAAAGTATACAAATATACAAAATTCCTCTCAAGGAAGTACATGGACAAATACAAGAAACTATATTTATGAAAATATATTCCTTAACATATTATGAATTTGGACAATTTATGGACACTTATGGACTTAAATATATATTTTTGGGCAAATATATAACCTTTACCAAGTAATGAAATTTATACAAAATCGAGTGAATAACGAGAATGATTATATATATTTTATGGCATGACAAAATATATATATTTCCTACAAGACTTAAAAATACATTATTTTAAGAAATATAATTCCGGAAAGTAATAAAAATCAAAGTATTGATTTTTGGTGAAAATACAAAATACTCAAGTATTTACATAAATTACAAGTATACTTTCCTAAATATACTTGCACAAAAATAATATTGAGAATATTATTTCACAAAATACTTATATTTATTTTTGGGAAAATAATATAAATAACCTATATGGAAGAGTTAAAAATATAAATTATTTTTAACAACTTATTACCTTGACAAAGACTTCATAAATGAATATATATATTTGAGAGGTAAAATATATATTTACAAATAAACATTGCATATTCAAAGTACAAGACACAACGTACGGACAAGACCCGACAAACAAGGGCACGACCCTCACAAAGAATGAACATACAAAGAACAAATACATAAACAAAAGATGGTGACTTGTACTTGTGTGATACAAGTCTAGCGACTAACGTAAATAGAACACGTATAGGTCACGACGCTACAAAACCAAACGGTGAAGTTTACGACGCAGAATACGTAAAATTGTGAGTTCATGTCCCCACTTTTAAACTTTTACTTGTTTTCTAAACTTGGGGAAAATACATGTACTATGGTATGTAGAATACAAAACTAAGGAATGACTCATAGATCATGTGACGTATAGGGTGCCATAAGCACCATTAATCCACTATATACCTAGACCGCGGAACAAAAGGTTAGATCTAATGGGTTTCAGGCAGCCACACTCTTGGCCACACTTTTTCCAAGAGTGCTTTTGTGTCTCTAGTCATGAATCGACAAGTAAAAATTTCTATGGTTTGGATGCTTCCTATGTCGTTACATATGTTAGTGGCCTCACGAACCATTAGCGATCTCGTATTCCTTATATTTACATAAATACTTGTTTCAATACAATTACATACCATTTTTTCTACAATGAATGCTTAAATGTTTTACACAAAACTGTATGAATTCACACCAACATTATGTTGACGATTTTCCAAAACTTACATGTATTTCAGGTAACTAGAGTGGATGTACGTGAGGCATCTCTCTTGCTCAAGGAGAGAGACCGCACGTACATCCACTCTAAACATGTTAAAAACCTGAAACTCTATTTTTTCTAACTTAGCTAAAATTTGGACATTCAAAACATTTTTTTTTTCCGATAATTATGTCTAAGTTAGTTAAACTCTGAATGATTATGTTTAAGTTAGTTGAACTTGATTCATCGTTTGGTGGTTGTAGTAGACTTGTAATGTCCCATGTTTAAGTTTAACAATTTTTTATTTTTTATTATTTTCAACTTAAATGTTCGTTTACGTTCGTTTACGTTCGTTTTAATTCGTTCGCGTTTGTTTGTTTCGAGATTAGTGTTCGCAAACAACTGAATTTCCTTAACGAACGAACACGAACATAAACTTGTGTTCGGTATGTGTTTATGAATAATTCGCGAACATATTAATATCATTATTGAGCGAACACAAACATGACCTTATTGGTGTTTGTTGGATAAAAAAAATCGCTGTTCGACCTATGATACCCACCAGTCCCACCTAATTTCTCATCCTCTACCCCGGTGCCCATTCTTCCACCCTACTACAAATCCAATCATACAAATTTTGTCACCACTATCACATGTTGAATTATTTAATGAACAATTACATTAACAATAATAATATAAAACATAGATCATCATTCTTCACGCCTTTGACAATCACATATAAGATTCGTGACTATGCATATATCTATCTATCTATCTTCTTATTATCTATTTTATAATTATAAATTATTTTTGTTTGCTTCTAGTTCATGCTCAAAGCATTTGCGAATCGCAGCTTTTTCTTCACATGCAGAGGAGATGCATTGTTGATAAACTTTGAAGATTCTGTGTAATACTCTCAATTATGTAAGTTTTGCTTCATTTTGTTCGATTTTAAGTGGATTAACTGAAGAATTTGGTGGAATTGTGTATTAGTGCTTGTAAGTGTAAGTTTGATTGATTTTTGTTCGATTTGAAGTGGAATTAACCGAAGATTCTGGTTGAATCGTGCTTGTATTACATAAGTTGTTTGATTTCGTTAGATTTGAAGCGGATTTAACCCAAGATTCTGGTTGAATCGTGCTTCTAATGTAGTGTATTGCGTAATTTTGCTTAATTTTCGTTCGATTTGAAGCGGATTTAACCGAAGATTCTGATTGAATCGTGTTAACAGAGTGTATTATATATGTTTGCTTGATTTTTGTTCGATTTGAATTGGATTTAACGGAAGATTCTGGTTGAATCGTGCTTATGATGTAGTGTATTATGTAAGCTTGCTTAATTTTCATTCGATTTGAAGTGAAATTAACCGAAGATTCTCGATGAATCGTGCTAATATTGTAGTGTATCATGTAAGCTTGCTTAATCTTCATTTGATTTGATGTGAAATTAACCGAAGATTCTGGTTGAATCGTGCTAATATTGTAGTGTATTAAATAAGTTTGCTTGATTTTCATTCGATTTGAAGTGGATTAAACCGAAGATGCTAGTTATATCGTGCTAATATTTATTGTATTATGTAAGTTTGATTGATATTCGTTCGATATGAAGCGGAGTTAACAGAAGATTCTGGTTGAATCGTGCAGATTTCGAGATTTAGTGTGTGAATATAGAGATTGATGGAGAACAATGTCGATATTGAAAGCGAAGGAGGAGAGAAAATGGTGAACAATGTCGATATTGAAAGCGAAGGAGGAGAGAAAATGGTGAACAATGTCGATATTGAAAGCGAAGGAGGAGAGAAAATGGTGAACAATGTCGATATTGAAAGCGAAGGAGGAGAGAAAATGGAGAGAAATGCATCATTTTTTGAGGAAAGCGATATGATACGAGAACCACTGCTTTTGAAGAGTAGGATCAATACGACGTCGCAAATCGCTATTGTTGGTGCGAATGTTTGCCCGATCGAATCGCTTGATTACGAGTAATCCTTCATTATTGTCTCTCTGAATTCAGCTGATGTTCTATCTGGTTCATTCTTTTTAATTGATTTCTGTTTAGAGTTCATCCTTTATGGTCAGTGGATTAATTTAATAGATGATTAAATAAGTGGTATTAAATTTAATATAAAGTGACGACAAAGTACAGGTTCTTTTTGGGGTTTTAACTTTTCTCTCATCATTGATTGTTTTTATGACATCTGATTTCAGAAACTAAAAGTGGATGATTTGAACAAGGTATATCATTAACATGTTCATTGGGTTGACCTTAATATATTTCTATTTATTATTATTATAATTTATTATTGTTATTGTTTTTTTAAGTAAATGAACATAATTGTAAATACAGATACCAAATCTTATTATCTTAAAAGAACAATTCAATAGTTTTGGTTGCACGCTATGTCATATACTTGCAGCTTTGATGAACCTTATGATCTAAATTATTTTGTTACAAAAAATAATGGAAAGGTTAAACAGTTTCATAAATGTTATGTGATTTTACAGAAAGCGAATGGCAGTTACAGGTTCCTAATATGGAAGACGCACTTTGTACTAGTGATGTTTTGGAACTTATGTTGCTACATAGTAGTCGTTTTGTTACTACTTTTAATATTTTATTTCATTTTTTATTAATTATTTTTTTAAAATTCTCGGCAGGATCGTAGAAAACGATCTTTTTAAGCAGGATTGGAGGTCCAGGAACAAGGTGCAGATATTTCAATACGTTTTCTTAAAGTGGGCACTAGTACTTCTTATAGGATTAGCTACAGGACTTGTCGGTTTTTTCAATAACCTTGCAGTGGAGAACATTGCTGGTTTTAAGCTTCTTCTAACTGGCAATCTTTTGCTTAAAGAAAGGTCCGCCCAAATATGTTCTATTTAAACCGCATACGGCTTGAAGTGACGGAGAATCTTTGTTATTGAAAATACAGGTATTATCTGGCATTTGCTGCATTGGCTGGTTGTAATGTGGTTCTTGCAACGTGTGCTGCAG
Source organism: Helianthus tuberosus (assembly GCA_030545235.1). Taxonomy (NCBI): domain Eukaryota; kingdom Viridiplantae; phylum Streptophyta; class Magnoliopsida; order Asterales; family Asteraceae; genus Helianthus; species Helianthus tuberosus. Next base: position 71,250,426 of record CM060401.1, on the reverse strand, counting down.
TTCTTTGCGCTTATATTGCCCCGTCAGCAGCTGGTTCCGGTATACCTGAGGTTAAGGCCTATCTTAATGGTGTAGATGCTCATTCTATTCTGGCTCCAAGCACTCTCTTTGTAAAGGTCTGTACCATGCATAGTTGTCAATGGCGAATAGCGACAAATAGCGATAAGGCACCTATACGCTACACAGCGAATAGCGATAAATAGGGGGCGGCTATTTTATAAATAGCGATACACTACAAAAAAAAATTAAAATTTATAAATATGCTATTTTACATGTATATTTAACAAAAACCTAAAATCCAGCCATTTATATTAAAAAAACAAAGAAAGAATTAAATTGTCGCTATTATCGCTATCTATGGCTACAACCCTAATAGCGAGCCTAAACCTATACGCTACGTAGCGCGCTATAGTGATCGCTACGCTCACTATTGACAACTATGGTACCATGTGCATAATCATGTGTACTCTCTGTCTCCTCTTTATCTTGTTTTGATATTGGTGTGTACGATCAGATTTTTGGATCTATTTTTGGAGTTGCTGCTGGATTTGTTGTGGGAAAGGAAGGACCAATGGTTCACACGGGGGCTTGCATAGCTAACTTACTTGGACAGGGGGGCTCTCGAAAGTACCATTTGACATGGAAATGGCTTAGATACTTTAAAAACGATAGGGACCGTAGGGATTTGATCACATGTGGTGCTGCTGCTGGTGTTGCTGCTGCCTTTCGTGCCCCGGTTGGTGGGGTCCTCTTTGCTCTTGAAGAAGCAGCCTCATGGTCTCTCTCTCTCCCTCTCCTATATATATGTGTGTGTGTGTCAGTGTGTGTAATGTTAGGTTCATTAGAAAACCGAGAAAATGACTACTAACCAATCAAATATTTTTGCTTTTATTTTTCATTTTCTTTAATTATAATGTTAGTTTTGTAGAAATAAAAATAAACAATTTAAAAATATCTGTAGATTAACGAGCTACATATATGTAGCTTTCGAAGGCACACGTATATGTTTGACCTTTTTCTAACTTGTCATTAACTTTGACCAAGTTTGACTTTCCTGTAGTGACATCGATATGGTGCTGATGTGGCACCAGGAAACCGGTTTATCTTAGAAATTACCTTAATTTTTTTTATAAAATTGAATTCTTTTTCGGATAAAGCTGTTAATCAAAAGAGAAATTGACCAAACATGGTTAGTTCTCTATGTAGTTTTCCCACTATTTGCTTCTGCAGTATCTAAACCTTGTACACACCATTGGACAGGTGGCGGAGTGCTCTTCTATGGAGAACATTTTTCACAACTGCTGTGGTAGCTGTTGTATTGAAGTCCCTAATTGAATATTGTAAAAACGAAAAGTGTGGATTATTTGGGGAAGGTGGTCTCATTATGTTCGATATAAATAATTCAGTACCTTCTTATAACACAATAGATCTCCTTGCCATTATACTACTTGGAGTTATTGGTGGAATCTTTGGAAGCATCTACAATTATCTTGTTGATAAGGTCTTGCGCACGTATAGCATCATCAATGAGTAAGCCCTTTTCATCTTGCTTGATATAACATACGTTCATCAAACACCCTAGATTCAATATCCCACAAACAGTTTCCAAAAGCTGAGCCGCTTGTGGGCTACTCGAGAACTGCTCTCTCAAAGCTCGGAACAATCCCAACATAAACGAGCTCGAGCCCGGTTTTGAGCCTAAATTGGAGGTCATTTAAAGCTTCAGCCTGGGCCCCAGCTTGACTAGGCTTTCGAGCCTAAACAAGCCTATTATTTATACAAATATACTATTTATGGATTAGGTTCAATAAGGAACTCGTCTGAATTGTGAGAACTTGAGAACTCCAGTGGAAATCCTACTTCCTGGCGAGTTTTTCCACCATTTTTTTGCACAAACGTAGATGAACAAGTAACTAACACATCTGTAAAAAACAAAATTGTCTAGCCGGCATTTATTCGTCATTTACACTAACGTAAAATCATGTACAACAGCACCTGACGTCAGCGTAGAGAAAAAAAGTTTTTTTTTTTTTTTAAATTTTGGGATTTTTTTTTGAAAAAACCTTTTTTTAGCCTTGTTCTCACGGTTCTCACAACTAAGGGGGTTTTTATTTTACCCTAACCCTACTATTCGTAATTTTATACAGCGAGTATAGTTACATAACAAATATTATATATAAAATTTTATAATTATATATATATATATATAAGAATAATTGTATATACATAAATAAAATATTTAAATACTTAATAAATAATAAACCGCCCAACCTTGAGCTTGAAAGATTAACATGTTGAGCTGGAGCTTTATATATACTTGAAACAAGCCGAGCTTGAGCTTAGATGAGCTCAGGCTTGGCCCGTTTACCCCCGTAGGCACATCATTCAAAACATTTATGCAAAGCATATATAAATTCATGTTGCTCTCTGTAACATGACTTGCATGCTGCCTTTACTGATTCTTGAAATAAATTGCAGGAAAGGTCCGGCTTTCAGGGTGCTTCTGGTGATCATCATTTCGATCCTAACTTCTTGTTGTGCGTTTGGCGTCCCGTGGTTTGTTAAATGCATTCCATGTCCTGATCATTTAAAGGACGTATGCCCCACAAAAGGCCGTTCCGGAAGCTACAAAAGCTTTCAGTGCCCCGACGGTCACTATAACGATCTGGCTTCCCTTTTACTCACCACCAATGATGACGCCATCCGAAGCTTATTCAGCCCCCTAAATACAAACGAGTTTCGCATACCTTGTCTCGTTATCTTCTTCTTCGCCATGTACTTCCTCGGTATCATAACATATGGAATCGCGATTCCTTCAGGACTCTTTATTCCCGTAATTTTAGCCGGTGCGTCATACGGGCGTCTTGCAGGTAGACTTCTTAGTCCCATCGCTAATCTTGATTGCGGTCTCTTTGCCCTACTTGGAGCAGCCTCGTTTCTTGGTGGCACCATGAGAATGACGGTTTCTCTATGCGTTATACTTCTCGAGCTCACTGACAATCTACTAATGCTTCCGTTAATGATGCTCGTCCTCCTGATTTCGAAAACCGTCGCAGATTGTTTCAACAAAGGAGTGTATGACCAGATTGTGATAATGAAAGGGTTACCTTTTCTAGAAGCCCATGCTGAACCATACATGAGGCATTTGGTTGCGGGTGACGTTGTTTCCGGGCCTTTGATTACTTTCTCAGCTGTCGAAAAAGTTGGTAACATAGTACATTCTTTAAGGATGACATCACATAATGCATTTCCGGTTATTGACGAGCCACCTATTACCGACGCCCCGGAGTTATGTGGGCTTGTTTTGAGGTCTCATTTGCTTGTTTTGCTTAAAGGGAAGATGTTCACGAAACATAGGCGTTTGAGTGGAGGTGAGACGTTGAAACGGTACCATGCGTTTGATTTTGCAAAGGCAGGATCCGGAAAAGGGTTGAAGCTTGAAGATCTCGAGATTGAGATGGAGGAGATGGAGATGTTTGTTGATCTTCATCCTATTACCAACACATCACCGTATACAGTGGTGGAGACCATGTCTCTTGCTAAGGCTGCAGTGGCTTTTAGGGAGCTTGGTCTTCGACACTTGTGTGTGGTGCCAAAAACTCCAGGGGTGAGCTTTCTTTTCTTTCTCCTCCATTAGTTTATGTAGCTCATTGGTCTTGATTACCGAAGGGATGTAAACGAGCCGGCTTTGCTAGTTTTGAGCTCTGTCTAAAGCTCAAGCTCGACTCAGTATTTTTTCAAGCTTGAGCTAAGCTCGTTTATTTTTTATTAGATATTTAATTATATTATTGATATATATATATGTGTGTGTGTGTGTATATTTCTAATTATAGATTTATTCATATAGTAAAATATATAATTTTTAGATATTTTCATAATAGTTTTATGTATATTAATATTTATATGCAACTATATATTTTTCAAACAAACTATAAATCATTATATTTATATAAAATAACTGGCTCGTTTAGGCTCACAAGTCTAGTCAAGCGCGGTACGTGAAGCTCGGGCTTGAGCTTGTTGTTTATTAAACGAGCTTCAATTTTAGCTTGAGAACCGCAAATGGTTCACGAGCGGGTCGGTTTATATACACCACATGAATTTAGTGGTGGCATGATGGACGAATCACGCCGACTGGGTTACAAATTGCTACTTCTTGCTTATTTTATATTTTTAAAGTAGTTAGCGTATAAATATTTTCTTATTTTATCATAAACTAGTTTTTTGAATAAAAAATAGGTGGTTTTTTGCATCATAAAAACCCACTTTAGCTGATTTTCAACCCGTTTTCCCTTTAAGATAATTTTTGTTGTACCCTTAATAAGTAAATGGATCGAAATTGTCATACAACACGGGTTTTTGGACCTCTGTTCTTACTTGCATATTTTCTTTCAAACAGTAAACACTGATGGATAATAAGTTGTGCTCTTGCAGAGGCCGCCAATAGTTGGTATCTTGACGCGGCACGATTTCATGCCCGAGCATGTTTTGGGACTCTACCCGCACATCGACGCACACAAGTAGATGAAAAACACACCGCGCGGAAGTGGTGTTGTGTGTATAATGCTTTGCACATACAGGTAACTTAACAAGGTTATAAACTTGTTTTGGATCCTGAGATATTGTTGTATTCTTTTGTGAAAGTGAAAATAAGCATGTGGATAGTCATGTTTGAAAATGTTTTTGGTGGATAGAAAGGTACAGATGTTGTTTGTGGTGTGTTGAGTAAACAAGTTTGAGTCATTTATTTATTTATTTTAAAGGTGCTGGTTTGCATGTAAAGAACTCTTTGTTAATTTTTAAACTATTATATAGTGTTATAAATATAATTAACTAGTTGATGCCCCGCCCGCATTGCGGGGCGATAGCCGAATAATGAGCGAGTGTTAGGCAACTCATTGTCACGAAAAACAATTAAATCGACTCAACCAATAAAACAAAACACTTTTATAGTTTTGAAAAAAAAAAAAACTAAAACAATGTCAATATTGTAATTTTTAACTGAGGGAAAGTTGTATTTTTTGACTGGGTAAAATCGTAATTTGCCAAAAGCTAAAGTAATGGCAGTACTGTAAATTTGAACCAGGGGCAAAGTTGTAAATTTTCATAGGGGCAAATTCGTAATTTTGAACTTGGGGTAACAGCGTAATATAAATTTGAACTAAGGGCACAATCGTAATTTTAAGCTGGAGGCAAAAGCACAATTTTATTTTGAACTGAGTGCAAACTCGTAATTTTGAGTTGGGGGCAAAAACATAATTTTATTTTGAACTGGGGAAAAAACGTAATTTTGAATTGAGTGCGAAATCATAATTTTTTAAACGGGGAAAATCACATTTTTTAACAGAGGGCAAAATCGTAATTTTTAGTTGGGGGCAAAAACAGAATTTTATTTTGAACTGGGGGCGAAAAGGTAATTCTGAGTTGAAGGCAAAACCACAATTTTATTTTGAATGGAGAGAAAAATCGTAATTTTGAGCTGGGGACAAAATCGTAATTTTATTTTGAGCTAGGGCAAAACCGTAATTTTAAAGAGGGGCAAAAACGTAATTTTAGAATGGATATAAAATAATAAACTGGTTGGTCAAATGGAGGAGTGCCAGGCAAAGTCGTAATTTTGAATTGAGGGCAAGAACGTAATTTTGAGATGGGGACAAAAAGCGTAATTTTATTTTGAGTTGGGGGCAAAAACGTAATTTTGAAATGGATATAAAATAATAAACGTGTTGTCCAATAGGGGAGTGCCAGGCAGCTGCCTGGCACTATTCCCTCATTTGGTAAATGTATACTGGCACTATTCTCCCATTTGGTAAATGTATATATAGGAAATTGTGGTCTATAAAACTCAGAATTGATGGTTTTCTTTTCTGTATTGATTATATTTACAACCGGTGGCAGTTTTGTTGACGTTGGATACCTATCAACTTGACGTTAGAATTATCGGTCAGCTTAGGTCAGGTCTGGTCTGGTCACATAATAAATTGCAAAGTCTCTAAGAAGTATATAGTAAAAATACATTTTTATTAGAAAATAAATAATAAAAATACAATGTCACTAGAAATGAAAACAAAAATTCCATAACATTCTATAGTTTTTAGTGAATTTTCATTGTTGAAAATGATTCCTTACATCTTTGATCTAAACATTTGTCATGAACTTTTTCTTGTAAGATATGCAAGAATTGTTTATGTATATATCCGTAAGGTAATTCCGTTTCCACATTCTTCATTGTAGAAAAACATCTCTTGACATTTATCGTTGCAACCGGTAAATTGATGATTAAAAAAGGGTATGAAATATGTTTCTTGTTTTCACTATCAATTTCAAAAGAGTAGGTATACTATTCAAGTTAGTGAATCTTTGTTTCCTTACATGTTAGCAATGTAGTTGTCGAGTTTGTACTTAACTTTGTCTTTAGTCCTTGCGTAGTGGGCGGTATGCCCAGCGGTATAACCCCCATAGCGCCCCAAAAACGCCGGGAACACCAAAACCATCGGCGCCATGTTTCAAAAATTTGGGGGAGGCGCGAGATTTATCGCGGCGCCATGGGGGTGCTTTTCAAACCTTGGATAACGCAAATCGGACCTGAAGACCGAGAACAAGCCGGAATTTCAGCCGGAGAAGATGACCTGAAGCCGGAGAAGAAGGCCGGACAACAAGCCGGAATTTGGTTGCCGGAGAAGAAGACTGTTGCCGGAGAAGAAGACTGTTGCCGGAGAACTTGGTCCCTGCATTTTTTTTTTCTGGTTTTCCCATCATAGATAAAATGCTCTGTTTTTGTGTTTGTGTCCCATAACCGGACTTTTAGTGCGTTTGGCCGGAGAAGAAGAAGAAGGCCGGAGAAGAAGCCGGAGAAGAAGCCGGAATTTCAGTGAGTAATGATTAGGCGGGGGCGTTATGACTACGGCCTCAAATTGCATAACGCCCCATAAAGCCCCTTGCTGACGTGTCACGCCACGTGTCGCATAACGCCCACAAAGGGGCGTTATGACTACGCATGGCCTTATCGTAATATAAAAACATATGGATACATCTCTTTTGATACATCGAATTCACAAAGTTATAATATGAACTCAAAGTACCTATGCACGTAAGCCATCAAACGTCACATGGTTAAATTGGATGCCAATCTCTTGGCTTATAGCATATTTAGCACCATGTGGAAGTAGTCTTTTTTTCTGTCTCTTTTCTATAGATAAAAAAAAAAATTGACAGCTTTATTGTTTCATAAGAATCTCCTTGTAAAAAATGTGATATTTTTTACGCGTGTTACAAAATAAAAGGTTCGTAAATTACAAGTTCCAAAATCCATACACTTCATATAATCTAAAAAAACTGTTGTGAATGTTGGGTTTTTCACATGTTTATCAAAGTGATTTCATACAAATGAAATAAAAACGCAGCGGAATAATTATTTAAAACATGTTGATTTCAAGATATAAAACTCATTTTATATGTGTGTAACCCAATACCCGGATCCATATACGAATATGCACAGGGGCGGACCCACCCCCATGTCAAGGTGGGCGGGCGCACCCCCGGGGAAAAAAAATTAGCGTTATTATCCGACCAAAATCCCATCCGCACCCCTTAGATTTTTTCGTCCGCACCCCTTGGATTTATTCGTCCGCACCCCTTGGAATTTTTCGTCCGCACACCTTAGGTAAAAAATATTATGGATTATATTAAAAAAATTTTAGTAAAGTCTGATTTAAAAAAAAAAAAACTACCTATATTATATAAACTTATACTACCTAAACCCAAACCAAACCCATTATATAAACTTATCAATAGCCCACTAATAATCTAGCCCATTAACCGACCTAAGTTAAAACTAAAACAGTTAAAATAAGGCCCAAAAACCCTTTAATTCCTCTCCCGCCCTCCCTCTGTGCAACTGTGCGTGCTCTCTGCCTCCTGTCCTGCCAGCGATCTTCATCAGCCAACACAACAACAACATTGCAGCAGCCGATATCACCCGGAATTCGACATCAAAGTGACCGGAATCCGTTCCAAACCAACCAGACACCGACAAACGGTAAGTTTTTATGTTTTTTATATGTTTTTTCTTGATATTATATGAGAAAGGGGTAATAAAAACTTAAATAAGTATGAAAAATCGTGTGTTTTGACGTTGCGTATGGTTGTTTAGATGATTTTTAGGATGATTATGTTATTTAGATGATTTTTAGGGGTGATTACACAATTCTAGGGCTTGATTGCTTGAATAATTGAAAATTAAAATTGAAACATTATGTTATGGAACGATGAACTAATGGTCATGGATCACTTTGTTTGTGATAGGAACCATAAGTAGGGATGTTATGGCGCAATTTCTCAAGAGGAAAGTAGTTGTACCACTTTTTTGTCGAATTCTTCTAATTATAGACCAATGTATCTTTTAGATAATTTTTTTTGTTCTTTTATTTAATGATTAAGAGAAATAGAAGTAGGGAGGGTTTAAACTTTGATGTTTTTTTGTTTGTTAATGTGATAGGAAGGTAGGAACTAGGGTTTGATTGTTTGAAAATTGAAATTGACCCGACCTGACCCGATCTGACCCGACCCGCTATGAAACTTTGTTTGTTTGTGTTTACTTGTTTTACATGACCCGATCCGACCCGCTATGAACCGGATTTTTTGTATAGTTAGGGGTCTAAAATCTTTAAAAAAATTTCCACACCCCAGGAAAAAATCATGGGTCCGCCACTGAATATGCATGCTATCAAAAATTAAAACACAACCATAGGGTGTTTAGTATACTACCTTCTTAGAGTAAAAAGAAAAGAAGAAGATGATGCTTCTTGAACGGTTGCCTTCAAGTATAGAAGACCTCAAGCTTGTATACCCCAAACCTTCCAACAAACACTTTGATTTTAGCTAGGATTTTGCACTTGCAACTCACTTGAAAAATCCCCTCTTGATCAACCATACCATGGCCGAAAATTAGAGAGACAAAATGGAGTTCTTGTACTTGATTTTTCAACCTTGAAAAACCTTCTTGGATGGCACACTATGGCCGATTTTTAGAGAGTATTTTTACAAGTCTTACACTTGAAAAATTGAGCTTGAAACCCTTGGATTAAAAGACCCCATAGCCAAAAATCTAGAGAGAGTTTTTAATCACTCTTTCAAGTTCATCTCTCATTCATTTTTGTCATACAAAAAATTATCTTTAAGAAGGGGAGAGAAAGTGCCACCCAACATGCCCAATCAAGACACTCCTACACATGCAATTTGCATGCAATGCTATAGGACCACCCTTGTCTTGGAAAGACCATGGGGGGGGGGGGGTGTTGGCGGCCAACATGGTTTCATTTAAAAAAAAACAAATTTTCTTTTAAATATATAAGTCTTGTATATACATATATATATATATATATATATATATATATATATTATAGCATTTATAAAATATAACATATCATGTTACAAGACTTTATGCAATATCTCACAACCTTTTAAAATGTTATTTAACCAATTAAATAACAAAATAAAATATTCTCTCAAAATAAATTATCCATATAATTTATTAGTTTGTCAAGTGCAATTATTTAGAAAACCAATTTCTAAATATTCTAAGTGTTAATATTTATTTGTTTGATCATATCACAAATAAATATTATAAGTGTTTGTCTAGCTTGTATTTGGGTATGACTCGACTTGGATCATAACGTACTAGCCAGATCAATTTAATATGTGTCTTGGGCATACATAATCCAACAATCTCCCACTTGCACAAGATACATAGAAGATTGATGCAAGTAGTAAAGACCACCTAACTACAGTTTACTACCCCTAATACGTATGACTATATGTCCCATTCAATAACATCATCCCCTTCAAGTCCTTTACTTGAATATGATTTAGGTGAATCTATCATTTATCCCTTTGTTACAGATGTCATGTTAAATCCAAAGACATAGAGTGATCACTCTCTGTTGATTTAACTTCAGCAGGCCTTAGACATCTTACTCTCAACGAATAAGAGGAACAAATCCCTTCTTGACTACATACGTCTCTCACAATCACCTTGTACCACACCTGAGTTTAGTCTTATGTACTGTCATATTACTGACAGCGAACAAATAAGTCAAGGCATAATATTTGGTGAATATCAAGACCCAATATGTATCTCAGGTCAGAGGATACTATGATATTCTCCTTTACTCAAATTTACTTATGATCAATCACAAATGATTCCATGCAGTAACATTTGAGAACGAGTCAGTCCAATATTTGTATCCCATAAATATCTATGAACCTTGGCAGCAACACTTTGCTCTATATTCATACCTTATGAATATCCACCAATCCAAGTTCATAATAGTCTTATATTCATATTTGTTCCCACAAGTATAATCGACTACGGACATTTAGAATAAGTAACTTATTCACGGATTTAAACATGCTAAAATGGAACATAACTCAAAATACCATAAAGAGTTATAATAACAGTTGTTCCAATATCCAAATACAAAATAGATCAAATCCAATCACTAGAATATCGAAGTCCTAATGACCAAGTATGACCCTTCATGCTTTGCCCGTTCAAGGAGCTTTGTGAGTGGATCCGCAATATTTTGATCAGTGTGAACTTTGCGAATACATATCTTTCCCCTTTTCAACTTCATCCCTTATGTAGTTGAAATTCCGCTCAATGTGCCTAGTCTTTTGATGTACACGAGGTTCCTTGATTTAAGCAATCGCACCGTCGTTATCACAAAGATCTCTAGGGGTCCTGAATGGTAGGGACTACCCCTAGATCGGCAATAATTCAAGTGGCAGATTCACATGAATCATCTCGATCAATGAAGCGGCGATGTATTCTGATTCTGTAGTGGTCAATGCTACCCTGATTGTGATCGAGAATCATCTAGATCGGTTTGGAAACTCGTGTCCATGTAACCCTTTACAATGAATTCCGAAACTCGCATCCCTGTAACCCTTTACGAGTTCTTCTTCACCAGATCCATATATCAGAAATATATCCTTAGTCCTCCTAAGGTATTTCAATATATTTTTAACAGTCACCCAATGACCGTTACTCGCTGGTATCTTCTCGTCATGCTTAAAGCGCATCACATGTCCGGTCTAGTGCATATCATTACATACTTAATGGATCCTATAGCAGACGCATATGGGATTCCTTTCATTCTTTCTTGCTCATCCTTTGAGCTTGGAGATTGAGATGCACTCAATATTGTCCCTTCTTGAATAGGTACCAAACCTTTCATAGAGTTCTCTATCTTGAACCCTTTCAAGACTTTGTCAATGTATGCACTTTGGTTTAAACCTATCAAGCGCCTTAATCTATTCCTATAGATCTTTTATTTCCAAAATATAGGCGACTTCACCAAGATCCTTAATGGAAAAACAACTTTCAAGCCAGGTTTTTACACCTTCCATGGTTGGAATGTCATTTTTAAATAGTAGAATGTCATCGACATACAGTACTAAGAAAGTAATAATGCTCCCACTAGCCTTCTTATACGCACAAGCTTTATCGACGTTCTTGATGAATCAAAATTCCCAATTTCTTCATCAAAACGGTGTTTCCAACTTCTCGATGCTTGTTTCAATCCACAGATTGATTTCTTTAACTTGCATACTTTGTTAGGATGTTTTGGATCGACAAAACTTTCAGGCTGAACTATATAGGCATCTTCGTCAAGATATCTATTAAGGAAAGCTATTTTGACATCCATTTGCCAAATCTCATAATCATATTATGCAGGTATGGCAAATAATATCCTTATTGACTTTAGCATCGCCACAGGCAAAAAGGTCTCTTCATAATCAACCCCTTGAGTTTGAGTGAAACCTTTTGCTACAAGTCTCGCTTTATAAGTATCCATGTTACCATGCATATCGGTTTTCTTCCTAAAACTTACTTACTTCCAACTACTTTGGAGTTAAGAGATAACACAACCAATTTCCATACTTGGTTGTCATACATGGATTGCATCTCTACGTTCATGGCTTCAAGCCATTTGTCATAATCGTATTTTGACATTGCATCATGGTATGTGGTTGGTTCACCTGAATCTACCACGTAGCATCCATCCATGAAAAATCCATATATTTCAGGTGGACTACTAATTCTACCAGATCTGCGAATGTTTTGTGTGTATTGATCAACCACTTGATCGTTTTTCAACAACCTCTTGTTGAGTGCTAGTATCAACCAAACGTGTATCGGCTTGTGGTTCTTGTCACACCCCAACCGATGGCGGAATCATCTGGGCGCGGCACTGAGCGAAACAGATTGTCCAGAAGTTTCCATAACAACTATCATTACCATTTAATTAAAGCAATACGTCCCATACCGTATCTTAAATAGTCAAACAAGTTATTACAGATAACATCAAAACAAATATTCTGTTCCGACAACTCAGATTTAAACATAACTAGTTTATTCGTTGGTTTCTAGACTCCAGTTCCTAGCTTCAAGTTCATCACAGCCCGAGAAGCATATAAACAACCTAGGCACCTGTCACATACGTTAAAATAAAGTCAATACATATAATGTAAAGGTGAGCATACAAGTTTAATAATAGCATATAGAGTTCGAATTCGTTTACGCATAACCAACACGTACACATAGTGAAATGAAGCACGTTAGTTATCGACATAGATCCATCGATACCAATGACTGCGGGTTGACTGCCAGAGGCAGTTCGCAATACATGATTACCACCGTAATCCATGCAAGTAAAAGATCCTTAACAACCCCCGTGTGAACGGGTGCTGAGTCCAAACTATAGTACTATCGTTGCTAAGGCAGGTAGACAGCATTCCATGTGTAAACATAACAAACAAGCATTCATAAGCCACGTATAACATGCGTAAATGGTTTAGCGTTAAAATAGCTTGAGTAGTGTGATAGTTGTAGTTTGAATATTTGTAACGTATGTAACACCCAAAAGTGCTAAAAGTAAAAAGGGTTCGAGTATACTCACAGCGATTATGGATTGAAGGGAGCGCTTTACAGCGAGTACGGTTAGCCTGAATAGATTCGATAACGTAACGATAAGTGGCGCGTAAAACATTACAAAATGAGAGTGGGTAGGATAACTGATCGTGCGGATCAGCTATCCGTGAGAGGAAGTCATCCGTGCGGGTGAACTATCCGTGCGGATGGTAATCCGTGCGGATGGTGACCCATCCGGATAAGCTATCCGTGCGCGTGGGCTGTCCGTGCGGACGGTAATCCGTCCGGACTAGTCATGCGTGCGGATTGCTTATCGGTACGGACAAGTTGTTCGTGCGGATAAACGTTCAAGTGGATTGTTTCTTCCTAAGTTAAGGATGTGTTTGTGTATGATGGCTTGTGCTTTGGAGTTTTCGTTGTAGCATTTAGAGAACATTTAAGTGTCCCTACCTTTCAAGTCGGTCGCGCGGACAACAATCCGTACGGATGGTAGTCCGTGCGGACAATGGTAATCCGTGCGGACAGTCTGTGCGCGCGGGCAGAGACAATCCGTTCGGATAGCCTGTCCGTGCGGACGACTTGGCCGTGCGGATGAACACTGTTTGAATTTATTTTAAGGCCTTAGTATCTCATGATCCGAAGAGTAATTCATTCAGAGGTCGTCCGTCCGGATTGCTCATTCGTCGGTACTCAAACCTTGTTTGGAAAGTGGGTCCCAAGGGTAGCTCGTCCGGGTGACAACCCGTCCGTATAGCCTGTTCGTGCGGACTGCTTGTCCGTGCGGACAGCTTGTCCGTGCGGACAACTGGTCTGATTGTTCCATTCGTCTACTCTTGGTTTCTGTTGTCATTTATCGAGACGTTCTGATCACGTGGCAACCACTTGGAATCGTATTCTTACCCGCACGACTAAGCCGGCCAGGAACCACCCTGACTTGACATATCGGCGACTCAGAACGGTCATTCCGGTTGACCCCGAAATCAGGTGTCTTGCGGTAGGATTCGAGATCTAGGACTAGTGCATCACTATTATCGAGCAGAGACTAGAACCGATCAGATTCGTACCGATCTTAAGGGTAAAAGAAGGAGAGAGCTTAGGTTTATTTCTTTCAACTCTTTTATCCTTAGAAAAGTTTAGATTTAGGTGATGTTGTTGTGAAATCTTGTGGCAATCGTTTAGATCTGAGTTATTCTTGGTGGAATGAAGTCAAGCTTGAAGTTCATAAGAACTTCATGATGACGTCACTCAAGAATACCTCAAATCTTGATGATTTCATGGTTAAAAGTGGAGATTTGAAAGATAGAAAGGTGTAGAATTGTGTAGTGATCAAGAATGTACAAGAATTAGTGCAAGATCTTACCTGGATTGAGAGAAATCTGAGAAAAAGTGAAGAATGCGTGCGGTTCGGACGTCACTTGCCAAAAGTGGAAAAGTTGGAGAATGACCCGTGTATTTATAGGATGCTAAAAAGGGAAAGGGTGAGCCATGCGGATGGCACGTAACCCGGATAGGCTATCCATCCGGATTGGTCATCCGTGCGGATTGGCAAACCGTGCGGATTGACCATCCATGCGGATGTAGCCTGATTTGGTGCGTTCGGCGCGATGTTGCTTCGGTTTTGATTTTCGAGCGATTCGATAGGGTTTCCTAGTCAAATTACTTTCAGTCCCAACTACTTCCTATATGGTTCGACTCGGAATTCGGGTTCGGGTTCGCTTACATTCGAGTTAGACTTCGAGTTCGATTGAGTTCGCTTGATTATCTCAACAAAACATAAATAAACATGCACATGTAACACGTAAGGCGTACACACACGTATAAACACAAGTAAAATACACAGTTCGAGTTACGGTTCGATGTCGATTTGATTAGCATAGCTTGATTAACTTTATCGCATTGTTACTTCCTATCATTCACAGTCGTAGGTCGATTGAAATATGGTTACCACGATTCGATTATTGTAATGAACGACACTTACTCCACATAATATAAATAAAATAAAAACATTTCTACGAGTTAAGTCGCGCGAAATCGGTCGTTGACTTTGACCTTGACTTTGACTTTCACTTGTGAAGACACGGGGTGTTACAGCCTCCCCTTGTTTAGGGAATTTCGTCCCAAAATTAAGCTGAAAGCCGTAACTAACCGTGGATCACATGTGAGAGTTCTTCGTTTGGACCATTGAAAATCGTTAAATGAATCGACCTTTTTACGGATAAAAATCACTGATTTTTTGTTATGTTATGCGAAATTTTCTGATCTAAAAGCCTACAAAGTTTCAAATCTTAGTTCGAAGCCGTTTGTAAGAAATTTGAATTTTTGGTTAGAAAATGTTGAATGTTGCTGTTGGTGTTCACCGTACGGATAGCAATCCGTGCGGATAACATATCCGTGTTGACTTGTTGACTAGCCTATTTGCGCGGATAATTGTTGGCTCGGAGACGTGCGGAATCCGTGAACGTGTGTGACTAAACATAATCGTAACGGAGTCAAAACCGATCCTACAAGTGATATCTGAGCAGGTGATCGATTGTGATGATTAAACACACTCAGATTTGATCAATTTCTTCACCTTTCATATTCATCACGTTTTTCTCTGAAAATCTCCACATTAAACAACTTTTTACGGATAAAATTGCTAAAACTTGGATATGTTGTGCGAAGACACTTGATCTATAAGTCTACAAATTTCTTAATTAAACAACTGCGGATACTTTGCCTTCATGTCGCTTTCGAGTTCCCAAGTGAACTCCGCGCCTCGTTTGCCTTCCCATCGGACCTTAACAATAGGAATGCGTGAGCGCCTGAGTTCTTTGGTTTGGCGATCCATGATTTCGACAGGCTTCTCCACGAAGTGTAATGTTTCGTTCACTTGTAGATCGTCTAAAGGAACATGTAAGTCGTGGTCGGCGATGCACTTTCGGAGGTTTGACACGTGGAAAGTTGGGTGGACATTGCTAAGTTCCTCCGGTAATTCGAGTCTGTAGGCGACTTTTCTGATCCTTTCCAGAATCTTAAAAGGTCCTACATATCGAGGCGCGAGTTTCCCTTTCTTGCCGAATCGGACTACACCCTTGCAAGGTGATACCTTTAGGAGTACGTAGTCACCAACGCCATATTCACGGGGTTTGCGCTTTTTATCGGCGTAAACTTTCTGTCAATCCCGAGCTTTCGCTAGGTTGTCTCGAATTTGGAAAATTTTGTCTGTCATTTCTTGTAGCAGCTCCGGACCGGTTAGTTGCGAGTGACCGATCTCGTGCCACACAATAGGCGATCGACATCTTCTTCCGTATAGGGCCTCGAAAGGTGCGATCTGGATGCTAGCCTGGTAGTTGTTGTTATACGAGAATTCGACTAACGGAAGGTGTCTATCCCAATTACCACCGAAGTCTAGAACACACGAACGGAGCATGTCTTCAAGAGTACGAATCGTTCTTTCAGTCTGACCGTCGGTTTGTGGGTGGAACGCAGTACTTAGATTAAGCGTTGTACCGAGTGCCGTTTGGAATGTTTCCCACAATCGTGAAGTAAACCAAGCATCACGATCAGAGATGATGTCACGAGGTGTCCCATGTCGACAAATGATCTCGTCGGTGTAGATTTGGGCTAATCGTTCTACCTTGTAGTCTTCTCGTATTGGTAGAAAGTGAGCTGATTTAGTCAAACGGTCAATAACAACCCAAATGCTGTCGTGACCTGATGACGTGATTGGAAGCTTGGTTACGAAATCCATAGCTATGCTCTCCCACTTCCACATGGGAATTGGTGGTTGTTCGAGCAAGCCAGATGGTCTTTGGTGTTCAGCCTTGATTCTAGCACAGGTTAGGCATTTTCCGACGTAGAGAGCGATATCCCGTTTCATGCCCGGCCACCAGTACCTATAGCGAAGATCATGGTACATTTTGTCAGCACCGGGATGGATAGAGTATCGGGATTTGTGGGCTTCATCCATGATAATCTGTCGCAAATTGGTTCGCTTGGGAATCCAAATTCGGTCTAAGAAGTGGAATATCCCATTTGATTTGCTCACAAGCTGGGCTCCATCGTGGTAGATTCTTTCTTTCTTCAAGGTGCGTTCGTTGAAACATGCATGCTGGGCGTCGCGGATGAGAGCTTCGAGGTTGTGCTGAGCTTAAACATTACGAGTGCTAAGCAGATAGCTCCGTCTGCTAAGCGCGTCGGCAACAACATTTGCCTTGCCTGGGTGATAAAGAATCTCACAGTTGTAATCGTTGAGAAGTTCTACCCATCGGCGTTGACGCATATTTAGTTCCCTCTGATTAAGGATGTGTTGTAGGCTCTTATGATCGGTGAAGATTGTACACCTTGTACCATACAGGTAGTGTCGCCAAATATTTAATGCAAAAACAACTGCGCCTAGCTCGAGATCGTGGGTTGTATAGTTCTTCTCGTGGACTTTGAGCTGACGAGATGCGTAAGCTATGACCTTGTCTCGTTGCATTAGGACACAACCGAGACCAAGGTTAGAAGCATCACAGTAGACAATGAAATTATCGTTTCCGTCGGGTAGTGTGAGAACAGGAGCATTGCAAAGCATGTGTTTGAGGGTTTGAAAGGCAGACTCTTGTTTGGTTCCCCAGACAAAAGGCTGGTCCTTATGCGTGAGGGAGGTAAGTGGTACAACAATCTTCGAGAATCCTTCGATAAATCGTCGATAATAGCCCGCTAGCCCAAGAAAGGAGCGGACTTCAGACGGGTTCTTAGGCGTTGTAACACCTGTGTCATTTCAACCATCAAACAAATGCCAAACCAATGAAATATTGTATTTCATACTTGGGATTTGTAAAAATATGTGTATCGTTTACACATATCAATTCTTGTTCGATTTCAAGCTCTAAATCGCTTTCTGGAAGGTTATACGCGCACTAATGCGTAAATATAACCAGTTCAATCCAAAGAACACTCCGGAATAGTGAAATAGGCTTAACATACCTTGAATAACCCTTACATAACTTATATATAAGTTTTGGAAGGTTTGGTGTGGTGAAATCAAGTTAAATCGCTTACAGGGACTAAAGTTGACAAACTGCGAAAGTATGCCAATTTGAACTGTAACAGACCTTCCGGAACATGACCATAAGTTAAACATACTATAAATATCCTTTACATAGCTTAGAAATAGGCTTTGAGGGGTTCGGTGTGCTAAAATAAACTTTTGGGTCATTCAGGGACTAAAAGTGTCAAAAAGTGCACAAGTTTGCATTTTCGCGCATAACTTACGTTCTGAATACATCCGGACATCCAAAAATTTATGTAAGCACTAAAATATTTTATTTTAGTGTTCGCCATAAGAAAAATCCATTCGTCACGTCATTTGGATCGTTTTTCGCATTCAGGACCAGATTCGATGTATTAGCCGTTGTTTAATTCACAACCACACATTCTAAACTTGCTTAGTCAGCGGATAAGGATGGAATTTTGGTACCATAACTTTGCAACACATGTATGGATGGAATTTAAACACCTAAACACCATAACTTTGCAACACATGTATGGATGGAATTTAAACACCTAAACACCATAACTTTTCAACACATGTACGGATGGGATTAAAGCACGTTTTCCATGAAACGATCTTAACGGTTCGGGTATTCCTATAAATACCCCATACCCCCCATTGCTAAAATCACTAGAAACTTGATTTGAGAAACTCTAAGTTGAAACAATTGTTTCATACCTGAGATTTTTGAATCGAGTTTAGCATTAGGGGACCCTTCGTAAGTATTCTTTCGTTCTTTTCCTTATTTTATTGCTTTTCGAGTCCGAAAGTCAAACTTTGTTTGACTTTCAGCGTTGACCAGTAATGGTCAATGCGAAGTTCTTTTGAACTTCGCAACGTGAGTGAAATCACGTTGGTCATAGTCCCTTGGGACTATGCCCACTGATTACCACGTTGTCTAGGGTCGTAGGGTAAGCGATCTAATGAATCGCTTATACCTCGAACCCGACCCAGTTTGGTCGATCATTAGGATCCGACCAAACACATTAGGTGACCATAGTAGGTAGGGAATAACCTTCCGAGGTTATACCCTATGGTCACATCGTTTAAGTAGTTGTATGATAGGTAGTTTATATGCCTTAGGTAAATTACCAGAATACCCTTTTCATGTATAATTGGTAATTAAGCATATGTAACCTAAACCTTTGTCACATAACTGATTATGTAATATGTTTAGGCATATAACACTTGTCATAGGGCTAGTTAGGCGGTCCAAACGCGTTTCACGCGAACGACGCGTTAAAGTAGCATAAGCTACCTAAACGGGTCGTAATGGGTCGTAGACACTTAGGTTAAGTTTCATTTAGTATGTAGGCTTTGATTAACCATATCACATGAGTTCCTACACTCATTTGGTTTACAAACCCTCATGCTACCCAGTCTTCCGATTTAGGTCCGGTTTATTAATGTAGTTACCTATATTAGGTGCCGTTTGATATTCCGCGATCTCTAGCATTGCTTGGTGGTTATCCTAGGACTTCTGAGCAATCTCAAGTGAGTACATAGACCCCTCTTTTACTGTTTTCCAAACTTTTTTGGGGTGGAACACATGTGCCTACTTGTTACTTTCATGCTTTCCTGTTTTAACATCATATACTGCTATGTTCGTTAGTACATTATAGTACATGATTTTATGACATTTCATGCTAGGTGTGCCCAATTGTGTGCATTACTTAGTACATCGTTTTACATGACATTTTGACATAGACATTCGACATAGACATTTCGGCATAGACATTTTAACATGATTGACATTTGATCATGCATTTCCCACAAAACATAACTTTGATTTAAACCAAGTTTTACTTCAATACTTTGTTTTGTGCATATGGTTTAGTTGAGACATTTCACTTGCCATACATGACATTTTGACATAGACATTTGACATGGATATTTGACATAGACATTTGACATGGATATTTGACATAGACATTTTGATATGATTTACATCTTGACATGAACACTTTGACATATTACCCAATACATTTGACAATTGATTTAAACATAGACTTCTTACATTGGTTGGTTTGGTTTGATTAAGTGATTAAGTAACGATGCGTGTGTAATATGATACAAGCATGGTGGATACGCCGCTGGTACTTCCTATATATAAGTGTTTGTATGGTATTACATATCATAGCGTTATTTGAATCATTTCGGTTTGAGACATAGAACATTTTATACAAATAACATACTTTTCACAAGACATTGATTTATAAACATCTTATCTTATGCAAACATATTTTACTTGGTTATTCATTTAACCTTACATTTATTTATACTTATCATCTGATCTTATCGATTTTCAAATGATTTACAAAGCAAAGCAAATAACAAGGTTCATGACTAAACATTTTCTCAAACATAAGTCATGGAACCTATTTTCACAAAACCTATGTATCTCACAGGCATTTTTATGCTGACGTACCTATTTTCACATGTGTTTTTCAGGAGCTGTTGCATAAGATGATCAAGATACACATAGGCAGACTTGGGCTTTAGTGACAATAAAAGATGCAAGACTAGTTAATTATGTTGTATTTCTTTGTTTGTTAAGACATTGTAACACCTTTAATCAATAAAACGAAACTTAAATTGCCATGGATTTGAAACAATTAATTCTGTTACAACACTCCCCGATGTTTCCGCCACGTTTTGTATGTTCCACGTGGTCGGGGTGTGACAGAAAAGATGGTATCAGAGCCAATGGTTATAGGGAATTAGGTTATTAGTAATGCTTTGACCTAGTCTATAACTTTCTTAGGACCCTAACGCGAGTTTACTTGCGTTTAGTCATAAAACAATACCGTCACCTATCCTTAGGCGACGACCACAACAAGAACATAAATTTCAAAACCGCTTTGAAAACTAATCATCTGTTCTAGGATGATTGATTACTAGGTTTTGAACCCTCTATTGTAAGGTTTTGAACTCTCTATTATAAGGTTTTGAACCCTTTGAATTTTCAAAATCTCGTCAAGGTTTTGGGTTTTAAATAATGTGAACACGTGCAAACTGGAAGGGTGAATGCCTGTATTCTGGGTTTTTCTGTCTAGGCAAGCACTTCGTATACATCTCATCAGACGCGAGACCAGTTGTGCTTACCTGGGAATTCTTGGGATGAGTGTTCACTTATAGGCGAGCATGTCTTCGCGATACATTATATTGACCCATTTACTTTGATTAGTCACTGTCTCATTTGTTTGCCTTTGGTAACAAACAAATGGTCACAATCTTCATGCGTTGTCATTTTCCCTCGACTATCTTTCCCTTGTTTCCTCCCATGTCTTCTATTTTATTCATGGTGCCTCTTCATCGCAACAACAATGTCCGAACCAGGTGCTGCAATTACCCAGCGAATAGGCGTCGTACTCCAGAGGACCGTTGACTTAGCTATCACCATGACTCGCCTCAGGGATGAAGCCGTAAGGGAACTGCTCCTTGGTGCAATCAATGCAACTGTCATCATCCAAACCAAATACCCTGTTTCAAATGTACCCATGGTGGACGATGGAGACATTTGGTTAACATGTGCCGCTTTGCAATCCAGAGCAAAGCTGTTGCAAATCCTGCTGCTGCTCAACCTTCAAACTCTGCTTCATATGTCGCTTGACATATTTGGCGCCTCAACCTCATGAACTTTCTACCTTGTGTATCGAATTAAGCACGCCTAGTGCAAGGTGTCGGAACACCTCTCGTTACACAAATTCCAAAATCCATGTAGGATCTTTCTATCCTCATAATTAGATCCTTGTGGATGGGTATCATTCATCGGAATCCTTAATTGAATTCTTTGTATGATTCAATACGTACATCACAATTCAATAAGGACAAAGCCGAATTCCTTTTAAGATTATCCTATCTTCATAGATAGATTCTTGAAATGATTAAAGTGCCAAATGAAATCCACGAATTGGATTCCTGGTGTACTTTAAGTATCCGCGTCCAAAGATAACAAGTTAATAACAAGTTAAACAACTATGTGATTATGTGCTTATGTGTTTCCTTTTATGTTTTTTTGTGATCCAAATTCTTGTCATCCAAATCCTCGTAGAATCTTCCATATCTTTGTATAAGGAAATTCATAGTAGGATATCCAAAGGTACTATATTAAATTCTCAATGGGCTTTTACGTAATAGTGAAGATCCTTGGATTATATTGTACTATTCCATAATTAGACCCCTGAGAGGTCTAGGTAAACAGATTGATCCAAAAATCTGGTTAGGAATATCATGTGATGATATAGCTGAAAGGACTCCTTGGTGGCCTAATTTAAAAGGATCCTTTGTCGATCTAATTAAAAAGGACCCTATGGTAGTCTAGTCACACTCATCATCAGGTTTGATTTTTCCTCCCCTTCACATTTCAGACAAATTGTGCGGACTATGCAAGGAATTGCGTAATTATGGATGCATACATAATTATGAAATTCAGTGCACAGAAACCACAGCGAATTTTGTCATGTGTCTATTCCGTTCATTTTTGTTTCTGAAGATGTAAAATGACTATTCCGTTCATTTTTGTTTCTGAAGATGTAAAATGACTATTCCGTTCATTTTTGTTTCTGAAGATGTAAAATGACTATTCCGTTCATTTTTGTTTCTGAAGATGTAAAATGACTATTCCGTTCATTTTTGTTTCTGAAGATGTAAAATGACTATTCCGTTCATTTTTGTTTCTGAATTCATTTTTGTTTCTGAAGATGTAAAATGACTATTCCGTTCATTTTTGTTTCTGAAGATGTAAAATGACTATTCTGTTCATTTTTGTTTCTGAAGATGTAAAATGACTATTCCGTTCATTTTTGTTTCTGAAGATGTAAAATGACTATTCCGTTCATTTTTGTTTCTGAAGATGTAAAATGACTATTCCGTTCATTTTTGTTTCTGAAGATGTAAAATGACTATTCCGTTCATTTTTGTTTCTGAAGATGTAAAATGACTATTCCGTTCATTTTTGTTTCTGAAGATGTAAAATGACTATTCTGTTCATTTTTGTTTCTGAAGATGTAAAATGACTATTCTGTTCATTTTTGTTTCTGAAGATGTAAAATGACTATTCTGTTCATTTTTTTTTTGTTTCTGAAGATGTAAAATGACTATTCTGTTCATTTTTGTTTCTGAAGATGTAAAATGACTATTCTGTTCATTTTTGTTTCTGAAGATGTAAAATGACTATTCTGTTCATTTTTTTTGTTTCTGAAGATGTTGTGGAAAATGACTATTCTGTTCATTTTCGTTTCTAAAGAATGCCTGTTGAAAATAACTCTGTTCATTTTTCATTTCTGAAAAATGTTCGTTAAAGAGAAATTACAGGGTTATGTCTTGTTCATCTTTGATGGTTATTTAACACAAAGTCACAAATAGACTCCTACGAATTAATTTCGGGACGAAATTTCCTAAAGTAGGGGAGACTGTAACACCTGTGTCATTTCAACCATCAAACAAATGCCAAACCAATGAAATATTGTATTTCATACTTGGGATTTGTAAAAATATGTGTATCGTTTACACATATCAATTCTTGTTCGATTTCAAGCTCTAAATCGCTTTCTGGAAGGTTATACGCGCACTAATGCGTAAATATAACCAGTTCAATCCAACGAACACTCCGGAATAGTGAAATAGGCTTAACATACCTTGAATAACCCTTACATAACTTATATATAAGTTTTGGAAGGTTTGGTGTGGTGAAATCAAGTTAAATCGCTTACAGGGACTAAAGTTGACAAACTGCGAAAGTATGCCAATTTGAACTGTAACAGACCTTCCGGAACATGACCATAAGTTAAACATACTATAAATATCCTTTACATAGCTTAGAAATAGGCTTTGAGGGGTTCGGTGTGCTAAAATAAACTTTTGGGTCATTCAGGGACTAAAAGTGTCAAAAAGTGCACAAGTTTGCATTTTCGCGCATAACTTACGTTCTGAATACATCCGGACATCCAAAAATTTATGTAAGCACTAAAATATTTTATTTTAGTGTTCGCCATAAGAAAAATCCATTCGTCACGTCATTTGGATCGTTTTTCGCATTCAGGACCAGATTCGATGTATTAGCCGTTGTTTAATTCACAACCACACATTCTAAACTTGCTTAGTCAGCGGATAAGGATGGAATTTTGGTACCATAACTTTGCAACACATGTATGGATGGAATTTAAACACCTAAACACCATAACTTTGCAACACATGTATGGATGGAATTTAAACACCTAAACACCATAACTTTTCAACACATGTACGGATGGGATTAAAGCACGTTTTCCATGAAACGATCTTAACGGTTCGGGTATTCCTATAAATACCCCATACCCCCCATTGCTAAAATCACTAGAAACTTGATTTGAGAAACTCTAAGTTGAAACAATTGTTTCATACCTGAGATTTTTGAATCGAGTTTAGCATTAGGGGACCCTTCGTAAGTATTCTTTCGTTCTTTTCCTTATTTTATTGCTTTTCGAGTCCGAAAGTCAAACTTTGTTTGACTTTCAGCGTTGACCAGTAATGGTCAATGCGAAGTTCTTTTGAACTTCGCAACGTGAGTGAAATCACGTTGGTCATAGTCCCTTGGGACTATGCCCACTGATTACCACGTTGTCTAGGGTCGTAGGGTAAGCGATCTAATGAATCGCTTATACCTCGAACCCGACCCAGTTTGGTCGATCATTAGGATCCGACCAAACACATTAGGTGACCATAGTAGGTAGGGAATAACCTTCCGAGGTTATACCCTATGGTCACATCGTTTAAGTAGTTGTATGATAGGTAGTTTATATGCCTTAGGTAAATTACCAGAATACCCTTTTCATGTATAATTGGTAATTAAGCATATGTAACCTAAACCTTTGTCACATAACTGATTATGTAATATGTTTAGGCATATAACACTTGTCATAGGGCTAGTTAGGCGGTCCAAACGCGTTTCACGCGAACGACGCGTTAAAGTAGCATAAGCTACCTAAACGGGTCGTAATGGGTCGTAGACACTTAGGTTAAGTTTCATTTAGTATGTAGGCTTTGATTAACCATATCACATGAGTTCCTACACTCATTTGGTTTACAAACCCTCATGCTACCCAGTCTTCCGATTTAGGTCCGGTTTATTAATGTAGTTACCTATATTAGGTGCCGTTTGATATTCCGCGATCTCTAGCATTGCTTGGTGGTTATCCTAGGACTTCTGAGCAATCTCAAGTGAGTACATAGACCCCTCTTTTACTGTTTTCCAAACTGTTTTGGGGTGGAACACATGTGCCTACTTGTTACTTTCATGCTTTCCTGTTTTAACATCATATACTGCTATGTTCGTTAGTACATTATAGTACATGATTTTATAACATTTCATGCTAGGTGTGCCCAATTGTGTGCATTACTTAGTACATCGTTTTACATGACATTTTGACATAGACATTCGACATAGACATTTCGGCATAGACATTTTAACATGATTGACATTTGATCATGCATTTCCCACAAAACATAACTTTGATTTAAACCAAGTTTTACTTCAATACTTTGTTTTGTGCATATGGTTTAGTTGAGACATTTCACTTGCCATACATGACATTTTGACATAGACATTTGACATGGATATTTGACATAGACATTTGACATGGATATTTGACATAGACATTTTGATATGATTTACATCTTGACATGAACACTTTGACATATTACCCAATACATTTGACAATTGATTTAAACATAGACTTCTTACATTGGTTGGTTTGGTTTGATTAAGTGATTAAGTAACGATGCGTGTGTAATATGATACAAGCATGGTGGATACGCCGCTGGTACTTCCTATATATAAGTGTTTGTATGGTATTACATATCATAGCGTTATTTGAATCATTTCGGTTTGAGACATAGAACATTTTATACAAATAACATACTTTTCACAAGACATTGATTTATAAACATCTTATCTTATGCAAACATATTTTACTTGGTTATTCATTTAACCTTACATTTATTTATACTTATCATCTGATCTTATCGATTTTCAAATGATTTACAAAGCAAAGCAAATAACAAGGTTCATGACTAAACATTTTCTCAAACATAAGTCATGGAACCTATTTTCACAAAACCTATGTATCTCACAGGCATTTTTATGCTGACGTACCTATTTTCACATGTGTTTTTCAGGAGCTGTTGCATAAGATGATCAAGATACACATAGGCAGACTTGGGCTTTAGTGACAATAAAAGATGCAAGACTAGTTAATTATGTTGTATTTCTTTGTTTGTTAAGACATTGTAACACCTTTAATCAATAAAACGAAACTTCAATTGCCATGGATTTGAAACAATTAATTCTGTTACAACACTCCCCGATGTTTCCGCCACGTTTTGTATGTTCCACGTGGTCGGGGTGTGACAGGCGTAACCCAGCTCTTAACAGCTTCAATCATCGCAGGATCGACGTGAATACCCTGACTATTTACGATGTGACCCAGAAATTGGACCTCCCCCAACCAAAATTCGCACTTGGAGAATTTGGCGTAGAGTTGGTTCCCCTAAAGTAACTCGAGAACCAAACGTAGATGTTGCGCGTGCTTGGCTCTCGTTTTGGAATAGATCAAGACATCGTCGATGAACACGATGACGAAACGGTCAAGATATGGTTTACACACTCGATTCATCAGATCCATGAAAACTGCTGGTGCGTTTGTTAGGCCAAAAGGCATGACAACGAATTCATAATGGCCGTAACGGGTTCGAAATGCGGTTTTGGGTATATCCTCCTCTTGTATACGTAGCTGGTGATATCCGAAACGTAGATCGATCTTCGAGAAACACGTAGCGCCTTGTAGCTGATCAAACAAATCGTCGATTCGAGGCAGAGGATAGCGGTTCTTGATAGTCAACTTATTCAATTCCCGATAGTCGATGCACATCCGGAACGACCCGTCCTTCTTTTTGACGAAAAGGACTGGTGCGCCCCAAGGAGAGGTGCTCGGGCGAATAAAGCCTTTTTTAAGCAATTCCTGGAGTTGGGTTGAGAGTTCGCGCATTTCGGACGGCGCGAGTCGATAAGGAGCTCTGGCGATAGGATTAGCTCCAGGAATGAGATCAATGTGAAAATCAATATCGCGCTTTGGAGGTAGTCCGGGAAGATCCTCTGGAAAAACGTTAGGAAATTCTCGGACCACAGGAACGTCTTTCACTTCCTTCTTCTCTTTCTTTTCCTTCTCCGCTGCTACAACGTTAGCCAAGAAAGCCCTGTATTCCTTGCGGAGATACTTGCTAGCTTGGAGGCATGACATAAGCTTGAGACCCTTCGAAGTAGTATCACCATAAACGCGCAATGAATCACCGTTTGCGAGCGAAAAACGAATCATTTTATCAAAGCACACAACTTCGGCATGGTTTTCTTGAAGGAAGTCCATGCCTACTATGACGTCAAAGCTTCCGAGTTGCATCGGAATGAGATCAATTGAGAAGATGTGATTGTTGAGCTCGAGAGTGCAATCACGAATGACAGAGTTTACAGCGACGGTTCTTCCGGTAGCGACTTCGACATCGAATGCAGAGGAGAGTCGAGAATGTTTACGACTAAGGAGTTTCTCAAATTCGAGCGACACAAAGCAATTATCGGCTCCAGTATCAAACAAACATGAAGCATAAATACCATTCACAAGGAACGTACCATTGACCACGTTGTTGTCGGCCTGGGCTTGACGCACATTGAGATTGAAGGTTCTGGCGCATGCGGCCTGTTGTTGTTGCTGCTGTTGCTGTTGTGGTTGTGGTTGCTGCTGTTGCGGTTCTTGTTTCACTACCCTGTTCGGGCACATGTTGGCGAAATGATTCGGGTCGCCACACGTGAAGCATGCTCTGGCTTTGACTGCGGGTGCCGGAGGAGCTTGTTGACCCTGTGGGGCAGCGAGTAGAGCTTGATTGGCAGGAGCTTGGCGAATACGGCAGTTGGCAGTATAGTGGCTGTACACATTGCAGTGAGCACAGAAGCGGCATTGAATAGCTGTCGGGTGATGATAGGTGCAAGTAGGGCAGAGCGGGTGTGGTCCAGTATATGCACGCTTTGCAGGCGGTGCATTGGCCTCAGGCGCCGCTACTTGACGCTGTTGGGCAGGAACAACTTGGATCGGTGCAGCAGTAATCGCACAGTTCTTGTTGGTGGAGCTGTTCTTTCTCTTGTTCTTTCTCTTGTTGCTTGACGTGGTGGTTTCAGCAGTTGGTGCAGCGGCGGTAGCTTGATGCAGATGCTTGGAGGTCTTATCCCACACCCCAACCTTAACCCTTTTGTCATTGATTTTAGCGGCTAGCAGATAGGTTTCCTCGATCGTGGTAGTCTTAGCCGCTTGCACGAAATCAGCAACGCAGTCGGGCAACGCTCAGATGTACTTCTAGATGGTCATCTCAGGAGTCTTGACTTGGTCGGGACAAATAATGCCGAGCTGTTTAAAGCGAGCAGTAAGACCAGCATTGTCTCCATCCTTCTGATGTATGTGCCAAAATTCATCTTCAAGCTTTTGACGCTCGTGAGGAGGGCAGAATTCCTCTAGCATGACTTCCTTGAGCTCATCCCACGACAGACCGTAGGCTGCATCATTCCCTTGCTTGTTCCTCTCGGCCGTCCACCAGTCTAGAGCACGAGACTGGAAAACGTCGGTAGCGTTCAGAGTTCGAAGGTCATCAGGGCAACCACTTTGTCGCAGAGTAACCTCGATAGAGTCAAACCAGTGGAATAGTGCAGTAGGACCTCCTTCGCCTGTGAATTCTTTCAGCCCACATGACTTGAATTGTTTGAAACTGAAAGGTCTCGCAACAGCTTTAGGACCTTTAGTCCTCGATTCCTCGGATGATTTGCTGGCGTTCTCGTAGGCATCACTCACAGCTTTTGCCACACTTTTCGCGATGATAGAGGCAAGACGTCTGTCCCTCTTTTCCTGACGAGTGAGTGTATGACAAGATCCAGACGACATTGTCTGCAATTGACATCGCCATGGAACTCAACACATGTATTCGAATCTCACCTCACACGTCTACTAATACTAAAGCTCAGTAACACGTACCATGTAAACGCATATAGTCACAAGATCACCGAATTGCACAAAATCACATAAGCACATAGAGCACATATCTACAACACTCCTAAACACGTAAGCACAATAGCAAAAACACATATATCTTAGTCACTAGGGTATATACGAGCTTACGAAGCATTCTGAATGCCTCTATTGTCGATTTGTTAATGATGTGTGGTGTGGGTCTTGTGTTTTAGCAGAAGCAATAGTGTTGGGTCGAAACCAATAGTACCTCAAAATGTTTAATAAATAAGCACAAAACACGTAATTCTTATAAAAGCGACGAAGATTGAAACACATAAAATCGAGAATGGATCGTCTGCGGCTAGTAGACTTCGACTAACCAAAGTGGCTCGACTATTCGCAAGGATCCTGTGTGCACAATTACCTCCAGGACTATGCCTTTGCCTCGATTCTTGGGCGTTGGTGCAATTCCCTTTGGTTATATTGTGTCTTTAGATCGTTGGAGTCCGTCGAAACTTTGGTGGGAGTTTTGTATAAAAACAGGACAAGTCGCCAAGGTTAGGGTCTCACCCCTATCTTACAACTTCGTCCTTGTTTTTAATAAAATTTGAGGAGATTATTCATCAAAATATGGATTTCACTCCTAATTTGGTATGATTCTCCTCGTTTGTAGCTAAAACGCAAGCTGATTAGGCAACTTTAGTCGAGAGTTTGCGGTTTTCACACCTATTCTCGGCCTCATTACCCGTTTATAACCTGAAAATTCGAGTGCAGTGATAGAAAAAGCGAGTGATAGTGACGAGTTTACGCATACGCGTGAGTTGGTCTGTTGGTTCTTAACTATAGACTAGGTCTCTAAGACTTCGACCCGGACTAGGTCGAGTCTTGCCTAATTCCCTATAGTTATGGCTCTGATACCAATCTGTCACACCCCAACCGATGGCGAAATCATCGGGGCGCGGCACTGAGCGAAACAGATTGTCCAGAAGTTTCCATAACAACTATCATTACCATTTAATTAAAGCAATACGTCCCATACCGTATCTTAAATAGTCAAACAAGTTATTACAGATAACATCAAAACAAATATTCTGTTCCGACAACTCATATTTAAACATAACTAGTTTATTCGTTGGTTTCTAGACTCCAGTTCCCAGCTTCAAGTTCATCACAGCCCGAGAAGCATATAAACAACCTAGGCACCTGTCACATACGTTAAAATAAAGTCAATACATATAATGTAAAGGTGAGCATACAAGTTTAATAATAGCATATAGAGTTCGAATTTGTTTACACATAACCAGCACGTACACATAGTGAAATGAAGCACGTTAGTTATCGACATAGATCCATCGATACCAATGACTGCGGGTTGACTGCCCGAGGCAGTTCGCAATACATGATTACCACCGTAATCCATGCAAGTAAAAGATCCTTAACAACCCCCGTGTGAACGGGTGCTGAGTCCAAACTATAGTACTATCGTTGCTAAGGCAGGTAGACAGCATTCCATGTGTAAACATAACAAACAAGCATTCATAAGCCACGTATAACATGCGTAAATGGTTTAGCGTTAAAATAGCTTGAGTAGTGTGATAGTTGTAGTTTGAATATTTGTAACGTATGTAACACCCAAAAGTGCTAAAAGCAAAAAGGGTTCGAGTATACTCACAGCGATTATGGATTGAAGGGAGCGCTTTACAGCGAGTACGGTTAGCCTGAATAGATTCGATAACGTAACGATAAGTGGCGCGTAAAACATTACAAAGTGAGAGTGGGTAGGATAACTGATCGTGCGGATCAGCTATCCGTGAGAGGAAGTCATCCGTGCGGGTGAACTATCCGTGCGGATGGTAATCCGTGCGGATGGTGACCCATCCGGATAAGCTATCCATGCGCGTGGGCTGTCCGTGCGGACGGTAATCCGTCCGGACTAGTCATGCGTGCGGATTGCTTATCCGTACGGACAAGTTGTTCGTGCGGATAAACGTTCAAGTGGATTGTTTCTTCCTAAGTTAAGGATGTGTTTGTGTATGATGGCTTGTGCTTTGGAGTTTTCGTTGTAGCATTTAGAGAACATTTAAGTGTCCCTACCTTTCAAGTCGGTCGCGCGGACAACAATCTGTACGGATGGTAGTCCGTGCGGACAATGGTAATCCGTGCGGACAGTCTGTGCGCACGGGCAGAGACAATCCGTCCAGATAGCCTGTCCGTGTGGACGACTTGGCCGTGCGGATGAACACTGTTTGAATTTATTTTAAGGCCTTAGTATCTCATGATCCGAAGAGTAATTCTTTCAGAGGTCGTCCGTCCGGATTGCTCATTCGTCGGTACTCAAACCTTGTTTGGAAAGTGGGTCCCAAGGGTAGCTCGTCCGGGTGACAACCCGTCAGTATAGCCTGTTCGTGCGGACTGCTTGTCCGTGCGGACAGCTTGTCCGTGCGGACAACTGTTCTGATTGTTCCGTTCGTCTACTCTTGGTTTCTGTTGTCGTTTATCAAGACGTTCTGATCACGTGGCAACCACTTGGAATCGTATTCTTACCCGCACGACTAAGCCGGCCAGGAACCACCCTGACTCGACATGTCGGCGACTCAGAACGGTCATTCCGGTTGACCCCGAAATCAGGTGTCTTGCGGTAGGATTCCAGATCTAGCTGGATTGAGAGAAAGTGGAGATTTGAAAGATAGAAAGGTGTAGAATTGTGTAGTGATCAAGAATGTACAAGAATTAATGCAAGATCTTACCTGGATTGAGAGAAATCTGAGAAAAAGTGAAGAATGCGTGCTGTTCGGACGTCACTTGCCAAAAGTGGAAAAGTTGGAGAATGACCCGTGTATTTATAGGATGCTAAAAAGGGAAAGGGTGAGCCGTGCAGATGGCACGTAACCCGGATAGGCTATCCGTCCGGATTGTTCTTCCGTGCGGATTGGCAATCCGTGCGGATGTAGCCTGATTTGGTGCGTTCGGCGCGATGTCGCTTCGGTTTCGATTTTCGAGCGATTCGATAGGGTTTCCTAGTCAAATTACTTTCAGTCCCAACTACTTCTTATATGGTTTGACTCGGAATTCGGGTTCGGGTTCGCTTACATTCGAGTTAGACTTTGAGTTCGATTGAGTTCGCTTGATTATCTCAACAAAACATAAATAAACATGCACAGGTAACACGTAAGGCGCACACACACGTATAAACACAAGTAAAATACACAGTTCGAGTTACGGTTCGATGTCGATTTGATTAGCATAGCTTGATTAACTTTATCGCATTGTTACTTCCTATCATTCACAGTCGTAGGTCGATTGAAATATGGTTACCACGATTCGATTATTGTAATGAACGACACTTACTCCACATAATATAAATAAAATAAAAACATTTCTACGAGTTAAGTCGCGCGAAATCGGTCGTTAACTTTGACCTTGACTTTGACTTTCACTTGTGAAGACACGGGGTGTTACAGTTCTTGATCCTAATCAAGCTCCATTGTTCTACTAATTCCTTCCACAAGGAACTTAGCTTCCAAGAACTCAGCTTGTCGAGCAACAAAAACTTTTTGCTCTGTTGGATCGTAGAAATAATATCCTATACCATCTTTAGGATATCCTACAAAGACACACTTAGTGGATCGTACTTCTAATTTGTTTGGGGTGTATTGCTTCACATAAGCTTTACAACCTCATACCTTCAAATATGATAATGATGGAGCCCTTCCATGCCATATTTCAAAAGGGTATCTTATCCACTTTCTTGGTTTTGGGCCATATTTAATATACGGACCGTGGAGAGCAAAGCGTAACCCCAAAATGATAGAGATAATGCGCTCCTAGCCATCATAGATCGAACCATATCCAAATAGAGTTCGATTCCTCCTCTATCGGAATGAAGAACTTTGATTGAGTTGATTTTGTACTTCACCTTTTGAAGGCTTTGAACATTTCAAAACTTTAACTTTGTGTCTCAGCAAGTACACATAACCATAACTACTATAGTTGTTGGTAAAAATAATGAAGTTTTTTTCACCATTCCTAGTCATTGGCTTAAAAAGGATCACATACATCCGAATGTATGATACCTAATAAATCTTCTGCCCTTTCCCACTAAGGGGTTTCTTAGTCATTTTACCTTTTAAACAAGATTCGCATATATCAAATGAACCAATTTCATTTGTGTCCAAAAGACTATTCTTTTGAAGTGCTTGCATGCTATTTATGTTTATATGACCAAGACGACAATGCCAAAGATAGGTCTCACTCAAATCCATTTTGAGTTTCTTGGTGATTGCTTGGTACATTGAACTATCAAATGATGTATTATTATGAACCAATTCATAAATACCATTTGAAAGCATAACCTTTAAGTAAAACATATCATTCATCGAAATATAAATGTCATTGTTTACAAACTTTAAATCAAAACCATATTGTCTTATAAGGGAAACTTGAATAATGTTTCTAGTCAAACTAGGAGCATTTAGAACATTTAAAACAATTTCCAAACCATTTGGAAGTTTCAAAACATAGTCTCATCGGCTACAACTTGAACTTTCACTCCATTGCCCATGAATAGACTAATGTCTCCATTCTTTTAATGCTTATTTCTTTTGAACCCTTTTTCAACAATATGGAAACATGAGTTCCACATCCGGTATCTAATACCCACGTGTTTGAAGAAATAACATTAAGGTCAATATGTTTCATAAAGATTGTACCTAAGGTTTGCCTAGCATCCCTCATGTTTTTCAACTCTTTGAGATAGGTTGGACAATTCCTTTTCAAATGTCCTATCTCACCATACTCAAAGTATGGATTGTTCGTGGCAACCTTTGCCTTTCGTTCTTTTGGTTTCAGTGGTTCTGTTTTAGCCTTTCTATTCTTTTTCCCTTTGAATTTCCCGTTACCATTTGCAACATATGCTTTGGTGTCGGGGTGATGCCCTTTCTTGTTGCCACCCTCATTGATCGTTAGAATGGATAAAGCCCTTTTACCCATATTGAGCCTTTCGAGGTGATCAATGTGGCTTTTCATCTTAAAGATATAAGATGAGACCGATTGGGTTTCCTCCATTCGACATGCATGAAGTGCTCGAACCGTTTCGAAGCGTTCTACCCTTAGGAACATTTCCTACAATTGGTTAATCATGTCGTATGCTCATGATGTTCAAAATCCTTTTGAATCTCGGGAATCATAATTCCTAACATGAGGCAAGAGGCTTGCATAGTATCCTCAATATACTTGATCCAATCGTTATAGGCATCCTTATCTTCCATAAGATGTTCATCGGGATTAGGATCGTTCAACACATAGGATATCTTCTCTTACTTGAGAACGATTCTTAAGTTTCGATATCAATCCATAAAGTGTTATGATTGAAACGATCCTTTTCAAGGATTGTTTTTAGTGATAGGTTACGGACGGTTATGGGTAATATTGTTAGCGGCCATCTACCGAATTTAACAAGGTTCAATTTTAGTATTTTCGATATTATTATATTTTAATCATTAATACCCTTTTATGTCTCATAGACAATTAATAATTAAAATCTAGAATCCAACGTTACATTTAAATATTGGTTAGGTGACCTTTGTCCCATTATTTAAAGTAACATGGTAGTCAACGTTTGACGATTTCAACCCTTTGCAACTTCTAGCCATATGGGATTGGTTAAACATCTTTATGTTTAGTTGGCATGTTTAATCCCATCAACACCTTTGTTCCCCATGCTTCGGTGACCCTAAGTTCATGGTTTCCAAATCAAGTCGTCCAACTTACACACACATGTGAGTTTATACACATAAGTGGTTAGGTGACCTTTATCCCACAAACATGGTAAACCCACCTCGAATATACAAGTTCCCTCAAATGTGGTTAGGTGACCTTTATCTCACAAAAGAGTTCCCAAGTGATTCAAGTGTTGTATAAAAGGATGGTGTTTGACTTGTTTTATAAAAGGGAATTTTGAGTTTTCAAAATTCTAGTTTAGAAAACTTTATGTACCATACATTTGCATGCATTCGAATCCTTGGTACCTTTGTGAAAACAAATTTTCAAAGTTCTTTTTAATAAAACCTATTTTATTATAAAATCATTAATTTTTAATAACCTTTTATTAACCATTTTTAATGATCTTTAAAGAACCAATTTTAAGCTTGTTGTTGATTATTAGTTTGTTAAGCATGCATATCCAAATATAATCCAAAAAATCATAAATAAAACAACCACACAAGCACAACACACATATCAATAGGTGCATAACCATAGCCAACTATTTTGACCACACTTGTTAGCCGAAACAAGTGTGTCAAAAGGTCCTTCCTAAAGAGTGAATATTGACACAAATAATGTGTCGTTGAACTCCCACTTGATCCCGCATCCAAATGCTTCAAGTCTTCTTCTTGTGGTGTGATGTCTCCACTTTCTTTGTGCTTCCAAAATATGTTTAAATCCAGCTCCAAACTCCTTTGGACTTCAAAATGTGTTTTGGTTATCGGGCTAAAAACCCGTTAAGAACTATGAAGTCCTTTAGGCCCGAAATTAGCCAAAACCAAAACCACAGTTTTTGTGTGCATCTTCTTTTACAAAAGGTATCCTAATACATTTTTCTAGTAAAAATAAAATGCACCTAATCTATTTATTTTAAATACCAAATGAAAATAAATAAATTACATATTTTTACAAATGGAAGAACAAAGATAATAATTATTACAACCCTTTGAAATAATTAAATATAAATCACAAACATAAACATTCAACATATTCACACAAGGTCATGGCTAGGTTATGAACACCAAAATATATATCCACATATATAAAAAATATTCAAGAAGCAAAAATGGTTTCCATTTTTTTTTTACAA
Source organism: Helianthus tuberosus (assembly GCA_030545235.1). Classification (NCBI taxonomy): domain Eukaryota; kingdom Viridiplantae; phylum Streptophyta; class Magnoliopsida; order Asterales; family Asteraceae; genus Helianthus; species Helianthus tuberosus. The sequence goes on along the minus strand of CM060401.1, from coordinate 71,214,595 downwards.
CCTACATTTTCGGTCTAGAATGAAAAAACCGAAAAAGTGGGTTTTTGTCCAAACAAACAATCATCCAAATGACATAATTTTTCAAGATTCCTTTTGTGACAACCCTCAAATTACATGTAACCGTACAATCTATTAATGTTAATTAAAGTGCTTGATGACTGTGCTGAATCATTTAACTGCTATCTGATTACTGTGTTATACTTACATGTACTTGTTAACATACTAGTAGTATACATAAAAGTTACTAAATAGTCCGGTATGCCTTCCTGAGTGTTAAAAATTAAAAACGTTGCAAAAATATATATATAAGACACTTTACGGATTAATTAATCACTTTAACGGAACAACACCGAACCGAACAACCGGACTTTACCCGGAACACAAAAATATTGTCAAACACACTGTTCTTATTTTTCTGAGATAGTTAGGGTCCCCGAACACCCTTTATATTAATAAACACACAAGTATCCTAATTAAACCCTTTTGATTTCAACTTAATCTTAACTAACCATTACACCACCCAACCCTTACCCCCCTCTCTTTGACGGTTCCCCATGGGTGGGGACACACCCATGCTTTCTTGATTATTTTATTCACAATGTTTAGTATCTAGATGACATATTATATAATGGGTAATGAGGAGATTTGGATTATAAGTATGCATGTAGGATCACCATTCTCTTTCATAAACACAACATCAACCAACATCCATCTCTCCCTCCATAACCACTCACGGCCGCCACCACCTCACCACCATCTCGCCACCATCCAACCTCCATACAACCAATTCTCATACTCTCAAAGGTTCAAGGAGCTTCATAGACAAGCCGGGGGCTTTCAAAAGTGCAAGAACCTCTCTAGATTTCTTTTATCCACCTCGTTTGCGTCTTGTTTCTTCTCTAGCCTTGATCTAGTAGTAAGTGCCTCTAAACATCATCTTGATCTTGTTTATGGTGGTTAATAAGTGATTTAATGGTTGAAAGTTGAGAACACTAAATAACATAACATAAAGTCTTAAAAATAAGATGAATAAGATGGATAAAGAGAAGTTATGTGTGTAAATCATGTAGATCTTGTGTTGTTATGATTATTGATTGATTTCCTGATGATTTTCTGGTTAATATTGATGTTTGATGTTGTTGTGATCACTAAACATGTTAACGGAATCAATCGAACGCGCCTTAGAAGGTTAAAGACTGAAAACAGAAAACTGTTTAGTGATTACAGCCAACTTCAGTTGGCTGTAACAGGACCGTAACTTAATGAAAAATGTATTTTCTGAAGTCTAGGTTTATGTATTATGAAATATGGTTCTAATGGCACCAGAATCATAATTTTTGGACTTCGTTTACTATTTTTAAAGTGTCATTTCGTAACAGCAGCTAGAGCTGCATTTTTGCTGCTGAAAATATACATCCTGTTCTCTCACTGGAATTTCGTAAATCGGACTCTCGATGAATTTTAAATAAATTATTCCGTGGACTGCGGTCAGAAAAAGATAAATCTGAATTCAGTCCAGAAAATGAATTTTTATAAAATATTGGTAATGAACTGGACCCCGATATTTTTACACAATAATATTTGGATCGTTTAAGACATTCTGTAAAAAAATGAGAATTTTTGGAATCAGTTAACTATTTTATTAAAATGTCCGAAAACAGCCCGGTTTTGAATATTTAAGCTGAAACGACATAAGTTGAAATTTGCGTGTCTATATGTCGAGTATGCTATCTGTGAATGATCTAACATGTTATATGTGTTATGTGCATTATCGTATGTTTATTTATGAACGGGAATAGATGGGAAGTTTATATGGGCATAAACCGTCAAAGTAATGAATGTTATGTGATAGATACGTGTAGGAACTTTGTGCTCTAATTGAAAATCACTAAATGACTAACTGGTAATCATATTAGGACGTGATTGACCGACCTTGACTGTTAGCTATATTTGAGAGTCTAACCGAGCAAACTGAGGTGAGTTCACACCCTTACTAAGGCATGGGATTCCCGGTGGTTGGGAATGGGATTGAATAACTATCTATATTATCAACACTACTAGACTACCTACTACTACCCTCGGATTGAGAAGGGCACGTACGTAAAACCTACGTACACTCACACTTACTACTGTCCTCGGATTGAGAAGGGCACGTACGTAAAACCTACGTACATTCATACTTACTACTGTCCTCGGATTGAGAAGGGCACGTACGTAAAACCTACGTACACTCATACTTAACACTATCCTCGGATTGGGAAGGACACTTATGGATACAACTAGTCTAGTAACATACAAAATGGGAAGCCCCACTAAATATCGTAAAGGTTTGGGAATCAAGGATTATGGGTAATACATGGTTATGAAACGAACTTACGATTTCTGATACGAACTCATTAACTAAACAATCAACTGTGAACTCGCTCAACTTTGTTGTTGATTTGTTGTTACATGCCTTGCAGGTCATTAGGTACTTATGGAGCTTGCGCGAGGAGGAGGTCGTTGTGGGATATAGACTGTTATGTCCCGTATCTAATAATTAAACCTTATAAACTAAATGAACTTATGTTTTGAAGTCTTTAAACTTATGAACTACGAACTTATGTTTTGGACTTGCGTTTTATGCTTCCGCTGTTAACTCAAAGTTGGATTACTGTCTTATGGTCACCAATTGTCTTGTGGTTGGTTTTACTTACTTAATTACGTTTTTCAATATGATTGGTGGCTCGATCCTGGTCATGTCACGCCTCCAAGCGGTGACGCTCCGCATGGTGGATTTTGGGGGTGTGACAGATTGGTATCAGAGCCATTGGTTATAGTGAACTTGGTTTTAAAAAGGGGAAAAGCTTTTTTTGATAAAACCAGACTATAACCTGTACAGTGCTCAACGATCCACAACGACGCTTCACTCCACGTGCAAGGCTCAACACTATAGGTGATATGGTTTATGTTTATATTATTACCTACTTGCTAGTTACATAGAACTTTGCTTATGGTACGCTTAGATGAACGTAGCAACTATTGATTGAAAACACATGTGTGCTCACTCTCTTCTGTCATCGCACTCTCGCGAACCTCTCTCACTCATGTTTTCCTTTGATATGAAGATCATGAGTGGACGCGTTAACCTAACTCAAGCCCAGTTGGCGGCTTTGATCACTGAACAAGTTACTGCAGCGCTCGCAGCTGCCCAGGCAGGAGGTCAGAACGCTCAGCCACCAGTATGCACGTTCAATACTTTTATAGACTGTCGTCCTAATACTTTCAGTGGCACTGAAGGGGCCGTCGGACTCCTCCACTGGTTCGAGAAGCTCGAATCGGTCTTCGAGATGTGTGAATGCCCTGAGGCTCGTAGGGTGAAGTATGCCACTGGTACTCTCGAAGGCGTTGCGTTGACTTGGTGGAACGCGCAAGTTCAAATGTTGGGGCTGGCAGCTTCTAATACCACCCCATGGAAGGACTTCAAGGAGCTGATCAAGCGAGAATACTGTAATCGTGATGACATCCACAAGTTGGAAGTGGAGTTCTTTAACCTGAAGATGACGGGGTCAGAGATAGAGGCGTATACGAAGCGATCCAACGAACTGGCAGTGTTATGTCCAACTATGGTGGATCCTCCCATTAAGCGTATCGAGCTGTACCTCAAAGGCTTGGTACCAGAGATTCAAAGCCATGTGACTGCTGCTAACCTTGCTACCATCCAGGATGTTACTCGTCTTGCTCATCGTCTCACAGACCAGGCAGTAGAACAGAACAAGTTTCCTAAGCGTATAGGTGCTACTGCTACTACTACTTCTGCTATTCCCAGTGACAACAAACGAAAATGGGATGGAGCCAACAGCAAGGGTTCGACTACAGTTCAGTCCCAGGCGCAACAACGAAAGATTGATGACTACCAGAGTCCTGGTCAGCAATCTTCTGGTAGTCAAGGGCAGGGTGGATATCGAGGAAACCACCCAAAGTGCAACAAATGCAACAGACACCACAGTGGTCAGTGCAACAAGGGACGTTGTCAGAGGTGTCTCAAGATGGGTCATGAAGCCAAGGATTGCAGGAGCTCAAGGCCTACAAATCAGAATCGTCAGCAGCAACAGCAAGCACCGCAGAATCAGCAACAGCAACAGGGTAACAAGGGATGCTTTCAGTGTTGTGCTGAAGGTCACTTCAAGAGACACTGCCCGCAGTTAAATCAGAATCAGAATCACAACCAAGGAAACGGGAACAATAATGGGGGCAACAATGAAGGAAACAATGATGGCAACGGTGCCAGGGGTCGAGTGTTCGTGATTGGTCAGGGTGACGCAAGGAATGATCCTAACGTAGTGATGGGTAAGTTCCTTCTCGATGACTTTTATGTTACTGTGTTATTTGATTCGGGTGCCGATACCAGTTATGTGTCTCTAAAAGTTAGTCAAATGCTTAAGCGCACCCCAACACTTTTGACCCCCAAACACACAGTAGAGCTAGCAAACGGTAAAAGTCTCTAGGCCACACACGTAATCAAGGGTTGTAACCTTGTCTTAGCTGGTCAGACCTTCTCTATCGATCTTATTCCTATCACACTGGGTAGTTTTGACGTCGTTATTGGGATGGATTGGCTATCTCATCATCAAGCAGAGATTGTTTGCAAGGAGAAAATCGTCCGCATTCCTCATTCTGGTAAAGAACCCCTCGTGATTCATGGCGACAATGGTGGTGCTGTTGTAGGCATTATCTCTTTCCTTAAGGCCCAGAAGTGTTTGCGAAAGGGCCACACTGCCATTCTAGCACTCGTTACTGACACATCCTCGGAAGAAAGGAAGATAGAAGACATTCCTATTGTGCGTGATTTTCCCGAGGTATTTCCTGAGGAATTACCTGGTCTCCCGCCTCATCGTCAAGTTGAGTTTCAAATCGAACTAGCTCCTGGAGCAGCACCAGTAGCTCGAGCACCATACCGTCTAGCCCCATCAGAACTTGAAGAACTATCCACGCAGTTACAAGAACTCTTGGAAAAGGGTTTTATACGTCCTAGCTCTTCGCCCTGGGGAGCTCCAGTACTATTCGTGAAAAAGAAAGACGGTACTTTCAGAATGTGTATTGACTATCGCGAACTTAACAAGGTGACCGTGAAGAATCGTTATCCTCTTCCACGCATTGACGACTTGTTCGACCAGTTGCAAGGGTCGAGTTATTACTCTAAGATTGATTTGAGATTGGGATACCATCAGCTGAGAGTCCGAGAGGAGGATGTCTCCAAAACAGCATTCAGAACTCGTTACGGCCATTACGAGTTTCTAGTTATGCCTTTCGGATTGACAAATGCCCCTGCGGTCTTTATGGATCTCATGAACCGAGTGTGCAAGCCTTACCTGGATAAGTTTGTCATAGTGTTCATCGACGACATCCTGATCTATTCTAAGAGTCAGGAGGAACACGAGCAGCATCTACTACTCATGCTGGAACTTCTTCGAAAGGAGCAGTTGTATGCCAAGTTTTTGAAATGTGACTTCTGGCTTCGTGAAGTCCACTTCCTAGGCCACGTGGTAAACAAGGATGGAATTCATGTGGATCCATCTAAGGTAGACTCGATCAAGAACTGGCCTGCACCCCGTACACCAACAGAAATCCGCCAATTCTTGGGTTTGGCAGGATATTACAGAAGATTTATCAAGGATTTCTCCAAGATTGCGCAACCTCTCACTTCACTGACTCAAAAAGGTGTCACCTATCGTTGGGGTCATGCACAGGAATCTGCTTTTCAGCACCTAAAGGATAGACTTTATAGCGCGCCTATCCTCTCATTGCCTGAAGGCACAGAAGATTTTGTGGTTTATTGCGACGCTTCCATCCAAGGACTTGGTTGCGTGTTGATGCAACGTGATAAGGTCATTTTATACGCATCACGTCAACTTAAGGTTCACGAAAGGAACTACACTACACACGATTTGGAACTGGGAGCAGTTGTTTTCGCGCTTAAGATATGGAGACATTACCTGTACTGTACCAAGTGCACCATTTACACCGATCACAGGAGTCTCGAGCATATCTTCAAGCAAAAGGAGTTAAACATGCGTCAACGCCGATGGGTTGAGCTCTTGAATGATTACGAATGCGCGATCAAGTACCATCCGGGCAAAGCCAATGTGGTGGCCGACACCCTCAGTCGAAAGGATACTATACCGAAGCGTGTACGTGCGTTACAGCTTACCATCCAATCTAACCTTCCCGCTCAGATTCGCGATGCTCAGGTTGAAGCATTGAAAGCAGAGAACATCAGGGCTGAATCCTTGCGAGGATCGAGGCAGTGGCTAGAATGAAAGGAAGACGGCGCCGACTATGTTAACGGACACATCTGGTTTCCACTGTATGGAGACCTACGTGAGCTTGTGATGGATGATGCACACAAGTCTCGTTATTCAGTACATCCTGCTTCGGATAAGATGTACCACGACCTAAAGACTACATATTGGTGGCCTGGCATGAAAGCCCACATAGCAACCTATGTCGGTAAGTGCTTGACTTGTGCGAGAGTCAAGACTGAATATCAGAAACCATCAGGCCTACTTCAACAACCAGAGATCCTGAAATGGAAATGGGAGCAAATTTCCAAAGATTTCGTTACTGGCCTGCCTACATCCCAAAATGGAAATGATACCATTTGGGTGATCGTAGATCGACTGACCAAGTCTGCACATTTTCTAGCTATCAAAGAAATGGATAAGTTTTCTACTCTTGCAGACATTTACCTAAAGGAAGTAGTATCAAGGCACGGAGTGCCAACCTCCATCATTTCTGATCGTGACGCGTGTTTTACTTCGGAACTGTGGCAAGCTATGCACAAGTCCTTTGGCTCACGTCTAGATTTGAGCACCGCTTATCACCCACAGACGGATGGGCAATCCGAACGCACCATCCAGACCCTTGAAGACATGCTTAGGGCATGTGTAATCGATTTTGGTAATGGCTTGGAAAAGAACCTCCCGTTAGTGGAGTTCTCGTATAACAACAGTTACCACACCAGCATCCAGGCCGCTCCGTTCGAGGCGTTGTACGGACGGAAATGCCGATCACCTCTTTGTTGGGCAGAGGTTGGCGACAGTCAAATCACAGGCCCAGAACTTGTGGTAGATACCACCGAGAGAATTGCTCAGATACGACAGCGAATGGCGGCAGCTCGTGACCGTCAGAAAAGCTATGCTGATAAGGGAAGAAAACCACTCGAGTTCCAGGTTGGGGATCGAGTGCTACTCAAAGTCTCGCCTTGGAAAGGCGTAGTTCGTTTTGGCAAATGAGGCAAGCTCAATCCGCGTTATGTCAGACCGTTCGAAATCATTGAGAAAATTGGTAAGGTCGCCTACAAGTTGAATCTACCTGAAGAACTCAGCGGAGTTCACAACGTATTCCACGTGTCAAATCTGAAGAAGTGTCTGTCAGATGAGATCCTCATAGTTCCTCTCAAGGAACTCACAATCGACGACCAGCTGCGATTCGTCGAGGAACCAGCAGAAATTACGGATCGAGATGTTAAGATCCTCAAGCGTACCAGGATACCTCTTGTCCGAGTTCGTTGGGATTCCCGTCGTGGCCCAGAGTATACCTGGTAACGAGAAGACCAAATGAAACACAAGTATCCCCAGCTGTTTAAGAGAAACACAACTACTACTGAGGCTGAAGCTACTGTAGAATTTCGGGACGAAATTCCAAATCAACGGGGGGATGATGTGACACCCCAGGAAAACCAGGAAACCAACGCAACTTAACTAGCTTCCTCAGTAACCACGCGCTAAATTTCGGGACGAAATTCTCTTAACAGGGGGAGAATGTGACAACCCTCAAATTACATGTAACCGTACAATCTATTAATGTTAATTAAAGTGCTTGATGACTGTGCTGAATCATTTAACTGCTCTCTGATTACTGTGTTATACTTACATGTACTTGTTAACATACTAGTAGTATACAGAAAAGTTACTAAATAGTCTGGTATGCCTTCCTGAGTGTTAAAAATTAAAAATGTTGCAAAAAAATATATATAAGACACTTTACGGATTAATTAAGCACTTTATCGGAACAACACCGAACCGAACAACCGGACTTTACCCGGAACACAAAAATATTGTCAAACACACTGTTCTTATTTTTCTGAGATAGTTAGGGTCCCGAACACCCTAACACCCTTTATATTAATAAACACACAAGTATCCTAACTAAACCGTTTTGATTTCAACTTAATCTTAACTAACCATTACACCACCCAACCCTTACCCCCCCTCTCTTTGACGGTTCCCCATGGGTGGGGACACACCCATGCTTTCTTGATTATTTTATTCACAATGTTTAGTACCTAGATGACATATTATATAATGGGTAATGAGGAGATTTGGATTATAAGTATGCATGTAGGATCACCATTCTCTTTCATAAACACAACATCAACCAACATCCATCTCTCCCTCCATAACCACTCACGGCCGCCACCACCTCACCACCATCTCGCCACCATCCAACCTCCATACAACCAATTCTCATACTCTCAAAGGTGCAAGGAGCTTCATAGACAAGCCGGGTGCTTTCAAAAGTGCAAGAACCTCTCTAGATTTCTTTTATCCACCTCGTTTGCGTCTTGTTTCTTCCCTAGCCTTGAGCTAGTAGTAAGTGCCTCTAAACATCATCTTGATCTTGTTTATGGTGGTTAATAAGTGATTTAATGGTTGAAAGTTGAGAACGCTAAATAACATAACATAAAGTCTTAAAAATAAGATGAATAAGATGGATAAAGAGAAGTTATGTGTGTAAATCATGTAGATCTTGTGTTGTTATGATTCTTGATTGATTTCCTGATGATTTGCTGGTTAATATTAATGTTTGATGTTGTTGTGATCACTAAACATGTTAACGGAATCAATCGAACGCGCCTTAGAAGGTTAAAGACTGAAAACAGAAAACTGTTTAGTGATTACAGCCAATTTCAGTTGGCTGTAACAGGACCGTAACCTAATGAAAAATGTATTTTCTAAAGTCAAGGTTTATGTATTATGAAATACGGTTCTAATGGCACTGGAATCATAATTTTTGGACTTCGTTTACTATTTTTAAAGTGTCATTTCGTAACAGCAGCTAGAGCTGCATTTTTGCTGCTGAAAATATACATCCTGTTTTCTGCCATAACTTGCATTCTGTGTAGAGTTAGATCATGCAAATTCTACTGTAGATGACCACCTATATATTTGTGATTTTCTCACTGGAATTTCATAAATCGGACTCTCGATGAATTTTAAATAAATTATTCCGTGGATTGCGGTCAGAAAAAGATAAATCTGAATTCAGTCCAGAAAATGAATTTTTATAAAATATTGGTAATGAACTGGACCCCGATATTTTTACACAATAAAATTTGGATCATTTAAGATATTTTGTAAAAATTTGAGAATTTTTGGAATAAGTTAACTATTTTATTAAAATGTCCGAAAACAGCCCGGTTTTGAATATTTAAGCCGAAACGACATAAGTTGAAATTTGCGTGTCTAGATGTCGAGTATGCTATCTGTGAATGATCTAACATGTTGCAGATGCCAGTAAAGATGTTGCAGCGAAAAAGTGTAACACGTGGCAGCATGATGTCCATCCATTAGGGTGAACGGGGCACATGCGGCAAAGAGGGCGGTGTTCTTTGCCGCGCAGGGTGAGTGGAATTCGGTGAGTAGTCCCTGCATGCTTATATGACCATTGCCTTTTTGACCGTTTGAATTTTACGGGATTAACGGCTATATAGCCGTTTATAATTACAAAAGGTTTTTTTTAATATATTTAAAGTATATAAACCCAACCCATTTTAAACAAATTCACACCAAACCATTTCCTTATTTCTCCAAAACTAAATCTCTACCACTGTTTTATTTAAAATGGTGGAAGAAATACCACTGTTTTTCCCACTCGATAGCAGTAACAACGAGTTAGCTTCAACCGATAGTATCATAATTTTTTTCTTCCAAAATCTCATCGATGAAGCCGAATTACAAGACACGGGACATCTAGCATGAAACGTTTCATTTATTAATTAATAGTTGAAAGGGTATGGTCCCAAAAATCTTACGCAAGCGCATAGGACCACACCATAACCTTATTCCAAGATCATCTTGAATAAGACTCTGCGCGGCCGCACAACGGTTTTTAAATAGGATTTGGAGACAGCAGTTGTCACACCCCAACCGATGACGGAAACATCGGGGCATGGCACTGAGCGAAACAGATTGTCCAGAAGTTTCCATAACAACTATAATTACCAATTATTTAAAGCAACACGTACCATACCATGTCATAACATATAATACAATTATTACAGAAAAGATCTAGTCAAATTGTTCTGTTCCGACAACTCAGATTTTTATTACAGACAGTTGTTTATTGTTGACCTAGGTCTTTCCTAGCCTCGATTTCACAGCAAGGTAAGCAATTAAGCATCCTAAGCACCTGTCACATACGTTAAAGTAAAAGTCAATACACATAGTGTAAAGGTGAGCATACAAGTTTAATAGATATAATAGAGTTCGAAATCGATTACGCATAACCAGCACGTACACAGTGTAAAATGAGGCATGTTAGTTATCGACATGAACCTATCGATACCAATGACTGCGGGTTGACTGCCCAAGGCAGTTCGCGATACACACTCACCACTGTGAGCCATGTAACTAATTGTCCTTAACAACCCCTGTGTGAACAGGTGCTGAGTCCAAACTATAGTACTATCATTGCTAAGGCAGGTAGACAGCATTCCATGTGTAAACATAACAAACAAGCATTCATTAAGTCACGTATAACATGCGGTAATTAGTTAGCGATTAAAGTATTGCGTAGTGTGTTTGAGGTGATTTAGAATAAGTAACGTATGTAACACCCAAAAGTGTGTAAAGCAAAAAGGGATCGAGTATACTCACAGCGATTGGTGGGTTGAAGGGAGCGCTAGAGAGTTAGGTTAGCCTGAACAGATCGATAGCATAACAATGAGCGATACGTAAGTCAAAACAAGTGTTAGTGGGTCGGACGGCAGCTCGATCGGATGGTAGTCCGATCGAATAGCCGGTCGTGCGTGTGACAGTCCGCTCGGATGGTCATCCGACCGGGTGACCTTTCGAGTGGATTGTTTCCTCCTTTGGGAAGGATGTGTTTGTGTATGATGGCTTGACTTTTGAAGTTTTCATTGTAGCATTTTGAAAACTTAGAAGTATCTCTACCTTTCAAGTCGATCGACCAAACGAGCATTCGATCGGACGACAAACCGATTGGTTAGACACTCTAGCGTGAACAAGTTCGCAGCAGGTTGTCACTCGATCGGACGGTTGTTCGATCAGGTGGCAACACAGGTGCATTGAACATGTTGAAAATTGTTAAGTGTTGAAGTTTAAATGTCTCATGATCGAGCGGTAATCCGATCGGATGGCAGTCCAATCGGACAACAATTCGTTCAACGTTCAGACTTTAAAGGTTGGTAAACAGTTTAAGTGTGGGACCCAAGGTGCAAGTCGATTGGGTGACAACCCGATCGGATGACAGTCCGATCGGACGGTAGTCCGATCAGACGACATTCCGTCCTGGTCGTTCCGTTTCTTCTTACACTTGGTTATTTTGCTTGTTTGTCGTTTTATCGAGTCGTTTTGATAACGTGTTAAGCAACAGAAACCTTGTCAATACTTAGTACCCCTGATCGGACAGGAATCACCCAAATCCGGCCAGTTAACTGTTCGAGACAGTGTTCCATGTTTAATCCGAAATTGGTATTCTCGTGGATAGAATTCAGATCTTGAACCAACACAACCACAAGAATGAGTAGGAAGTCGGTACAAGCTCCGATTCTATCGGTTTTGAATGCATTGAGTGTAAAAGAGTTGAAAGAACGTTGGAAAACCATCTTTCAATCCTTTTCATCGTGAATATGTTTAGATCTATGAAATATCTTTGTTTGTTTATGTGGAAATCGGTTAGATCTAAGTTGTTCTCGGTGGATTGAGGTCAAAACATGAAGTTCTCATGAACACCATGATGACATCATCCTAGAACACCTTAAATCTAGTGATTTCACGGTTAAAAGTTAAGATTTGAAAGATAGAAAGGTGTAGAATCAAGTGTAGATCAAAGAAGTACAAGATTTAGGTTGAAATCTTACCGGAATCGCGAGAAATCGAAGAAAAAGTAAGGTTGGAGCACTGGTCGGACAGAGAGTGCCAAAAGTAGTAAGTTTGATGGTGACAGGGGGTATTTATAGGGTTTCCCGAAGTTGAAAGGGTTGGTCGATCGGGTGGCAGCCCGATCGAGTGGCTGGTTGATCGATCAGTCACTTGGTTCGAGTGTTCGGTGCGACGAGTTTTGCCGTTTTGATTGCGATTGCGGGTGTTGCGATGCGATGGAGTTTCCTATTCAAATTACTTTTAATCCCAACAACTATATCAACATACAATCATCCTTATTTTGTATTCGGTTAGCGTTTGCGATTTGATTGCGATTGAGTTTCGATTGCGTTTCGATTGATCACCACCACATAACATAAATAAACATGCACAAGTAACACATACGACACACACACATAAGACAATATCCAGAGAGCGTAATTTGAGTTGCGAGTGCGATTGCGATAGCGAATGCGATAAAACATGCGATAAATATCGAATAACCTCGATTATTAATAAGTACTCCACATAATACAACTAACGTTAAGCATAAAATAGACTAACTACGAGTCAAAGAAGTCAAAGCATGAATTGAGGAAGGAGTGATAGATCGCAATTAGCAATCTTGTCTCCCTTTGACTTCAATCTTGACTTTGACTTTGACTTTCGAAACACGGGGTGTTACAGCAGTCTTCGATGACCATGCGCTAGAGAAATGAAAGACAAACATTCTATTAAAACCCTTGCGAGGGCTCACGCAAGGGAGTAGTTAAGCTTGAAGATGAAGTCCTAAACATCCCCGCACGCCTGAAATCAATACTTGAACAAAGGAATCTTTTCTGTTATAACAGAAAGGACACGTGGCAAAGGTACAACGGTTTACAGCTGTAGATTTTCTAGAAGGCCTTAAATGCTCATCGTGCATGGCTTCATTCGGTTGTTACCGAATGTGACGTGGCACAATCCTAGACGCTCATCTAAACCATGATGATGGCAATGACTTGAAGAAATATCTACACGAAGCCACTTTCCACATGGCATCTCCCTAACCGTCGATCAAACCCATGATCCATGTGCATGGATGTGGAGTTAACTAATTGACAGAAAAAGAGATAATTGTCGACGGAAAAGCGTTCTCCGTTACTATCTCCGTTACACATTTTGGTGCCAAAATCTGGTTATAAATAAGAGACTTCAGGTATGATCTCACAGGCCATTCTCACATACTTTCACTCTTACTACTTCATCTTTTCCTTTGAGATCACTATACTTATTCTCACGCCGTCGATCAAACCCATGATCCATGTGCATGGATGTGAAGTTAACTAATTGACAGAAAAAGAGATAATTGTCGATGACAAAGCGTTCTCCGTTACTATCTCCGTAACACATTTTGGCACCAAAATCCGGTTATAAATAAGAGACTTCAGGTATGATCTCACAGGCCATTCTCACATACTTTCACTCTTACTACTTCATCTTTTCCTTTGAGATAACTATACTTATTCTCACGCCGGAGGGTGGTCACGGAGAGAACCCCCATTCTCCCCGTAGCGAGTCTAACGGCTTTCTGTTTTGCAGTGTTTCCGGTGAAGTAGTTCCCAACCAGCAATCGACGAGAAGATTAACCTTTTTATGCAGAGACTATACCCCAGATCTAGTTGACGTCGCACCGCCATCTCCGGTGGCGAGTGTCACACATCGACTGCGTAAAACAACAAACCGCGGCGGAAACGTCGGGGAGTGGAGCGACAGAATTATTGTTTCACAACCATGGTATTTAAAGTTTAGTTTTATTTGAATTAAAGTGATTACATTGTATTAAAACAAAGGAAACATATCATAAATTAAACTATTCTTGCATCTTTTAAGTCACGAATGCCCGAGTCCGCCTAAGTGTGTCACGATCCATACCATGCATTAGCTCCCGAAAACACATGTGAAAATAGGTAAGTCAACATACAAAAGCCTGTGAGATACATAGGTTTTGTTGATGCAGGATTCATGACTTGTAAGTTAAAAGAAATGTTTAACAAAAAGTAGTCATGAACCTTATGAAAATGTTTTCTTTTATAAATCATACGAAAATCAATAAGAAAATCAGATGATATAAAAGAATGAGGCACGGTTAAATAAATAACCAAGTAAAAATGAGTTTGCATAAAATATGTCGTTTGTAATACAAAGTGTTGTGAAAATATGTCATTTGTATATAATGTATCATGTCTTTGTCAATATGATTTAGATAACGCTACGATATGTAATATCATAAAAGCACTTATATATAGGAAGTACCAGCGGCAAATCCACCATGCTTTTATCATATTACACACGCCTCGTTATTTAAGTCACTTATTAATAACCACCAAAATATTTTGTTTAAACCAATGTCAAGATGTTTATGTGTAAACAATGTCCAAGTGTCAAATGTAAACCATGTCATGTATAACCAAATGTAATATATGGCAAGTAAAAAGTATTTACTCTAACCATATGTAAAATGTCAATGTGTATCCAAATGTCATGTATGTTGAATAAAAAGTATTTACTCAATCCCATAGGTATGTGTCAATGTATAGTTAAATGTCATGTAAAACCAAATGTTATGTACAAAAAATGTTTCTGAATAAACCATAGTTTAGATCAAAAGATATGTTTTGCAAAATCAATGCTTTACTGATACAAACATTTATGCAGTAATGTTTATCGCATACATTCAAGCCTTGCGACTGTCGTACAAACCCTTAAACAAGTTAAAGGCTTATCAATTATGTATATCGGATTCTGTCATTCCTTACGTCCAAACAAACCTAGGATTCCAGGAATGGGAGTTGTCAATTCCTATGGTACCACTACATACTACCGAGCGGCGTGATCAGTGTTAATGAATGTACTTTTGTCCCGTTAAACAAACCAAATGTCATACCAAATGTAAGCATGTTATGTGAAAACAATGTACTAAGTATGCTAAGTAAACATACGAAGCAGAAATGTCATGTAAATCAATGTGTTAGCATGCTCAGTAAACATACATAGCAGAAATGTAATGTAAATCAATGTGTTCATATGCTAAGTAAACATATGTAACAAAAATGTTTATGAAATCAATGTGCTAGCATGCTCAGTCAACATACATAGCAAAGCATAATGGAAATCATGTACTATATGCGTACTAATGAACATAGCAAGTATATGTCATGAAAGCGTGAAAATCACGAAAGTAACAAGTAGGCACATGTGTATCACCCCAAAATATTTGAAAGCGGTAAAAGGGGGGACTATGTACTCACTTGATATTGCTTAGAAGTCTTGAAATAACAACCAAATAACGCTTGAAAGATCATGGAATCAAACGGCACCTAATATAGGTAACCATGTTAATAAACCGGACCTAAATCGGGAGATCAGATAGAATGAGGTTTCGTAAACCAAATGAGTATTGGAACTCATGTGATATGGTTTAACAAAGCCTACCTTCTAAGTCGGAACCTATCCTTAGTGCTTATGACCCGTTACGACTCGTTAAGGTAGTCTACGCTACTTTAACGGGTCGTTCGCGCAAAAGCGCGTTCGGACGGTCTAACTAGTCCTATGACAAGTATTATATGCCTTAACATGTCTAACAATATTGCATAATCAGTTTAGATGTCAAAATTTAGGTTACATATGCTTAAAATGAAATTATGCGTAAAAAGGGCATTTAAACTACCTATCATACAACTAACTAAACGAAGTAACCATAAGGTATAACCTCGGAAGGTTATTCCCTATACAACTACGGACACAAAACATGTTTGGTCGGATCTTAATGATCGAACAAACGGGTCGGGTTCGAAAGTCTAAGCGGTTGTTTAAACCGCTTATGTTACAACCCTATATAAGCACTAGACTAAAAGTGATGAGTTAAACATGTTTAACTAAGTTGGAAAACAGGTTTGATATCAAAACAAAGTGTTTTGATACCCAAAAATAGCTTCATTGCAAAATACGCATAAATACGTATTTTGACTGAAACTTTGACTCGTCACTACGCCTAATCAACGTGGTAATCAGTAGGTATAGTCACAAGGGACTATAAGCATCGTGATTACGCTCACGTTGCAAAGTTCAAACGAACTTTGTGTTGACCAAACCATGGTCAAAGCAGAAAGTCAAACACTGTTTGACTTTCATGCTTGAAATACATAACCAAGCATGAAGGAGACTTACAAAGGGTCCAAGCTTGGATCAAGAACAAAGAAAACTGATGTTTGAAGCCTTCAACGAAGAGGGATAGCTTCAATGAGCAGATGTAGAAGAAAAGGAATGAATGAGCAAGTTTTGAGTGAAAAATTGATGGGTATTTATAGGAAATCAAGCTCCATTTGATCTTTGACAAGTGTTTTTGAGTGAATCAAGGCTTGATCCTAGCCCTACACATGTTGCCCATTGTTTTGAAGGCCAGGGGAGCACAAAAACAAGCCCATAGTATGTTAAAACAATGTTTAAAAACCATGGCAGCAGCTGAATTGAGTGAAAACAAGTTTTCTGCCTAGAGAGGGGCTGTCGCGCCCCACATAAGACTCAGCCAATTCTTACGCGCCCCGCGACCGAGCTGCAGTTCAGAAACAGATTCAAAATTAACAGTTTTAGTCCCTGCATGCTTATAAACTGATTTTTGACATGTTTAAGCCCCGTTAACCCATTTTCAAGGCTCTATAATGATGTCAAAGTGTAGGGAACATGAAATATGCTTGAAAACATCTCGGATGTCGGTTCGTTTGGTCATACGGTCACGTTATTCGGTTAATTACGACGAAACACGAACGGAGGCAAAAAACGATCCAAATTACGTGACGAATGGTATTTTAGCATTACAATCACTAAAATAAAATATTTTAATGATTGCCAATTTTTTTTGATGTCCGGATATGTTCAGAACGTAAGATATGCGCGTAAATGCAAACTTATGCACTTTTTGACGCTTTTAGTCCCTTTTTGACTAAATAAGTTTATTTTCGCATACCGAACCCCTCTAAGCCTATTTCTAAGCTATGTAAAGGATATTTATGGTATGTTTACCTTATGATCATGTTCCGGAGTGTACGTTAATATACGAATTGGCACACTTTCGCAGTTTGACGCAAATAGTCCCTATAAGCGAATAAACTTGTTTTTGCCATACCAAACCCTTCAAAACTTATTTCTAAGTTACATAAAGGTTATTTAAGGTATGTTAAGCATATTTTGATGTTCCGGAGTGTTTGTCGCGTTAAACTGATTACGTTTACGCATCAGTTTGCGTATAACTTTCAAGAAAGCGATATAGAGTTTGAAATCGAACAAAAATCATAACGTGCAAAATGTCAAACATAAATAAACGAATATTGGGATCAAATCACATTGTTTTATTGATAATTGAACTGTTTAGAGTTTATACAATGATTACACAAGCACAGATGTCACAGTCTCCCCTACTTTAGAAATTTCGTCCCGAATTTTATTTGGAGGAAACTTGTGAGAATAGATGTGGATATTTCTCCTTCATTTGATCTTAATGTTCCCAAGTAAATTCTGGTCCACGTTTAGATTCCCAACGAACTTTGACGATTGGTATGCGCTTGTGTTTGAGTTTCTTGACTTCACGATCCATAATTTCCACAGGCTTCTCAACAAAGTGCATGGTGTTATCAAAACGAATTTCATCAAGTGGTATGTGGAGGTTCTCATAAACTAAACACTTTTTAAGATTGGACACGTGGAAGGTTAGATGAACGTTTCCAAGTTCAGGAGGTAATTCTAGCTTGTAGGCCACTTTTCCGATTCTTTCAACGATCTTGAATAGTCCAACATATCTAGGTGCAAGTTTTCCTTTCTTTCCAAATCTGATTACACCTTTCCAAGGTAATACCTTGAGTAGGACGTGATCACCGACTTGAAATTCCAAGGGCTTGTGTCGTCTATCCGCGTAACTCTTTTGACGGCTTCGAGCTGTCTGAAGGTTATCGCGAACTTTCTTAACCTTATCAGTAGTCTCTAGAATGCGCTCAGGTCCAGTAATTTGAGCTTCACCTATCTCATTCCAGCAGACCGGTGAACGACATTTTTTACCGTATAAAGCTTCGAAAGGAGCCATGTTGATGCTGGAGTGATAACTATTGTTGTAGAAGAATTCAATCAATGGTAGATATGAATCCCAACTACCACCAAAATCGATCACACAAGCTCTAAGCATATCCTCTAGTGTCTGGATTGTTCTTTCAGATTGACCATCCGTTTAAGGATGATAAGCTGTGCTCAAATTAAGTTGGGTTCCCATTGCAGATTGCATGGTTCTCCAAAAGTGAGACGAGAATCGAGCATCTCTGTCAGAAATAATGTTCAAAGGAACACCATGTTGGGATACAAACTCATCTACATATATCTTGGCAAGTTTGTCGGCAGATAGATCCTCACGGATTGGCAAGAAATGTGCTAATTTTGTAAGACGATCAACAACTACCCAAATGGTATCATGACCTTTCTTAGTGCGTGGCAACTTGGTAATGAGATCCATAGCAATTTTTTCCCATTTCCAAACCGGTATCTTTGGTTGCTCCAATAATCCAGAGGGATGTTGATGTTCAGCCTTAACCTTGAGACAAGTAAGGCATTTGGATACGTCAAGGCAATGTATTTCTTCATACCCGGCCACCAATACTGGGTTCGAAGATCCTTATACATTTTGTCTACACCAGGATGAATAGAATAACGAGACTTATGAGCTTCATCCATTAACAAGGTGCGAAGATTGTCTTGACTTGGGACCCACAAACAATCCATGAAATAATACAATCCATTGTCCTTCAGTTCAAGATCAGGCTTAATGTGACATGGTAATTCCTTACCCATCAAGTCTTGTGTAACACAAGTATGTTGAGCCTGAGAAATACGGGTTTGAATATCAGATCGAACTTGAACACAATGAAGCTTGACACGCTCTTTACGACTTAATGCGTCAGCCATGACATTCGCCTTACCAGGATCGTAGCGAATTTCACAATCGTAGTCGTTTAGAAGTTCAACCCAACGTCGTTGCCTCATGTTGAATTCTTTCTGATTGAAAATATGCTGGAGGCTTTTGTGGTCCGTGAAAACCACACATTTTGTACCATACAGGTAGTGTCTCCAGATTTTGAGAGCAAAAATTACTGCACCTAACTCAAGATCATGAGTCGTGTAGTTCTTCTCGTGTATCTTCAACTGTCTTGATGCATAAGCTATGACTTTGTTCCTTTGCATGAGAACACAGCCAAGACCCAAGTTGGATGCATCACAATATACAACAAAATCATCGTTGCCCTCAGGTAAAGATAGAATAGGTGCATCACAGAGTTTTTGTTTCAAGGTCTGAAATGCTTCTTCTTGTTTGAATCCCCACTCGAAAGGTTTATTCTTCTGAGTTAAAGCTATGAGAGGAACTGCAATGTTGGTGCATTGAATGTCTGTTGATTACGTCATAATCAAGTCTTGTGTCTAGATAGGTTGAATGAACACACAATAGGGTTTAAATTAGGGTTTAATATGTTTAAACTTATGGATTTCGCTTGAAAGAGTTTATGTGTGTTTCAAGCTAAATCAACACAGAAGATTTAGCTTGAAATGGATTCAAGTGAAATCAGATTTAGCTTGAAATGGATTCAAGTGAAATCAGATTTAGCTTGAAATGGGTTCAAGCGAAATCAACAGATCTATATATAGGTGATGTGTGTGTCATTTGTAGGAGACTTGGTCATTGTGTGTGAGACGAAGTGCTGTCAGATTTGTATCAGAATACATTGTACAAGCACGTAAATCAATCAAAAAAGAAGGATTAAAAGGAAACTAGCTGTTATGACTTTGTTTACGTTGATTCCGCCTTCGTACTCAAAGATGAACTGCCTTAACTGACGTTTCAAGGTCGTAGAACGGTCCCACAAGTGGTATCAGAGCTCAGGACGAGGAGTTCATACCATAGCAGCTTGATATTACCGGATTCTCTTCTTTCTACTCATTTCTTTTTATACTTTTCTGATCTGAACGAGTTCCAACGGTCGAAATGGTCTGATTTTCGAGTATATTGTGTAAAACATAGTTTTAACAAAGCCTACAAAGATTCGGATTAAAATTCAGATTAAAACTTGTGAAAAATGTACTAAAACCAGATTTCGCTTGAAAGAGTTCGAAGTATAAGATTGATTTCGCTTGAAAACAGACAATTTCGCTTGAAATATAGACGGATTTCGCTTGAAATAGTTCAAGCGAAATTGATTGGCTGTTGATTTCGCTTGTAAAAGATCTAGTCTTAGATTTCGCTTGACAAGTTCAAGCGAAATTGATTTGCTGGATTTCGCTTGAAACACTTGGCAGATTTCGCTTGAATATCTTGGACAGTACAAGCGAAATAGTAGATTTCGCTTGAAAATAGTTTGGATCAGATTTCGCTTGAGTGTAATTCTGTGATTTCGCTTGAACTGTTTATACTTGATTGATTTCGCTTGAAGTGAGTTTACTTCAAGGATTTCGCTTGAACTTGCTGATTTTTCAAAACTTAAAAATTTTCTAAGTGTTTGATGATTTTGCAGGAAAATTCACAATGGATGATATTTTCATGAACCCATTCAGCGATATGTACGCGTTCGCTGGAGATTCCGGAAACAATGATACTTCATCGAGCAACAACAATGATAACCCACCGAAAGAGAAGAAAAAGGAAGCTTGGGAATCAGAAAGTGCCTTCGGAACGTTCAATAAACCTCCAAAGCTAATGGCTATTGAGGAATACAGTCGGTGGTCAAGAAAGTTTGAGGACTGGTTGATGGCATTCGCATTTCCTAGCTGGAAAAGTCTGAAAAACGGTTATGGCAATGGAAACAAAAATGGTGAAACTTTAAGTACAGCTGAGGAGATTGATTCATTTGTGGCTGAACAAAAGTGTGTGGCATTGTTATTTCAATCCGTCCGAGAAGATATAATTTCATTGATCGATTATTCAAATGCAAAAGATCTTTGGACAAAGTTAGAAAAGAAATGTTTAGGAAGTACTGAAATCGTGAAAAACAAAAAGAAACTTCTTAGAAAAGAGTTTGATCTGTTTGAATGTTTAAAGAACGAGTCAGTTTGTAAAATGATAGAAAGGTTTGGTCATTTGAAGCTGGAATTAGTAAGACATGATATCAAAATTCCTGAAGAAGATCTTATCGACAAATTGTTCGATTCGTTGCCTGATGAGATGGATTGGAGATATTATGCGCTGATGCTGAAGAATACTATCAAAGAACTAGAAAAGTTGACATTAGATTTGCTGATTGAGAAACTCGAGAGTCCCGAGTTGGAGTTGAAGAAGACATACAAAGTCAATCACTCATCTTACCAGCAGAATTTGGATTTGTATTATCCAAAGAGCATGATGCCAAAAGCAACTTCTCCCAAGACTGCGTTTTCTGCTGAAAATGTGTCGACAGCTGGCAAAGAAAGTCAAAGCAGTCAAAGCAGTGGAAGTCACAGTGGTTATCACAGTGGATCTTCATCTTCTGGAAATCATCCAGATGCAAAGAATCGTTTTCAATGTAACATCGCAATAGACTTGAAGAATGCTCAGAATTTTGATGAGGAGTCGGCCAAGCAGCAGATGATCTTCCTAGCATCGGTGTTGGAATCGTATGAAGGGCTAGTAGCTGGGAAGATAGGCAACACCAATCTGACGAAAGAAGATTATGATCAGATTGATCCGGAAGAAATGGAACTGATCGATATTCGTTGGGCTATGGCAAGTGCTGTTCGTCGAGCACAGCGTTTCATGGAAATTACCGGAAGGAAAACAATTGGTGGTGCATCTACTAAGCTGGGGTTCGATAAATCCAAAGTGACATGCTTCAAGTGTAAGCAGAAAGGTCACTTCAAACGAGAATGCAGAAATGCTTATGCTGATGAGTCGGAGAACCCTTTCAGAGATGATTACTACAAGAAGGCAATCTATCATCAGAATAAATCCGAGCTGCCTAGATTGAAGCAGGTTGAAGACAACAGAGAGAAATCTAGAGCTCTTGCAGTGATTTACGATGATGAGGGTTATGATTGGAGTCAAGAGGTTCTACCAGAAGAAGATGCGGTTGGTTACGCATTCATGGCGAAAAATGACGATCCTATTCCGTGGAAAGACGATCGAACTGAAGAGCAAAAATATCAATACAGAAAAATGATTGCTGAAAACAAAATCATTAGAATATCTCGTATCTTTCTGGAGGCGAGGAGAGCAAATAGATGGGATCCAGACAGAGAGTGTTATCTTGATGAGTATGGAAATATTGCGATCGATGATAGTACGCTTGATATCGAAGCCATAATCCAGCAGTACAAAGATGATGATGAGTATTGGCAACACAAATGGTGGAGAACTCCAACCGAGAAAATGAAAGAAGAAGAGAAAGAGAGAAAAGAGAAAGAAGAGCAGGAAAAATCAAAGAAGATTGATACTGGAATTATTGACACAACTCAGGAGTTGAATGCTGAGAACTTGGGAAATATGGCTGACAAAGTGCTGGCTGCTAAGGCACTTGAGGTAGACTCTAACTCCGTGTCTGAGTCAAAAAGCCAGGTCAGTTCAAAAGTGTCAACAAATGTGTCAGGTAAGAAAATTGATGGTAATGCTGATTGCAAAAATTGCAACAAAGAGTGCAAATTTTGTAGCACAGTCACGTATCTCAACGGAAAGAAAGTTGATGATCTGACAGCAAAGGTCAGAAGCGTTGAGAATCAAATTCTTGATCGTGACAAAATGGTTAAAGCTTCATCTGAACGGATAAAAGAGTTAAGTAGACAAATTGAAAATGATAAAATTGATCATAACAAAATTAAACAAGAAAATGAAAAGTTGATTCTTGAAAACCGTCAGATTTCTGAAAAATTTGAAAAACTCAAAAGCACAATGAAAGATTGTGATGATCGAAATGGTAAAACTTTTAAAGAGAATGAACATCTAAAAGCAGTGCTTAGAGTCAAAGAAGAATCAATCAACCAAAAACTAGATGAAATCGCTAAACTGAAACTTAAAGTTCAAGAGGCTGTAATCGAAAACGAGCGAATCCAGTTGAAGCTTAACAGTTACAGCTCCGCAAGTTTTGTTTTGCAACACATCATTCCCAAACCAATCGGGAAAGACAAAGCGGTGAAGATGTGTATTGTGATGGAACTGGGGTGGGGTTTCATCAAGTTCCACCACCTGTTCTTGATAATTACACTAAAAAGCAGTCTGGGTTGGTTGAAATTGAGGAAGAAAGTGAAGTTAAATTTCCAGAGAACATTGATGTCACGTTTACGTGTTCCAATGACGATAGAGTCCAAAATGATATTGTAAAAGGTGTTGTTGAAAATGTGCTAAAAATGGATAGTGACACTACTGAGGAAGATAGGTGTTTCTTGGACAAGTACATTCAGAAATCAAAATCCAAAAACAACTTAAGTGATGAACCGGGTCTTGTAATGTACAAGATGGCTGGATCTGACAAGTTGTATTCGGATTCTGAGTTTCCGATTGAGAATGTTAATATGAACAAATTGACAAATGTTTTCAAGTTGGTTGAAGTTGAGTTGTCAGAAGTGAACAAGTTCAGTCAAACAAAGAGAAAAATGAGTTTTGAGAAAGATAAATCATACTACAAAAAATCTGTTAATCCATCACGTTTTTATAATAATAATCGAAACAATTGGTCGGGTGGTTATCGGGGTGGTAATAGTTATCAGAAGAAGAGTTTTCAAAACAAAAGATTTGCAGAAAAGAAGGTGTTTGTGAACAGTTCAAGTTCACTTGCTGATGAAGAGAATGAAATTTTTTCAAAATCAAATAAAGAGTTCTTTGAGAAGAGAGCCTCACAACCTCAGTCTGAAGGCACAAGTCGAGTTGTTGATACTCGTACATGTTTTAGATGTAACAAAGTTGGTCACATTGCAAGAAATTGCACCAACTCCAAGCCTAAGACTGAAGTTGTTGACAGACAAAAGAAGAAAGTTGATGTGAAGGGTAAAGCACCAATCATTGTTGAGAAAAAGAATGAGAAAAATGACAACATCAAAATGAAAAATGAACCCATAAAGAAAGTGGTAACTAAAAGCGACAAGTTTTATAAAAGGGTTCCTTTATCTCAACAAGTTTGGAAACCAAAAACTGAAAAGAAAATTTCAACTTCGGAAGTGAAAAGGCTGAAGAATCAATTTCGGTTGATTATGATGCAAATTTTTTTGAAGGCTGAAAATTTCAAAATTCAAATTGCGAGGGTCAAGGTTACACCTAAGGCTGATGAGGCCTGGGTGGACACCATGTTCGAATAAGCAGTTTGAATTGCCGGAGCTTCCTGGATCGCGAAGCATGAATCGGTATCTTTATTGTAGTTGGTTAATTTGAAGTTTGTTTTTGTGCAGGATCTTCCACAACTTGTATCCAGATGGATCATGGACAGTGGAGCATCTCGACATATGACAGGGAAGACTGCATTGCTGTATGATGTGAGAAACATTAATGGTGGTTACGTAGGATTTGCTGGTCATGAAGGTGGTCGAATTATTGGTGAAGGAACGTTATCCAACGGGATTGTGATGTTTGAGAGAGTTAACTACATCACTGAGCTGGAGAACAATCTGCTTAGTATCTCGCAGATTTGTGACAATATGTATACTACTCACTTCACTGATAAAGAATGTTTGATTTTGAAACCTGGATTTGTTGTTCCTGAAGAATGGATTATCATGCGGGCACCTAGAGTGAATGATTTATATGTGTTAGATATGAGTGTAGCAACTACAACTACTGGTCAAGCACATTGTTTTGTGTCTAGAGCAACTGAGAAAGAATCAAGATTGTGGCACCGCAAGATGGGGCATATACATCTTAGAAAAATGAATCACTTGGTGCACAATGATTTGGTTTTGGGTGTTAATATCAAAGGTTTTCATCTGGAAGGGGAGTGCATTAGCTGTATCAAAGGCAAGCAGAAGAAAAAGTCACACCCTACAAAGCAAGTCAATTCAGTTTCGAGACCTCTGGAAAGACTTCACATGGATTTGTTTGGTCCGGTGAATGTCAAAAGTATTACAGGAGATTACTATTGTTTGGTCGTTACTGATGATTATTCCAGATTTTCGTGGGTTTCTTTCTTGAAGACGAAAGATGAAACATTTGACAGTTTGATGGGGCTGTTCAAGAAGATTGAGAATCTGTACCAAAGGCGTATCAAAAGAATTCGAAGTGATAATGGTACTGAATTCAAGAACAGCAAGATGGAAGAATTTTGTGATGAAAGAGGTATTTTGCATGAGTTTAGTGCTCCGTACACTCCGCAGCAGAATGGAGTCGCAGAAAGGAAAAATCAGACACTAATCGAGACGGCTAGAACTATGCTCGCAGATTCAAAGTTACCAATTAATTTTTGGGCTGAAGCTGTTTCTGCCGCATGCTATACGCTCAACAGGGTTCTCACTGTTAAGAAGTTCAACAAAACATGCTTTGAGCTAATCAATAACCGCAAACCGAATTTGAAGTATCTAGAACCGTTTGGGTCACCCTGTACGGTTATAGAGCCTCATGGAAAGTTTGGTCCGAAGAACATTGAGGGAATTTTTGTTGGTTATGCAAATCCAATGCGACGTGTCTTCGTTCCAAGTGAGAAGCGGATTATTGAAGCTGCAAATGTTGAATGTCAAGGTTATACTATACCGCCACAGAATCCTGGTGATTCATGGCGTTATCATTATGACAAACTGTGGGATTCGTTTGACATGAGAGAAGAATTAGAGGATGATGAAGATTTCTTTGATGAGTTGGATATTTTGCTTGAATATGAGTCACAGCTAAGGTTTCCAGCTGAGTATTCTAGAAGACCACAGAAAACTTCAAATGATGATGAAGCAGGTCCAAGCAATGCTGATGAACATGATGATGTCCAACAGAATGAAGTTGCTCAGGATAATCAGTCGGTTCAGAATGATAATCTAGAAGCTGAAAACATGCCAGTCTTTGATCATGGTGATTCAGATTCTGAGGGGGAGCATATTCAGATTTCAAGTCAAACAAACCAAGTTGGTGAACAAGATGCAGAACAGAATGTTACTAATCTGGAGGGAAATGTAGATGTTCCAAGCGAAGTGATGCCGCGAACTTTTTCATATCATCCAGAGGAGTTGATCATATGAGAATTGCAAGCTGGAGTTCGCACTCGAAATCAGATTGATAAAGGGCTTACATGTTTTTATACAAAAGTTGCTCCTTTGCAAACTGAATTCTCATTGAGTTGTTTTATCTCGCAGGTTGAGCCAAGAACTTACAAAGAGGCGCTTACTGAAGACTCTTGGGTCAATGCAATGCAGGAGGAACTTAGTCAATTCGAGAAATTGGGAGTGTGGAAGTTAGTTGATTTGCCGGATGGTCGAAGAAAGATTAACACCAAGTGGGTGTTCAAGTGCAAAAGGGATGATAGAGGAGTTGTTGTAAGGAACAAAGCTCGACTCGTTTTTCAGGGATTTAGTCAACAGGAGGGAATTGATTTTACCGAAGTCTATGCTCCTGTAGCACGACTAGAGGCAATCAGAATTTTCCTAGCATTTGCGTCTTGGAAGAACTTCAAAGTTTATCAGTTGGATGTTAAATCGGCGTTTCTTTATGGGAAGGTTAAAGAGGAGGTTTATGTCGGTCAGCCACCGGGCTTCACCGATCCAATTCACAAAAACAAGGTCTACTTATTGGACAAAGCGCTGTATGGTTTACACCAAGCCCCGAGAGCTTGGTACGAGACTTTGTCTCAACACCTACTAGCCAACAAGTTCATTTGTGGAAAAGTGGATGCCACTCTCTTCACTAAAGAGGTCGATGGTTATCTTCTGATAGTTCAGATTTATGTGGACGATATAATCTTTGGGTCGACAAATGAAAATCTATGCAAAGATTTTGAATCAGTGATGAAGCAAAAGTTTGAAATGTCATCAATGGGGGAGAAGAAATTCTTTCTGGGTTTACAAGTTGAACAACTTCCTGAGGGAATTTTCATTCATCAGTCAAAATATGTTCATGATATTCTAGAGAAATTTGGGATGTCAAGTTCTACTCCAGCTGCTACCCCACTTGCAACAAATCATGGGATTCACCCAGATCTCACCGGAGATAGGGCTGATGAAACGTTTTACCGTTCCATGATAGGTTCTTTAATGTACCTAACTGCTTCACGACCTGATATAATGTACCCAACGTGCCTCGCAGCAAGATTTCAATCTAACCCGAGAGCATCGCATATGATCATTGTGAAGTGGATATTGCGCTACCTGAAAGGAACTCCTTCATTGGGGTTGTGGTATCCTAGAAAAGGCGACTTTACGCTCGAAGGGTATTCCGATTCGGATTTCGGATGCTGCAAAGTCAATTCAAAATCAACAACTGCAGGATGCCAGTTCTTTGGTCCTAGATTGGTTACCTGGCAGTCTAAGAAACAAACGTCTGTGGCGTTATCTACATGTGAAGCAGAGTATGTTTCTGCTAGCAGTTGCTACTCTCAGATCTTGTGGATAGAGCAACAGATGCGCGACTACGGTTTTCAGTTTCTTAACACACCTCTTTTTGTGGATAATGAGGCCGCTATAAATATAACAAAGAATCCAGTACATCACGCTAAAACTAAACACATAGAAATTCGTCATCACTTTATTCGTGATTGTTTTGAGAAAAAGTTGATACGAATTGAGAAAATCCACACTGACGAACAGAAAGCTGATTTACATACCAAAGCTTTTGATAAAAATCGGTTTAAATATTTGTTAAAACTGAATGGTATGAAGCTTCTTTCGGTGTCAGATGGAATTGTGGGCGTTGATGAAAGTACTGTTGCGGATGAAGACGAGAAACAATCTGCAATGGTTTGTCGATTTTTTACTTGTTTTGGTATTTAGGGGGAGTAGATATTTGTATATAGTTTATATTTTCAGAAAATACAAAAACAGTAAAAAATGCAAAAATACAAAAAACATGATAAAATCTGGAAAAGAGCTTGTGTATATAGGGAAAATGATAGTACATCGGCTAGACGTTACAGTATGCTAAAGATTTGTAAAGTATAAATGAGTTAAACAGTCTCACTGATGATGTGTCGATAGGTTTTCGCACATTTAGTAGATTTATTCGGGATATAAACCTAAATTTCAAACTTGTGAAATTCGTGGGGAACACTACTTGGATATATAGGTAACCCCTGAAATCTCGTTTGAAAGGTCTCATAATCTGATATACTAGGTCTTTATACTCAATGATGTCTGGGGTATTATTCCGGGACTTCTGCTGAACGGTAGTTCTGACCTATTCCTTGGCTAATACTTTATGCAATGCTTGAAACATAGCATTAAACCCTCAGCATGCCGATGAAACAATAAAATTGATAGTCGCTGCTGTTGTAAGCAAAAAGATCCTCTAAAGGGGACATACCGTAAAGTCGAAGCTGATATCTCTCTGCGTATACGGAAGTATCGACCTGAGATCCCTCGGCCCTCGCATACCTAATTTATATACAGATATCATTGTAGTATACTCACCTGTAAGACTGATTATTGGGATTCTGGATACGGGAGTATATTCAAGAGGTGGGACACATGAATGAGCTAAGTTCATAAGACATCTAATTCGTATCCTGAGTAAATTGAAATTTGTGTGAGAATTTAAGATGGATCAGTATATCGACAATCGAGGTGAATTGTTTAAGTCTGAGTATGAAATGAAGCTTAACGGTACTTGTAATTTGTCTGAAAAGCTGATATGATTCCCTAACACGCTCACCAAAAATATGTTTGTAAATAGTTTACTTTGTTTACTTTCTGCAATTTAAGTTTTCTGTATTTCATTTCTTAGTTTAGAACACTTTGATAAAATCCAAAAAGATTTTATTTCTTCTTTATTTTCTGACAAACCAAAGTGGAGAGTTGATTGTTGGATTCTCAGATGATTGAAGCAGATGCAGGAGATTTTGGACTGAAGAATGAGGAGAGCTTATTATGATGAAGTTTGAATTGTTTGAAAAGTCAAAAACAAGTTCATTAATTTGATACTTGTTATTTTCAGAAAATGTTTGAAATTGTTGTTTTTAAAATCAGTATTGTTTCATCAAAAGATCAACCAAGGTCATTAATTTGGACTTGGTAGATTAATCAAGTGATCAGGGTCATTAACTTGGACCTGAATACTTGAGTGGATTGTTAAAACTGATTGAGTTTGTGATTTAATGTTGAAAAGATAGAATTGTAATGTTTATTGGTTGAGTAACAGGATTGGACTTCATTATTCCCAATGGAAGCTAAATGTTAAAGCTTGAACCAGATATCTCAGATTCTAGCATAGTGAGAGGGGGAGTCTGTGAAAGGGGGAGTCTGGTTCAACGGTCAAAGGGAAGATTGAAGTTTAAAGTTTGAAGATAAAGATTGAAGAGAGTTTTTACAATGTTTGAAGAATGATAAAGACAAAGACTTGAAGCCAAAGACTTCATCAACATCCAAGGGGGAGTCTGTTGGTGCATTGAATGTCTGTTGATTACGTCATAATCAAGTCTTGTGTCTAGATAGGTTGAATGAACACACAATAGGGTTTAAATTAGGGTTTAATATGTTTAAACTTGTGGATTTCGCTTGAAAGAGTTTATGTGTGTTTCAAGCTAAATCAACACAGAAGATTTAGCTTGAAATGGATTCAAGTGAAATCAGATTTAGCTTGAAATGGATTCAAGTGAAATCAGATTTAGCTTGAAATGGGTTCAAGCGAAATCAAAAGATCTATATATAGGTGATGTGTGTGTCATTTGTAGGAGACTTGGTCATTGTGTGTGAGACGAAGTGCTGTTGGATTTGTATCAGAATACATTGTACAAGCACGTAAATCAATCAGAAAAGAAGGATTAAAAGGAAACTAGCTGTTATGACTTTGTTTACGTTGATTCCGCCTTCGTACTCAAAGATGAACTGCCTTAACTGACGTTTCAAGGTCGTAGAACGGTCCTACATGCAATCTTGGAGAAGTTTTCAATAAAGCGGCGGTAATAACCTGCAAGACCAAGAAATGAACGATCTTCAGTAGGAGTAGTAGGTGTATTCCAATCCTTGATCGCACTAATTTTGGCGGGATCTACATGAATACCTTGTTCGTTAACGATGTGTCCCAAAAATTGAACTTTCTTAAGCCAAAACTCGCACTTGGAGAACTAGGCGAAAAGCTGTTCTTTCTTTAGGAGTTCCATTGTAAGACGGAGATGTTGCTCATGATCGGATCATGTTTTAGAATAAATCAAAATGTCATCGATGAAAATATTGATGAACTTGTCCAAATAAGGCTTACAACCCTATTCATCAAGTCCATGAAAACAGCAGGAGCATTAGTTAAACCGAAGGGCATAACAGTAAACTCATAGTGACCATATCGTGTGCAAAAATATGTTTTGGGAATATCTTCCTCGAGTACACGAAGCTGATGATACCCAGAACGTAAATCAATCTTTCAAAAACAGGTAGCACCCTGTAACTGATCAGAGAGATCATTAATGCGAGGTAGGGGATATCGATTTTTGATTGTGAGTTTGTTGAGCTCATGATAATCGATACACATCCTGAAAGATCCATCTTTCTTCTTTACAAAAATAACGGGAGCACCCCACGGTGAAAAGCTAGGACGAATGAAACCTTTGTCAGAAAGCTCCTGAAGTTGTTTAGATAATTCTTGCATCTCAGACAGGGCAAGACGATACGGAGATTTAGCAATAGGATTAGCACCAGGTACAAGATCAATACGGAACTCAACTTGGCGTGCTGGGGGTAAACCAGGTAATTCTTCAGGAAAAACTTCAGGATAATCCCGAACAACAGGGATGTCTTGAATAGTCTTACCTTTGCCTTTCTCCTCTACGACATGTGCCAAGAAGGCCACATAGTTCTTTCGTAGGTACTTTTGAGCTTGAATACACGTCATGAGTTTGAGACTACTAGCAGGTTTCTCACCACGAACCTCTAAGATCTCACCAGTCGAAAGCGGTATACGGACAATCTTCTCAAAACAAACTACCTCTGTGTGGTACTTGGCTAACCAATCCATTCCTATTATAACATCAAAGCTCCCAAGTTGCATTGGTATGAGGTCGATAGGAAAAAGATGGTTATTAAGGTTCAACAGGCAATTTCGAAGAACAGAATCAAGTAAAATGGGTTCACCACTAGCTATTTCTACTATCAAGGGCTTTCCTAGTTTTGTTCTAGTCATGGAAAGTAAAGGCTCAAAAGATTATGACACAAAACTCTTATTGGCACCCGAATCAAAAAGAACAGAAGCAGGCTGATTGTTAACAAAGAACGTACCATTCACCACCTCGTTGTCTGCACGCGCCTCATTAGCATTCACGTTGAAGACTCGTCCACAAGCCTGAGCCTGATTTGCATTCGCTAACCTTGGACATTGTTTTCTGTAGTGGGTCAGATCCCCACAATTGTAGCAGGAACCAGGCGGATAGTGAGGTCGTGCAGCTTGTGCTGGTTGTTGAGCAGGTGGCTGAGCAGGGTTTTGTGCGGCTTGATTAGGAGCAAAACGACAAGTGTTGGCGAGATGACCAGATTTCCCACAGTTGGTACAAAAATGAAACTGGACTTGCGGTTGATGGTGACTGTTACATCAGTTGCACAACGGTGCATTCCCAGCATACTGTTTCTTGGCAGGTGGTTGTGCGGGCTGGTTGGGAGTAGTTTGGTTTGCTTGTGCTGTAACAGCGAAATTCTTGGAAGCCTTGCGCTTCCTAGACCTCCTTGAAGACTCAGCTTTCTTACCCTTTTGTTCCTCGGTTTTGTCAGACGGTTTCTTGTCAGTCAAGGTTGCAGCTAGCTCAATGGCCTGACGAATGGTGGTAGGGTTGCTACCAGTAATGATATCTTGCACAGGGTCAGGCAGACCATCGACATACCTTTCAATGGCTTTGTCCAACGGGGTAACCATTGTGGGATAAAGTAAACTCAACTCCTCATATCTGTCGGTATAAGCACGGTGCTCACCACTGTCTTGTTTCAAATTATCAAACTCTCTGTCTCTAAAGCCCTGAGTTCATGAATAGGACATAATTCCCTCATCATTAGAGCCCTAAGCTCTGCCCAGGTCTGTGCTAAAGCAACATCAGCACCACGATCTCTCATTACTCTATTCCACCAAGTAAGAGCCCTCTTACTTGGTGGAATAGAGTAATGAGAGATCGTGGTGCTGATGTTGCTTTAGCACAGACCTGGGCAGAGCTTAGGGCTCTAATGATGAGGGAATTCTGTCCTATTCATGAACTACTGGAAACAAACTCGACTTTATGAATATCGGGACACTGAACATGGCGAAAAGTACTCTCGATACTCTCAAACCACTGTAGGAGCCTAGTTACTCCTTCAGAACCACTGAACTTGAGTGGTTTAGCCGAATTAAAACTTTTAAAGTTGCACGGAGTAGGTGCATTATTGTTTGTTTTGGCCTTGTTAATTTGAGCGATGAGATTTGTGAGTGCAGCAGCCATTTGTTGCGCAATAATAGCCACCAGTTCAACGTTAGGTTGTTGTGCATCTCGTCGAGGAGGCATTCTAAAAGAGGAAAACATGAGAGAAAATGGGTGAGATGATATGATGAAAAAAATTAGATGTCAGTGGATAAAAATGAGATGATACAAATATCGACAAAAAGTAAGGATGGTGGCCATTCGTTCGTTACCACAAAGCAAACAAACGACACACAATGACTAATCAAAGTAAATGGGTCATAATAATGTATCGCGAAGACATGCTTTAGCCTATAAGTGGACACTCACCCCAAGAGTTCCCAGGTAAGAGTGACTGGTCCGGTTATGTGCATTTGTATGAACACTATAGCCTAGACAGAAAACTCGAGGTACAGGCACCCACCCTTCCAGATTGCACGTGTTCACATTATTTAGACCTAAACTTTGATGAGATTTTGAAAACTTGGAAGGCACAAAGCCAAAAGAATCATTCAAAAATGGATGATTGATTTTCAAAATCGTTTTGGAAAATTGTGTTCTTGTTTTGGTAATCACCTAAAGATAGGTGATATGTATGTTTTAAGATCTAAACACAAGATAACTTGTGTTAGGGTCCTAGAAAGGTTATAGTCTAGGTCAAAGCATTACTAATAACCTAATTCCCTATAACCATGAGCTCTGATACGAACTCTTCTGTCACACCCCGACCGCGTAAAACAACAAACCGCGGCGAAAACGCCGGGGAGTGGAGCGACAGTTGTTTCGTAACCATGGCATTTAAAGTTTGTTTTTATTTGAATTAAAGTGATTACATTGTCTTAAAACAAAGGAAACATATCATAAATTAAACTATTCTTGCATCTTTTAAGTTACTAAGGCCTGAGTCCGCCTAAGTGTGTAACGATCCATATCATGCATTAGCTCCTGAAAACACATGTGAAAATAGATACGACAGCATAAAAATGCCTGTGAGATACATAGGTTTTGTTGATGCAGGATTCATGACTTGTAAGTTAAAAGAAATGTTTAACAAAAAGTAGTCATGAACCTTATGAAAATGTTTTCTTTTATAAATCATACGAAAATCGATAAGAAAATCAGATGATATAAAAGAATGATGCATGGTTAAATAAATAACCAAGTAAAAATGAGTTTGTATAAAATATGTCGTTTGTAATACAAGGTCTTGTGAAAATATGTCATTTGTATATAGTGTATCATGTCTTTGTCAATATGATTTAGATAACGCTACGATATGCAATATCATAAAATCACTTATATATAGGAAGTACCAGCGGCGTATCCACCATGCTTTTATCATATTACTCACGCCTAGTTATTTAAATCACTTATTAATAACCACCAAAATGTTTTGTTTAAACTAATGTCAAGATGTTTATGTGTAAACAATGTCCAAGTGTTAAATTTAAACCATGTCATGTATAATCAAATGTAATGTATGGCAAGTAAAAAGTATTTACTCTAATCATATGTAAAATGTCAATGTGTATCAAAAAGTCATGTATGGTGAATAAAAAGTATTTACTCAATCCCATAGGTATATGTCAATGTATAATCAAATGTTATGTAAAACCTAATGTTATGTACAAAACAATGTTTCTGAATAAACCATAGTTTTGATCAAAAGATATGTTTTGCAAAATCAATGCTTCACTGATACAAACATTTATGCAGTAGTGTTTATCGCATACATTCAAGCCTTGCGACTTTTGTGCAAACCCTTAAACAAGTTAAAGGCTTATCAATTATGTATATCAGATTCTGTCATTCCTTACGTCCAAACAAACCTAGGATTCCAGGAATGGGAGTTGTCAATTCCTATGGTACCACTACATACTACCGAGCGGCGTGATCAGTGTTAATGAATGTACTTTTGTCCCGTTAAACAAACCAAATGTCATACCAAATGTAAGCATGTTATGTGAAAACAATGTACTAAGTATGCTAAGTAAACATACGAAGCAGAAATGTCATGTAAATCAATGTGTTAGCATGCTCAGTAAACATACATAGCAGAAATGTAATGTAAATCAATGTGTTCATATGCTAAGTAAACATATGTAACAAAAATGTTTATGAAATCAATGTGCTAGCATGCTCAATCAACATACATAGCAAAGCATAATGGAAATTATGTACTATATGCGTACTAATGAACATAGCAAGTATATGTCATGAAAGCGCGAAAAGCACGAAAGTAACAAGTAGGCACATGTGTATCACCCCAAAATATTTGAAAGTGGTAAAAGAGGGGACTATGTACTCACTTGATATTGCTTAGAAGTCTTGAAATAAAAACCAAATAACGCTTGAAAGATCACGGAATCAAACGACGCCTAATATAGGTAACTATGTTAATAAACCAGACCTAAATCGGGAGATCGGATAGAATGAGGTTTCGTAAACCAAATGAGTATTGGAACTCATGTGATATGGTTTAACAAAGCCTACATTCTAAGTTGCAACCTATCCTAAGTGCTTATGACCCGTTACGACTCGTTAAGGTAGTCTACGCTACTTTAACGGGTCGTTCGCGCAAAAACACGTCCGGATGGTCTAACTAGTCCTATGACAAGTATTATAAGCCTTAACATGTCTAACAATATTGCATAATCAGTTTAGATGTCAAAATTTAGGTTACATATGCTTAAAATTAAATTATGCGTAAAAAGGGCATTTTGGTCATTTTCCTAATGCATATAAACTACCTATCATACAACTAAATAAACGAAGTGACCATAAGGTATAACCTCAGAAGGTTATTCCCTATACAACTATGGTCACAAAACATATTTGGTCGGATCCTAATGATCGACCAAACGGGTCAGGTTCAAAAGTCTAAGCGGTTGTTTAGACCGCTTATCTTACGACCCTATATAAGCACTAGACTAAAAGTGACGAGTTAAACATGTTTAACAAAGTTAGAAAACAGGTTTGATATCAAAACAAAGTGTTTTGATACCCGAAAATAGCTTCGTTGCAGAATACACATAAATACGTATTTTGACCGAAACTTTGACTCGTCACTACGCCTAATCAACGTGGTAATCAGTAGGTATAGTCACAAGGGACTATAACCATCGTGATTACGCTCACGTTGCAAAGTTCAAACGAACTTTATGTTGACCATACCCATGGTCAAAGCAGAAAGTCAAACACTGTTTGACTTTCATGCTTGAAATACATAACCAAGCATGAAGGATATTTGCATAGGGTCCAAGCTTGGACCAAGAACAAAGAAAACTGATGTTTGAAGCCTTCAACCAAGAGGGATAGCTTCAATGAACAGATGTAGAAGAAAAGGAATGAATGAGCAAGTTTTGAGTGAAAAATTGATGGGTATTTATAGGAAATCATGCTCCATTTGATCTTTCTTAAGTGTTTTTGAGTGGATCAAGGCTTGATCCTAGCCCTACACATGTTGCCCATTGTTTAGAATACCAGGGGAGCACAAAAACAAGCCCATAGTATGTTAAAACAATGTTTAAAAACCATGGCAGCAGCTGAATTGAGTGAAACAAGTTTTCTGCCCAGATAGGGGCTGTCACTCCCCGTGTAAGACTCAGCCAAGTCTTACGCGCCCCGCGACCGAGCTGCAATTCAGAAACAGTTTCAAAATTAAAAGTTTTAGTCCCTGCATGCTTATAAACTGATTTTTGACACATTTAAGCCCCGTTAACCCATTTTCAAGGCTCTGTAATGATGTCAAAGTGTAGGGAACATGAAATATGCTTGAAAACATCTCGGATGTCGGTTCGTTTGGTCGTATGGTCACGTTATTCGGTTAATTACGACGAAACACGAACGGACGCGAAAAACGATCCAAATTACGCGGCGAATGGTATTTTAGCATTCCAATCACTAAAATAAAATATTTTAATGATTTCAAAATTTCTTGGATGTTCGGATATGTTCAGAACGTAAGATATGTGCGTAAATGCAAACTTATGCACTTTTTGACGCTTTTAGTCCCTGTTTGATCAAATAAGTTTATTTTCGCATATCGAACCCCTCAAAGCCTATTTCAAAGCTATGTAAAGGATATTTATGGTATGTTTAACTTATGATCATGTTCCGGAGTGTACGTTACTATACGAATCGGCAGACTTTCGCAGTTTGACGCAAATAGTCCTTGTAAGCGAATAAACTTGTTTTTGCCATACCAAACCCTTCAAAACTTATTTCTAAGTTATGTAAAGGTTATTTAAGGTATGTTAAGCATATTTTGATGTTCCGGAGTGTTTGGCGCGTTAAACTGATTACGTTTACGCATCAGTTTGCGTATAACTTTCCAGAAAGCGATATAGAGTTTGAAATCGAACAAAAATCATAGCGTGCAAAATGTCAAACATAAATAAACGAATATTGGGATCAAATCACATTGTTTTATTGATAATTGAACTGTTCAGAGTTTATACAATGATTACACAAGCACAGATGTCACAGCGCGAGAGAGTGGAGAGGCGTTTGAGAGAGAGAGAGAGAAGAGAGAGGGAGAGAGAATTTTTTTTAATTAGGTTTTTTTATTTATATCTTATTCTTTAATATTTTTACACATTTAGTCCAATAATATAAGTTATTTACTCAATAGTCGCTGGAGAGGTAAAATGACAAGAATACCTTCATATGCAAGGCACATGACCATATTTAATTAGGGCTGTCCAAAAAGCTCACGGCTCGGAGCTCGCTCGAATCTCGCTCAGATTTAGCTCGGAAAAAGCTCGCTCGATGTGGCTCGATTTGAAAGTGAGCCGAGCCGGCTCAGCTCAGTTAGAAAGTGAGTCTAGCTCGGCTCGGCTCGTAACGAGCTAGATTGGCTTGGTTTGGCTCGCATACCAGCTCCGCTCGGCTTAACTCGGATTATTTTACTTTTGATATATTTTATTGGGTAAATTACACTTTTCATCCTTTATGTTTAAATCGAACTGCAATGGATAGTCTTTAACTTTAATAATTACAGTCATAGTCCTTTATTTGGAAAACTTATTACACCTTTCGTCCTTATGACACATGCCTTACACATGAGGGTATGTTAGTCATTTGACCATTTATTTAAAATATCTTTATAATAAAATAGTGTTATAAGAAACAAAATTAATAAATAAATAAATATATATTCCCAAATATCTGTCTCTCTTAAAACACACACACTCTCTCTCTCAACCCTTCATCCCCTCTCTCTTCATCCCCTGCAATCAGTCTTCTTCCCCTTCAATCAGATAATAACCACTTTCATCACCATCCTCCTATTCTTTCCCTTCAGAAAACATCGATATCTTGGACTGATTGAACCCGCTCTGTTCCCTCACTAGTTCATCCAAAACACCATCTAAACTCATACCCTGTTCATCAAAATCGGATACAAACGCACCTGCATTAACATCATCCACATCCTCACCATTTCTCCTTCTAATCACCAAATATAACAACCCTCAAAAATATTTCCGACACCCTGATAATATTTAAAATATCCCTATACATCATAAAATACACCCCGTATGCGAAAACGGACCCCGAATGCCTTTATTTTTATTAGAAACAAAAATAAATGGTCTCTGGCGTGCCACGAAGACCCAGCCTTAGTCTTACGCGGGCCGTGAGCGCTCTTCAACGAGGCAGCACCCTGAGCTGCCACGTGGCAGCCACACGTCGAAGCTATGCCCATGACCCGAATCAGCTAGGGCCTACGGACCCTATGTCGCGGGCCGCGTAGCCCTTGGCTACCTCTTACACGGTTCATTACCACAAAGCAAACAAACGACACACAGTGACTAATCAAAGTAAATGGGTCATAATAATGTATCGCGAAGACATGCTTTAGCCTATAAGTGGACACTCACCCCAAGAGTTCCCAGGTAAGAGTGACTGGTCTGATTATGTGGATTTGTACGAACACTATAGCCTAGACAGAAAACTCGGGGTACAGGCACCCACCCTTCCAGATTGCACGTGTTCACATTATTTAGACCCAAACTTTGATGAGATTTTGAAATCTTGGAAGGCACAAAGCCAAAAGAATCATTCAAGAATGGATGATTGATTTTCAAAATCATTTTGGAAAATTGTGTTCTTGTTTTGGTAATCACCTAAAGATAGGTGATATGTATGTTTTAAGATCTAAACACAAGATAACTTGTGTTAGGGTCCTAGAAAGGTTATAGTCTAGGTCAAAGCATTATTAATAACCTAATTCCCTATAACCATGAGCTCTGATACCAACTCTTCTATCACACCCCGACCGCGTAAAACAACAAACCGCGGCGGAAACGTCGGGGAGTGGAGCGACAGAATTATTGTTTCACAACCATGGCATTTAAAGTTTAGTTTTATTTGAATTAAAGTGATTACATTGTCTTAAAACAAAGGAAACATATCATAAATTAAAATATTCTTGCATCTTTTAAGTCACTAAGGCCCGAATCCGCCTAAGTGTGTCACGATCCATATCATGCATTAGCTCCTGAAAACATATGTGAAAATAGATACGTCAGCATAAAAATGCATGTGAGATACATAGGTTTTGTTGATGCAGGATTCATGACTTGTAAGTTAAAAGAAATGTTTAACAAAAAGTAGTCATGAACCTTATGAAAATATTTTCTTTTATAAATCATACGAAAATCGATAAGAAAATCAGATGATATAAAAGAATGATGCATGGTTAAATAAATAACCAAGTAAAAATGAGTTTGTATAAAATATGTCGTTTGTAATACAAGGTCTTGTGAAAATATGTCATTTGTATATAGTGTATCATGTCTTTGTCAATATGATTTAGATAACGCTACGATATGTAATATCATAAAAAGCACTTATATATTGGAAGTACCAGCGGCGTATCCACCAAGCTTTTATCATATTACACACGCCTCGTTATTTAAATCACTTATTAATAACCACCAAAATGTTTTGTTTAAACCAATGTCAAGATGTTTATGTGTAAACAATGTCCAAGTGTTAAATTTAAACCATGTCATGTATAATCAAATGTAATGTATGGCAAGTAAAAAATATTTACTCTAACCATATGTAAAATGTCAATGTGTATCAAAAAGTCATGTATGGTGAATAAAAAGTATTTACTCAATCCCATAGGTATATGTCAATGTATAATCAAATGTTATGTAAAACCTAATGTTATGTACAAAACAATTTTTCTGAATAAACCATAGTTTAGATCAAAAGATATGTTTTGCAAAATCAATGCTTTACTGATACAAACATTTATGCAGTAATGTTTATCGCATACATTCAAGCCTTGCGACTGTCGTACAAACCCTAAAACAAGTTAAAGGCTTATCAATTATGTATATCGAATTCTGTCATTCCTTACGTCCAAACAAACCTAGGATTCCAGGAATGGGAGTTGTCAATTCCTATGGTACCACTACATACTACCAAGCGGCGTGATCAGTGTTAATGAATGTACTTTTGTCCCGTTAAACAAACCAAATGTCATACCAAATGTAAGCATGTTATGTGAAAACAATGTACTAAGTATGCTAAGTAAACATACAAAGCAGAAATGTCATGTAAATTAATGTGTTAGCATGCTCAGTAAACATACATAGCAGAAATGTAATGTAAATCAATGTGTTCATATGCTAAGTAAACATATGTAACAAAAATGTTTAGGAAATCAATGTGCTAGCATGCTTAGTCAACATACATAGCAAAGCATAATGGAAATCATGTACTATATGCGTACGATTGAACATAGCAAGTATATGTCATGAAAGCGCGAAAAGCACGAAAGTAACAAGTAGGCACATGTGTATCACCCCAAAATATTTGAAAGCGGTAAAAGAAGGGACTATGTACTCACTTGATATTGCTTAGAAGTCTTGAAATAAAAACCAAATAACGCTTGAAAATCACGGAATCAAACGGCACCTAATATAGGGAACTATGTTAATAAACCGGACCTAAATCAGGAGATCGGATAGAATGAGGTTTCGTAAACCAAATGAGTATTGGAACTCATGTGATATGGTTTAACAAAGCCTACATTCTAAGTCGGAACCTATCCTAAGTGCTTATGACCCGTTACGACTCGTTAAGGTAGTCTACGCTACTTTAACGGGTTGTTTGCGCAATAACACGTTCGGACGGTCTAACTAGTCCTATGACAAGTATTATATGCCTTATCATGTCTAACAATATTGCATAATCAGTTTAGATGTCAAAATTTAGGTTACATATGCTTAAAATGAAATTATGCGTAAAAAGGGCATTTTGGTCATTTTCCTAAGGCATATAAACTACCTATCATACAACTAACTAAATGAAGTGACCATAAGGTATAACCTCAGAAGGTTATTCCCTATACAACTATGGTCACAAAACATGTTTGGTCGGATCCTAATGATCGACCAAACGGGCCGGGTTTAAAAGTCTAAGCGGTTGTTTAGACCGCTTATCTTACGACCCCATATAAGCACTAGACTAAAAGTGACGAGTTAAACATGTTAAAACATGTTTAACTAAGTTAGAAAACAGGATTGATATCAAAACAAAGTGTTTTGATACCCGAAAATAGCTTCGTTGCAAAATACGCATAAATACGTATTTTGACCGAAACTTTGACTCGTCACTATGCCTAATCAACGTGGTAATCGGTAGGTATAGTCACAAGGGACTATAACCATCGTGATTACGCTCACGTTGCAAAGTTCAAACGAACTTTATGTTGACCATACCATGGTCAAAGCAGAAAGTCAAACACTGTTTGACTTTCATGCTTGAAATACATAACCAAGCATGAAGGAGACTTGCAAAGGGTCCAAGCTTGGATCAAGAACAAAGAAAACTGATGTTTGAAGCCTTTAACCAAGAGGGATAGCTTCAATGAGCAGATGTAGAAGAAAAGGAATGAATGAGCAAGTTTTGAGTGAAAAATTGATGGGTATTTATAGGAAATCAAGCTCCATTTGATCTTTGACAAGTGTTTTTGAGTGGATCAAGGCTTGATCCTAGCCCTACACATGTTGCCCATTGTTTAGAATACCAGGGGAGCACAAAAACAAGCCCATAGTATATTAAAACAATATTTAAAAACCATGGCAGCAGCTGAATTGAGTGAAAACAAGTTTTCTGCCCAGATAGGGGCTGTCACGCCCCGTGTAAGACTCAGCCAAGTCTTACGCGCCCCGTGTAAGACTCAGCCAAGTCTTACGCGCCCCGCGACCGAGCTGCAGTTCAGAAACAGTTTCAAAATTAAAAGTTTTAGTCCCTGCATGCTTATAAACTGATTTTTGACACGTTTAAGCCCCGTTAACCCATTTTAAAGGCTCTATAATGATGTCAAAGTGTAGGGAACATGAAATATGCTTGAAAACATCTCGGATGTCGGTTCGTTTGTCGTACGGTCAAGTTATTCGGTTAATTACGACGAAACACGAACGGACGCGAAAAACGATCCAAATTACGCGACGAATGGTATTTTAGCATTCCAATCACTAAAATAAATATTTATGATTACAAAATTTCTTGGATGTTCGGATATATTCAGAACGTAAGATATGCGCGTAAATGCAAACTTATGCACTTTTTGACGCTTTTAGTCCCTGTTTGATCAAATAAGTTTATTTTCGCATACCGAACCCCTCAAAGCCTATTTCTAAGCTATGTAAAGGATATTTATGGTATGTTTAACTTATGATCATGTTCCGGAGTGTACGTTACTATACGAATCGGCAGACTTTCGCAGTTTGCTGCAAATAGTCCCTGTAAGCGAATAAACTTGTTTTTGCCATACCAAACCCTTCAAAACTTATTTATAACTTATGTAAAGGTTATTTAAGGTATGTTAAGCATATTGCGTTAAACTGATTACGTTTACGCATCAGTTTGCGTATAACTTTCCAGAAAGTGATATAGAGTTTGAAATCGAACAAAAATCATAACGTGCAAAATGTCAAACATAAATAAACGAATATTGGGATCAAATCACATTGTTTTATTGATAATTGAACTGTTCAGAGTTTATACAATGATTACACAAGCACAGATGTCACAGCGCGAGAGAGTGGAGAGGCGTTTGAGAGAGAGAGAGAAGAGAGAGGGAGAGAGAATTTTTTTTTAATTAGGTTTTTTTTATTTATATCTTATTCTTTAATATTTTTACACATTTAGTCCAATAATATAAGTTATTTACTCAATAGTCGCTGGAGAGGTAAAATGACAAGAATACCTTTATATGCAAGGCACATGACCATATTTAATTAGGGCTGTCCAAAAAGCTCCCGACTCAGAGCTCGCTCGGATTTAGCTCAGAAAAAGCTCGCTCGATGTGGCTCGATTTGAAAGTGAGCCGAGCCGGCTCGGCTCAGTTAGAAAGTGAGTCTAGCTCGGCTCGGCTCGTAACGAGCTAGATTGGCTAGGTTTGGCTTGGCTCGCATACCAGCTCGGCTCGGCTTAACTCGGATTATTTTACTTTTGATATATTTTATTGGGTAAATTACACTTTTCGTCTTTTATGTTTATATCGAACTGCAATGGATAGTATTTAACTTTAATAATTACAGTCATAGTCCTTTATTTGGAAAACTTATTACATCTTTCGTCCTTATGACACATGCCTTACACATGAGGGTATGTTAGTCATTTGACCATTTATTTAAAATATCTTTATAATAAAATAGTGTTATAAGAAAAAAAATATATATGCCCAAATATCTGTGTCTCTTAAAACACACACACACTCTCTCTCAACCCTTCATCCCCCCTCTCTTCATCCCCTGCAATCAGTCTTCATCCCCTTCAATCAGATAATAACCACTTTCATCACCATCCTCCTATTCTTTCCCTTCAGAAAACATCGATATCTTGGACTGATTGAACCCGCTCCATTCCCTCACTAATTCATCCAAAACACCATCTAAACTCATACCCTGTTCACCAAAATCGGATACAAACGCACCTGCATTAACATCATCCACATCCTCACCATTTCTCCTACTAATCATCAAATATAACAACCCTCCAAAATATTTCCGACACCCTGATAATATTTAAAATATCCCTATACGTCATAAAATACACCCCGTATGCGAAAACAGACCCCGAATACCTTTATTTTTATTAGAAACAAAAATAAATGGTCTTTGGCGGGCCGCGAAGACCCAGCCTTGGTCTTACGGGGGCAGTGAGCGCTCTTCAACGAGGCAGCACCCTGAGCTGCCACGTGGCAGCCACACGTCGAAGCTATACCCATGACCCGAATCAGCTACCCTATTTCGTGGGCCGCGT
The DNA here is from genome assembly GCA_030545235.1 of Helianthus tuberosus. Taxonomy (NCBI): domain Eukaryota; kingdom Viridiplantae; phylum Streptophyta; class Magnoliopsida; order Asterales; family Asteraceae; genus Helianthus; species Helianthus tuberosus. The sequence goes on along the minus strand of CM060401.1, from coordinate 71,170,659 downwards.
AGCCCTTGGCTACCTCTTACGCGGGCTGCGAGGGACTCGAATTCAGCTCCTATAAATTAGGAGCTCAGGCCTCCAGTCCCAACTCGCACCACACTTTTTCTCTCTCGAAATTCTGAACAATTAAAGCTATTTCCGGGTATAATACCCCCTAAATATCGAAGTTCTGCCCCGTTGTAAGTATCATAACCCCGGTTACGTATTAGATACGCTGCCCGATTGATCCAGGGTTCCGTAACGGCTGTCGTGGTTCTGCCCGACGTAGTCGTTGGAATGCCATCTCGGGGAGGGTATTACTAATGTAAATACTGGGTTATTATACTAACGCGTGTGCATTTGTGTATTTAATAGATAATCATCAGGAAATCCTAAAGGAAAACCCTAAGACAGCAATGTGAGTAATCTCCTTTTTGCAAATTGTTTCTACAAAATCTCATACAATTAACATTATATTAAACAGTGATTGAGTATTTTTATTCTACAATTATCGTCGGTATGTTGGGGTTTTGTATACAAAATTTGTTACTACCTTGCGAGGAGTAACATGACCACAAGTTGGGTTGACAGTACCGTGGGTGGTAATTTCGTAGATGGAAACAAATGTAATTGCGCGACCGCCCTCAATACTGTACAATGATTTTACTTAACTTGATTAAACTGTGATTCACTCACCAGTATTTTCCACTGACAAAATATTTTTAAACGCGTTTCTGGTAACAAAATGTGAAAGCCAAATAGAAGCCAGCTGGACAGCACTGAAGGCTTGGAAAAGTGGCAATAAAGTTACCTAAAATAAAGAGATGTTTTATTTAAATAAAATAGGGTTTATTCCTATAAAAATGATTGTACTTGAAACTTGGAATTTTTCCATGTGTTTAATATATTAAAAGCGGGGTATTTTACTGTGATAAAATATTTCCTAACTAAGATCCTGATGTAATTTCCGCTGCCAAAATGATAAACACCTGGATACCACCGAGACTGGCCGCGGCCGTCCGTTCCCGGGTTGTTAGGGGACGAGGGTTGCGACACCAAATCTAAACTCATACCCCGTTCATCAAAATCTGAGACTTTTAGGGGTTTTGTGAGGAAGTTAAAGATTCAATCGTGGTCGTATACGATTCTGTTAAGAGTTGGCTTCTGGGAATTTCCCTGTAATGGGTCGAGAACGGCAGAGGTAGAAGATGCTTGGCAGTGGTCGTTTTCAGGCGGCGGTCAGAGGGTGGTCGTTTTCAGGGGGCTCAGTCAGACGGTGTTGTGAAGGAGGTGGATTGAGTTTTGAAGATGAAGAACCCTAGATCTTTTAAGTTTGATTTGGGGGATTTTGATTTTACCCCCTGTAATCGTATTGCAAATATGCAATACACTGGGATCCTCCATTTAAGAGATTGGCATCAACTTATTGCCCTTATCCCTCACATTATCTTTCAGTTTTTTTTGGGGTTTCATTCACTTTTAGGTATGTACATTCAATACAATTTAGTGTGCCTTCTTATGTTCACTCCTTAATATAGAAATTTAGTGTATTGTAAATATTTCGGTTATTAAAAAATAAGACAATTTATACATATAAGGACTTGCTGCTGCTTTATTAAATGGATGTTATTTGTAAGGTGGTGGTGGTCGGAATTGTTTTTTTAGTTTTGGGGTAGGGTAAACAAAACGAGGGTTGCAGTCCAGATCTGTTTCGTTGTTTACCACCACAAGAATGTAGGTAGTGGTGGCCTGATGATGATGGTGGTTAGGGTGTAGAGAGAGAGGGAGAGAGAAAAAAAAGTACAAGGGATAGAGCCAGTTGAGAGAGATGATTGGGGTTTTATAGATTTTTATATAAGTTTTTTAATTTTGAATTTATTTTTGTTTAATGTAGTAAATGACTGTTTTGCCCTCACATAGGGTGCACATGACCTCACTTAATGTTAAAAATTAACCTGGTTAGTGTTAAAGGACCTATAGTGTAATGAGTTTTACAAATAAAGGACTGTGACTGTAATTATTGAAGTTAAAGGTCATCAATTGCAATCCGATACAAACATAAAGGACGAAAACTGTAATTTACCCTATTTTATGTTTATATACATTATAATATATCACAAATACTGATTATTATTTACATGTGATTAAGAATGTAATTTGATATTTATACTACATTTAAAGGTTGATTACCATGCTAATGAACTTATATTGTATTTTGTTGAAATTAATAACGTATTTTGTGTTGTTAAACTTGATTTTCGGATTGTAATATATTATGTTGAGCTTATTTTGGATACGTTCTTTTGAATTATTGAATAATATTTTCGATTACTAAATTTTGAGAGCTATGTACTAATTTTTCTTTTCAAAATCGAGCTAAACCAAGCCGAGCCGAGCCAGCTCGGTTTAAAACCAAGCAGAGCCCGAGCTTAGATTTCCAGCTCGGTTTCAAATCTGAGCCGAGTCAGCTTGGTTTATAATCGAGCCGAGCCAGCTCGGTTTATAATCGAGCCGAGCCTGAGTTTTGCCCTAGCTCGGCTCGGCTCGTGAACATCTCTATATTTAACGAAAAAATATGACTGGGTTAGGCTTAAAGGACATAACGTTTAGGATTTTGAAACGTCAAGGACAAAACTCGTCAAATTTAAATACAAAGGACACCGCCTTCAATTTGGTATAAACATAAAGGAAAAAACTTGTATTTCACTCTTTATTTTAAAATGATTTATTATCTATTGCCTACAAGAAATGAAATGACAACATTTAACATAAAAATTAAATGATTTTTAAAGTATCATAAAAAACTCCTAATAAAATTTTTGGAGAATCATAAAGATAAATTAGAAAGTTAGTGTTTTGGTCAAAAATCACACAAGGATAATGCACCCAAATCTGATTTTTTGAGGATTGATGCTTAGTTAAATGATTAAATACATGAACAATGAATGAATGAAATGAGTGGTGAACACAAGGATTTATACGAGGAAAAAACCCTTGATCAATGAATGATCTCCCGCATAAAAAACCTCGGGTGATTGAAACTACCGATCACCAACTATATTAAACAAACAAGGTTTACAAATCGGGATGATAACAAGCTTGGTAAAAGGATCACTAGTGTGTAATCGCAGAGAGTTCTTGAGAGCTCAAGTGTAGTGCGGTTGTGTTGCTAATAATCATGTCTAAATCAAGCTTGTATCCCCATTAAAAATAGAAATATCTAGCCTAACTAACTATCCGCAAAAGGTGCAAGCTCCCCACGATCACCATAACGGTCGAAAAGTTCAAGCACGTGCAGAATCACTAAGCATATTCCCCTAGAATCTCGGTTGGACCAAGTCCTATTTGAATACACCTGCAAAACAAGTTCAAAAATGATGGAAACAATTGTTAGTGTTAGGATAATAATGAGGATCCTGTATCCTTAGTTCTGCAACATCTTCTAAGGATCCTTAAATCAAACTGAACTGAGGATCCGTGATCCAAGCTGCATTTGAGGATCCGTGATCCATAAGCTGTGAAATTCTATCCGTAACATTTGCCCCCAAACATGATTAGTTAATATCCAATTAGATAGTCATGTTTGAACGATTTCCGGACTAGCCGTTGCTAAGAGATATAGCCTTTGCGATGCTGACATCAGCGATAAGACTTCCTGCAACAATCATCATTATAAATAAGGTTAGAGATAAGGATGAAAATTGCATTTTAATAAAAGACCCTTCCCCTTTAAATCCTCATTCGAAGACTTCATCAGGTATATCTTCTTTCCTTCTCTCTGAATCTTCTTCTTTCTGGTGCTCTGTTCTTCATTTAATCCATGGCCAAGATGAATCTCCGATCCTCCCCTGCTAAGGATCCCAAAAAAGAGAGCCCTCCGAAGAATCAGGGCATAACTAAAAATCCTTCAATGGAACTCTATCGTTTCACTGATCCTGAGATTGATCGGTTACGTCATTGTTTCCCGGAAGGAACCATTTTCAGACCCTTTGACTCTTCCATGAAGAGTGATTGCGTTTCTGATGTCTGGATCACTTTTCCCTCAAGCCCTTTCTAGATTGGCTTCACATATCCTTTCCCTTTCCTAACCCAAAGCTTTTTCACACTCACCGGTTTGTGCTACGTCCAAGCCATGTCGATGGTGTGGAGAGTCTTGTACACACTTGAAAATATTATTGAACAGGAAGGGATTGATATAGGCTTATCTGAGTTGAGCCAGTTGTATAATCTTGTCAGCCATGGTTCTCATCGTTTCCTTTTTAAGCACAAACCTGGTGAAGCACATCCAATTCCGGAAACCACTAAGAACGATTCCAACTGGAGGAATCAGTTCTTCTTTGTAAGAAAGGACTCCATCCCAAATGGGAATCATCTTCCCAAGAAGTGGATCACCCAGGGTAGGATATGGGATCCTTGGACCAGGACCATGGTAGGATTCTTCTTTTCTGCTAAGGATAACTAATCCTTCTTTTTGTTTTTGTTGTGCAGCCATCTCATTCTCTAGCATCCAAGAATCTCCTATCACAAGAGAGAGGATTGCTGCTTTCTGGAAGCTTGACCCTGCTATAAGAACATTTCAAGCCAAAGCAAAAGATTCTCAAGAGATCTCCTCCGGTTCCTACACAATGTCGAGTAAGTATCCATATTTATGTGTAAATAAGTGTTTAAATGAACAAAAGGTATGAATACTTAGCTGTGAATTATGTTTGTAGGCACTGCCAAATCTTCCAAGTCTGCTTCAAGGTTTAGTGTGACTGACATCCATGAATATGCCTCCCCTAGGTCTCTTAAGAAGGAGCTGGCTGCAAGCCAAAGCATCCCTGAGACCAAAGGAGTCAGCACCAGGGGTAAAGGAACCAAAAGGAAGAAGACTGATGAACCCGCTAAAGGCCTGCCTCTGATGGAACACTAGGTTCAAGAATATGTCTCTGAGGTAAGGATTTCATATCCTAAAATTCGCTTCTCTTTTGAGGACACGGGATCCTGAATACTCAAATCTTCTATCGCAGAAATTCGCTGAAGTCCAGATCCTCATTGACCAACATGTGGCTGAAGCTGAACAAAAGTGCCTTGACCTACAGGCCATTGCAGTTGCCAAGGAAAAATAGATCTCCCAGCTGGAGAACGAGCAGAAGGTACTGCGAAAGGAGCTTCTTGTTGCTGAAATGACGGCCCAAAGGGAAAGGATTGAGGTCATGGAAGGGGCCAAACACTCTGCTGCTGTCGTGATGCTGAAGATCAAACTCCAGATGGCTAAGGAGGCTACTGATCCTGCCTTTGATAGGTCTGAGTGGTACCTGGAGGGATGGACCAAGAGGTTGGCTGAACTTGGAGATGATGAAGAACCTGAGGAGGTGCTGGCACTTGAAGCCGGAGGCAGCGGAGCTAAGGATCCTGAGGTTGCAGTGGCTGAAGGCAGTGGTCAAGGTGGTGAGAAGAAGGTGGAGGATGCAGCAAAGGTTTAGGCTGCACAAATGGGTGATGATGGAAATTTCTAGACGTGGCCGGAGCCCATTTTTTATGGTTTAATAGTTTTTTTGTGGTGTTTTGAACAATGGTCTGTGGTAACTTGAACAATAGCTTTAGGGTTTAAGGATCACTGATCCTTGGGACAATAGGGGGTAGCAAAGGTGGATGGGTACTTCTGTAAGTGGAGGATGAAGCCTTTTATGCCCCTCATCTTTTGATTTCATGCACTCAATGAACCTTATGAATATGGACACCCTTTGCCTACCCAAACGGACGGGCCACGTTTTGCTGGTAGATGTTTGGGTAGGCAATTTTGGCAACCTTTAAAGGGGTTAACTTTGATAAATAAATAAAACTTTTAACTTTTGGCTATCTTGGTGTTGTTCATTTTGCATACATTTACTCGTCAATTGTTATTGCATAGTTTCAAAATTTACAAGTATAAAAAATCAGTTTATGTTAACGAGTTTAGGATATAATCAAGGATCAAATGTCCTTTAATCAAAAAGTTTGAAAAGTGAAACAATCTAGGATCATATATCCTGTTGCCAAAGAATAAGGGTAGTAATGATAAACCAAGAATAAAGTTAAAGTAAATAAGGATCATACCAGAGAATCCAAGTTAGGATCCTATATCCTTAACACTTACAATTGTGACAATCAAAAGACAAACCCTTGTAGAAAGTTAGGATCCAGGATCCTTAACTGTTTAGCTTTGGAAACCTGAAATGAGACATAACTTGGGACTAAGCCAACCTGTAAAAGAAAGAGTTAGTATCTGGGGACAAGCCCAACAATCTGGGGACAAACCCAATAAACTGGGGACAAGCCCAAATGATCTTGTGTAAACTGGAGTATGGCCCATACTGGCGACTATCCAAACTTAGTGACATGAAAATGCCAAAACCTTAGCTAACGTGAAAATGTTAGAAACCTTAGGAACGGATGTATGGTACGTCTACCATTATACTTAGGATCCTAAATACAACCAGTACAATGAAATTGTCAGCCCCTAAAGCGGATACTGGTCCCATTGCCTTTAACTGCACTAGGATGATCGTGCGCAACTGGCGAAGGTGTAAGAACCTGATTCATAGAAGGTAATAGATACCTTAAACTGGGGACAAGCCCCAAAACTGGGGATAAACCCAAAGACTTAGGAAACGTCAATGGATACTTGATCCTTTGTCAAAGATGCATCAAATTCTGGAAAACTCAGAATTTAGTAAAGAAGGATAAAGGATCCTGGATCCTTCTCCTTGTAATCAAATAATTTAAAGGATTAGGTAAATTAAAATCAAATCATTACCAGAATGAGGATCATATATCCTCTAAGGATCCTTTATGTATACCAGATATGAGGATGACCAAGGATCCTGGATCCTTCTTACATGAAGTATCTCTTTAAGAGGACAACATTCCAAGCTCTTGGTAATAGATCACCTTCCATTGTTAATAAACGGTATGCCCCCTTTCCTGCCTCAGCTTCAATCAGATAGGGGCCTTCCCATTTTGGTGCTAGCTTGCCATCAGTAGGATTTGTGGTATTTTGGAATGCTTTCCTTAATACCATATCACCAACTTGAAATTTCCTGATCCTGCCATTCTTGTTATAAGCTCCAGCCATCCTTTGTTGATAACTAGCCAATCTTATCCTTGCTAAATCCCTGAGTTCTTCTATGGTATCCAAATCTTGAACCAAGTTTTCAGCATTTCCTTTAGGATCACGGATGCTTGTTCTTGCAATAGGAACTACCATCTCTGTAGGGATCACAAATTCAGCTCCAAACACTAAAGAAAATGGAGTCTGGCCAGTAGCATTCTTGGGAGTTGTTCTATCAGCCCATAACACATAAGGTAGCTCTTCTGCCCATTTTCCCTTCTTGGATCCAAGCTTCTTCTTCAAATTGTTGATGATGATCTTATTAGATGATTCTGCTTGACCATTAGCTTGTGGATGGACTGATGTTGATGTTATCATCTTAATCCCCCAACTGTCACAAAAGTTAGTAGTTCTATTCCCAATAAATTGGGATCCATTATCACAAACAATTTCAGAAGGTATGCCAAATCTAGTAATGATGTTTCTGTTAATAAAGGATATCACTTCCTTTTCTCTGACTTGTGCAAAGGCTTCAGCTTTTATCCATTTGGAAAAGTAGTCAGTCATAGCAAGCATAAATACTTTTCCTCCCGGTGCTTTGGGAAGTTTGGCAACTATATCCATTCCCCATCTCATGAATGACCAAGAAGAGGATATAGGATGTAGGAGCTCCGGTGGTTGATGAAGGATATTGCTATGTCTTTGACAAGCATCACATTTCTTTGCATAATCCACAGCATCCTTCTTCATAGTAGGCCAATAGTATCCTGTCCTAAGGATCCTTGAGAATAGTGCTCTGCCCCCAGTGTGGTTTCCACAATCTCCTTCATGAAAATCCTTCAGAACTTCTTGGATTTCTGGATTCTCGATGCACCTTAGATATGGACCTGCAAGAGATCGTTTATATAACATGTTATTTAGTATTGTAAATTGAGATACCTTGACTTTGAAAGCTCTGGGATTTTCTCCAGTAGGGATCTCTCCAAGTTGTATATATCTCAGGATTGGAAGGATCCAGGATCCTGAATTTGGCTGTGCATCGTCACTAGGTATGATTGCAGAATCCTCCACTATCTCCATAGCTGTGTGATCCTCGATAGCAGGAGCCAAGATGTGGATGATGGGAATTTTAATATCCTCTGGAATCTTCAATGATGATCCAAGGTTGGCTAAAGCATCAGCTTCTGCATTCTCTTCCCTGGGTACTTGTGTCAAACTAAAAGAAGCAAAAGAGTCTGCCAATTTCTTGACTATCTCTAGATATTTGATTAGCCTTTCACCTTTAACAGCATAAGAACCATTAAAGTGGTTAGTAATTAACAATAAATCTACATGTACCTCAAGATACCTGATCCTCATATGCTTGGCAATTTGCAAACCAGCTATTAAGGCTTCACATTCAGCCTCATTATTAGTAGTTTGAAACTCACAAGCAATTGAGTGGGGTATTATGTCCCCCTGTGGCGATTTTAGTAATATGCCTAGTCCAGTTCCTTTGATATTTGAAGCCCCGTCTGTGAAGAGTATCCAAGGATCCTTAGTCTCTTCAAGCTGTTAAACTTCCAATTCAGCTTCCCTTTGTAGATCACTACTGAACTCAGCCACAAAGTCAGCTAAGGCTTGGGATTTGATGGCAGTTCTTGGTTCGTATCTGATATTATAAGCACTAAGTTTGACTGCCCACTTTGCCTTCCTTCCTGACATTTCAGGCTTTCTGAGGACATTCTTAATAGGAAAGTTAGTCTTAACAATAATAGCATGAGTTTCAAAATAATGGCGTAATTTAGTAGATGCCATGATTAAAGCAAGGATAAGTTTTTTTCTAAATGAGAATACCTGGATTCAGCATCAAGCAAACTTTTACTTACATAATACACAGGATGTTGAGTACCTTCATGATCCTTAACAAGGACTGCACTTACTGCCTTAGAAGAAACTGCCAAATATAAGGATAATATATCCCCCTTTTCTAGTTTCATTAAGGCTGGAGCTGAGGATAAGTAATCCTTAAGGGCCTTGAGAGCATTCTCATGCTTTTCAGTCCATTGAAATTTCTTGTTCTTTCTCAGAATGTCATAGAATTCCTTGCATTTCTCTGATGACTTTGAGATGAACCTTTTCAAGGCTGCGATCCTTCCTGTCAATCTTTGCACGTCCTTGGCATTGGCAGGAGACTTAATATTCACAATCGTCTTGATTTGTTCTGGACTTGCCTCTATCCCTCTTTTTGTCACCACGTAACCTAGGAACTTGCCAGCTTTTACACCAAAGTGGCACTTTGACGGATTCAATTTCATGTTGAATGTATCAAGGATATCAAATGCTTCCTCCAAATCTCTAAGGTGATCCTCAGCTCTCTTGGACTTAACCACCATGTCATCAATATAGACTTCCATCATGTGTCCAATTTGTTCTTTAAACATCATATTTACTAGCCTTTGGTAGGTAGCACCTGCATTTCTTAGTCCAAATGACATAGCAATATAACAATAGATACCAGTAGGGGTCATAAAGGATGTATCCTCTTGATCAGATGGTTCCATCTGAATTTGTTGGAATCCAGATGAAGCATCCATGAAAGTCAATAACTCATGACCCGCGGTAGCATCCACCATGGAGTCAATGTGGGGTAATGGGAAAGGATCCTTGGGACATGCCTTGTTTAAATCAGTGAAATTGACACATACCCTCCACTTTCCATTTTTCTTTTGAACAACAACCACATTGGCTAACCACCTTGGATACTTAACCTCTCTAATCATACCTGCTCTGAGCAGTTTATCTACCTCCTCTTAGATGATGGCATTCCTCTCAGGTGCAAACTTTCTCCTCTTCTGATGTATGGGTTTGAATGACCTGTCAATGCCAAGTTTATGAGTAATAATATCTTTAGAAATACATGTCATGTCCTCATGCTTCCAGGCAAAGGTAGTTTTTCTCCTCTTTAGGAAGGATACTAGATCCTGTTCGATGTTATTGAGGATCCCGGATCCTATAAAAACTTTGGATTCAGGATCCATTAGGATATCTTTCACATCTTGTTCTCTTACCTCCAGGACATCTCTTGGAGGATACTTTAATTGCTATTGCTCCCTGGCTTGAGGCTGGCTTCATGGATGAAGTGTAACAATTTTTGGCTTCTTGTTGGTCACTTTCTATCTTCACTACACCCCATGGAGTAGGGAGTTTCACACACTGATGGTATGTAGATGGGACTGCTTTCATATTATGTATCCATGGCCTGCCAAGGATAACATTGCAACAGGATAAGCAATCTATAACATAAATTTTTTGAAAAGAATTAACTCCCTCTATATAAATGGGAAGTTTAATGTCCCCCAATGTGTTCTTGGTTTCTCCACTGAATCCCACAATAACTGATGATCTTGGGATAATTTCTGACTCAGGGATGTTCATCTTCTTGAGGACATCAAGTTGAATAATGTTCACCGAGCTTCCTCCATCTATGAGAATCCTGCGAACAAAATGGTTAGATATAAACAACGTAATAACAAGACCATCATGATGAGGATCCTGAATATCCACACGATCATCCTCATCAAAGGATATAACTTTCTCCTGTGTAAGGATTGAGGTTCGAATGGGTCTATCCCCATTCTCTATCTTTGTCTCTTTAGTATGCCTCTTGGCTGCTGAAAAAGAAGTGCCACATATGTCTGATCCACCAGAAATGAAGTTGATAATTTGTGCATCAGCTGGAGGAGCAGGAGCACTTTCTGGAATCTTTTCAGGATCCTGGATCCTTGACTTTATTCTTCCAAATAGCTCTTTCAAATGTCCTTTGCTTAACAGGTAACCAATCTCTTTCCTGAGTGCTATGCATTCATCAGTGAGATGACCGAAATCTTCATGATAGGCACACCATTTGGATTTGTCTTTTGTAGCAGCTGGCTTATCACTCTTTCTGGGCCATCTTACTTTTTCACCTAAATCCTGCATGGCAAGGATTAGTTCATTGTTATCAACAACAAAGCAATATTCAGAAATGGGTGGATAATCTTCATCATCCTCTTCTTGCTCCACTGCATGCACGTTTTGATTATCAGACTTGTTGTATGATTTGGATTTGTTGTTCCTGAAATAGGATCCTTGCTTTTCCTGCTTAGAGGATCCTGACAGTCTCTCCTGGATCCTTTTATCATCCTCTAAACGGATGAATCTAAGGGCCCTGGTTCTTACTTCATTAAGATTCTTGCAAGGGGTCATGACAAGATCGTCATAGAATTGTGAATCCTTAAGTAAAACCATTTTGAAAGCTTCTACGGCCGTAGCAATATCCAAATTAGGAATCTCTAAGGATTCTCTACTGAATTTAGTTATATAATCTCTAAGTGATTCATTTTGACCTTGTGTTACCCTATATAGATCACTAGTTAATCGTTCAAATCTCCTACTGCATGAGAATTGGCTATTGAACAAATTAACTAGGTTAGCAAATGAAGTAATCGAGTAAGGGGGAAGACTTAGCAGCCATTTAAGAGCTGATCCTGTTAGTGTGGATCCGAAACCCTTGCATAGACATGCTTCTTTCAACCTTACAGGAATGGGATTGATCTCCATTCTCTCTCTGTATTGAGCTACATGCTCTTCTGGATCAGTTGTGCCATCATACAGCTTCATGTTTGGTGTTTGAAACCTCTTTGGTATCTCTGCATCACAAATAGGTGGTGCAAAACGAGATATCCTGTGACTCCCATCCAGAATCTTAGGAATGGGCTTAACCACTCCTGGGACGCTGGATATCATATCCTTGAGTTTTTGCAATTCCCTAGCCATAGCTTGGTTGATTCCTGTATCCTGCACAAAGCCATGGTTAGCATTATAAGAAGTATTTAAAGTGTTACCTCCTGATGGATTCAAGGTTGGGATTCCTGATGTGAATCCATATTGATGTGATTCTGGCATGATTGAGGGACCAGATGAAGCAATAGTTTGCATAGGTATGAAGTCTCCCAAGTGAATCTCTGAACTTCTGGGTTGTACACTCCTTAAGGATCCTTGATCCTGAAAGATGTTGGATCCTTGATACACCGAAGCTGGGGGTCTTGGAGGATAATCCATGGATCCGTGAGCCTGAGAAGAGGATCCTTGAACCTGAGATGAGGATCCTTGAACCTGAGATGAGGATCCTGGATACTGAGAGTAGGATCCTTGAATTGTCTACGTCCCCATGTATCCTCCTGAACTAGAGAAGGATCATTGATGCTGGAAGGAGGATCCTTGAGGCTGAAGAGAGGATCCTGAAGGCTGGAAGTAGGATCCTTGAGCCTGTGTCATTGCCGATGATCCATAGCGCATACTCGATGATCCACCCTGATACTGGACACCTGATGCTGTGGAATGCTGGGTAGTTGTGATTGGAGTATCGAAATTCAGTGATCTCGGCACCAATGGAGAGTGATCCTCCGTGGATCTTTTCAATTTCTTGATCTCATCAATTTCTCGAAGGATCCTGTCATTAGTTCTGTCCTGCTGCTGCATGTAATCCTTCATCTGCAAAATCAAAGAATAAAGATCATTGTTAGTAGGACTAGAAGAAACAGCAGTAGTTGCTTTTGAGAAAACGAGGGTTGGCTTCTTCGCAGCATTCTCAGCATTCTTCTGGGATCCAGAAGGAGCATTGTTTTGGTCAAAAAATCTGATGAGGATATTGTAACCAAACTCTTTGTTTAGGGGAATGATGCTTTAAATAAGTAACAGCGATGTGGATCACTTCAATGTAAAATGCACAAACAACACAAGGATTTATACGGGGAAAAAGCCCTTGATCAAGAGTTGATCTCCGGCACAAAAAACCCCGGGTGATGGAAACTACCGATCACCAAGCTCTAATAAATGATTAAATGTTTACAACTTCGGATAGTAACGAGCTAGGTACAAGGATCACTACGGTGAAATGTGTAAAGAGTGTATGAAATTGCTAAGTGTTTGAACGAGAGCTTGTATGAGCGTTTGATCGAGTGTGTGTAACTGAAAAATGATTAAGTGTTTTTTACTAGCTCGTTACTCCCTTTTTAAAATAGAAATAACCACCTAAACTAACTATCCGACTTTCGTGCCAAGCCTCCACGTTCTCCATAACGTCTATTTTTGGTCAAGCACGTGCAGAATAGTTTAGGAATATTCTCCAGGAATGTCGCCTAGACTTGGTCAAGCTCAATATACCTGCGAGATGCTACAAAACATAAGTAAACAATCGTCAGTACGAGGATCCTTAAAGTGATCCATGATCCTGATCCTAAAGCCCTTCTGAGGATCACCACCTGTCACAGAAGTAAGGATCACTAATTAGGATAACGAATAAGGATCACTAATTGTTAGAAAATCCTCCCCTAACAATTGCCCCCAAAATATAAGGAGTAAATTGTAAAATTGACGAGTTATATTTTCTTGGTCTTATCCGTAACTAACTAACGGATATATAGCCATTAAAATAGAACTAGCCGTTGCGATGATGATGTCACGGAAGTGACAATCCTGCAGAATCATAATTATAAATAGAGATATAGATAGGATCATTATGCATTCAAATTCGAAAGAGACTCCCTTTAAATTCTCAGTCGACGAACGACCAGGTAACTCTTTCTCCTCTTTCTTCTTTCTTACTCTGTTTCTCTATCTTTATCTCCGTCACTTCGAAATGTTACTCCGAAGTTCACCGGGCAAGGATCACCCAAAGAACAGTCCTCCGAAAAGCCAGGGGATCATTGAAGATTCCATCAAAGAACGCTGCTGCTTCAATGATGCTCAGATAGATAGGATTCGCCACTGCTTTCCGGCGAACACCGAATTCAGGCCTTTTGACCCCAATGCCTTGAGCGATCATATCTCCGATAAGTGGGTCGCTTTCCCCGTCACTCCTTTTACCATAGGCTATACATATCCTTTTCCAGCCTTCACCCAATCTTTCTTCTCCCTAACCGGCATCTCTTATATCCAAGCCATGCCGATGATTTGGAGGGTTTTGCACACCCTTGAAAGGATCATCGATGAGGAGGGAATAGATCTAGGAATGGCAGAGCTGGGAGAGCTATATGATCTTACCACCTTTGGCTCTCACCGTTATTTGTTCAAACGTAAACCTGGTGAAGAACACCCGATCTTTAAAGCCACCAAGAATGATGCTAATTGGAAGCGGCGCTTCTTTTTTATCAAGAGAGATTCCATCCAGGATGGAACGGATCTTCCTACAAAATGGGCTACCCATGGTAGGATGGAGGATCCTGAGAAGGATCACCAGGAACTTTCTTTTGATGTAAGGATAACTGATATTTTTGCTTTCTTGTTATGCAGCTATCACCGTTTCACACCTCAAACTGTCCCCTGCTGCTAAGGAAAGGCTCCTCGCTTTCAAGAGACTTGATCCTGAAACAAGAACTTTCAAGACAACAACCCAAGATTCACAGGAGGTATCCTCAGGCTCTGTCACAATGTCAAGTAAGTATCCTTGTTTAAAATTTAAATATATAGTGAAATATGAACTAGGAAAAGATACTTATCTTGTTTTAATTGTGTAGGTGCTGGAAAATCTGCCAAGCCTGTATCCCAATTCAACACGGCTGACCTTGATGTCGTACGATCCAGGAAGAAGAGATCCACCACCAGTCCTAGCATTTCCATTCCAAAGGCACCCACTAAAGGAAAGGGTGTCAAGAAGAGGAAAACTTCTGATGCTGAGGATCTTCAGGGTCTACCACTGATCCGCCACCAGTTCCTTGAATACTTCAATGATGTAAGGATCCTTTATTCTGCCTATGTATCCTACTCGTATGAGGATCACTTGGTCTTGAACTGCTTTTATCCTTTTCTTTTGCAGAAATTTGCTGAGATTGAGGATTATGTGGGCCACGTTGAGGATCAAGACAAAAAGATTGCCGACCTCCAACAGGTTGCTGTGCTCAAGGATCTCGCACTTGCTGATGCTCGGAAGGAACTCCTTGATGAAAAGACTAAGACAGCCAAACTTCTGATCGACCTTGACTATGAAAAGCATGACCTTATTGAAAATGCTAAGGTCTCTGCCGCCATTACGATGTACCAGACAAAATTGAAGATGGCCCAGGAAGCTCAAGATCCTAGCTTTGATAAAAACAGCTGGGATGTTGAGGGTTGGAAGGCAAGGTTGGCTGATCTTGAGGATGATGAAGAGGAGGCTACTGAGGTTTTGGCGATTGAAGCAAGTGGCAGTGGGAAGGATCAGGTGAAGGATACCGCAGCTGGAGGAGAAGAGGATGCAGCAAAGGTGTAGGCTGCACAATTGGGCGATGATGGATATATGTGCCAAGGCCGGAGCCCAATTTTTTAGTTTGATGGTTGTTTTTTGTGGTTGTGATGTTTAAGACAATTTCATGGTTTGTACTTTGAACAATAGGTTTTAGGATTAAGGATCATGTATGATCCTTTGGACAATAGGCAGGATTGCAATTGGTGGAGGGATCCTCTGTTTGGGGGATGAAGCCATTGTGATCCTGCCGCCTTTATATTCCTGCACTACTTTTGAACTCATTATCATGGACACCCTTTACCTACCCCAGCGGACGGGCCACGTTTTGCTGGTAGAAGCTCGGGTAGGTAATTTTGACAACCTTTAAAGGGTTAGCCTTATGTTAATAAATAAAAACTTAACCTTTTGTCGCTTATCTTGTGTTGTTATCCTTTTTAGTATGTTACTTTCCAACTGTTGTAATGTTCATTCTTGTTTATATTTACCAAGCCTTGAAAAATTAGAAAAGATATCCAGAAAATTTAGGATATGATCGAGGATCACACATCCCATAACCGATAAGTTCTAAAAAGTGATATAGTTTAAGAAACACAAGTTCAGTTGTCAAGTATAGGGGTTATTTAGAAGAATAATGAACAAAATCAAAAGAGTTAAGGATCATACCTGAGGATCCAAGTTAGAATCCTAGCCATAATAAGGATAACTATAAGATAAACCTTAGAGTGAAATAAGGATCAAGGATCCCTAGCTGGCTATCTTCAAGGACCTGAAATAGAGCATAACTTGGGACTAAGCCGATATAAGAAAAGAGTTAGCAACTGGGGACAAGCCCAAGGATAATTGGGGACAAGCCCAAGGATAACTGGGGACAAGCCCAAGGATAACTGGGGACAAGCCCAAGGATAACTGGGGACAAGCCCAAGGATCGTATGTAAACTGGAGTATGGCCCTAACTGGCGACTATCCAGCTTAGTGACATGAAGATGCCAAAACCTTAGCTAACGTGAAAACGTTAGAAACCTTAGCTAACGTGAAAACGTTAGAAACCTTATGAACGGATGTATGGTACGTCTACCATTATACGTAGGATCCTAAGCATAGCCAGAACAATGGAATTATCAGCCCCTAGAACGAGTACTGGTCCCAAAGCCTTGAACTACACCAGGATCATCGTGCGCTACAGGCGGAATCTGGGGACAAGCCCAAATAACTGGGGTTAAACCCAAAAGACGGATTGCTTCTGTGGATAACCAACGTTGTGCTAAAGATACCTGAACTTTCAAAACTTGAACTCACGTGAGAAATGGATAAAGGATACATGATCCTTATCCTTATATGAGAAAATAAAGATACGAAATAGTTCAAGATTAGGATATTACCTGAATAAGGATCACCGATACTTTGAGGATCCTTTAAGGATATACCTATCGTGAGGATCACCTATACCATAAGGATCCTGCTTACATGAAATATTTCTTCAAGTGGACAGCATTCCAAGCTCTTGGTAGCAAATCACCTTCCATTGTTAGCAATCTATATGCCCCCTTTCCTGCTTCAGCTTCAATCAAATAAGGGCCTTCCCATTTTGGAGCCAATTTTCCATCAGCAGGATTGGTGGTATTCTGAAATGCTTTCCTTAACACCATATCTCCAACTTGAAACCTCCTGATCCTGACATTTTTGTTGTAAGCACCAGCCATTTTTTGTTGATAACTGGCCATCCTTATCCTAGCCATATCCCTGATTTCTTCAATAGTATCCAGGTCTTGAGCCAAGTTTTCATCATTTTCCTCAGGATCACGGGTACTTGTTCTAGCAGTAGGAACCACCATTTCTGTTGGGATCACTGATTCTGCCCCAAACACCAAAGAGAATGGTGTTTGACCAGTAGCGTTCTTGGGGGTTGTCCTATCAGCCCAAAGCACATAGGGTAGTTCTTCTGCCCATTTCCCTTTCTTGGATCCAAGCTTTTTCTTCAAATTGTTGATGATGATCTTGTTGGATGATTCTGCTTGGCCATTAGCTTGTGGGTGGACTGGTGTTGAAGTTATCATCTTAATCCCCCAGCTGTCACAAAAGTTAGTGGTTCTGCCCCCAATAAATTGGGAACCATTATCACATATAATCTCAGAAGGGATACCAAATCTAGTTATAATATTTCTTTTAATGAAGGATATAACTTCCTTTTCTCTAACTTGGGCAAAAGCTTCAGCCTCTATCCACTTGGAGAAGTAATCAGTCATAGCTAGCATGAATACTTTTCCACCAGGTGCCTTAGGGAGCTTGCCAACTATATCCATACCCCATTTCATAAATGGCCAAGAGGAGGATATAGGATGCAATAATTCAGCTGGTTGATGAAGGATATTGCTGTGTCTCTGGCAAGGATCACATCTTCTGGCATACTCCACAGCATCTTTCTTCATGGTTGGCCAGTAATATCCTGTCCTCAGGATCCTTGAGAATAATGCCCTGCCCCCAGTGTGGTTTCCACAATCTCCTTCATGGAAGTCTTTTAAAACTTCTTGAACTTCAGGATCCTCAATGCATCTCAAGTATGGTCCTGCAAGAGATCGTCTATACAACATATTATTCATAATTGTGAATTGAGATACCTTAGATTTGAAAGCCCTAGGGTTTTCTCCTGTAGGAATCTCTCCATGTTGTAAGTATCTCATAATTGGTGAGATCCATGATCCTGATCCTGAATGGGATTGAGTACGCTCACAAGGGATAATTGCAGAATCATTTCCTATCTCCATAGCCTCGTGATCCTCGATAGCCGGGGTCAGGATATGGATAATAGGAATCTTGATATCCTCCAGGATCTTCAAGGATGATCCTAAGTTAGCCAATGCATCAGCTTCTGTATTTTCTTCCCTTGGTACCTGTGACAAACTAAAGGAAACAAAAGAGAGTGCCAAACTTTTGACTATCTCCAAATACTTGGTTAGCTTTTCACCTTTAACAGAATATGATCCATTAAAGTGGTTTGTAATCAACAAAGAATCTACGTGTACCTCAAGATACCTGATACCCATATGCTTTGCAATTTGTAAACCAGCAATTAGGGCTTCATATTCAGCCTCATTGTTAGTGGTTTGGAATTCACAAGCTATAGAATGGGGTATTATGTCCCCCTGTGGCGATTTTAGTAGTATTCCAAGTCCTGTGCCTTTGATATTTGAGGATCCATCAGTATAAAGTATCCAAGGATCCTTGGTCTCTTCTAGCTGCTGGACTTCTAGCTCAGCTTCTTCTTGTAAATCACTACTGAAATCAACCACAAAGTCAGCTAATGCTTGGGATTTGATGGCTGTCCTAGGCTCATATCTTATATCATATGCACTTAGCTTCACTGCCCACTTAGCCATCCTTCCTGACATCTCTGGTTTCCTGAGGACATTCTTAATTGGGAAATTAGTTTTAACAATGATAACATGAGTTTCAAAATAATGTCTTAACTTTGTAGATGCCATGATTAATGCAAGAATAAGCTTTTCAAGGTGTGAGTACCTGGATTCGGCATCAAGTAAGCTTTTACTTACATAATAAACAGGATGTTGTGTACCTTCATGATCCTTAACAAGGACCGCACTTACTGCTTTTGAGGATACTGCAAGATACAAGGATAACACATCGCCTTTTTCTGGTTTCATCAAAGCCGGGGCCGAGGATAGGTAATCTTTGAGGGCTTTTAAAGCATTTTCATGCTTCTCCGTCCACTCAAATTTCTTGTTCTTCCTTAGGATATCATAGAATTCTTTGCACCTTTCGGAGGACTTGGATATAAATCTGTTCAAAGCTGCTATCCTGCCTGTTAGCCTTTGAACATCCTTAGCATTGGCCGGAGATTTGATATTCACTATTGCTTTGATCTGTTCCGGGCTAGCTTCAATGCCTCTCTTAGTCACCATGTATCCTAAGAATTTACCTGCTTTAACACCAAAATGACATTTTGAAGGATTAAGCTTCATATTATATTTGTCAAGGATATCAAATGCTTCCTCCAAATCCTTTAGGTGATCCTCAGCTCTTATGGATTTTACCACCATATCGTCTATGTACACCTCCATAGTTTGTCCGATCTGATCCTTGAACATCATATTCACCAGCCTTTGGTATGTTGCACCTGCATTTCTTAATCCAAACGGCATAGCAATATAGCAGTATATACCAGTTGGAGTCATGAAGGCTGTATCCTCTTGGTCGGATGGTTCCATTTGGATTTGTTGAAATCCAGATGAAGCATCCATAAAAGTTAACAGTTCATGACCCGCAGTTGCATCCACCATGGAGTCAATGTGGGGTAAAGGGAAAGGATCCTTGGGACATGCCTTATTTAAATCGGTAAAATCGACACATACCCTCCACTTTCCGTTTTTCTTTTGAACAACAACCACATTGGCCAACCATCTTGGATACTTGACCTCTCTAATCATACCTGCCCGGAGCAATTTTTCTACCTCTTCCTGGATAATGGCATTCCTTTCTGGTGCAAACTTCCTTCTCCTTTGATGGATTGGTTTGAAGGATCTGTCGATGCCAAGCTTGTGAGTGATAACATCTTTGGATATACCAGTCATATCTTCGTGTTTCCATGCAAAGGTAGTCTTTCTCCTTTTGAGGAAGGATGTGAGGTCTTCTTTCATTTCGCCAAGGATCCCTGATCCGATATAGATTTTGGATTCAGGATCATCGGGATCCATGAGGATTTCTACCACATCCTGCTCTCTGGCCTCCAAGACATTCCTTGGAGGATACCTTGATTGCTATTGCTCCCTTGACTTCGAGGCTGGTTTCATCGATGAAGTATAGCAATTCTTAGCCTCCTGCTGATCACTATCAATCTTTACTATTCCCCAAGGACTAGGGAGCTTCACACATTGATGGTAAGTAGACGGGACTGCTTTCATATCGTGTATCCAGGGCCTGCCAAGGATAACATTACAACAAGATAAACAGTCAATAACACAAAATTTTTGATAAGAGTGTAAGCCTTCAATATATATTGGGAGTTTAATGTCCCCCAGGGTGTTCTTAGTTTCGCCACTAAATCCCACGAGCACGGAGGATCTTGGTATGATCTCTGATTCAGGGATACCCATCTTCTTTAGAACATCAAGCTGGATAATGTTCACTGAACTTCCTCCGTCTATAAGGATCCTGCGGACAAAATGGTTAGATATGAAAAGAGTAATAACTAAACCATCATGATGAGGATCCTGGATATCAACACGATCCTCTTCATCAAAGGTTATGACTTTTCCTTCGGAGACACTTGATGTTCGAACTGGTCTTTCTCCATTATCCATTTTAGTTTCCTTTGCATGCCTTTTAGCTGCTGAGAAGGATGTGCCACAAATGTCGGATCCTCCAGAAATAAAGTTTATCACTTGTGCATCTGCTGGAGGAGCTGGAGCCTTCTCAGGGATCCTTTCAGGATCCTGAGTCCTTGACTTTTTTCTTCCCAACAACTCTTTTAGATGCCCTTTGCTCAACAAGTATCCAATTTCCTTTCTTAATGCAATGCATTCTTCTGTGAGGTGCCCAAAATCTTCATGATATGCACACCACTTTGATTTATCCTTAGTTGCAGCCGGCCTGTCATTCTTTCTTGGCCTTCTAGCTTTATCACCTAAGTTCTGCATGGCAAGGATTAGTTCATTGTTATCAACACTAAAGCAATATTCAGAAATTGGAGGATAATCCTCATCATCCTCTTCTTGATCAATAGAATGCACGTTCTGATTATCAGATCTGTTGTAGGATCTGAACTTGTTGTTCCTGAATGAGGATCCTTGCTTATCCTGCTTTGAGGATCCTGTTATCCTCTCCTGGATCCTCTTGTCATCCTCTAGCCGAATGTACCTAAGGGCCCGGGTTCTTACCTCATCTAGGTTCCTGCATGGTGTCATAACAAGATCATCATAAAATAACGAATCCCTAAGCAATCCCATTTTGAAGGCCTCAACAGCCGTGGCTATATCTAAGTTAGGAATTTCTAAGGATTCTTTACTGAATTTGGTAATGTAATCCCTTAATGATTCATTATGACCCTGGGTTATCCTATATAAGTCACTAGTTAATCGTTCAAATTTTCTACTACAAGAAAACTGATTATTAAACAAGTTAACTAGGTTAGCAAATGAGGTAATAGAATAGGGAGGAAGACTTAGCAGTCATTTGAGAGCTGATCCAGTAAGAGTGGATCCGAATCCTTTGCACAGGCATGCTTCCTTTAACCTTTCTGGGATTGGATTGATCTCCATCCTCTCCCTGTATTGTGCTATGTGTTCTTCAGGATCCGTCGAACCATCATACAGTTTCATTGTAGGCACATGGAACCTCTTGGGTATCTCAGCATCACAGATTGGTGGTGCAAAACGAGATATCTTGTGGCTCCCATCTGCAATCTCTGGAATAGGTTTGACTACTCCCGGGACACTCGAGATCATATCCTTTAGCTTTTGCAATTCTCTGGCCATGGCATGGTTGATACCTGGATCCTGCATAAGACCATAGTTAGTAGTATGAGAATTACTAAAAGTGTTACCTCCCATTGGATTCAAGTTAGGAAGAATGGATGTTAGTCCATATTGTTGAGACTCTGGAATGATCGAAGGACCAGTAGAGGCATTGGTCTGCATTGGAATAAAATCTCCTTGATGGACATCTGAACTTCCTGTTTGCAAACTCCTCAAGGATCCTGGCATCTGGAAGGATCCCTGAAACTGGGATGATCCTGGAACGAAGGAGGATCCTTGAACCTGGGATGATCCTGGAACGAAGGAGGATCCTTGAACCTGGAATGATCCTGGAACGAAGGAGGATCCTGGAACGAAGGAGGATCCTTGAACCTGGAATGATCCTGGAACGAAGGAGGATCCTTGAACCTGGGATGATCCTGGAACGAAGGAGGATCCTTGAACCTGGGATGATCCTGGAACGAAGGAGGATCCTTGAACCTGGGATGATCCTGGAACGAAGGAGGATCCTTGAACCTGCTGCATTCCTGAATATCCTCCTGCACTCGTGAGGGATCCCATATGCTGAGGATAGGATCCCGCTGGCTGGAAATATGAACCTAATGCCTGGGTCATAGCTGTTGTTCCGTAGTGCACTCCTTTTGGTCCACCCACATATTGAATGTCTGGAACCACTGATGGCTGAGAAGTAATCACCGGAGTATCAAAATTCAAAGATCTGGGCATCAGTGGGGAACGATCCTCTGCCGTTTTCTTCTGTTTCTTAATTTCGTCAATCTCCCGGAGGATCCTTTCGTTGGTCTTATCCTGCTCTTGTGCACGATCCCTCATCTGCAAAATCAAGGCATAGAGATCATTAGTAGTAGGATTAGTTGAAACAGAAGAAGTAGGTGGTTTTGAGAAAATGGGAGTCGGTTTCTTCGCAGCATTCTCAGTATTCTTCTGGGATCCAGAAGGTGGTGGAGGCAAAGGAGGGACGCCTTGTGAGGAAGTGAATGAAGGCATCAAGTTTAAAGTATTCTTCGCCGAGGAAGCCATTTGCTTGGTCGTAGTGAACCGGAATGAGCACAGAAATGCGAATTCTTCTAAGGCAAAGCACCAACTGCCCCACGGTGGGCGCCAAACTGTTTTGGTCAAAAAATCTGATGAGGATATTGTAACCAAACTCTTTGTTTAGGGGAATGATGCTTTAAATAAGTAACAGCGATGTGGATCACTTCAATGTAAAATGCACAAACAACACAAGGATTTATACGGGGAAAAAGCCCTTGATCAAGAGTTGATCTCCGGCACAAAAAACCCCGGGTGATGGAAACTACCGATCACCAAGCTCTAATAAATGATTAAATGTTTACAACTTCGGATAGTAACGAGCTAGGTACAAGGATCACTACGGTGAAATGTGTAAAGAGTGTATGAAATTGCTAAGTGTTTGAACGAGAGCTTGTATGAGCGTTTGATCGAGTGTGTGTAACTGAAAAATGATTAAGTGTTTTTTACTAGCTCGTTACTCCCTTTTTAAAATAGAAATAACCACCTAAACTAACTATCCGACTTTCGTGCCAAGCCTCCACGTTCTCCATAACGTCTATTTTTGGTCAAGCACGTGCAGAATAGTTTAGGAATATTCTCCAGGAATGTCGCCTAGACTTGGTCAAGCTCAATATACCTGCGAGATGCTACAAAACATAAGTAAACAATCGTCAGTACGAGGATCCTTAAAGTGATCCATGATCCTGATCCTAAAGCCCTTCTGAGGATCACCACCTGTCACAGAAGTAAGGATCACTAATTAGGATAACGAATAAGGATCACTAATTGTTAGAAAATCCTCCCCTAACAAGCATGAGGCAAAGGTGGAATGCCCTGTGAAGAGGTGATCGCCGGCATAGAGCTTGAAGTGTTCTTCGCGTGAGAAGCCATGTAGTTGAAGGTAATGAATAAAAATGAGTGAAATGAACAAGATTTTTCAAGAATGAAGCACCGATTGCCCCACGGTGGGCGCCAAACTGTTTTGGTCAAAAATCACACAAGGATAATGCAACCAAATCTGATTTTGTGAGGTGTGATGCTTAGTTAAATGATTAAATACATGAACAATGAATGAATGAAATGACTGGTGAACACAAGGATTTATACGAGGAAAAAGCCCTTGATCAATGAATGATCTCCGGCATAAAAAACCCCGGGTGATGGAAACTACCGATCACCAACTATATTAAACAAACAAGGTTTACAAATCGGGATGATAACAAGCTTGGTACAAGGATCACTAGTGTGCAAAAATGTGTAATCGCAGAGAGTTCTTGAGAGCTCAAGTGTAGTGCGGTTGTGTTGCTAATAATCATGTCTAAATCAAGCTTGTATCCCCATTAAAAATAGAAATATCTAGCCTAACTAACTCTCCGCAAAAGGTGCAAGCTCCCCACGATCACCATAACGGTCGAAGAGTTCAAGCACGTGCAAAATCACTAAGCATATTCCCCTAGAATCTCGGTTGGACCAAGTCCTATTTGAATACACCTGCAAAACAAGTTCAAAAATGATGGAAACAATTGTTAGTGTTAGGATAATAATGAGGATCTTGGATCCTTAGTCCTGCAACATCTTCTGAGGATCCTTAATTCAAACTGAACCGAGGATCCGTGATCCAAGCTGCATTTGAGGATCCGTGATCCATAAGATGTGAAATTCTATCCCTAACAGTTAGGTTTAAATGAACGATAATAATTAAAAAAGTTAAATATAATAACTTAAATGTAAACATCTATCTAAGCAAGACATAAGAAAGACTCTTAAATTTTGGATTATACATTATGTAATTTTGTTTAAGAACCGAAAAAATCGTAAAATCGAACCGAACCGTTGCTAAAAAAAACCGAAATCGAACCGAACCAAACCGTTGCTAAAATAAAAAAAAAACCGAAATCGAACGTTTTTCAAAACCAAAAAACTAAACGGAACCATGCCCATCCCTAGACCAAATAACATCAACACAAATATCTTTTGCTATATTGAATCGATACTGTAACGAACCGAATCGAATCGATGTAAACCGAGTATCCACAAGTAATCCTGCTGGTCATAGGGCATGTTTGGCTAAGCTTTTCAAACTAACTTATTGGCTTATTGACTTATCAAAAAGCCAATAAGCTCCTTGTAGTGTTTGGCAAATGGAAAAGTGCTTTTAAAAATGACTTTTTGATATGAATGAAAAGGAGTTTTTGAAAAGTCAGGAGATTGTGACTTCTTGTTTAGCTTATAGCTTTTCAACCAACAAATTACCAATATACCCCTTATTTTTTAACACCCTTTATGAAAGAATGTCCATTTTAGTCATTTTACATCAATAAGCTAAGTCAAACACTTTTTAAAAAACAACTTATTGACTTATTGGCTTTTCTCACCCCACAAGCTAATCCAAACACTTTTTTTAAAAACTCATATTCAAAAAGTACTTTTCCCAAAAGTCATTTTTAACCATAATAAGCTTAGGGGCTGTTTGGTAGGCTCTTAATAACCATTCAGATACTACCTTTTAATGGTTTAAAACTTCTGAATGAATAAGAGGTAATCTCAAGTCTGAATGGTTAAGAGGTAACCTCTGAATGGTAAATCATCACATGTCACATTCTTCTACCTTCTCATCGGTAAAAATTTTAATGTTTCCATTAAGAGGTTGCCGGTCGCCTCTTTCTTAATGACCTACCAAACAGCCCTTAGCCAAACATGCCATACTATCGTAGGGTGTAAATTAAGCGTCATCAATGGAAGCGGTGGTTTTAATGGCGGTAGAGACGACGGGCGGTCCTATACTCATCCTGAATTCTTTCTTCACAATCATTTGTCTCTGCTTCACAGTTCAAACCCTAATCGTATCTCTCTCTGTCCTTCGTTCCAGCTTCACTTAAACTCACCCTGAATTCTTTTCAAGGTAATCAATCTTTATTAGGTTTCATTCTTTATATTTCATCATCGATCTGGTTGGTGATCATTGTGTTTATATTCTCAATTTTGATGAATTATAAGTGCAGTTTTTATAAGTTCTATGCAGATGTTATTGTGTTATATAGATGTTTGTTATCAATTCTCAATATGGTTGAATGTCTAATTCTTTCCAATATTTTTTTTAAAGAGAAATAAATCCTTGTAAATTATCGTGTTATGAATTTACATCGAGATAGATGGTAAACCTAGATGGTAAACCGAAACTGAAAACGCGTTGGTGTAAACCGAACACTGTAATGATTTTGTCGGTTCGGTACCAGTATCATTGATTTTAATCTGTGTGCTTTTGTTGTATTTATAATGCCTTACTAAGGAAGTAAGGATGGTTTTCACATGCTCACACAAAGTAGGCATTAATATAAACAAGTGTTGTTTAGTTTGTAAAGCACTTTTGCCTGTAAATAAGTGGTAGCTATGCAGTTAATGCGGAAAAATATCGGTTATCGGTCAAGGACTGATATCTGAGATATCGTTTATCGCGGTGAGATATCGGTGGGGTATCGGTAATTTATAATATCATGCATAAAAATATATATATTCATATCTAGAAATCTAGAACCTATATAATATTAATAGCAAAATAAAGAAGTGTTCATCAAGATCAACCAAGGCACCCGATTCTTCATTTGTTCATCATAACTTAAAACACTAAAATCCGATTGAAGCACAGGAGCTTGGGAGGGACGATTAGGGTTCAGCAGACATCATCAGTTGTCGTGTTAAGTGTTCGAAGTGTGATAAAGGTTATAATATATGGGCCAAAAAGCATAAAAGAACTGGGAAAGAACTGGGCTTCGTATTTTGTTGGCAGCCCATAAAGAAAAACATAAAAATCTGGCCTACCGATTTTCTCACCGATATGACCGAGATAAGAATATCAAAATATCGGCAATATCTCGGTAAATATCGCCGATATTCTCGCTACCAAGATTTCTACCGATATTCTGAACCAATATTATGTGCCAAGACCGATAACCGATATAGCACCGCAGTGGTTGTAAAAGTCGCTAGTCGCTCCCTAGTCGGATTTGAGAGTACTCGGGACTACTCGGGAAGTACTCGGCCTAGGCGGAGATTACTCGGGGAGTAATTAGCCTAGGCAAACAGTACTCGGGCCTCGGCAGCCTACCTTGTAGTGAGTACTCGGGGAATACTCGGAGGCTCGGAGCCTAGGCGGGACTTTTACAACCATAACCGCTATATCACCGAGATAGCGCCGATATTAACTGCCCAGAGTGGTAGATACATTTGCTTAAGGACCAGTTTGACAAAACCGTATGATTTTGTGGCAAGTGAGTCATAGGTGTCGATGACTCGAGTTCTATTTTTGTAGCCTGTGTGGATGTTGGCTTTTATCTCTACATTTGCTACTTATGCTTGGTTATTTATTTCTTCCATACATTTTTCTCATAAATAATATATGTTCTCCGACTTTAGGCTGTGCCTGCACTTGGAGTCCGGTTAAGCCTTTTGCTTTTACCATGGAAAGTGGTTTTAGTTTCAGCAGCGATATGAACCAAGCCACGAGGAAGAAGAGGAGTGACCGACGTCCTAGAAACGATATCCAACAAGAGAACGACAACATATCGTTGTCTTCTCCACCTTCAAACACTGACAATGTGAGCGTGAAAATACGTAATTTGAACCAGTGCAATTCAAGGGCTTCATACACGAACCTTGCTGATGCTGAGATGACGCCAAATGTTAGTTCGGAGTTTCAAAATCAAGAAAGCGGCGATAATAAGGACACTAGTGAAGTATCTGAATCTAATTATAGGGACATAAAGTATGATTCTGGGTCATTGGAAGTAGATTCAGATGCAAAGGGAGTTGATAATGTAGTGAAGAAAGTAAAACTTAAAGTTGGAGGTGTGATACGGACTATACATACTAAGCCTCCAACGCACTCTTCTAGCATTCGCTTAAAGCAAAAACTGATTTCTCAGGTAAGTTATAAAGCTGCTTTTGTGTCTATCTTGTGTTAATATTGTATGCTTGTCATATATTCTTCTTGGACAGAGCAGGAGATTCCGGATCAAGATTATTCCAATTCTCAAGACACAGCGAGTGGCTTGCAAGGGATCCCATGGAAGGATTTCTCTAGAACCGGTTTTCGTGTTGGGAAAGTCGATTCTTCAAGATGCACCATGACCGAGGAAAGCACACACACAAAAAAGTCAGAAACATCGGTTCATAGGAGTAAGCGTGTGCTTAAAAGACGCTTATTAGATGATGATGATGACGATGGTGATAATGATGAAGATGATGCCGAGCTACGTTACCTTGCAAAGATGAAAACAAGATCTGCCAAAATTGAAGATGTAGATGAAGGTGGAAGCAGGAAGCAGCGAAAGATTTTAAGTGTTATGAAAATGGAGAATAAGAAAAAGCCGAAAACCGGGGGAGAATCTGAAGATGTTGATTATTACACAGGTGAGGAACAGGCGTCTCTTGATTCTTTTGGGGAAGATTCGGGTAGAGAAATAATGACGGTCACCACACGGCGTCAAGCGCTTCAGTCTGGTAGAGATATCTCTGGCACTACAGCTAGTGTCGTTGAGTTCCCACATGGGTTACCTCCTGCACCATCTAGAAGTAAGCATACGTTCTTTATGCTTTATTACACGTTACGTTCGTGACATTAACGTTATTAGACATAGATAAAAAAAATAGTATGTCTAGGACGTTGCGGTGTAAAGTCGTAAAAGTAATTTAGACACTAACGTGGTCAGACATAGATAAAAAAAGTATGATAATGTGTCGCATGTTGCGGTGTAAAGACGTAAAAGTAATTTAAACAAAAGGAGGTGTCAGGTTATTAAGTAGAAAAGGTTGGAGGGTCAAAGTTGTCTATCACCAAAAGTTAGAAGTGAAGAGGGTCGTAAAAGTAATTTAAACAAAAGTAGGTGTCAACTTATTAACTAGAATAGGTTGCAAGGTCAACGTTGTCAATTACCAAAAATTAGAAGTGATTGTGTAACTTACGTAAAGATGAGGGTTAATAGTGTTTCATGTCAAAAGTTTGAGGTTTAATAGTGACTGTTATCAAAAGTTTGAGGGTTAATGAATGCTGTCATAAATTGATGGTTAATATGTAAATGCTGTCAAAAGTTGAGGGTTAAAAGAGTAAGGTTGTCAAAAGCTAAGGGTTAATATGTGAATGTGTCAAAAGTTGAGGGTGAAAAGAGAAGGTCCACTGACCTTTCTCTTTAAGATATAGTAAATGAGCAAATTAAAAATAAATAAATAAAAAAATAAACAAAATTGGAAACGGGTCTGACTCGTCAACTGGGCTGTAACTTGTAAGTCACTCGTCAAAATGCATAACTTCTTCTAATATGCTTTGTTAAACAGAAATCATGATATTTTTCACATGTAATTTACAAAAAATCATCCTTGCGGTATCTGAAAGTTACAAATTTAGTCTCTAAACTTTCACTCATTACACTGGTTTGGTTGTCTCTACTTATGATTTTCGTCTACAATTCTTATGGTTTTCGTTATGGTTGTACTTTGTAGAGCAAAAAGATAAACTATCTGAAGTAGAATACCAACTTAAAAGGGCCGAGGCTGCTCAACGGCGAAAAAACCAGGCTGCAAAGGCAGCACGAGAGTCTGAGGTCTGTTATCAGTTTATGTTAATTTCATCATAAATTGTTCTTTAGTTTATATTAATTTCATCATAATTTGTTCTTTAGTTTATATTAATGTCTTCATCTTTTTTTTTTTAATCTTTTGACTCATTATAGGCTGAAGCTATAAGGAAAATATTGGGTCAGGATTCTAGCAGAAAGAAGCGAGAAAATAAAATGAAGCAGAGGCAGGAGGAGTTGGCCCAGGTTTCCTGCCGTTACCGTCTCATATTTTTGTGTCTATGTTATTGTTAATGTACACGTCTTTATAAATCAGTTAAATGCAAAAAGGTGGATTAAAATATTTATAATGTATTTATATTTTCTTTTTGTTGAAAATCTTTTCAATGGTGTAGGAGAGGAATTTAAATGCTGCCACACTTGCATCGAACACGGTTAGATGGGTGATTCGTCCCACTGGAACAATTGTTATATTTTCTGATGATATCGGCTTGCCAAACATTTTTGAATCCGGGCCTTGCAGGTATTGTAATCTTTTCTCAATAAGAAAAAACAGAACATTTTTAGTTTGGTATATAAACCTTTTCATATAAAATGATAACATTATTATACATATCAATTAACAACACACCTTTGTGCCAGTTGACTTCTATGATTTTAGAGTTTTGCCCCAAAGTTTAGTTGGTAGTAAAAAGTGGTCCCTCAACTTTCGTTTTTCTTTTAGCGCAAGTTTTTTTCCTTCTTCTCAAGTTTCAATGTAGTCACTTATGCCCCGAGCTCCCTAAAAACTTTATACAATATCGCTTTGACCCTTTCGACTATCTAATAGGTGTCGGTATAGATTCGAGTTCGTATACGATCCGTGAGTTACTTGGTGTTATAAATTCGTGTTTTATGTTTTTTCACGGTTTTAGTTATTTTCGGACCTAGGAAAATTTATAGAAAAAAGAAACAAAACAAAAACAAAAAGAAAATACATTATTATACATATCAATTAACAACACACCTTTGTGCCAGTTGACTTCTATGATTTTAGAGTTTTGCCCCAAAGTTTAGTTGGTAGTAAAAAGTGGTCCCTCAACTTTCGTTTTTCTTTTAGCGCAAGTTTTTTTCCTTCTTCTCAAGTTTCAATGTAGTCACTTATGCCCCGAGCTCCCTAAAAACTTTATACAATATCGCTTTGACCCTTTCGACTATCTAATAGGTGTCGGTATAGATTCGAGTTCGTATACGTTCCGTGAGTTACTTGGTGTTATAAATTCGTGTTTTATGTTTTTTCACGGTTTTAGTTATTTTCGGACCTAGGAAAATTTATAGAAAAAAGAAACAAAACAAAAACAAAAAGAAAATACATGATCTAAAATATAGGTAAAGCTGTATGGAAGGAAACTTTTAACATATAGGTCCCCTTTGGAATTAATTGACTTCAAAATAGGTCATAACTAAAAAAGAACCTTCATATCATAAAATACATATAAGGTCTCCTTTGGAATGAATTGACTTCAAAATACGTCATAAACTAAAAAAGAATCTTCATATAATAAAATACTTTAATTAATTTATTATCATGTTACACAGATTCTTTCTATGTTTCACGTGACAATTCATGAAGAAATAAAAACAAACTAGTTGTATACCATGTGCGCATGTTGCGGCGCGCTAAACCAAATCATTCTATAAGAATGACAAAACATGTCAAATAACAAAAAGTAGCTCGAACTAAAACGTCACTCTATTGTGTTTCCAAATGACTAATATCCTAAATTATGTTAACTATGGTATTTCTCCGCGCGTTGCGGCGGTACGTTATCGCACGCATTCGATGGATATTGGTTCAATTCTTTACGGCACGGATACGATACATGCAATCAGTATAGAAATCAACACGTGTTTTATATCGGCTGGATACAATAAAAGAGAACATCGGTACCGACACTAATGATCAAACGATATCGATCGGTTCAGATCATTACGGTACTGGTACCGATATTTTATTTATCACCGCAAACACAGTTGTATAAATCAAATATTATGAAACCGAAATACATAAAAATGAATACGTGTACCGATAGCGATGTTGCTCGGTACTATGCCCACATCATTCTAATTACATAATTACTTTGTGATATTAGTGTTTTATTTCTTCTCTGATAACATTGCATGATATATAATATATATCATTGCATAATATTAAACAATATTTATAATAATATATATATTTGTCTCATGTTATATTATATCAAAAAATACAAAAGAAATATATGAATTATATAGTGTGAAAAGAAACTATTAATAAAATACTATTCTATTACTGTTTATAAAGAGTTAGAATTCATATGTATAAAATATAATATAATATATAATAATAGTGCCTATCCAAACTCATTTTGATATGAAAGTATAAATTGTACGTGTTGACCCCAAGTCCCATCCCAGCCTAGATCTTTTGCCAAACATGTTTGACCAGCCTGTTTTCAACCTCTAGTCATAACCAAGTTTTAATATTGTTTTGAGTAAAGTGTAATTTCCAACTATTAAAATCCATTATTATGATATTTTTTTTTTAAAATAATTGTTTAAATTGAATGACCTGAATAGTGCAATTTATAAAATTGGTTAATACTTAGCGTCTTTTTTTCTTCATAATTACCTCCTATATCAAATTAAGTAACAGATTTCATATATGTTGCCCTAATTTTCACATGGATTTTGGCAGTTACCCACGTGAGAAATGTGTGGGCCCATCTTGTTCAAAACCGTTCAAGTACAGAGATTCGCGGTCCAAGCTGCCATTGTGCAGCCTCCAGTGCTACAAGGCAGTACAAGAAAGAACTGTTTATTGACAGTAGATAGAACAATACTGGTTTAATACCCACTTCATTAGCTTATTTGTAAACTATTGTAGAAGGGATTTTCTTTGTTCATAGTGAACGTTACGTGTTAGTAATCCAACTTTACTGTATTAATTACCATCTTAGGAAGATCAACATGCGTTGAATTGTTGGAGATTTCTTCAAAATATTGGTGTATATAGATTGTGGATAAGCGTTAGGTAGGTCTCGTGCTTCTAATATCGGACATGCTTGTTTAGTGATCATGTACTGAAGTTGTGATGGGAGGCTTGCCCTGGTTCCGTAAAATGCCGCCCGTGGCGAGGGTCAAGAATGACATTGTTATGTTTGCGATACGGTTACGATCGAACTTGATTGGTTTAACATCACTTTATTTAAAGGCCTTGATGAAGGAAAAGTTGAATCTTTTCCTTTTGAACTCGTTGAGATGGGTTTGGTTTTGTAGCTTCAAATGGGTCTTACCTATTTGCACACCAACATGGCTATTTGCACATCAAGCCCTACCTGTACCTACGCTGTGTATATACGCAACGTAGGGTTACACCTATACGTAGCGTATAAGTTGCATGAAATTTAGAGCCTACCTAACAATCATTGGCACAAACAACTAGGGTTTATATACGCTGCGTATAGAGAGAGCTATATGCTGTATATAACCCATCAGATTTTTTTTTGGTTATTTTGATGTATTTGTGGTATAAATTCTCACCTGGTTCCAACGTTAAATCGCTTAAAATATATAACCGTTAATGTTATACCATTAATATTATATACCGTTAAATTTAAAAAAAACGTATACACGGTTTGAATATATTATATTGTTATCGTTTAAATTAAATTATTATACCACGTCTAGTGCGGTTCGAATGCTATAAACGTTTAAATATCATATGTGTGGTTTAGGTCTCGTGTAGGCCTATAGGCATATACAATACCTATAGGGAACATATACGAGACTTATACTATACACTATAGATGTAGTATAGGTCCCTTATAGGCCTATAGGTGTGGTTTAGGTCCCGTACAGGCCTATAGGTGAGGTTGAGGTCCTGTATAGGCCTATAGGTGTGGTTTATGTCCCGAATAGGCCTATAGGTGTGGTTTAGGTCCTGTATAAGCCTATAGGCATATACAAGACCTATAGGAAACCTATACGAGACTTATACTATACTATACTATACGATACGATACTATATTATACGATACGATAAAACACCCGTATAAGCCTATAGGTGTAGTATAGGTCTCGTATAGTACTATAGGTGTGGTTTAGGTCCCGTATAGGCCTATATGCATATACAAGACTTATAGGGAACCTATACGAGACTTATACTATACAGTATACAGTATACGATACGATACGATACGATACGATACAATGCAATACGATACGATACGATACTATATGATACCATACAACACCCGTATAAGCCTATAGATGTAGTATAGCTCCTTTATAGATATGAAACCTATACGAGACTTATACTACACTATATGATGCAATACGATACAATACTGTAGGATACCATAGAACACCCGTATAGGCCTATAGGCATATAAAAGACCTATATGAGACTTATACGAGGTTTATATGAGACTTATACTATACGATACGATACTTGAAAATGGTTTTTTTAAATACACCCTTTATATACGTTGCGTATAGGCCTAGACGCGGCGTATATAAAGGATCAAAAACATAATTTTACCACAGGTTTGGGGTTAAAAATAAAAACTACTCTTTATATAGGCTGCGTATTGACCTATACGCAACGTATACAAAGGGTCAAAATGACAATGTTACCCCTGTTTTTGGCTGCGTATAGCCCCCAATCCAGGGGTAAAATGGGCTTTTTTACTATATGCCGCGTATAGCACTATATGTGGCGTATATATGGGGCAAGTTTGGTAAAAAAGACCATTTTACCCCTGGGTTGGGGGCTTTACGGAGCCCAAACCAGGGGTAAAATTGTCTTTTTGACCCTTTATATACGCTGCTTATAGACCTATACGCATCGTATATAAAGGTTTTTTTTTAAATTTATACATTATTGATGGTTTTAGTAAACTTTTATAATTTTTTTTCTTTTTTAAATAAATAAAAAATTAAGTATTTCTTACAAGCTTTTTTATACAACATTAATCATTTTGATACGATAAATATCGTATCGTATCGTATAGGTGTAGTATAGGTCACGTATTGACATCGTATAAGCCTATAAGTGTGATATCGTATCGTATATGTGTAGTATAGGTCAAGTATTGACCTCGTATAAGCCTATAATTGTGATATCATATCGTATAGCGTAGTATATGTCCCGTATAGCTCCCTTATAGGCATATAGAAGACCTATAATGGAGCTATACGAGAGTTATACTACACTATACGATACGATACGATACGATATAACACCAGTATAGGCCTATAGGTGTAGTATAGGTCTCGTATAGTACTATAGGTTTGGTTTAGGTCCCGTTTAGGTCTATAGGCATATACAATACCTATAGGGAACCTATACGAGACTTATACTCTACACTATACGATACGATACGCTGCAATACGATACGATAATATAGGATACCATACAACACCCGTATAAGCCTATAGATGTAGTATAGGTCCCTTATAGGCCTATAGGTGTGGTTTAGGTCCCGTATAGGCCTATAGGTGTGGTTGAGGTCCCCTATAGGCCTATAGGTGTGGTTTATGTCCCGTATAGTCCTATAGGTGTGGTTTAGGTCCCCTATAAGCCTATAGACATATACAAGACCTATAGGAAACCTATACGAGAATTACACTACACTACACTACACTATACGATACAATACGATACTATACTATACGATACGATATAACACCCGTATAAGCCTATATGTCACACCCCCAAAATCCACAAGCGGAGTATCACCGCAGGAGGCGTGACAGACCATGATCCAGCCACCAATCATATTGAACAATTTAATTAAATAAATGAAAGTCCAACCACACAATATAATTGGTGTTCAAAACAAGTTAATCAAATTCAAGTTACAAGCGGAAGCATAAAGTTTAAAACCAAAGTATAAGTTTAAATGTTCATAAAGTTTAACATGGCACACAGCGGTCCATGTCCCACAACGACTCCTGCCCCCCTGCAAGCTCCAGCTAAACCTCTAACGACCTGCAAGGCATGTAACAACGAGTCAACAACAAAGTTGAGCGAGTTCACAGTTGGTTGTCCATTTTAAAGTTGTTCCAAAAACCATATGTTTATTTGAAAATCAGTAGTTAATCAATTCCTTGTTTCCCAAACCATAAGCAGTGGGGGCTACCCCATGTTATCCTCTAGACCCGTTACCATATCGACCATTGACTGAAGTAAGTTGGTGCCCTAACGTCAATGCCTATCATCATTGACTAGTGCCCAGGTCCATTAGTTCACGCCCGTCCTCTGCGGCACGGTGTGAGGCTTGTCAAACCTAAATAGCACTATTTAACTAATGGCCCGCTCGCCATTGGCCCGACGATTAAGTCGATATAAAAATGAGGGACTTCATGATAGAGATATTGGTCTAGTATCAATGTTATCACCCTTCAATAAAGAGGATGTGGTACGTGTCCCCAAACCAGGAGATCACGCAGGTTCCGACTAAATCCTTAGTACATGTTATCACCCTTCAATAAAGAGGATGTGGTACGTGTTCCAAACCAGGAGGTCACGCAGTTTCTGATTAAATCCTTTACCCATTCCCAACCACCGGGAATCCCATGCCTTGTAGAAAGTGTGAACTCACCTTGGTTTGCTCGATTTGTTAAGTTACTTGTTCACAGTTAAATCAGTCAAAGCCTATGATATGCATGTACACAGAATCAGTTTGCAATCATTTGGTTCACGTATAAAGTGTATTCATAGTATACATTCAAGCAACAGTTTCCAATTAACACATAATCAATTATCCAAACTCATACTCACCCACAGTTCACATGTGTGTTCCATATCTGTACTTAGCAGTTGAATGTGTACTTAACAGTTAATTTTATTACTTGTTTTAAACAAATCATGTTTCCACAGTCAATGCATAGTTATTCATATCCTTAGCATCAGCAGTGATGTTTCATTAGTAAGATCATGCGTATAACTCAAGTTTCAACCACAGTCTGCCATGAACTAAACCCTGGGTGGCGAAACTTCCACGGCGAAACACCCAGTGTTTCGTCGTCACATAGGTGACGAAACATCAGATGTTTTGTCGGCACAATGGGTGGCGAAACCTTAGAGGGTTTCGTCAACTGGGCATTTCGTGGAAAAGGGTTTTCGTCGTCATGGATAACAGTTCAAGATTCACAACCCTAACATGACAGTTTTCTTAGCATTGCCCCATCCCTCTGACAGCAATCTTAAGAACCCTTAACCCATCAATTACTAACGTCAAACGTAATCACGAATTCTATATTAATAGATCATCGTCATGCACGAACCTATATCACATAATCATTTAATATTCACAGGAAAAAGATAACATACATCCACCCATCAAACAAAACACCGATGAATACGATCCATAGAGTTTTTATCCTGCAATCCTAGTCCAATTGTTCATCAACAAAACACTGAACCCTAGTTGGGTAAGACATGAGAGCACATCCTCTAACAAGACACCCAAATCCACAGTAGTTCAAAACCATCACACAGAACAATCAAACAAATAACAATCAGGTTTGATTGGATAATTATACACTAACCGATTACGAGAGGCAACTAGCAAAAGCTCCGAGAGGAATGGTAATCGCCGTCGCACACAGAGAGAGTTCTAGGGTTTCGCTAACTTCAACTTACGTAACTTATGCGAATACACAGATTTTATAACCTAATCACCTTTGGGCCTCACATGGGCCAAAAGCCCATTTCGGCGAAACCCCCACTGGACAAAACCCCAGTGTTTCGTCGTCTGAAGAGTGGCGAAACTCACAAGTTTCGCCGAGTCTGTAAAGTGGCGAAAGTCTACTGTTTAATCTCACAAAAGATGCATGTGACAAGTCTACCCAATCTTAAATAGTTCATAACCTTTTTATTAACAAACCAAACAATCATACAAACACTTAAACATATATCAACATGAACGAACAAGTTACAATGCATACGAATTATGAAAAACACTAAGCGAAACGAGTAACGCGTTCTAGTAAAGACCTTAAAAACTCGAGTTGTCACATCATCCCCAACTTGAAAGAAATTTTGTCCCGAAATTTAGCACGTAGTTACTGAGGAAGCTAGTTAGGTTGCGTGGTTTTCCTGGTTTTCTTGGGGTGTCACATCATCCTCCCGTTGGTTTGGAATTTTGTCCTGAAATTCCGCAGTAGCTTCAGCCTCAGTAGTGGTTGTACTTTTCTCGAACAACTAGGGATACTTGTGTTTCATTTGGTCTTCTCATTCCCAGGTAAACTTTAGGCCACGACGGGAGTTCCAACGAACTCGAACAAGGGGTATCCTGGTACGCTTGAGAACCTTAACTTCTCGGTCAGTAATCTCTACTGGTTCTTCGACGAATCGCAGCTGATCGTTGATAGTGAGCTCCTTTAGAGGAACTATGAGGGTCTCATCTGACAGACACTTCTTTAGATTCGACACATGGAATACGTTGTGAACTCCACTGAGTTCTTCGGGTAGGTTCAGTTTGTAGGCCACCTTGCCTATTTTCTCGATGATTTCAAAAGGTCTGACATAACGCGGGTTGAGTTTGCCTCGTTTTCCAAAACGAACTACACCTTTCCAAGGTGAGACTTTAAGTAGCACCCGATCCCCAATCTGGAACTCGAGTGGTTTCCTGCGCTTGTCAGCGTAGCTTTTCTGACGGTCACGAGCTGCCGCCATTCGTTGTCGTATCTGAGCAATCTTCTGTGTTGTGTCTACCACGAGTTCTGGGCCAGTGATTTGGCTGTTGCCAACCTCTGCCCAACAAAGAGGTGACCGACATTTTAGTCCGTACAATGCCTCGAACGGAGTAGCCTGGATGCTGGTGTGGTAACTGTTGTTATACGAAAACTCAACTAAAGGGAGGTGTCTTTCCCAACCGTTGCCAAAGTCGATTACACATGCCCGAAGCATGTCTTCAAGGGTTTGAATGGTGCGTTCAGACTGCCCATCCGTCTGAGGATGATACGCCGTGCTCATGTCTAATCGAGAGCCAAAGGATTTGTGCCTCGCTTGCCACAACTCAGAGGTAAAACGCGCGTCACGATCAGATATGATGGAGGTTGGCACCTTGTGCCTTAAAACTACTTCCTTTAGGTATACGTCTGCTAAAGTAGAAAACTTATCCGTTTCCTTGATAGTCAGAAAATGTGCAGACTTGGTCAGTCAATCCACGATCACCCAAATGGTACCATTTCCTCGTTGGGATCTAGGTAAGACAGTAACGAAATCCATAGAAATTTGCTCCCATTTCCATGTCGGTATCTCTGGTTGTTGAAGTAGGCCTGATGGTTTCTGGTATTCGATCTTGACCCTCGCACAAGTCAGACATTTACTAACATAGGTTGCTATGTTGGTTTTCATGTGGGGCCACCCGTACGTAGTCTTGAGATCGTGGTACATCTTATCCGAACCAGGATGTACCGAGTAACGAGACTTGTGTGCTTCATCCATCACAAGCTCACGCAGATTTCCATAAAATGGAACCCAGATGCGCCCTGTTACGTAGTAAGCGCCGTCTTCCTTTTGTTCTAACCATTTCTTCGATCCTCGCAGGGACTCAGCCCTGATGTTCTCTACTTTCAACGCTTCAACCTGTGCATCACGGATTTGAGCGGGGAGACTAGAGTGGATGGTAAGCTGTAACGCACGTACACGTTTAGGTTTAGTCTCCTTTCGACTTAGGGCGTCGGCCACAACATTGGATTTGCCCGGATGATACTTGATCGCACATTCGTAATCATTCAGAAGTTCGACCCATCGACGCTGTCGCATGTTCAACTCCTTCTAATCGAGGATATGTTGGAGACTCCTGTGATCGGTGTAAATGGTGCACTTGGTACCGTACAGGTAATGCCTCCATATCTTGAGTGCAAAAACAACAGCTCCCAGCTCCAGGTCGTGGGTAGTGTAGTTCCTTTCGTGAACCTTAAGTTGATGTGATGCATACGCAATGACTTTGTCACGTTGCATCAACACACAACCAATTCCTTGGATTGACGCATCGCAATAGACCACAAAATCGTCTGTGCCTTCAGGTAACGAGAGGATAGGTGCGCTACAAAGTCTCTTCTTTAAGTGCTGAAATGCGGATTCCTGTGCATCACCCCAACGATATGTGACACTCTTCTGAGTTAGTGAAGTGAGGGGTTGCGCAATCTTTGAGAAATCCTTGATAAATCTTCTGTAGTAACCCGCCAAACCCAAGAATTAGCGGATTTCAGTTGGTGTACGAGGCGCAGGCCAGTTCTTGATCGAGTCAACCTTGGATGGATCCACATGAATCCCACCCTTGTTTACCACATGGCCTAGGAAATGGACTTCATGAAGCCAAAAGTCGCATTTCGAGAACTTAGCATAAAGCTGCTCTGCTCGAAGGAGTTCCAAAATAAGTCGTAGAAGATGCTCGTGTTCCTCCTGACTCTTAGAATAAATCAGGATGTCGTCGATGAAAACAATAACGAACTTATCCAGATAGGGTTTACACACTCTGTTCATAAGATCCATGAAGACCGCAGGTGCGTTTGTCAGCCCGAAAGGCATAACCAGAAATTCGTAGTGTCCGTAACGAGTCCTGAATGCTGTCTTGGAGATGTCCTCGCCTCGGACTCTCAGCTGATGATATCCCGATCTCAGATCAATCTTTGAGTAGAAACTCGACCCTTGCAACTGGTCGAACATATCATCAATACGCGATAACGATTCTTCACTGTCACCTTGTTGAGTTCACGATAGTCAATACACATTCGAAAGGTGCCGTCTTTCTTCTTCACAAACAAGACTGGAGCTCCCCAGGGCGAAGAGCTAGGACGAATGAAACCCTTGTCCAAAAGCTCTTGTAGTTGTGTGGAAAATTCTTCTAGTTCTGATGGAGCTAAACGATAAGGTGCACGAGCTATGGGTGCTGCTCTAGGAGCTAGCTCGATTTGAAATTCAACCTGACGATGAGGCGGAAGACTAGGTAATTCCTCAGGAAAATCGCGTACAATAGGAATGTCTTCTATCTTCTTCTCTTTCGTTGAGGTGTCAGTAACAAGGGCTAGAATGGCTGTGTGGCCCTTTCGTAAACACTTCTGGGCCTTAAGAAAAGAGATGATACCCACTACCGCGCCACTCTTGTCACCACAAATCACAAGAGGTTCTTCACCAAAACGAGGAATACGGACGATCTTCTCCTTGCAAAGAATTTCCGCTTGATGTTGGGATAACCAGTCCATTCCAATGACGACGTCAAAGCTACCAAGAACGATAGGAATGAGGTCGATAGAGAAGGTCTGATCAGCAAGAATAAGATTACAACCCTTAACTATGTGTGTGGCCTCAAGATTTTTACCATTTGCTAGTTCTACAACATGCTTGGTGTTCAAAAGTGTTGGGGTACTCTTAAGCATCTGACTAACTTTTAAGGACATGTAACTAGTATCGACACCCGAATCAAATAATACAGTAACAAAGAAGTCATCCAGTAGGAACTTACCCGTCACAACGTTGGGATCATTCCTCGCTTCACCCTGACCAATCACGAAAACACGTCCCCTGGAACCATTGCCATCATTGTTACCCCCATTGTTTCCATTTCCCTGGTTGTTGTTGCGGTTGTTCTGATTCTGGTTCAGCTGAGGACAGTCTCTCTTGAAGTGGCCTTCAGCACCACACTGAAAACATCCTTTGTTGTTACCCCTATGTTGCTGCTGCTGCTGGTTCTGTGGAGTCTGCTGCTGTTGCTGTCGTCGCTGATTCGCAGGATAGAGACTCCATCAATCCTTGGCCGCATGGCCATGTTTGTTACATCTCTGACAGTTGCCTTTAGTGCATGGTCCGCTGTGGTGAAAACCACAATGATTGCATTTGGGGTGATTTCCCTTGTATCCACTCTGACCTTGACTCTGATTTCCTGAGGATTGCTGACCAGGGCTCTTGTAGTCGTCAGTTCTTCGCTGCTGGGACTGAGACTGGACAGAAGTCGAACCCTTGCTCGAATTTCCATCCCACTTGCGCTTGTTGTCGCTAGGAGCATCAGAAGTGGTAGTAGCACTAATACGCTTAGGCAGCTTGTTCTGCTCAATTGCCTGATCAATGAGGCGATGGGATAGTCGAATGACTTGCTGGATGGTACCAAGGTTTGCCGCAGTCACATGGCTCTGAATCTCTGGCACTAGACCCTTGAGGTACAGCTCGATATGTTTGATAGGAGGATCCACCATAGTAGGGCACAATACAGCCAATTCATTCGATCTTTTCGTATACGCTTTGATTTCAGACCCCGTCATCTTCAGATTGTAAAACTCCACCTCTAGCTTGTGAATGTCGTTGCGATGACAGTACTCCTCCTTGATCAGATCTTTGAAGTCATTCCATGGGGTGGCATTAGCAGCTGCCAACCCTAGCATTTGAACTTGTGCGTTCCACCAAGTTAACGCAGCACCTTCGAGTGTTCCAGTAGCAAATTTCACCCTACGAGCCTCAGGGCATTCACACATCTCAAAAACGGATTCGATCTTCTCGAACCAGTGGAGAAGACCTACAGCTCCCTTTGTGCCGTTGAAGGTACTGGGTCGGCAATCCATGAAAGTTTTGAACGTACACACGGGAGGTTGAGCATGCTGACCTGTCGTGCGAGAAAGAAAAGACAAGGTTAAGCACGAGAGTTGGTTCGCGAGAGTAGGATCTAAACATCCTAAGATAGGTCGAAATGGAAGGTTATACCTCCTTCAGGGACTGCTGCGACTGCCTCAACAACTCGTTCATTGATAAGAGCCGTCAGCTGGGCTTGAGTCAAGTTCAAACGTCCACTCATGATCTTCATATCAAAAGAAACACAAGTGAGAGAAGTGTCGCGAAAGTGCATAAGTATGGGATGACATAAGAGAGTAAGCACACAGGGTTTTCAAACAATAGTCGTTATGTTGACTAAGCATACCATGAATAATGCATTACTCAAACTAATAGACAGGAAATATAAATATAAATATAAACCATATCACCTATAGTGTGGAGTCTTGCACATGGAGCAAAGCGTCGTTGTGGATTCGTTGAGCACTGTACAGGTTATAGTCTGGTTTTGTCAAAAAGTTTTTTCCCTTTTTAAAACCAAGTTCACTATAACCAATGGCTCTGATACCAATCTGTCACACCCCCAAAATCCACAAGCGGAGTATCACCGTAGAAGGCATGACTGACCAGGATCCAGCCACCAATCATATTGAACAATGTAATTAAATAAATGAAAGTCCAACCACACAATATAATTGGTGTTCAAAACAAGTTAATCAAATTCAAGTTACCAGTGGAAGCATAAAGTTTAAAACCAAAGTATAAGTTTAAATGTTCATAAAGTTTAAAATGGCACACAACGGTCCATGTCCCACAACGACTCCTGCCCCCTGCAAGCTCCAGCTAAACCTCTAACGACTTGCAAGGCATGTAACAACGAGTCAACAACAAAGTTGAGCGAGTTCACAGTTGGTTGTCCATTTTAAAGTTGTTCCAAAAACCGTATGTTCATTTGAAAATCAGTAGTTAATCAGTTCCTTGTTTCCCAAACCATAAGCAGTGGGGGCTACCCCATGTTATCCTCTAGATCCGTTACCATATTGACCACTAACTGAAGTAAGTTAGTGCCCTAACGTCAATGTCTATCATCATTGACTAGTGCCCAGATCCATTAGTTCACGCCCGTCCTCTACGGCACGGTGTGAGGCTTGTCAAACCTAAATAGCACTATCTAACTAATGACCCGCTCGCCATTGTCCCGACGATTAAGTCGATATAAAAATGAGGGAATTCATGATAGAGATATTGGTCTAGTATCAATGTTATCACCCTTCAATAAAGAGGATGTGGTACGTGTCCCCAAACCAGGAGATCACGCAGGTTCCGACTAAATCCTTAGTACATGTTATCACCCTTCAATAAAGAGGATGTGGTACGTGTTCCAAACCAGGAGGTCATGCAGTTTCCGACTAAATCCTTTACCCATTCCCAACCACCAGGAATCCCATGCCTTGTAGAAAGTGTGAACTCACCTTGGTTTGCTCGGTTTGTTAAGTTACTTGTTCACAGTTAAATCTGTCAAAGCCTATGATATGCATGTACACAGTTTCCAATTAACACATAATCAATTATCCAAACTCATACTCACCCACGGTTCACATGCGTGTTCCATATCTGTACTTAGCAGTTGAATATGTACTTAACAATTAATTGTATTACTTGTTTTAAACAAATCATGTTTCCTCAGTCAATGCATAGTTACTCATATCCTTAGCATCAGCAGTGATGTTTCCAAGTTCGAAGTACCAATTGTACAAATAAAAATCCACTTCGTTACATGATTTCTTTTTCATATAGATAGATATA
The DNA here is from genome assembly GCA_030545235.1 of Helianthus tuberosus. Lineage (NCBI taxonomy): Eukaryota > Viridiplantae > Streptophyta > Magnoliopsida > Asterales > Asteraceae > Helianthus > Helianthus tuberosus. The sequence goes on along the minus strand of CM060401.1, from coordinate 71,126,897 downwards.
GGATCTATGGGGCAATTACTTAAAAGTACATTTTGTGCTACAGCCCTTCCTATCTGATAGAAAAGGATCCCAATTTGTCGATGTAAAATAATGTCCCATTCAATAGAAAATTATTGAAGTGAAAATAATCAATTTCTCGCCATTATGCGTTTAGGGCGATAAACTAAGGATCAGGTAAAATGTGAATCTGATAAGTTAGTTTCTAATAATTCATGAAATTGATTAGAATATCGCCGCAATTGTAAGTAGATTTTAGATCTATCAATCTTTGTTATTCATAGTTGTATAAGCGCTTTTTATTGGAATCTTTTTTTATCTTTTAAGGAATTGGTTAGTCGTCTCTGTTTTGACTGGTAGTAGTACAAACCTATCTATTGATTAAGGTAAGGTTCACATCGCTATCTAAGCGCAGACGTCATGCGTATAACTCAAGTTTCAACCACAGTCTGCCATGAACTAAACCCTGGGCGGCGAAACTTCCACGGCAAAACAGCCAGTGTTTCGTCGACAGATAGGTGATGAAACATCAGATGTTTCGTCGGCACAATGGGTGGCGAAACCTTAGAGGGTTTCGTCAACTGGGCATTTCGTGGAAAAGTGTTTTCGTCGTCATGGATAACAATTCAAGATTCACAACCCTAACATGACAGTTTTCTTAGCATCGCCCCATCCTTCTGACAGCAATCTTAAGAACCCTTAACCCATCAATTACTAACGTCAAACGTAATCACAAATTCTATATTAATAGATCATCCTCATGCACGAACCTATATCACATAATCATTTAATATTCACAGGCAAAAGATAACATACATACACCCATCAAACAAAACACCGATGAATACGATCCATAGAGTTTTTATCCTGCAATCCTAGTCCAATTGTTCATCAACAAAACCCTGAACCCTAGTTGAGTAAGACATGAGAGCACATCCTCTAACAAGACATCCAAATCCACAGTAGTTCAAAACCATCACACAGAACAATCAAACAAATAACAATCAGGTTTGATTGGATAATTATACACTAACCGATTACGAGAGGCAACTAGCAAAAGCTCCGAGAGGAATGGTAATCGCCGTAGCACACAAAGAGAGTTCTAGGGTTTCGCTAACTTCAACTTACGTAACTTATGCGAATACACAGATTTTATAACCTAATCACCTTTGGGCCTCACATGGGCCAAAAGCCCATTTCGGCGAAACCCCCACTGGACGAAACCCCAGTGTTTCGTCGTCTGAAGAGTGGCGAAACTCACAAGTTTCGCCGAGTCTGTAAAGTGGCGAAAGTCTACTGTTTAATCTCACAAAAGATGCATGTGACAAGTCTACCCAATCTTAAATAGTTCATAACCTTTTTATTAACAAACCAAACAATCATACAAACACTTAAACATATATCAACATGAACGAACAAGTTACAATTCATACGAATTATGAAAAACACTAAGCGAAATGAGTAATGCATTCTAGTAAAGACCTTAAAAACTCGAGTTGTCACACTATAGGTGTAGTATAGGTCTCGTACGTCACACCCCAACCGATGGCGGAATCATCGGGGCGTGGCACTGAGCGAAACAGATTGTTCAAGAGAATCCATAACAACTATTAAATGACAATATTTATAAGGTTTAATATCCTATACTATTAAACAAATATTTCAAAACAGACATTAAAGATAATCAGTCTCAAAAACAAATTGCATTCCGACAACTCAGATTTTTTTTCGGTGAGTTTCTAGACTTCCTATCCTGATTTCAGCATAACATCCAATCAACTTGTCACATACGTTAAAATAAAAGTCAATACATAAAGTAAATGTGAGTACACAAGTTTGCATTGATAATAGTATGAAAGCGTTTACGCATAACCAGCATGTGACACGTAACGGGAGAAGCATGTAACTACCAACAATGATACAACCTAACCACGTGACTGCGATATAGAGTTTGCGCGACACATGTTCACCGAAGAGAACATGTGAAGTAAAGTAATGTGATCCTTAGCAACCCCTGTTCACAACAGGTGCTGAGTCCAAACTATAGTACTATCGTTGCTAAAGGCGGTCTGGCATAACATCGTGTATGCATAGTAACAAGCATTCAACAAATCACATATAGCATGCGGGAGTGGTTAGCGTTTATAAAGTGTTTGCGTTGTGTGTTGTGTTTTGATATAGAACGTATGTAACACCAAAAAGTGCGTTAAACGAAAATGGGTTCGAGTATACTCACAGAGCGTGTACTAATCAAGAAACATGATCCTCAATGGATTGAAGGGAGCCCCGGGTCAGCCTGCGTACGGGAACAGAAGCATAAGTCCTCCAAAGTGCTGAAACGGTCAAAAATCAGAGTGTCGGTGGGAAACAGAAGCTTCGTACGAAGATGGTGCCTTCGTACGAAGGTATACCTTAGTATGCAGGTGGGTCTTCGTACACGTGCTGCTTCTGTTGTCCAAAATCAAGTTTGTTCGCGTCGTCTTCAGAAAATCGAGTGTTCATCCCTCCAACCTTAAGCTATTGATTGAGCTTAGAGTCGAAGAGGTCTTTGATTGTGTCACGAATGGAAATTGGGCTGTGTTGTGTAAAACCAGGGCCTTCGTACGAAGGCAGTGCCTTCGCACGGGGCCATGTACCTTCATACGAAGTCAGTGCCTTCGTACGAAGCTATCTTCATGTGACAACTGCCACTTTCTGGCAATTTTCATACATCTAAATTATACATTTAAGCTATAAAGTTATGTATTTTGAACATCCGAACTGCGTGATTTCATGACATATACTTAGAATACTCACGAAATACTTATTTATGATGCACATTATTCATTTTTATTGGTTACATCTGAAATAGTTTAAACAATGCATCAAAACAACTAGTTTAGTACCTAGTAGACTAGTGTGCTGACAGAAACGCAGGATCCTTAGAAACCACCTTAATGACATATTTAGGACTCAGACCAAAGTCCAACATCAAATATACATTAAACCCTAACTAGGAATGCAAGGGTTTGGTTTAATACCTTCCCGAAGTCCGATAACACTAAAAACTGCCCGAAAAGCACTAAAAGTCACAAATTCGGCACTTTTTTGCAAAAATTCAGCAGAAATCAGCATTGTAAACTTTTTGCAATGTGTAAAAGTGTTGTTTAACTTAGAATTCATATGAAAATCCCTTGGGGTATCATTTAAACCAATAACCATATCAATTCCTACATCTTACACAAGCTAAGCATTCAATTAACGACTAACGGAACCAACGGCAAACGAATATCCGAACGATATCTAAACTTTTTTTTTGTAACCATCTAACATTATTTGGGTCATTTAAGGCTAGTAATGATCACTTAACACCTTGAAACACTTGAATCCCTTAAACATCTAAGCTTCCTAATATTTGTCTAAGAATTCTAACACTTTAAGCAAAAGAAAAAAACAATTCACAACATACACCCCCCCCCCATTCTTGACCGCCACATGTGCCCCCCCCCCCTTGCCCACTTGGTAAAATATCTTAGATATTTACCTTCCATTTGCAAGTGGTGAATATGTTAATTGATAACACTTTGCGGAACTAGTTTACTAGCACATTACCCACATTTTTACACCTTATCTTTCACACACAAACTCTCTCAAAACCCATCATCATTTTCGGCCAAGAACAACCCTCCATCAACTTCATTTTCTAGCAATTTCCTTGACGATCAAGATGGATTTTCATGGAACTTAGGAGGATCTAAGGCAACCACAAGGTGAAGCAAGCTTTTTCACAAACTTTGGAACTTCAATCACCAAGATCATCATCTTCTTTGCTTCTTATTTTCTTCAAGATCATCCCTAGCCACAAGAAGTGAGCCTTCTAAATCTCTTTTTCATACTTGTTTATGTATTTATTGTTAAAGAACAAGTTATAACTAAAAGAATTATAGAAGAACAAGTTGAAAATACAAAGAAGCAAACTAAAAGTCATGATATATAAGATTGTTTATGTTGTGTTTTAAAGCTTATTACTTGCTTATTTGATCTAGTTATGATGAATATCATATGAAAAACTTGTTAGATGATGTTTAAAAACATGATCTAACAAGTGTACATGAAAGTGTTAAAAGGGTTATGTTAAACATAATGTTTAATAGATGATCATAATCTTTGATATTATTAAAGTGTATAAAAGTTTTCACTAAAAATAATGCTTTTACAAGTTTATAAAAAGAAACATACAAGATGGGTTTTGTATAAAAGTTTGATAAAACTAGAAGTAAAGTATGATTTTTGAACTAGTAAACATATGTAAAGATCATACCAAAACCCTACATGATTATGAGTTCATCTTGTTAAGTTTATGTCACACCCCAATATTTCCACACTTTACCGGTGGGCCCGGTAGGGGAGTAACGTGACGTGGTTGGTAACATCATAGTCAAACAACACAATATATAAATGCACAGCGAAAGCAAAAGGATAAATATATATTACAATCCGAAATAATGTAACATCAAAGTATTACAATGGAAGTGAAGGATCCACAGGCGGATCGAAAATAAAATAACACTGTTCAACAGACTTTAGGCATCTAAGCTTGCGAGACTCTTTATTGATGCTAGGAGTAGCCAGCCAATTCCGATTAGTACCTGCACTTAGCCTTTTTGGGAAAATACGTCAGTTTACACTGGTAAATACAATCAACCGACTCATTTTGAAAAGGGTTTAAAAAGATGATTGATTTGTATGCACATGGCACAAATAATATTTTATAACTTGGGATACTTATTTGAATATATAAACTTGTAAAGGATTTACATGTTCCTTATGCGTTCAGTAGCCCGGATCAAGCCGGGTTAAAGATCAATAGACACACCACATTGTTTAAATGAGACACCGACGGGCGTACGCCTACGCCCGGTGCTGAGGTAGTGGCCATTTCGTAAAATGATGTCATGGATATCCGGGACACGGTCATTAACCCCCAAAGGCTTTAAGCAAACAAAACAATTTAAACGAAATATCTCAATACTTTAACCATCATACAATTAAAGATTCAATGCCCGACCAAGCGGTATTTTATATACCGTACCCCAAGCCCGTATAGGGAAAATAAGTTAAAAGTATTTACCTGAGCTAAATATAAATTCAATCCCAGCCGTATCAAATCAGCAAGTACAGATAGCTTTTACTGGGCTCCTAAATCTGGAACGAAGGTTTTTAATAACCTATTAGAATCCTAACGGGTCTTTAAATTAAGCCTTGACTTAGACCGATTAGTTTTCAAGAGAAAGATACGGTTCAAACGCAAGATAAAGCGAAGACCGGAATAGAATGTGATTTAGACCCGAAAAGTTTGAAGACTTGTATAATATGGGTAATCTAAACACATTCTGGATTTTGAGATAATAACGATAAGGTTTGACCCTTTTCGGCTAATTTATGCAAACTAGTTACATAAATCTATCCGAACGCGCAAGAAGCGTAACGGGTAACCATAAGAGTCCTAAACAGGTTTCCTAAGTTAACATGCCTTAAATATGTTGTGATATCAGTAGGATACCTTCCATTATGCCCAAAACGAGTTTAATCTCATAATAAGCCCCGTAGGGGTATTTTGGTCATTTTAAAGATTATAAAAGGGATCAATTAAGCTTCTGTGATACGGGTCTGATTTTATCAGTAAAACAACTTAACTTAACAGGTTATATCCGTTGATGTTAAGTCTTAGGTGGCAAAATGGTTTTAAACCCTTACTATGCGCTTAATACGCGTATAACGTCGTTTTAAGCGATTTACGGGTTAAAATAGTATTCTGAGTTTCCAGGTCAGTTCATAAGGTTCAAAACACTTCATTTATTATTTAAAATCAGTAGCAATTGGATTGGTAGCAAAAGGACTTGTAAAACTCATTTTATGGCCTAAAAGGGTATATTCGGTATTTACCGAATCAAGGCACTAATCCTAGCTTATGATCAGTTTAAAAATAATTAAAAATCTTTAAAAATCCCAAAATATTATATTACATCAGTGGGTAAAAGGTTTGGTGTTAAAAATTGGGTTTAGATAGGCTTTACGCTAATGACGCCGTTTAATTACTAAGAAGCGTTCTAATTACGTCATTAAGCATAACTCCTAATCTAGACCTCCGACTGATGTGAAAATTTAGGGACATGTTTTATAATCAGTAACAGAGATTATTGTACTTTCACATTTCCAAAATTCTCGTTGTATGGTCATAAGGGCATTATGGTCCATATTTAAGCATTTAACGGAAACGTCGGACACTTAAGGATTTAAGTGGTATAAACGCAGAGGGTTATACAAACATGTAACTAGGTCCTAATGGAACTTTAAGGCATGTCTAAACCTATCAAAACCGGGTCAGAACTGAAGTCAAAGCAAAAGTCAAACTTTTGCGTCTTTCGGTTCCGAATCGGTTCAAAACAGAAAGTTGTCGAATCAAACAAGCTTAGACAAGTCCGTACACTTATTACCAAGTTATATGAATGATAAAACAGGTTACACGCCTTATATATCGCTAATTACGCGTTTAATGGTTCTGTTGACTTTTTCGTAAGAAGTTTGACCCGTCATTCGACCTAGTTAGATCGGGAATCAGAGGGTGCCCTTTTAAGGGTTAATTGCCCACATAATTACCAACTTATAACAACTTTCATTTCGACAAAACACTGGACCGTTTGTGTTTTATCGTTAAGTCAAACCGTAATTACGACGGTTTGACTTTTAAGCTAAATACAAAGCTAAACACTATTAGAGAAGGTTAAGCAAACTTACAAGTGACTAATGAATGATTAGGAAGGTCTTGGTTCTGCTCTTGTGCTCCTCAAATGCTCAGAAGTTGATGTTGTGAAGGTATGATCAAAGTTGCAACTTTGTGTGACTTATATAGTGAGTCAAACTCACTTAGATTGATGACATGCAACTCTAAGATTGATACAAGATGTATACAAGTGGCCTCTAGTGACTAAAAACCAGTATAGGAAGCCCAAGGTATTGAAACAAGTCAATCTAAGTCGGTTACAAGGCTGAAACAGGCACCTGTCATGTTTCTGTCGCTGGTACCTGTCACGCGGCCCGCGTAAGATATAGTCAAGTCTTACGCGGCCCGCATGGACCTCAAGTTCAGGTTTTCCAATTTCTTGTTTATTGCATTTCAGTCCCCGGTCCTCCTAAACGTCGCTTTCACTTTCATTCTTGCATTTTAAACCTTTAAAATTGACATTTAGGGGCTTTAAGGCTTATACCATCTTTGTCAAGTCCTCGGGTAACTTTGTGATCACCCGAAAAGCCCTAATTTTCAATGTTGATGATTCTAACCCTCACACACGAATTTTATCATAACTTTCTCATACGATAACTAAACTTGGTGAAATTTTTATCACACATTCTAGTGAGCATAATTAATTGTTACAAAGCCTCGGGTTTGCTAAAAGGTCACTCAGAGGTATATCTTAAACATGTTGACACATTTAACCCCTGTAGTTTGTAATCTCTCACTTTCTTTCACAATTCGCTTCGTATGATCCATGATCCATTCGTTTAAGGTTATAAACATCATGTAGGGTTATTGTAAAGTATATTTATTCATTGTTGACACTTTGAACCCTTATATTTACATAGTTTCATTGTTTGTCAACTTTAGTCCTTCAAGAACATTCTTTCACACGTTCAAACCTATGACACGTGTCAACACATCATAGGACGTAAATTTTCGAGGTGTTACAGTTTATGTTATAAATCTCATATGTTTTTGTTTAAGAATGATATGAGCAAATTGTTGGTGATTTGAAAAGAAAAAGATATGTTTTACTAAACATGGCAAAATCCATATTTCAAAGGAAATATGGCCAATTTTTCTTAGAAATCATATGTTACAAAAACTATCATTTTTGACAAAATCTTTACTTGAGTAAAAGATTTGAAAGAATGGTTTTTATAAAAGCAAAACTAGATATAAGTTAGACACTTTGTATTTTTGAGAAAATATATATTTAGTGATCTTAACAACTTATGTGCTATGTGTTATTTGATTGTATTAGTTATACATATGAAAGTTAGAAACTTTGTAACACCCCAAATTTTTATAAAAGATTATTTGAATGTTTAAATGTTTTAAATGATTAGTTAGTTATAAATAAATAATGAAAGTTTAAAAGTTAGAAAATATACATGAATGATAACTTAAACAACCTTGAGGGGTTAAACTTGTAAATATGTCAACAACTTAATAAAAAACTAAAAACCCAGTAAAGTGGGTGTGTGTGGGTCGCGAACAAGAAGCAGGAAGGAGAGGAAAACCCTTCTCCTACATAATAACTCAAGAAATTCAGAAATTAAAGGTGTTGATCCAAAAATCGAATGCATGAAGCTAATTCTTCGCTAATCTAAGCATATTGAACATAAGGTAAGTTGAATGTTGTATTTTGATGCATCTTCATGAACTAGGGTTTAATCAATTCGTGAAATTGAAGAAATTGAACTTGTATATGAATTAGAATCATCATTAGAAGATGTTTTATGCTTGAATTCGTTTGTAATGAAGGTTTGAAGTAAAACCCACTTAATCTAGTAGTATGGTGATCTTGTAGTTCCATAAATTGAGTAATTGTGTTGGATGAAGGTATGAGTACTAAGATAAATGATGAATTACTATTTTGTAGAATGATTGAGTTATGTGATTTTGATTGATAAAGAGTTGTGAAGTCTACTAGAGAAATTATGCATAAAGCACTTGTACTTAGTGCTAAAATTGTTATACGCACACCAAGTGTTCGATTAAATGCTTGAATAGTTGATTCATGTAACTTTGAGTGAATTAGGATGTCTTACTTTGTGTGTAAAAATATGGAGATGATATTTATGACAAAGTGTGTGTGGAATGCGAATTTTATATGAATGTGAAAGCTATGTAAATAAATGACATGATCTAAGTAAGAATGGAAATATGTGTAGGAATCAAGGAAGAAGGAGGAAGCTCCGGTTCGCAACAAAAATCTCAAGAACGAGGTAAGTTTGTTTACTTACAAGCTTATGTAATGTTAGTAGTTGTATAATTAATGTTACAAATCCATGATTATTGCTAGTCTTATAATCCATTAGTTTCTAGTTGAATTATAGAAGGTGTGTTCCAAATTGAATGTGTAGTCAAGAATAAGGTTCCATATTGATTCATATTGAACGGGTCAATTGGGATTTGAATGGGAATGTTCATGATTTGGTTTATGATGATGGTCCATTATGAACGGGTTGATTAGTATGGAATAAGAATGTAAAAGGATGATAGATTTCCGAACCGTATCTAAACGGGTCGACCGCTTAAAAGAAAGATAAGAAGGAGGGTCTTAATATATGTTGACCCATTCGTTGGAGTTTACGTATTGATGATGATGTATGTAAAAGAATGGACATTAGAAAGTTGAATGTTATTGTTGGTAGAATTTAACATTATAATATGTAAACTTATTGACAAGTTTCTTTGTTGCAATAATAGGTAAATCTCAAGCTTAGGTTCTATTGCCTCGCTCGGATCGAACACACCACATCACCCATATATGCGCTTCCGGTTAAAGTCGCTTACTTGAAAAGGGTCAAAATGGTTTTTGTAATGTAATGTTAAACTTAAGTTTTGGATGTTTGTAGTAGCTTGGATATTTCCATTTAAAATTTATTTTGGGCGGTTTCGCCAAAATACTTGTAATGAACTTTCGTATGGTTGTATCTTTCGTATCTTTAAAAGATGTATTTGCGCTACATTTTGAATGAAAATTTGTTTAAAATAGGGAATCGTTTATTTTACGAACAGGCCATGCCCAAATTTTCTTTACATAGCCAAAAAGTTATATTTCATTTTGCATTCTTTTCGGATGTTGAAATAGTGGGCGTTTCTAGTTGGTATCAGAGCCTAGGTTTGAGGGATTCAAGTACTAAGCGCTTGAACTCAAACCAAAAGCTCGTGCAAGTGTGTGTTCGTTCCGAAGCGCTATGCAAGTAAGTAAATTGTAAACTTTGTCTATAATTATAGTTAGAGATGAAAAAGGGAATTATAGGCTATTTGTTTATAAACCGAGTTTTAAGGTAATCGACTATGATAAAAAGGTCCGCATTTAAATTACAATTCTGTAGGAAAAAGAACTGGGTAAAACGGATTTGTAAATATAAAGTTATGCACATTTTTGTGCATAATAAGTTAGTGAAAATGAGCTGGGAATCAGCAGCACATCATAACAATATTTCTGTCGAAATCGATCTGTGGTGCCCCGCGACGGAGGAGACTTCATACGTCGCGCCCTGCCACGGGTTGTGGTGCCCCGCGACCGCCTGGAAGGTAATTCCTCGCGGCCCGCGAGGGCTTCAAATGCTGGCAAAAAAATTTAAATTGTTTGTTTTGAATACGGGACTTGCTTTAACCAATTTCTAAGGCCCCGTAATCAATGTTAAGGTCCTTTTTGTATTATGAATAATGAGGAAACTTTATATGAAGGGAGAAAAGGTAAATCGTTATGATCAAGGATTATGATTTAAGCGATACAACATGATCATCAATGACGAAAATGTATGAAGTATGAATTGTAAATGGAATGTAGTATGATAATATGAGTTTAAATATGATGAATGTTTTATATAGATGACAGACACAGGGAATGAAAACGATGATGATGTAACACATCAAGAAGCATTCGATAATAAGGTTATGGAAGCGGCATAAAAAGTTATACAAGCCAACCTTCCCCGATTAGCCCAAGAAGTCGAAAGTCGTGTTTTGGGGATTGTTAACACTATGATGACTAGTAAGATTGAAGAATTAAAGGAAATGATTGAAGGGTCTAAAGGTAAAAGTAAGGAACAAAGGTGTACATACAAGGATTTTATGGCGTGCAATCCCTATTCATACAATGGGGAGGTTGATCCGATAAAGTGTCAAAGGTGGATAGTAAATATCGAAGCTGTGTTTATACGTAGCCGATGCGAGAAAGAAGATCAAGTAATGTTTGCTACGGGTCAGCTTCAACAACAAGCTAAGGATTGGTGGGATACACAATGTAAGGAGTTAGGTGAAGAAAAACTCCAAACATTAACTTGTCAAGAATTCAAGGAGTCTTTCCTGAAGTATCATTGCCCGCAGTCGGCAATTTATAGAATACAAGAGGAATTCTTGCGTCTTCGCCAACAGGATGAATCTATTGATGAAATCACCAACACCTTCTTTGATAAGCTAAAGTTTTGTGAAGACTTTGTCAAGTCTGAAAGAATGAAGATAAATCGGTATCACGGCATGTTGAAGGCTGAATATAGGGAATTCATCACTCTTTCGAGGTGCGAAACTTTGAATGAACTTATCAACTGGGCTAGGGATAGAGAGATAGAGTTGAAGCGACAAGTAGAAAGGGGGGGGGGAGAAAAGAGCGGCTGAAAAGCCCACAACTATGAGTCCGTCCAAGAAACCTAAGCACCATGACAATAAAAACAAAGGAGGATCTAAAAGCAGTATTCCTCCATGCAAAACTTGTGGGAAGCTTCATACCGGAGAATGTCTATTGGGAAAGAAGGGATGCTACAACTGTGGTCAGGAAGGGCATCCTTACTATAAGTGCCCCAGTCCCGTGAGGACGTGTTTCAATTGCTTTACTCCTGGTTACGTCAAAGCCGAATGTCTGAAGCTTAAACAAAAGGAGCAAAAAAATGGAAAGAAGGATGAAAATCAGAAGGCTCGGGGAAGGATGTTTCAAATTACCACTGAGGAAGCTAAGGTTCTACCGAATGTTGTATCAGGTATTTTCTTAGTCAACCTAATACCCGTGAATGTGTTATTCGATTCCGGTGCTAGTAGATCTTTTGTGCCAGACGAACTTACGTGCCATCCCTCCTTTAGAAAAGAACGAATGTCTATACCCTTAGAAGTAGAGGTAGCGGATAGCAAGTTATTTGTTATGTGAAATTTGTAAAAACTGTAAGATCACCATAGAGAATGAAGACTTCGAAATAGATCTTATTCCTAATGGGGCTCGAGTAAAAGATTGTTTGAATGTTTAAATGCTTGTAGTTGTAACACCCCAAATTTTTATAAAAGATTGTTTGAATGTTTAAATGTTTTAAATGATTAGTTAGTTATAAATAAATAATGAAAGTTTAAAAGTTAGAAAATATACATGAATGATAACTTAAACAACCTTGAGGGGTTAAACTTGTAAATATGTCAATAATTTAATAAAAAACAAAAAAACCTAGTAAAGTGGGTGTGTGTGGGTTGCGAACAAGAAGCAGGAAGGAGAGGAAAACCCTTCTGCTTCATAATAACTCAAGAAATTCAGAAATTAAAGGTGTTGTTGATCCAAAAATCGAATGCATGAAGCTAATTCTTCGCTAATCTAAGCATATTGAACATAAGGTAAGTTGAATGTTGTATTTCGATGCATCTTCATGAACTAGGGTTTAATCAATTCGTGAAATTGAAGAAATTGAACTTGTATATGAATTAGAATCATCATTAGAAGATGTTTTATGCTTGAATTCGTTTGTATTGAAGGTTTGAAGTAAAACCCACTTAATCTAGTAGTATGGTGATCTTGTAGTTCCATAAATTGAGTAATTGTGTTGGATGAAGGTATGAGTACTAAGATAATTGATGAATTACTATGTTGTAGAATGACTGAGTTATGTGATTTTGATTGATAAAGAGTTGTGAAGACTACTAGAGAAATTATGCATAAAGCACTTGTATTTAGTGCTAAAATAGTTATAAGCACACCAAGTGTTCGATTAAATGCTTGAATAGTTGATTCATGTAACTTTGAGTGAATTAGGATGTCTTACTTTGTGTGTAAAAATATGGAGATGATATTTGTGAAAAAGTGTGTGTGGAATGCGAATTTTATATGTGTGAAAGCTATGTAAATAAATGACATGATCTAAGTAAGAATGGAAATATGTGTAGGAATCAAGGAAGAAGGAGGAAGCTCCGGTTCGCAACAAAAATCTCAAGAACGAGGTAAGTTTGTTTACTTACAAGCTTATGTAATGCTCGTAGTTGTATAATTAATGTTACAAACCCATGATTATTGCTAGTCTTATAATCCATTAGTTTCTAGTTGAATTATAGAAGGTATGTTCCAAATTGAATGTGTAGTCAAGAATAAGGTTCCATATTGATCGTATTGAACGGGTCAATTAGTATTTGAATGGGAATGTTCATGATTTGGTTTGTGATGATGATCCTTATGAACGGGTTGATTAGTATGGAATAAGAATGTAAAAGGATGATAGATTGCCGAACCGTATCTAAACGGGTCGACCGCTTAAAAGAAAGATAAGAAGGAGGGTCTTAATATATGTTGACCCATTCGTTGGAGTTTACGTATTGATGATGGTGTATGTAAAAGAATGGACATTAGAAGTTGAATGTTATTGTTGGTAGAATTTAACATTATAATATGTAAACTTATTGAAAAGTTTCTTTGTTGCAATAATAGGTAAATCTCAAGCTTAGGTGCTATTGCCTCGCTCGGATCAAACACACCACATCACCCATATATGCGCTTCCGGTTAAAGTCGCTTACTTGAAAAGGGTCAAAAAGGTTTTTGTAATGTAATGTTAAACTTAAGTTTTGGATGTTTGTAGTAGCTTGGATATTTCCCTTTAAAACTTATTTTGGGCGGTTTCGTCAAAATACTTGTAATGAACTTTCGTATGGTTGTATCTTTCGTATCTTTAAAAGATGTCTTTGCGCTACATTTTGAATGAAGATTTGTTTAAAACAGGGAATCGTTTATTTTACGAACGGGTCATGCCCAAATTTTCTTTACATAGCCAAAAAGTTATATGTCATTTTGTATTCTTTTCGGATGTTGAAATGGTGGGCGTTTCAAACTTGAATACAATGATACAAATAAACACAAGACACATTACAACTAAAGACTTCCAAGAATACATCTAAATACACCTTAAAAGCAAATTACGGATGATTCGGATATTCGGATACAACTTATGGACAAATCGGGCATACGGACAAATAAACGGACTATATAAGTATTACGGATTACAATATATAATATATCAAAGCTTGGTAAACTACGTTTTCAAAACCGAACAAGTAACCATATATATTTTACAAGTACCCAAAATAAATTACACATCGGTTATCTTAAAAAAGGTATTATCTTTGGAATATATAAAGATATATATATATATATATATATATAGGGTAGGGTTCCAGCGTGAACAACCTCCCAAGAGTGAACTGCGTGAACAGATATGGACCCTTGATTTCCTTTTTAGTTGTTAAGGGTAGGATTGTAATTATATAAAAAATTAGATTTAAATCATTATTTTAATAATTGAATTAAGTTACATCTTTCCTAATTTAAATTCATTATCCACATTATGTTTATTTATTAATAAGATAATTATCAAAACAAACAACAAATCACTATATTTCAATTTTTATTTTTATTTCAGATTTCATCACCAGAATTCAAATTTTGATTTTTAAGATCCATGTAACCTTCATATTTCAACGGTATACACATGTGTACTTGGATATAAATAGAACAGTACACATGTGTACTCAGCATCGTACATATGTGTACAGTAATTCACAGGTGTACATCAACATTCAATACAAAAAAAATTCTGAGATGTCACAAAAACAGACGATATACACGTGTACATCGCATTAAAAAGAGGGCAAAATCAGAATACACATGTGTACATCGCATTTAAACAAATAATTATTTTAGTAATTGAATTAAGTTACATCTTTCCTAATCCTTGATTTGATTTGTGAGAGATTTATGCAATCAATTTAAGAGGATAATTGATTACTTGATTTGTGAGAGATTTATGCAATCAATTTAAGCTTGAAATTACACATATACCCTTTTTGTATTTAATTAAATGGAAAAAAATAACCAAATAATTACCATCATGTCACTCACTTTAATCTCAAGATCATAAAAATCAAGGGCCCAGATAAGTTCACGCAGTTCACTCTTGGGATTTTGTTCACGTTTGAACCTAATCCTATATATATATATATATATAGGTAAAGGGTACTGTACAAATTCCCTTATCGTACATTACGTACGCTATAATCTCAGCCGTCAGATCATCTTCCCGCAATGAAAATCGTATGTTGTTTTTTTTTTTGTAATAATTTCGCATGAGATAATTTTTATGAAATAGCAGGTTGTTTTTTGTAACAATTTCGCATGGGGTAATTCAATTTCGCATGTGATAATTTTGATGAAATAGCAGGTTGTTTTTTTGTAACAATTTCGCATGTGATAATTTTGATGAAATAGCATGTTGGTTTTTTGTAACAATTTCGCATGTGGTAATTTTGATGAAATCGCATGTTAAAAAATCAACATGCGAAATTGTTACAAAAAAACAACATGCGATTTTCAATGCGGGAAGATGATCTGACGGCTGAGATTGTAGCGTACGTAATGTACGATAAGCGCATTTGTATGATAACCAGCCCCTATATATATATATATATATATCTCCTAACATCAAAAATATATTATTTTTGTGAAAGACCAAAATTATATATTTCTGAAACTAGTCTTAAAAATAGATTATTTTAAGATGATTTTTGTACCTTTTTACCAAGCATAGATTATATATTCATATGAAATATATCTTAGAATATATAAGTATATATATTCTAAGAATACAAGATCACATATAATGAACATGAGGGTATACGTATTCCTATGCGTACAACTATATACTCACTCACGACACCGACACTTGGTGAAAACACAATTATACAAATACGATACAACTCACAAGATACAAGAATATATATATTTGGTGAAATATATATTAAACAGTTATCAGTTAATACATCTAAGACACAGTTCAACGAATAACAAATACATACAAGTCTTAACACATATTCAAGATAAAAGACTTGTACATGAGTCATTACAAAGACCGAAGTGTCTAACAAATCTAGGACATTTGTAGGTCGTAACGCTATTCAAGACGACCGCATGTGAGATCACAGTACTTACAATTCACGGACGCAATTCTGTGAGTTCATGCCCCCTATTCATTTTAAATGCTTTACAACTTTACAACTATCGGGGAAAATACATGTTCATAGTATGATAAGTCATGGAATGAAACACCTTAGATCATGTTCGAATAGGGTTATACAACTAAGCACCATTAATCCAGTTTGGACCTAGGTACAAGGGGTTAGATCTAATGGGTTTTGGTGAGCCCCACTCTTGGTCATGGACCCATACAGAAGAGTGCGTTTGTGTCCTAGTCGATAGTATTCGACATAAAAAATCGTCTAGGTTTGGATTGCTTCCTATTTCGTCACACATATAAATGTCCTTGCAAAACATTAATGATCAACGATTTCATTGACGCTTTACATACTACATCTTTACATACTGGTTTTCATCTTATACAACTCACATTTTACAGATTCATCTTATACAACTCACATTTTACAGATACATTTTATCCAACTCACATTTTACAGATACATCTTATACATCTAAACTGCATGAACTCGCCAACTTTAGTTGATGTTTTCAACTTAACATGTATTTCAGGGAATTAGTGGACCATGTCGGGGATTTCAGACAAGAAAACAAGTATCAAGACTCCATGCCACCTTTTGAAGGGTTTTCCTGTTATATACCGCCTCTTTGCGGCAATATAGCGGTCAAAGCCTTAACATTTTAGAACTTGCATTTTGATTTATGAAACTATGACAACTTATTTTCATTTGATGATTTGTAATCAATACACTTAACGTATATTGCGCATCTTTTGAAACGATTATGGCAATGGCATTGGAGCTTGTTTTATTCTTTAGTATGTTCACTTATATTGATTATGCAATGAGAACCAATTAGATCACACCTCGCGCTTCCGCTACGAGCGGGTGTGACAGGTTGGTATCAGAGCTCGATTGTAGTGAACCAGGATTCTTTCTCGAGTCTAGTCTACAATCACTAGGGACCTCTCACAAAAACAATTTATACAAGAACAAGAGGTTTTCATTGTATAATTTTTTTTTCAAGGTCCACTACAACAAAATTCATTTCATATAAACCTAGCAAGGACATTTCCATGGGTGAAGTCTATGAGAAATAGACACATTACATTAACAGACTATGTGCCTATAACACATTACATTATCATTTTACGCATTATAAACAGTTTACAAGTTCAGCTTATACAAGATAGAAATCCTTGTTAGATAGGATTTTATATGATTATATATATAAATTATTTATATATGTGTTGAACAAAATATTTTGGCAAGAACGAAATGCCTTCGACTTCGAATTCTATTGTTATTCTTACTCGCATGACATGGTTAAGACACGACATCTTTTACACAAGACATGATACCCTATTTCAAGACATGACATATTGTATACAATACATCTTCCATGAGAATATCGACCTCACATCTATTGCGGAGCTTATGGCGAACGTGGTTCCTAAGTGAGACCATAAAGCATTGACCCCGTGGAAGATGGTTACTTTCTCGCAGATGCTGAGATGCCTGATTTCTGTAGTGACGATGAGGTGGAGGTGGTAGCCTTGGACAACAACTCCATTAGTGGGACGAGGTCCCTGTGGCTCATACAAATCATGATTGATGACACTCTTGTCCCGACAAGGGAGATGAAGTACTCATCTTGAAGGCATCCCTCCAGTCGTTATTGTTACGAATTCTCTCTGTTTCTATTTCATCTAACGTCGTGTCGTTCTGCGAGTAATAACAACGGACGTTGACACGTGAACTATCACGAAGGTCCCTCCTATGTTGAAGGTATATAGGAAATAGTGTACTCTTTCTGACTGATCGTCTGCTCTGAACGAGAGAATGCTAGGGTGACCATGCAAGACAATTTATTATTACGAGGGCCCACGTAATAACAATTTGTAGTGCATGGGAATTCTGGTGGACTCTGCGGGCAAAGCTATTGATGACTATCTGTTCAAAATTCTTAAGTTGTTCAAGTTTCTATCCGGTAGAACACTAACCAAGATGGTTACTATAACACCCTACAATACAATACAGGAAGACGATACGTATTGTTCGCACCTAACATTCGATCTACAACACGAGTTGTTCGAGACTAGTCATCTAAGCAAGCAAAACTTGTTAGCCACTCATGGAGGAATTTTCCTCAACATCCTCAGAATTCTTGAACATGGGCTGGTTCTTTGGTGCCCATGGCACCTTACCTTGTCTCCATCATTTGACATTTGTCTTACCCCCAAAGGATGGTACGGCACAAGTCATGCTGCAACTCTCTCATTGCAATTTGTTTGAAATTTATGGAAATCATAACAATTTTGTTGGAGCTCATGGAGCTCAAGGGATATCAACGTATTCGTCACACAGGTTAGTGCAGCGAAGGATTTTTCCTACTTTGGATGAACGAGATCCATGAAGTATGGAATACACGATTGCAAGATTGGAGACGACCATTTGGTTTTTACTCCTCAACGAATTATTTCTTTCTCCACTTAGACATATGACCAATACACGCAAGAGGCACTACGCATTTTGGTTTCGGTTATCCACATTACTATTTATTCAAACATGTGTGAACAACACGATCTTGAGGTTTCCATGACCGACTGCATTCTTCATTCTTGGGCGCATGATAGACTATATTATCCGAATATATGTCTCGATTCTTTTAATAATGCGTATTAAAAAGATCATGGAGCCAAAAGGAAGGTTTACACCCAAAAAGGGGTTAACTAATCAACATCTTACCGATTTAGTCAAACTAAAGTTCTTATAGAACAACACGAGGGTGCAGAAATTGCACAACATGAGGTTAATCGAGACGACACTAGTGACGGTACTAGTGGTACTGGTAGTTCAAGTGGTTCAAATCCCGATGGATCGGGAAACGAGGATGTTTATGTGTGGCACAGAGGCCACTTCAAGCATGAAAGATTCTATGAATGAATCAAACTAGTAAACAATTGGGTGTGTGATTAGAACTATGGACACTCCACGAGATCCAAAATGTCATCATGAGTACGTTGTACTCTACAAGCATTATGTGTCAATTCTTTTGATACTAGCGCTGAGCCTAGCTTAGTGTCTTTAGGTGTCAAGCATATACTCGAATTAGAGTCAGGTTAGTTAGACACACATTACCACATCAAGATAGATAATGGGGAATTAACTGAGTCATGTGGAATTAGTAAGGGTCACCGACACATTTCCAATCAACCAACATTTCACATCCATGTTATTTGATACCGTTGCCGAGTTTAGCTTCATCTCAACATTTCACACGCATGAGTTTCATGGCTAGTGACGGGATTGTCCTAGCTACAATTAAGGACTGAATTATCCTACATCTAAACATAGGGATTGGGCTATCCTACATCTAAATATAGGGACTAGGTTATCCAACATTTAAACATAGGATTCCTAAACTGCACAGTGAAGTCCTCGCCACATAGAATTCAAAATGTACTTGGCCTAGAGTCAAGTAAACAAGGTGCCCCATATTCTATAGAATTGGCAATGGTAAATTAGCTGAGTCAGGGGAAGTTGTCAGAGAATGTTCCCTGGAATTTGGCGAGCGGAAATTCAATATCAATTTCTTACCCGTTCAGTTAGGTAGTTACGACGTAGTGGCTGGCATGGATTGGTTATAAGATAACCGAGCCGAAGTCGGTTGTCACGAGAAAATCATTCGCCTACCACTATCGAACGAAGAGACACTTGTTATTCATGGAGAGAAGCACGACACACCATTGCAGATCATCAATTGCATGAAGGCACAAAAGTGCTTACAGAAAGGTTGTATTGCCTTTCTGACACATGTTGTCGAAAACAAGGCCGTTGGGCCGAAGCTGACAGATATTCCAGTGGTAATAGAGTTTCTTGAATTCTTTCATGAAGACTTGCCGGGACTATAACCATATCGACAAGTCGAGTTTCATATCAACTTGGTACTGGGAACCGCACCCATAGCCAAATCTCCATATCGATTAGCACCTTCTGAAATGCAAGAGTTATCCACACAACTTCAAGAGTTGTTGGATAAATGATTCACTAGACCAAGCTACTCACCTTGGGGAGCACCAGTCCTATTTGTGGAAAAGAAGGACGAAACATTCAGAATGTGTATGGAGTACATAGAGTTGAATAAACTCACCATCAAAAATCGGTATCCACTACTGAGGATTAATGACTTATTCGATCAATTGCAAAGTTCTAGCTTCTACTCCAAGATAGACTTACGATCGCGGTATCACCAGTTACGAATTCAAGAGGAAAGCATACCAAAGACGGCTTTTCGAACTCATTATGGTCATTACGAGTTTCTCATTATGCCTCTTGGTTTAACGAACACACCAGCAGTCTTCATGGATTTAATGAACCGCGTGTAGAAGCCATATCTTGAAAAATTCGTCATAGTGTTCATTGACGACATTTTGATATACTCACGATCGGCATACGAGCACGAACAACATTTGAGAACCATTTTAGAACTACTCAAGAAGGAGAAACTATACGCGAAATTTTCCAAATGCGAGTTTTGTATTCGTGAAGTATAATTTCTCGGGCATATAGTGAACTAGAAAGGCATTCAAGTAGACCCATCGAAGATCGAAGCAATTAAAAACTGGGAAGCGCCCAAGACTCCGACTAAAGTCCGACAATTCCTGGGATTAGCGGGGTACTATCGGAGATTTATTGAGAATTTTTCAAAAATTGCTCAACCGCTAACCTCCCTCACACAAAAAGACAATAAATTCGCCCCAAATCGAAAAACATGAAGAATCATTGCAACTTCTCAAGGATAAGTTGTGCGATGCATCAATCTTATCACTACCCGATGGTACCGATAACCTTGTAGTTTATCGTGATGCTTCGTATCAAGGATTGGGTTGCGTACTTATGTCAACTAAAAGTTCACGAAAAGAACTATACCACTCACGACCTCGAGTTAGGCGCGATGGTATTCACTTTGAAAATATGGCGACATTACTTATATGGTACTCAATGTACGATTTTCACGGATCATAAAAGTCTTCAACACATATACAATAAAAAAGAACTAATATGCTGTCACACCCCGACCGCGTTAAAACAACAAGACTGCGGCGGAAACGTCGGGGAGTGTCGTAACAGAATTATTATTTCATAACACATGGATTGAAGTTTCGTTTTATTGAATTAAGTTTATTACATTGTATTGAAATTAGAAGCAAAACAGGAACATATTGTCTTTCATTGTTATTGAGTCACTAAGGCCTCGTCCATTCCTATGTGAGCATGCATCATAAACATCATCGAACATCATCATATAACAGTACCTAAAACATATGTGAAAATAAGTCAGCATAAAAATGCCGGCGAGTACATAGGTTTTGTGAGTGTGCCAATTCATGGCTTCGAGTACATATTGCAATACCTCGTCCAACTACGAGAGTTGTCAAACATGTACCTTGAAATCAAAAGAGTTTGATATTGCAGTATGTTTTATCAACTTTACAAGTTTATATATGTGTAAACAAAAATCATTGTAGCCATGACTCTTGACTGAAAACATTTGTCTTTGTAAACCAAGTAGTAAATCGTCTTTGAAAGTAAACATTGTATGGTTTATATTTTTTAGTAAACCTTGTAGTGTAACTTCATTTTGAAAACATTCGTCCAAGTGATCTAGATAACGCAATAACCTGTAATGTGTTAAAAGCACTTATATATAGGAAGTACCAGCGGCGTATCCACCATGCTTTTATCACATTACACCCACCTCGTTACCTAATCACTTACCAAAAACCAATCGTTCAATTTGTTCACATAGTTCAAATAGTTCAAATCGTTCACATAGTTCAATAGTTCAAATCGTTCAAATAGATCAAATCGTTCACATAGTTCAATAGTTCAAATCATTCAAATAGATCGAATCGTTCACATAGTTCAATAGTTCAAATCGTTCCAATCGTTCGTGTTTTAATTGTGAAAACTAACTTTTGGTTGTCTCGTCGAATACATTTAAACCTGTGTGACTCGTCCATCGTTCAACTCGTATTAACAAACCACCAAAGGGTAAGTTAACAATCACCAGGTTTTGTCGTTACCCACATTACCCCCATACATAACCATGGCGATAGTCCGATAACATGATTTGTCAGATCCTATGGTACCATAACTTACTACTGGTCGGCTTGATCATTGTTAATGAATGTCATTCGTGTTATGTAATAACGTCATAACAAGTTCGTTCACATTATTGAAATCGTTGTGTTTAATATAGCCCATAGCAGTCGTTTATGAAAACTCGAAAATCGTTTAGCACATATGAATCACCCCAAAACAATTGAAAGCGGTAAAATAGGGGAACTATGTACTCACTTGAGATTGCAAGATATGCTCGATTTAAGTGAACTAACAAAGCTTGGAAATCAAGGAATCAAGTGGTACCTAGTATCGGATCACTATGTTAATAAATCGGTACCTAAATCGGGAGATCGGGTAGAACGAGGTTTCGTAAACCAAATGTGTATTGGAACTCATGTGGTATGGTTTAACAAAGTCTACATTCTGATTCGGAACCTATCGTAAGTGCTTATGACCCGTTATGACTCGTTAAGGTAGTCTACGCTACTGTAACGCGTCATCTGCGCAAAAGCGCAAACCGCTTAGCCTAACTAGTCCTATGACAAGTATTTATATGCCCTAACATGTTTAATAACATTGCATAATTAGTTAAAGTGTCAAAATTTAAGTTACATAGGCTTACATTCAAATTATGCATGAAAAGGGCATTTTGGTCATTTTCCTAAGGCATATAAACTACCTATCATACAACTAATTAAACTAAGTGACCATAAGGTATAACCTCGGAAGGTTATTCCCTATACAACTATGGTCACAAAACATGTTTGATTGGATCCTCATGATCGACCAAACGGGTCGGGTTCGAAAGTATAAGCGGTTGTCAAAACCGCTTAACTTACGACCCTAAACAAGCACTATACTAAAAATGATGAGTTAAACATGTTAAAACATGTTTAACTAAGTTAGAAAACTGATTTGATATAAAAACAAAATGTTTTGATACCCGGAAATAGTTTCGTCGCAAAATGCACATAATCGTGCATTTTGACCAAAACTTTGACTCGTCACTTCGACTAATTGTAACACCTCGTAATTTCATGTCCAATATAATATCGACACGTGTCATAAGCTCTAAACGTGTAACAGATTACTTATGAGGGACTAAAGGTGACAAACGAAGAATTTACATTTGAAAAAGGATTTAAAGTGTCAACAATGGATAATTATACCTTTCAACGACCCTACACGATGTTTATACCCTTAAACGAATGAATTATGAATCATACGAAGCCAATTGTGAAAGAAAGTGAGAGATTACAAACTACAGGGGTTAAATGTGTCAACATGTTTAATTTATACCTCTGAGTGACCTTTTAGCAAACCCAAAGCTTTGTAACGATTAATTATGCTCACTAGAATAGGTGATAAAAATTTCACAAGGTTTCGATAACGTATGAGAAAGTTATGCTAACATTCGTATATGAGGGGTTAAAAGCGTCAACGTTGAAATTTAAGGCTTTTCGGGTAATCATAAAACTAACCAAGGACTTAACAAAGTTTGGTCATGTTTTAGGGTCCTTAAAAATCAATTTGGTGGGTTAAAAGTGCAAAATAGGAAGTTAAAACCACTTTTAAAAGGACCAGGGGCCAAAATGCAATTTATGAAACTTGTTTAACATGTTCTGGCACCCATACCGGCCGCGTAAGATCCTTAAGGATCCTTACGCGGGCCGCCTGAGGACCTGCAGCGACAAAAACAAGCACAGGTGGCTGTAAAACATGCTCCACCGCCTTTCAAGGCCTGATTTCGATTCCAGGGGCTGCTCCAATGGTTTGCCATGCATAGGGGGCACTTGTACTGATCTGGAATCACCTCATAGACTTGTTTGGCATGATCTAGTGAGATTAAAACCCATATATATAGAGCTCATTGTTGCAACATTTGGGCACTCACTTGAAAACTTTCATAACTTCTTTTCTGGAGATTTCTGGAGCTCAAGACCACTTCCTAAGGACCATTAGTCGTGCATAGGACTTCAGTAAGTGTCCTTAACCTCTCTTAATTCAGTTTTATTAGTTTAATGGCCTAAAGCCAAACCCGTCGTAATTAAGGTTTGACTTAGTGATTAATCACTAATGGTCCAATCAATTCTCGAATTGAAAGTACCTATAAGTTGGTAATTATGTGGGCAATAAACCCTTAAAAGGGCACCCTCTGATTCCCACTCTAACTAGGTCAATTATCGGGTCAAACTTGATTAGAAAAAGTCAACAGAAAGCAATTTTTCAAAAAAACACATAATTAACAATGTAGAAGCCATGCAACCTGTTTTATCACTCATATAACTTGGTAATTAATGTAAGAACATTTCTAAGCATGTTCAACCCGACAATTTTCAGTTTAAGCTCGGTTTGGAACTGAAAGTCGCATAAGTGGACTTTTGCTTTGACTTTCAGTTCTGACCCATTAGAGCATATTTTAGAAATTCCGTAGAGCTTTATTAGGATCAGGTTACATGTTAGTATAACCCTCTGTGATTATACAACTTGGTTCCTTAGTTATCCGATTCATTTGCATGTTTCCGTTATATGCTTAAATGTTGACCATTATGCCCTTTTGACCGTAAAACGATATTTTTGAAAATGTAAAAGAATAGAAACCTTTGTTACTGAATTATAAACATGTCCCTAAATTTTCACATCAGTTTGAGGTCTAGATTAGGAGATATGCTCAATAGCGTAATTAGAAAGCTTTTTATTAATTAAACGGCGTAATTAGCATAAATCCTATCTAAAACCAATTTTTGATACCAAACTTTTTTGCTACTGATGTAAAATAATATTTTGGGATTTTTGAAGATTTTTATTTATTTTTTGGCTGAGCATAACATAGGGTTATAGCCTTGATTCGGTAATTGTCGGTTTTGCCCGTTTGGCCTATAAAATGAGTTTTACATAATATTTTGATACCAAACCTTTTGCTACTGATTTTATATAATAAATAAAATATTTTGAGTCTTCTTGAATGATAAAAATATCAGCTTTTTTTAAAAACCCGGAAATCGCTTAAAACCGTCTTTTTACGCGTTTAAAACGCATAGTATGTATTAAAACCATTTTTCTCATATAAGACTTAATACCTACTGATGTTTTAAGCAAATTTTTATATTTTAACAGTAAGCAAAAGATGTAAACTCAGATTTCAAATTTTGACCTTTAAAGCTCATGTGAAATTACCAAAATGCCCCTACGGTGCATAGTTTGGTTATAAAGGGTAAATTTCACATATATGCCATACCCTACTGTTATGACTTATAAAAATAAGTATTTTTACTGAATATATCAGACCTGAAACTCAGATTTATATTTAAACTCTTTTATAAGCTTTAAAATGACCAAAATACCCCTACGGGACATAATTTGAGTTTAAATTCGTTTTGGGCATAATGGAAGGTATCCTACTGATATCACAACATGTTTAAGGCATATTAACTTAGGAAACCTGTTCATGACTCATTTGGTTACCCGTTATGCACTTTTCGCGTTCGGTACGGTTTATGTAACTAGTTTGCATAAATTAGCCGAAACGGGTCAAACCCTATCATTTTTATCTCAAAATCCAGAATGTGTTTAGTTTAACCATATTAAACAAGTATACAAACTTGTCGGGTCTAAACCACATTCTAATCCGGTCTTCGCTTAATCGTGCGTTTTGAACCGTATCTTCTTTTAAAACTAACCGGTCTAAGTTTAGGCTTAATTAAGACCCGTTAGGCATCTAATAGGTTATTAAAAACCTTCGTTCCAGATTAGGAGCCCGGTAAAAGCTACTTGCACTCGCTGATTGTGATATATACTTACTCAGGTAAATACTTTTAACTTATTTTCCCTTATACGGGCTTGGGATACGGTATTATAATAATGCCGCTTGGTCGGGTATGTAGTTGTTTAAATCAGATTGTGATTAATATATTTACATAACCCGTTTTAATCTGTTTTATTTGGTATATGGCCCTTGGGGGGTTAATGACCATGTCCCGGATATCCTTGGCATCATTCATTGAAATGGCCACGACCTAAGCACGGGGTGTAGGCATACACCTTACAGTTGCATATGTAAAAACTGGTAACCCACTTCAAGGAATTAAACTTGTGGGCATTTTACCTGTGGCTTGTCAGTTAATCTTGTCCGGCTCTTCGAACCGGCCCTGACGGACGATAAATAAGTAAAACTGTATTCAAGATTATTTTAAATAATTGTCCCAAGTTATAAAAGATATTTGTGCCTTGTGCATTCAAATCAATTTTCTTAAACTCTTTTCAAAATGAGTCGGTTAATTGTATTTACCAGTGTAAACTGACGTATTTTCCCAAAAAGGCTAAGTGCACATACTAAACGGAATAGGCTGGCTACTCCTAGCATCACTAAAGAGTCTTGCAAGCTTAGATGTTAAAATCTGTTGAACAATGATCCTTTTATCTTTTTGATCCGCCTGTGGATCCTTTACTGTCCGTTTGTAATACTTTAATATTACTTTTTATTCGGTTTGTAATATGATTCATCTTTTGCTTCCGCTGTGCTTTAAATTGTGTTGTTTGACTATGATGATATCAACTACGTCACGATACTCCCCCACCGGGCCCACCGGTAATACGTGGAAATATCGGGGTGTGACATGTTGGTATCAGAGCCAACATTGAGTGAATTAAACACTAGCCTTTTGTGTTTAATCTCAATGATATAGTTTACACATTCCTCGACTTCCGAGTCTAGACAAAGAACTTAGGACTAATCCAAATTTGTTTTTATTTCTAATTTTGTCCTTTATATTTCTTTGTTGTTCTTTTGTTTGTTTTGACAGGATCTACGACAACGCCGCCAAGAATCCGAGGAAGAGGTAGAGGTAAGGGGCCATTCGTCGCCCCCAACGATCACGAGGCCGGGCCTTCACACCGGCGAACTCCATCAGACACTTTAAGCAAAAGTCCTCAAGAAAACTGGAGGACCCATGTAGAACCCACGAGGCGTTCAGTCTCACTGAGCTCCTCACCTTCCTACCTAAACTCTTTTGGGCCTCAATCAGAGAACGAGCCCCACAACTCACATCACTCTTTCATACCCCTTTAAAGCCCCAACTCACACCATTCTTTCAACGACCCAACACCCTACTTCCAAAGCCGGTTCAACCCGGCAAACCTAATTGAAGAGCCAATGGGTTATAACCCGTTGGGACCAGAGGGCCATTTCTCCATGGACATGGAAGAGGATCCGAAACCTGCTGAGCCACCAACCGGAACACCTACTCACCCCATCGAGATTTCGGATGGGTCGTCATATCATGGATCACCTTATCGTGGTCCAGACAGTTATCAGGCAAGATTTTCGCAATACGACTGGGTGTTTACTCCCAGTTACCACTCATCATCGCAGCAGCAGCAGGATCCCTCGGAGGATTCGCGCTTTGTAGCGGTTACTCCACCGCCACCACCACCAGTGTAGCAACAGCCTCCGGAGCCACCGAGGCGTAGGAGATCAACCGCACGGATGTCCGTGCGAGGGGGAGTCCGTATCAGCACCCCTCAACCTTCAAGTGGCAGTCATTATCCGCCACTATATGAAGACCCACAAATGGGTGGGCCTTCGAACCCTGTTTCTGAAGTGGAGTCTGCTCCAGTCGCACCGCCACCAGTGGGCTATAACAACCCAATTCCTACGTACGTCAGTGTATCGGCGTATAACCCTTTCGAGCAGCCGGCCCATACTAACTACAACTACGCCGAGGCTGACCCATACCTGGTAGCGGCAAACTACAATGCTTTTCATCCTGAGGGGCCCTATGGAGTCCCATATCAGACTGGGTACCCACCCTATGGGTACCAATACCCGCCACCTCCTCAACCTATGCAGCATCAGCAGCCGCCGCAGCCACCACTGCTATCGCCACCGCAACAACAGGAGATTCTACAAAGGTTGAGCCAGGTGGAACAAGAGTTTCGGGAGGAGCGTAGAAGCAACCGGGGATTTCTCAAGGGTTTGGCAAGCTTAATCAAAGGGAAGAGCAAAAAGGATAATTAAATCCTTTATTTGTTTATTTGTATTTCTTTATGTTTAATCAAGTCCCTGCGTGGACATCTGTTTCAGTAACCAGTCCCTGCGAGGACTTGTAGTTTCTGTTTAGCCCCTGCGTGGGCATGTCATTTCTGTTTAGCCCATGCGTGGGCAAGTATTTCTGTTAAAGTCCCGTTTAGGGCAAATATGTACTTTTTTTAAATTATTAATGGCATGTTATCATTTAAAATTTGTTTTGTCCTTATATGCATAAATGTAAAATGTATGAAATAAATAAATAAATCCAAAATATGTCATTCCTTTTATAAGATTTGCCTTTAAATATTAAATAAGAATCTTAAAGGGTATAACCTAGCCTGCATGTCATTATAAGACCTGGCCATGATGGTAAAACCTGTCTAAAAGATTCAAATCCTTGTCAACATCTGAAAACATGTTAACATTCCTGGCTGATGTGATTCGTAAAATCACACGTATCATTCTTATATTGGATTATTCCAATTCCTTCTTTATTATTAAACATCCATTTGTGATGTAATGCCTACGGGCCATAATCATTGTCATATAAGACAAAAGACAGTTGTAGCCTACAACTCCCTGTCAAGAAAGGTAATGAACTATGATTCAAACCTTAGTACCTCGATCCTATAAGATCTTGACTTATAATTTGAATGTGTCCATGTGACTTGGCCTTTTGTGCCATTATTAAATTTAATTATAACTAAGGATTATTAATGAAAATCCTGAATGAAATTACTTAACAAATTAACCAATATGGTTCTTTAATACCATGGTTAATAAATTAATAAGATGACAAATCTAATATATACCTCTAAATAAATCATTGTCATCATTTTATGTAGCAATCAAGCTACATGGCAGAGTTTGAAGAAATCAACAGTCACCCAAGGGAAAATCATGATACCACCAAAATCAACGTAACTGGTGTGGAACTTCAAGCATTGATTGATAATGCTGTTACCAAGGCCATGGATAGGCAGTTTAATGAATCTAGTGATACTCGAAGCAAGACCTTATCTATACCCCATTCCAAATCACAACCTAAGACTCACTCTGAGGCTCATAGTAAGCCACCTCCTAAACAGCAAGGGTCAAAGAACGATGATGACCGACACTCGTCAAATCAGCATAGTGTTCCGTCAAAGAAGATTGTACTCGATCAAGAACCACGTATTAGGGGTTGTTCCTATAAGTATTTCGTATCCTGTAAACCCCGAGATTTCACTGGGGAAAAAGGAGCTATCGACTACATGACGTGGTTAGACGAGATGGACACCGTAGTTGACATTAGTGGTTGTGCTGATAGGGATGTTGTGAAGTATGAATCTCAGTCGTTTAAAGGAGAAGCACTAGCCTAGTGGAGGTCACTAATCCAGGCTACTGGGAAGATCCCATTGTACAATCTGTCATGGGATCAGTTTGTTGCTCTCATCGAGGAGAATTACTGTCCTCAGCATGAGGTTGAAAAGATCGAGGCTGACTTCTTATCTTTGGTAATGAAAAACCTAGACTGTCAGACGTACCTTACGAATTTTAATACCATGTCTCGATTGGTTCCATATTTGGTGACACCGGAACCCAAGCGAATAGCTCGATTCATTGGGGGTTTAGCCCCAGAGATCAAGGCCAGTGTAAAGGCATCCCGACCTGCTACTTTTAGGTCGACAGCTGATCTATCTTTGTCTCTTACTTTGGATGCGGTCAGGCTGAGATCGCTTAAGAACTCGGAAGAAAGTAAGAGAAAACATGAGGATGATAACTCACGACGGTCTGAGAAGAAGCATAAGGGAAACACAGACCACAAGAAGAAGTTTGGGTCTAGCAAGGGTAGTCAGCAAGCAGATGAGAAGCCAAAGTGCAAAACCTGCCAGAAATGTCACTTTGGAAAATGCAGGTTTGAATCCAAGTCTCAGTCAAGACCGTCTGCATGTGGGTTATGCAAATCCAAGGAACACAAGACATTAGACTGCAAGAAAATAAAGGATGCGACGTGCCACAATTGTAATGAAAAAGGGCACATCAAGACCAACTGCCCTAAGTATGCCAAAAAGCCTGAAGAAGCTAAAAAGACCAATGCTAGGGTCTTTCGAATGGATGCACGGGAAGCAGTTCAGGATGATAATGTGATAACAGGTACCTTCCTTATTAATGACATTTATGCAAGGGTGTTATTTGATTCGGGTGCGGATAGGTCATTTGTAGATAATAAGTTTTGTAAGTTGTTGAATCTGCCTGTTAAAACCCTAAGCGTGAAATATGAAGTAGAGTTGGCCGATGGTACCTAGAAACTGCCTCGACTGTGTTAGATGGATGTTTTATATCCATTAGGAACCACTCCTTTCTGTGATCCTTGCTTCCTTTGAAATTAGCTGGTTTCGACATAGTAATAGGCATGGATTGGTTATCTCATAACCAAGCCCAGATTGTTTGTGACAAGAAACAAGTGGTGATCAAAACTCCGTATGGTGAGCCACTTACCATACAGGGAGACACTCAGTATGGGTTGCCTAAGCAAGTGTCCATGCTTAAGGCATCAAAGTGTTTAAGGAAAGGTTGAGTCATCTACATGGCACAGGTAACTATCAATGAACCAAAACCCAAGGTTGAAGACATCCCTGTCATTTTTGAATATCCAGAAGTATTCCTTGAAGAACTACCTGGTTTACCACCAGATAGGCAAGTGGAGTTCAGAATCGACATTATACCTGGAGCAGCACCTGTTGCAAGAGCACATTACCGGTTAGCCCCAACTGAGATGAAAGAGTTGAGAACTCAGTTGGATGATTTGTTGGCAAAAGGATTTATTAGACCTAGCTCATCCCCTTGGGGAGCACCTATTCTGTTTGTTAAGAAGAAAGATGGATCAATGCGGTTGTGAATTGATTATCGTGAGCTAAACAAGGTTACAATCAAGAACAGATATCCATTGCCCAGGATCGACGATCTGTTCGATCAATTGCAAGGGGCAAGTTACTTCTCCAAGATTGATTTAAGGTCTTGTTACCATCAGTTGAAGGTTAGAGATGAAGATGTACACAAGACTGCATTTAGAACTCGTTATGGTCACTATGAGTTCTTTGTGATGCCTTTTGGTCTCACTAATGCACCAGCAGCGTTCATGGATCTCATGAATCGCGTATACAAGCCCTACTTGGATAAATTTGTCATCGTATTCATCGATGATATTCTTATTTACTCGAAGAATCAAGCTGACCATGAGAAGCATCTTCGTTGTAATCTTAAACTTCTTCAACATGAGAAGCTCTACGCCAAGTTTTCAGAGTGTGAATTTTCGCTTCGTGAAGTCCAATTCCTTGGGCATGTGGTTAGCGAGCGTGGTATCCAGGTGGATCCCGCTAAGATTGAAGCTATCATGAATTGGCAAGAGCCGAAGATGCCCACAGAGATTCGTAGCTTTTTGTGACTGGCAGGATATTACAGACATTTTATTGAGAACTTCTCAAGGATTGCTGCACCCCTAACTTCACTAACACGCAAGAAAATCAAGTTTGATTGGGGTCCTAAGCAGCAAGAATCTTTTGACATTCTTAAGCAGAAGTTGAGCAATGCACCTGTGTTGACATTGCCTGATGGAATAGAAGAATTTGTAGTATACTGCGATGCATCACACACTGGTATGGGATGTGTGCTCATGCAGAAAGGCAAGGTTATTGCCTATGCTTCCCGACAACTAAAAGGGAACGAAAAGAACTACACCACCCACGAATTGGAGTTGGGTGCCGTTGTATTTGCACTAAAGCTATGGAGGCATTATTTGTATGGTACCAAGTGTGTGATCTATTCTGATCACAAGAGCCTTCAACATCTGTTTAATCAGAAGGACTTAAACATGAGACAATGTCGATGGATGGAGACTCTAAACGACTATGATTGTGAAATCAGATACCATCCAGGCAAGGCAAATGTGGTTGCCGATGCCTTAAGTAGGAAGGAAAGGGTTAAGCCCATAAGAATCAATGCCAAGAGCATTGAATTAAAGAATAGTTTGAATGAAAGACTGTTAGCTGCGAAGAAGGAAGCCATGTTAGAAGCTAACTATCCAAATGAAAAACTGGGGGTCACTGCAGAACAGTTATCATATGGTAAGGATGGAATCCTAAGATTAAATGGACGGATATGGGTTCCAATTTATGGAGGACTTCGGGAGGTTATCCTCCAAGAAGCCCACAGTTCTAAATATTCCGTTCATCCTGGGAGCGACAAGATGTACCAGGATTTGAAGGCAAATTATTGGTGGATAGGCTTGAAGAAGTCTATAGCCACTTATGTGGCCAAATGTCTGACGTGTGCTCAAGTTAAGGCAGAACATCAGAAGCCGTCAGGTTTGCTACAACAACCTGAACTTCCCACCTGGAAATGGGAAATGGTGACTATGGATTTTATCACCAAGTTACCTAAGACAAAGCGAGGAAATGATACTATTTGAGTGATAGTGGATAGACTGACTAAGTCAGCCCACTTCCTACCTATTAAAGAAACACACAGCTCAGATAAGTTAGCTCAGCTGTACGTGGACGAGATTGTATCTCTCCATGGGGTGCCAGTATCTATTATTTCTGATAGGGATACAAGGTATACGTCACATTTCTGGAAAAGTTTTCAGCAATCCCTAGGCACTCGACTAAATTTCAGCACTGCATATCATCCTCAAACGGATGGTCAAAGCGAGCGAACAATTCAAACACTGGAAGATATGTTAAGGGCTTGTGTTATTGACCTAGGTGGAAGTTGGGATGATCATCTTCCATTGATCGAATTTTCATACCATAATAGTTATCATTCCAGTATTCAAGCTGCACCATTTGAAGCCTTGTATGGAAGGAAGTGCAGAACGCCCGTTCGCTGGGCAGAAGTTAGAGATGTCCAACTAACAGGACCTGATATAGTCCTGGAGACGACAGACAAGATTGTACAGATAAGAGATCGTCTCAAAGCTGCCAGAGATAGGCAGAAAAGCTACGCAGATAAAAGGCGTAAACCTCTAAAGTTTGAGGTTGGTGACAAAGTGTTACTGAAAGTATCACCCTGGAAAGGGGTAATGCGATTTGGTAAGAAAGGCAAGTTAAGCCTGAGGTACATAGGACCATTTGAGATTATCGAATGTGTCGGAACAGTGGCTTACAAGTTAAATTTTCCTGAAGAGCTCAGTGGAATCCATAATGTGTTTCACATCTGCAATCTGAAGAAATGTCTAGCTGATGAATCACTAGTCATACCACATACGGATGTGCATATAGATGAGAGCCTGAAATTTATGGAAAAACCTTTGTCGATTGAGGATCGACAGGTTAAGAAGCTTCGAAGGAAGCATGTACCGATCGTAAAAGTTAAATGGGATGCCCGTAGAGGTCCCGAGTACACGTGGGAGGTAGAATCCACAATGAAAGAAAAGTACCCTCATTTATTCCAGTAAATCTAGAGGTCGAGATTTCTTTTAAGGGGGTGAGGATGTAACACCTCGTAATTTCATGTCCAATATAATATCAACACGTGTCATAAGCTCTAAACGTGTAACAGATCAGGTGACAAACGAAGAATTTACGTGTGAAAAAGGATTCAAAGTGTCAACAATGGATAATTATACCTTTCAATGACCCTACACGATGTTTATACCCTTAAACGAATGAATTATGAATCATACGAAGCCAATTGTGAAAGAAAGTGAGAGATTACAAACTACAGGGGTTAACTGTGTCAACATGTTTAATTTATACCTCTGAGTGACCTTTTAGCAAACCCAAAGCTTTGTAACGATTAATTATGCTAACTAGAATAGGTGATAAAAATTTCACAAGGTTTCGATAACGTATGAGAAAGTTATGCTAACATTCGTATATGAGGGGTTAAAAGCGTCAACGTTGAAATTTAAGGCTTTTCGGGTAATCATAAAACTAACCAAGGACTTAACAAAGTTTAGTTATGTTTTAGGGTCCTTAAAAATCAATTTGGTGGGTTAAAAGTGCAAAATAGGAAGTTAAAACCACTTTTAAAAGGACCAGGGGCCAAAATGCAATTTATGAAACTTGTTTAACCTGTTCTGGCACCCATACCGGCCGCGTAAGATCCTTAAGGATCCTTACGCGGGCCACCTGAGGACCTGCAGCGACAAAAACAAGCACATGTGGCTGTAAAACCTACTCCACCGCCTTTCAAGGCCTGATTTCGATTCCAGGGGTTGCTCCAATGGTTTGCCATGCATATGGGGCACTTGTACTGATCTGGAATCACCTCATAGACTTGTTTGGCATGATCTAGTGAGATTAAAACCCATATATATAGAGCTCATTGTTTCAACATTTGGGCACTCACTTGAAAACTTTCATAACTTCTTTTCTGGAGATTTCTGGAGCTCAAGACCACTTCCTAAGGACCATTAGTCGTGCATAGGACTTCAGTAAGTGTCCTTAACCTCTCTTAATTCAGTTTTATTAGTTTAATGGCCTAAAGTCAAACCCGTCGTAATTAAGGTTTGACTTAGTGATTAATCACTAATGGTCCAGTCAATTCTCGAATTGAAAGTACCTATAAGTTGGTAATTATGTGGGCAATAAACCCTTAAAAGGGCACCCTCTGATTCCCACTCTAACTAGGTCAATTGTCGGGTCAAACTTGATTAGAAAAAGTCAACAGAAAGCAATTTTTCAAATAAACACATAATTAACAATGTAGAAGCCATACAACCTGTTTTATCACTCATATAACTTGGTAATTAATGTAAGAACATGTCTAAGCATGTTCAACCCGATAATTTTCAGTTTAAGCTCGGTTCGGAACCGAAAGTCGCATAAGTGGACTTTTGCTTTGACTTTCAGTTCTGACCCATTAGAGCATATTTTAGAAATGCCTTAGAGCTTTATTAGGACCAGGTTACATGTTAGTATAACCCTCTGTGATTATACAACTTTGTACCTTAGTTATCCGATTCATTTGCATGTTTCCGTTATATGCTTAAATGTTGACCATTATGCCCTTTTGACCGTAAAACGATATTTTTGAAAATGTAAAAGAATAGAAACCTTTGTTACTGAATTATAAATATGTCCCTAAATTTTCACATCAGTTTGAGGTCTAGATTAGGAGATATGCTCAATAGCGTAATTAGAAAGCTTTTTATTAATTAAACGGCGTAATTAGCATAAATCCTATCTAAAACCAATTTTTGATACCGAAATTTTTACCAACTGATGTAAAATAATATTTTGGGATTTTTGAAGATTTTTATTTATTTTTAGGCTGAGCATAACATAGGGTTATAGCCTTGATTCGGTAATTGTCGGTTTTGCCCTTTAGGCCTATAAAATGAGTTTTACATAATATTTTGATACCAAACCTTTTGCTACTGATTTTATATAATAAATAAAATATTTTGAGTCTTCTGGAATGATAAAAATATCAGCTTTTCTTTAAAACCCCGGAAATCGCTTAAAACCGTCTTTTTACGCGTTTAAAACGCATAGTATGTATTAAAACCATTTTTCTCATATAAGACTTAATACCTACTGATGTTTTAAGCAAATTTTTATATTTTAATAGTAAGCAAAAGTTTTAAACTCAGATTTCAAATTTTGACATTTAAAGCTTATGTGAAATTACCAAAATGCCCCTACGGTGCATAGTTTGGTTATAAAGGGTAAATTTCACATATATGCCATACCCTACTGTTATGAATTATAAAAATAAGTATTTTTATTGAATATATCAGACCTGAAACTCAGATTTATATTTAAACTCTTTTATAAGCTTTAAAATGACCAAAATACCCCTACGGGACATAATTTGAGTTTAAATCCGTTTTAGGCATAATGGAAGGTATCCTACTGATATCACAACATGTTTAAGGCATATTAACTTAGGAAACCTGTTCATGACTCATTTGGTTGCCCGTTACGCACTTTTTGCGTTCGGTACGGTTTATGTAACTAGTTTGCATAAATTACCCGAAACGGGTCAAACCTTATCATTTTTATCTCAAAATCCAGAATGTGTTTAGTTTACCCATATTAAACAAGTATACAAACTTTTCGGGTCTAAACCACATTCTAATCCGGTCTTCGCTTAATCGTGCGTTTTGAACCGTATCTTCTTTTAAAACTAACAGGTCTAAGTTTAGGCTTAATTAAGACCCGTTAGGAATCTAATAGGTTATTAAAAACCTTCGTTCCGGATTAGGAGCCCGGTAAAAGCTACTTGCACTCGCTGATTGTGATATATACTTACTCAGGTAAATACTTTTAACTTATTTTCCCTTATACGGGCTTGGGATACGGTATTATAATAATGCCGCTTGGTCGGGTATGTAGTTGTTTAAATCGGATTGTGATTAATATATTTACATAACCCGTTTTAATCTGTTTTATTTGGTATATGGCCCTTGGGGGGTTAATGACCATGTCCCGGATATCCTTGGCATCATTCATTGAAATGGCCACGACCTAAGCACAGGGTGTAGGCATACACCTGACAGTTGCATATGTAAAAACTGGTAACCCACTTTAAGGAATTAACCTTGTGGGCATTATACCTGTGGCGTGTCAGTTAATCTTGTCCGGCTCTTCTAACCGGCCCCGACGGACGACAAATAAGTGAAACTGTATACAAGATTATTTTAAATAATTGTCCCAAGTTATAAAAGATATTTTGTGCCTTGTGCATTCAAATCAATTTTCTTAAACTCTTTTCAAAATGAGTCGGTTAATTGTATTTACCAGTGTAAACTGACATATTTTCCCAAAAAGGCTAAGTGCAGGTACTAAACGGAATAGGCTGGCTACTCCTAGCATCACTAAAGAGTCTTGCAAGCTTAGATGTTAAAATCTGTTGAACAATGATCCTTTTATCTTTTGATCCGCCTGTGGATCCTTTACAGTCCGTTTGTAATAATTTGATATTACTTTTTATTTGGTTTGTAGTGTGATTCATCTTTTGCTTCCGCTGTGCTTTAAATTGTGTTGTTTGACTATGATGATATCAACTACGTCACGATACTCCCCCACCAGGCCCACCGATAATATGTGGAAATATCGGGGTGTGACACTAATCAACGTGGTAATTAGTAGGTATAGTCACAAGGGACTATGACCATCGTGATTACGCTCACGTTACAAAGTTCAAACGAACTTTGTCTTGACCAAATCATGGTCAAAGCAGAAAGTCAAACACTGTTTGACTTTCTTGTTTAAATACATAAACAAGAGATGAAAAAACACTTACAAGTGTTCAAGGCTGAAAAGAAGACTAAGAATACTTCAAGTAGGAGGCCTTCAACAATGTGAGAGCTTCCAATAAGAGATTAAGTGAAAGGAAATGGAATGAGCAATGAATTGGGCAAAAGAGGTGGGTATTTATAGGAAATCATGAACCGTTTGATCAATGCCAAGTGTTTTTGCATGGATCAAAGCATGATCTTGACCCTACAAATGTTATAATCTGATTAGGGGGCTTGATGAGCACACAAACCGGCCCATAGGTTGCTAAAACAATGGTTAAAAACAATGACAGCAAGCTGTTTTGAAGAAAACAAGTTTTCTGCATGTACCAGCTGTCGCGCCCCGCGAAGACAAAGGTCTCAGCTTACACGTCCCGCGACCTAGTTTGCAGACAGAAGTTTCAAAACTGTCAAAACAGGCCCCTGCATGCTTAAAACTTGATTTTTGATGCATTTAACCCCCGTTAACCCCATTTCAAGGCTCTACAAGGATGTTAAAGCATAGGGGACTTGAAATATGCTTGAAAATATCATGGATGTCGGTTCGTTTGGTCATACGGTCACGTTATTTGGTTAAATACGACGAAACTCGAACGGACGTGAAAACAATCCAAATTGCGCGACGAATGGTATTTTTGCATTCCAATCACTAAAATAAAATATTTTAATGATTACAAAAATTTTTGTATGTTCGGATATGTTCAGAACGTAAGATATGCGCGTAAATGCAAACTTATGCAGTTTTTGACGATTTTAGTCCCTATTGATCAACTAAGCGCATTTTTCGCACACCGAATCATTCAAAGCTTATTTCTAAGCTATGTAAAGGATATTTAGGGTATGTTTAGCTTATGATCTTGTTCCGGAGTGTACGTTGCTATACGAATCGGCATACTTTTGCAGTTTGTCACAAATAGTCCCTATGATCGAATAAACTTGTTTTTGCCATACCAAACCCTTCAAAACTTATTTCTAAGTTATGTAAAGGTTATTTAAGGTATGTTAAGCTTATTTAACTATTCCGGAGTGTATGTCGCGTTAAACTGATTCCGTTTACATAACAATTTGCGTATAACTTTCCAGAAAGCGACTAAGAGCTCGAAATCGAACAAGAATTGATATATGTAAATGTCACATGTATTTGTACAAATCCCAAGAATGAAACACAAGATTTCATTGGATTCATATTTGTATGATGGTCGTAGAGGCACAAATGTCACATATGCATTAGCGACGTTGGATTGAATTGCTGAACGACTATGATTGTGAAATAAAGTACCACCCGAGAAAGGCGAACGTTGTAGCAGACACCTTGAGCCGCAAGGAACGAGTTAGAACTTTGAGAGTTCGAGCATTAGAGATTACAATTCACACGGTTCTTACCACACGAATTCATAATGCACAACAGGAAGCGCTTAAGGAAGAACATATTCGAGAAGAAACACTTCGAGGCATGGAAAAAACAATTTGTGCCAAAAGAAGATGGAACTTTATACTTTGTGGGTAGAATTTAGGTTCCACTCTTTGAAGGCCTTCGAGATCTTATTTTTGAGGAAGCTCATAGGTGGCCTAACCTCAAAAAGGATATCGCGACTTATGTCGGAAAATGCTTGACTTGCGTAAAGGTCAAGACAGAATATCAGAAACCCTCAGGTTTGCTACAACAACCCGAGATTCCCGTTTGGAAATGAGAACAAATATCGATGGACATCATTACGAAGTTACCCAGGACTTTAAGAGGCCACAACATGATATGGGTAATCGTCGATAGATTGACAAAGCTTGCACACTTCTTGCCGATTTGGGAGAAGGATAGCACAAAGAAACTATCGGAACTCTATCTCAAAGAAATAGTGGCTCGTCATGGAGTGCCTATTCAATCATTTCAGACCGAGACAGTCACTTTATTTCAAGAATTTGGAAGTCATTCCAACAGGCCTTTGGATCTCATTTAAATCTAAGCATGACCTTTCATCCACAAAAACTGATGACCAGAGTGAACGGAGAATCCAAACACTCGAAGATATGCTTCGTGCGTGTGTTATGGATTTGGGCGGCAACTAGGATACTCATTTACCTTTGGTTGAGTTTTCCTACAACAACAGCTACCATACAAGTATACAAGCTGCACCGTTTGAAGCTCTCTATGGTCGAAAGTGTCGCTCTCCGCTATGTTGGGCGGAAGCGGGCGATAAACAACTAATTGGTCCGGAATTAGTCCAAGAGACTATGGATAAAATCTTTCAGATCAGAAACCGTATCAAGGCGGCTCGCGATCGACAAAAGACGGAAGCCATTATCTTTCGAGGTCGGAGACAATGTCTTGTTGAAAGTCTCACCTTGGAAGGGCATAGCGAGATTCGGTAAGCGTGGAAAGCTTAACCCTCGATATGTAGGACCATTTGAAATCTTAGAAAAGATTGGCACTGTTGCCTACAAGCTGAAGTTACCAAACGAACTTAGTAGTGTGCACGACAAGTTTCATGTGTTGAATCTTAAAAAGAGTCCAATGCAAGATGTAACATCCGAAAAAAAAGGATGCCAAAACCCGACTCATTTCAAAAACCGGATCTGAAAACGTAATGTGTGGTATCAAAATCCAAAGTTGCATAAATATAAATATTAAATTAGAATATCAACCATCTGAAACTGACGGAAACCTCTTTACTTCAAATTGTAATACCAACCATTTAAAGAATTCTTATGAGGACCCTTCAATTCGCAACACAATTTGACACTCCGTAAATATACACAGGGCTGCTAATCGTCACAAGAAAAAAAAGAGAAAACACACACCACACTCATCTTCCTTTGTTTGCCCCATTATCATGGTTGACAACCCCCGGTTCGAACCCATCTCGCCGGTCCATTTTACTTGTGGTTTGTCTATTTGAAGCAACAAAACGTTTCTAGTACCACGTTAAAAGGTTATTCGTTTCTAGTACTCCACGGGAAGTCCAATAACTCGGAACCACTTGCTAACACCCATGAGCACCACATCGATGTTGCTATAATCTTGCCGCCACTTGTATTCCGATCAAGCTTTGCTGGTATCAAAACGAGCATCACTCGAACCATTCTACTCGTCTTGTTGTACCGATTAGAACTTAATAATTTCTTTTCTTAAACGAAATTTGGTAGTCTTTCACGGAGAAGACGAAGACTTCTACTGTTCGGTTAAAAATTTCAAGTTTCACGTTTTGGGATTCTATATGTGCAGCCAAGGATTTGGATCATCTTGACTCCAAAACTCAAATAAAAATCATTTATATTTTAGATAATAAGATGGAGTTGGCTAAGTTAAATCATTTCAACTAAATATAACTAGTAGTATACCCGTCCGGTGGACGGGGTTTTTAACGTTGACATAAGAATTATTTCTTTGCATTCTAAACAAAAAAATATTATTTGTTTTAAAAAGAGCCAAAATGTGTGTTACCATACTCAATCAATAGGAAAAAGAATGTTTTTACCCACTCGGTGACCCAGGTACTTTAATGTCATAATAGCATCACTATATATAATTGTATTTTAAACAAAAAACATTTTGTTCAAGACTAATGTACATCCCGTTAACATTAGTAGTCCATAGAGGACCTACAATGATAGGAAGTAATTGTTAAGCAACCTAAACATAACAACGTATATACTCGGGTAATAATGAAAACAAAAGCATCAGCAAGAACGCATAGCAGAATAGAAAAGTGTGATTAAAGAAAAATGTTGACTGCATTTTGACATTTAATAGTAGTAGATGCATACCCAACCATAAAGATAACAACCGAGACCCCACACCAAATGGATCTATTTCACAGAGCCAAATAATCAAGACTTAAATAACATTTTTAAGTTAATAACTTTAACATGCATTACCCAACCATAAAGATAACAACCGAGACCCCACACCAAAACCATGCATTTTGTCTGCAAAATACTCGCCGGCATACATGTCACCATTTCTGCATTCATCACGTAATTAATCACACATAAGCTCAAATCTTATAATAATTTTACAGAGAAATAAAAGAAAAACTACAAGAGGATTAGAATATTAAAACTCAAAACTTGTGATAAATCTTGGTGAGGAATATTTGAACCATCATAGTTGGTATTTTGTTTCAGAATGTTCTCATTGTTTGTAGACAAATTATGAAAAAGGGAAATGCAGAATTTTTTTTTTTTACTTAAAGACACCTTTGTACATATATGTTCGCTATCACACTTTTTTCATAAGATCAACTAATACTTCTTTATGTCCTTAATTGTTAAAAAACTAACGGAAATGCTAGAAAAATCACTAACGTTTGTAACATCAAGCGAGCTGAAACAAAGTACAAAAACACAGATATAAATATTAACACAATATTTTTGACCCATATGTCAAAAATTGCTTATTTATCAAGTAACTAAGCGTTATTATTGCATTTTGGCAAGAACCATGGTTTGTTACCCAGTTGTAATTAAATGTTAATAAAAAATAGAACTCACAAATCTGGTCTATATTAGGTGGTCTGTGGTGTGCCTAATTTATCAAGTAAATAAAACCCAATATCAGAGCTTAATTCCTCTTCATACCATATACATGATCCTCACAATGTAAGAACGACAAATACCCGAAACCTTATTATTTGTAATTGCTAATTAAAACTGCTCATTTGCTTATTGTGTTTTGACTTTCACACATCAGGTAAGGGTAAAATAAGCAGATTGGGAGTGGTTTATTAAAACTTATTGTACAAATTTCATCATCCGAGTCTCCTTATTTCATAAAACCATAAGCAGACTCAATAATCAATCCGAGTACCCAAACAGAGTATACATCAATACACCAAATAGAGCTAAAATTTACCTGAAATGGTAGTAACCAAGCCCATGTTTCACACCGCCTTTAAACTCGCCAAAATACTTATTACCATCTTCACAAGTATGCACCCCAAACCCATGACACTGACCCTTGATCCACTCACCAGCATACATATCCCCAACATAATATCGATAAACCCCAAACCCTTGCCTCAACCCCTGCCTATACTGACCCCGATACCGGCTCCCTTTAGCCCAAGTTTCGACCCCTTAACCATCATACTTTTGATCAACCCAATCACCTTCATACCTTCCATTCAACTTATAATAATACACCCCACTTCCAGAACACTTTCCCTTATAAAACTCACCCTCATACACATCCCCATTGCTGTAAACCTTCACCAAGAACCCCGAAACTTCGCTTTCGACAACCCGGTTCACTGAGCCAATTGACCAAACAACTGGTGTGCGTGAACTTGACCCGTTTGAAAAAAGCTTCAAAATTGGGAACTTTCTTGAAACAAACAACCGAATTGAAGGATACCCAATACGATACAATCCATATACAGTAAAGGCACTAAAAGATACTAACAACAACATGTAAAGATACAAAGATTCATGATTGTTAACCAAAAAAAGGTAAATTGAAGGTAAACAGGAAGATTACAACCCGTGAAGGGGTTCTAATCCAGAACAGCTTCACATAACTGATGTATAACAACTTTAAAGCCACTGATTTAGTGGCTAAAAGTGCTTCGGAAGATGAACAACAACAAATTAAGATAAGAAGCTTACATTCTGACCGAATGCAGACTGACCAGAGTAAGGCTGCGAGTTTGACTATTGTTGTTGTCCAGATGCATTACTCCCTCTCTACGAACACATACTTTTTTCACACGAACAATAAATTCAAACACCTGCAATTTACTACAATTCCATAGATTGAAACCCTAACACATTAAAACGTAAATTACCCGAGCAGGCTTTGGAGCAGGCTTGTCAATAACGGGATCAACAATTTGATTTGAGAACAACAGAGCATATCGATTGCGATGGCCACTGGCAATGGAACAGAATAAAAGCTCTCTGATTACGGATTCACGTGATTTGAACAGCCTGAATAATTGTTAACGGAGGTGTGTATCTAGGGTTTAGAAATCGCCGATGGTTCAAGCGAGAGAGATGGTGGTGCAGCCGAATTTAGGGTGTGTGGTAACAGGATAGTCGAGATTGGAATATAAAGAAAGAGTAGAAGCAGTTGAGTTGCTGAACGTGGGACCGAATAAAGTGATAACCGCCCAAAATGAGGAAAGAGACTCCTAAACCTCCGGTAACTGCTGGTTTTACAGTTATTTTGGTGAGTTTAAAGGGCCAGGATTTAATCTTAGGGAGATCTAATGGTTATTATTCATTTTGATAGTGGTTACAAACCACGCTGTCTATAATATATATAATATATATTAAAATATGGATTCTGTTTACAAGCCAAGATGAACACCATTTCTCTAAACCCAAAAGGAACTCACTGTTCTTTTGTTGGTCGTAATTGGCCTGGTCTTAGTAATGAAGATGACATGACAAATTATTTGTTAACTGTTTTATGGTTCCATCTCTAAACCCACATTTTCGTTTATTTATATATTTATTTTTGGTATGTTATGTATGACCTTTAAACATAAAATAAGCTATTGACTAATAACTTGTGTTTTACCTAAAATTAAACTCTTAACCAAATTCCTTAAGTTTCACTATTTATATTTCTGTCTCGTTTATTTATTTATTATTTTAATCAATAATTAAGAAAAATGGTTTTCGAAATTGATCGTGAGATTCTAAAATTGATAAATCTCCTAAGCAAAAGGATTATTTGCACAATATAAAAAATAGACGATCAAAATCAAACCTTTTATATTGTGGGAACACTACATATAGGGTTGTAAACGAACCGAACGTTCAGCGAACAGTTCGTGAACCGTTCGGCGGGAAGTTCGTTTATGTTCGTTCGTTTAGTAAATGAACGAACACGAACAAGAAATTTCGTTCGTTAAGTTAAATGAACGAACATGAACAGAGGTTGCGTTTGTTCGTTTATGTTCGTGAACGTTCGGTAATGTGTTCGT
This sequence comes from Helianthus tuberosus, assembly GCA_030545235.1. Lineage (NCBI taxonomy): Eukaryota > Viridiplantae > Streptophyta > Magnoliopsida > Asterales > Asteraceae > Helianthus > Helianthus tuberosus. The sequence goes on along the minus strand of CM060401.1, from coordinate 71,082,566 downwards.
TTATGTTCGTGAACGTTCGGTAATGTGTTCGTTTATGTTCGTGAGCGTTCGGTAATGAGTTCATTTATGTTTGCTTGTTAATATTTATTTGTGTTAGTTCGTTAAAGGTTTTTATATGTTGTATTTTGTTTTATTATTTCTAGTTTTTAAAATTTTGAAACCCTAGTTATCTTATATGCCTCTCAAAACATCTCTCATTTCACTATTTCAATTTTAGTTTGTGTTAAGGCTTAACAAACTCTTAATTTTGTGTTTATCATGTTTTTGATAATCACGCCAACTCTGGTCGGATAATTATGTTAAGTGGTTATTTATTTTTTGTGGATTCTTCATAATGTTTGTGATGAAAATGCAGATTTTATTCTAAAATGAATATTGTGTTCATAAACGTCGTTTGTATTCATTTATATTCATGAACATTTGTTAGAGTTCATTAGCATATGGTAAGTGTTCGTGAACAGTTCACGAACATGTTCGTTTCCTTAATGAACGAACACGAACAAGAAATCTCGTTCGGTAAGCGTTCGGTAAGCGTTCATGAACAAGCTTGTTCCTTAACGAACGAACACAAACATGGCCTTGTTCGTGTTCGTTCGGTTCGTTTACAGCCCTAACTACATATATATATTCATCGGCAAGGGTTAGTTAATTATGAAATGAAGTTTTTGTAATCAATATTTATCTAGTTGCTAATATTAATTTATGGGGTATATTATTTATAATTTTTATTAGACAAAGTATAAGATTTATTTTTATAAGCTTTATCTTTGTTGTGGAGTATTTAGTATTTTACTTTATATATTAGGGTGACTATTCGTCTTACAACTTTACTCAAATCGTGCGGTGTTTTGACAAGATTAAGCAGGAACGCAAACTGTGAGTAGATTCGACTCTTTTCCCCTTTTTGCCATTAACTCTTTTTGGGTGTATCTCGTGCTCGATTTCAAATTTATTAATTAAATTGATAACATGCTATTCGATGTGTTTCTATGTGTCACTTGTTGCTAATTTCTATTGTTTCTCTATACGTGCATCTATATGTTACTCGCTTTGTGTCACAGGTTTCGCGTGGATCCACCTGGCTGACCGGTTCCCCACGGCCATGGGTCGAACTCGGTATCGCCATCATTGTTTCGCAGATTCGCCTTTCGGGGCTTGAATCTCTCTATGTGTCAGTTGTTACTATTATTACTATGTTGTGTTGCTTATGATATTTGTGATGTATCTTGTTGTAATGTATGTCATAGTTTCACATTTCTAAAGGCATGTTATAAATTATGTATTTTTTCAAAAAAAAAAATATTTCAAAAACGTTTTTAAATAAAAACCGAATCTATTCACCAACATGTTTGTTGACCCAAAACTCTTTTACGCGTGATACAGGTACACAAGGGTGGGCTGATTTTGAGTTGAAGACACGTAGGACTACCTTAGTAATAAACCGGATAAGTTATGTTTCTTTTATTTATTTGAATTTGTAACTTGTTGTTAACATTTGAATTCTATGTTATGTGAGACAATTTAATATTGATGCTTTAAATACTTTAACTTTTAAATAGTTGTTATAAGCTTTGAGCAATCAATCATGCCCCGTACCATTCCGCTGCGGGTCGGAGTGTGACACAAGAAACATTTATCATCCCTACGGAGGAGATTCACATTGACAACAAACTTCAATTCACTGAAGAACCTGTTGAGTAATGGATTGGAAGATCCAGAAAACACAAAGGAGTCGTATCAAATTACTAAAGTTCGTTGGAACTCTCGACATGGAACCGAGCATACTTGGGAAGGTGAAAATCAAATTAAAGCCAAATATCTTCACCTTTTCGCGAAGACTCATGCAAAGGATGACTCAACATGAATTTCGGGATGAAATTCTTATAACAGAGGGAGAATGTGACAACTGCCACTTTCTGGCAATTTTCGTACATCTAAATTATACATTTAAGCTATACAGTTATGTGTGAAATACTTATTTATGATGTACATTATTCATTTTTATTGGTTACATCTGAAACAACTTAAACAATGCATCGAAACAACTAGTTTAGTACCTAGTAGATTAGTGTGCTGACGGAAACGCAGGATCCGCAAAAACCACCTTAATGTCATATTCAGGACTCAGACGAAAGTCCAACATCAAATATACATTATACCCTAACTAGGAATGCAAGGGTTTGGTTTAATACCTTCCCGAAGTCCGATAACACTAAAAACTGTCCGAAAAGCACTAAAAGTCACAAATTAGGCACTTTTCTGCAGAAATTCAGCAGAAATAAGCATTGTAAACTTTTTACAATGTGTAAAATTGTTGTTTAACTTAGAACTCATATGAGAATCCCTTGGGGTATCATTTAAACCAATAACCATATCAATTCCTACATCTTACACAAGCCAAGCATTCAATTAACGACTAACAGAACCAACGTCAAATGAATATCCGAACAATATCTAAACTTTTTTTAGTAACCATCTAACATTATTTGGGTCATTTAAGGCTAGTAATGATCACTTAACACCTTGAAACAATTGAATCCCTTAAACATCTAAGCTTCCTAATATTTGTCTAAGAATTCTAACACTTTAAACAAGTTCAAACAATTCACAACATACACCCCCCCCCCATTCTTGACCGCCACATGTGCCCCCCCTGTGACAACTGTCAAAATTGCAGGTATCCGTACAACTATTGAACCATGATTAGTGCTTAATGACTGTGCTGCATTTCAATTAGTAATTTGAATTGCTTCTGATTACTGCTTAATACATACATGTGCATCACATATTGCAAATGACATCTCATTATTGCATGAGAACTTTATTAACTCAAATGACGCACAAAACACAGTTCGCACAGTTATCAGACAAATCAGAAAAATGCTGAGGGAGTTCAGTACATAGACAGATAATGTGTTGAGATACAGAATGGGCCAGAAACCAAGTATGACACTAGTATAGTGTGTAGGAAAGTAAGGATCAGAAAACTGCCTTCCTAGAGATAGTTTAAGTGCCGGAAAGTGCCTAAAACTCACATAAACTGCAAAATTCTGCAGAAAAACAGCAAATTCAGCATTTGAACACTCTTATATCATGCATAAATATGCTTAAATGATCCTGAATGCTTTCCTAAGTGTCGGGAATTGAAACTGTCACAAAAGGATACATAAAGCACACTAAACTGCAGAGTTTAGCACCTTAACGAACCGGTAACCAACCGAACAACCGGACACTACCTGAAACACCAAATTTTCACTAGAATCAATGTTTTGACATTACCAAGCTAGTTATGATTCCCGAACACCATAACACACTGTATAAATATAAACTAACTAAACATCTAACTATACCCTTACATTTCAACTAATAACTAACTTAATGGTTATAACCTATCCTACTACCCCCCTCCCCCACCTATGTAATCGGCCAACATGGCCCCCACACTTAAGATTTTATGAGATTATTATATTTGATCTTGTCTCTACTTTAATGACATATTATTCAATGGAGAAATGGTTTGAATGGGTTATAAGTAAACACATTAGGCTTCATATCATTCACACCAACACCTTCATCTTTCTCTCTTCCTCTTGCTTGGTTCTCGGCCGAAACCCAACAACAATACCACCACCATCATCACTCATTCCTCATACATTCTACATATAAATTAAACCAAGGTGTTAGAAGGTGCACAAAGGAGCTAGGAGCTTGTAGAAGTTCAAGGACCTTCTTCATTTGCTTTTATCCACTCTATTTCTTCTCTTGATCATCCCTAGCCTTGAGCTAGTGGTAAGAACATCATACACTCCATTTTACATCATATCTTAGTGGTTAAAGAATGATACATAATGTTAATCTTGAAGAACACTAAGAATAAAGAGAATGAAACTTGAACATAAGCTTAAATCATGAAGAAATCATGTTGTTTATGTGTTGATTTACTTGTTGATTGTTGTTTTCTTATGAAAATGATGTAGATCATCATATGATCTTGCTAGATCATGATTAAAAACATAATCTAGCAAGATGAGAGGATGAAAGTGTTAAAGATTAATGGATCATCCTGACAAGAGTCATGAACTTGAATGAATATAGAGTTTTCTTGTTAAGTGATGAACAAAGTAAGTTTAAAGTCTTGTAAATCTAAAGATTTCAAGAATGATTTTTCGAGAAACCAAGTTAAAAATACAAGTTTTACTTAAACTTGGTTCTTAAACAAATAAACCTTATTTTTGGTGGTTAATAAAGTGTAGAAACACTTATGTAACAAGAAAAATCCAAGAAGAAACATTTTTTGAAAATATGATTATAAGTTGTAAAGATCTAGATTCTTCAAAAATGATGTTTTTAAAGAATCAACCACACTTTAAAGGGTAACAAGACTTACTAAATACATTAGTAAGTTACTACAAATTTTTATAAATTTTCAAGTTAATGAAGTGGTAGATTATGCTTCTTTTTGGCAAAATTGGTAAGTATAAATTGTTTATTGTTGATTGATTGTGTTGATGTACAAAAGAAAATGATATACCTTCAAGGTATGGAAACCTCCATTTTTAGGGGAAACTATGGCAAAATTTTTTCTAAAAACTAAACACCTAGAAAAATATTTCTAAACAAATATTTACAAGTGTATTTCAAACCATGAATTTTTACATAAACTTTGCCATAATTTTTGTTTCAAAAATTATAAATATTGGAGGTTGGTTTTTATAAATAAAAGTGACTAAATATGTATTTAGGGAAATATATATTTAGAAGACACCATGTGTGTGATTATTTGTATATTATGTGTATTAGTTATATTATTTTAGGACTTGAAATAATATAACTCATCAAAATACCAAGAAGCTACAATCCAAAATATCACCAAAATCCCAAGAATATGAATATATAAATTATACTCAAAATATTGGTGAAACCGAACAAGGAATATAACTTACAAAACATTCCAGAAATATTATTCACAAGTATATTTTGGTAAATAATATTTTGGACACCAAGTGAATGAAAATATGATTTTCACACTTATTACAAAATTTATATCATATTTTGACAAGAAGAATATATATTATTTTCGGGTGAATAAAAATATATATTTTCTTGGAATTATTAGAAGGTATATTATTTTTGGAAGAAATATATATTTTCTCAAACAAACATCAAATATATTATTTTTGGGAGAAAAATAAGTTTATATATATTTTCTAAGTTAGACTTGAAAATATGTTGTTTTGGAACTTATATGAAAATACAAATATTTTTGCCAAAGGAAAATTATAAGTAATTTTTCTAAGTGATATTTCTTAAAATATTTATTTTGGAAATATATATGGATTTTTATTAAGCATATTATTCCGGAAAAGTTAATATAACATTAAGTATAAGGATACTTAATAATTACAAGAAATACGTATTTTGGTACGTATAAATACACACCGGAATACGACACTGATACATGGAAAAAATATACAAGTATATGTGTGACAACCTGAGTTTTCAAGGTCTTTCCTCGACACGTTACTTGTTTACAAGTTCTGTTTTCGTAATTTGTTTGCGTTATAGCATGTGCACGTTTGACATACGATTAATGTGTTGCATTATGGTTTGGTTAGTTAATATAAACTCTTGAACTATTGAAAATTAAAAAAAAAGAAATAATCCATGCAACCTCACCCGACGAAAAACCATACTCGACGAAACATGGGTTTTTCGTCATCACCTTGTATACGACGAAACATTGGTTTTTCGCCGTATGGGCCTTCGGCCCAGATGAGGCAAAGTAACGACTCAGTTATATTGTTTTTGTATTCACGATTACGTAAGGCGATAGTTATCAAACCCTAGCTCGCTTTCCCCATCAACAAACAGACGGCAGCCTTAGCTTTTCTTGAAGGATCGTCTTGATTTTCCGATCTTATTCTCTCAGTTAGTATGTCCCGATCGTTACTCATTTGTGATCCTCTTATTGTGCAAGATTGTATGGCTACTTGTTAATGTGTAGAATCATAGAGTCTTTGCTGAAAATGTATTTGTAGATTTGAATGGAATAATTGGTCTCGAGGATCCTTACGGGAAATAGAACTATGTGTCGTAATCATAGAATTCGTGTTATCATATGTAGAAACTGTCTAGGATCAGATTTGTGTGTTATGCTGTCAAGATATAGTTGATTTAGAATTTTGAAACAAAGTGCCACGGAATCGAGTAGAACGTGTACTGGTTGATCGATTTTGGTGTTCATGTGTGAATCCATTATTCTGATTAAAGTGTCATATTAGGATCTTGTTGGTAAACATAATGATGTTGTATTGTGTGCTGCTATACTCGTGATCTCGACGTCAAGGCTGTAGGTGATTAGGGTTTCTGTGTGAGCACGATTAACTGGTAAAGTGACGAAACTACCCTGTCGACGAAATACTTGGTGTTTCGTCACCCAACTTATCGACGAAAGACTTTGATGTTTCGTCGCCCACCTGCCGACGAAGAACTTTGATGTTTCGTCGCTCTGAAGGAAACTCATCAACAGACTGTGGTTTATCATGTGTATGAAACTTGAATGATTATTATCTGCCTGTTAATGATGTTAATTATGATCGAGGAAAACATGATTTGCTTATGAAGAATAGCTCACTTAACTGTTAAGTACTATTACGAAACATGCATGTGAATTGTGGATTTGTATGAGTTCGAATAGCTGTTATGTGTTATTCAATGATCATTGCTTTGAATGCGCACCACGGTTATAATTTATAGGCGAACCATGCGAATATAAACTGATTACATATACATGAACACCATAGGACTTGATTGATTAAGTGTGTGTGAGTAGCTAGTCACACCGAGCAAACCAAGGTGAGTTCACTTCTCTCAAAACCAGCATGCGTCCGGTGGGGACAATCAAACTAATAAAACTTGTTAACGGATTTTCGTAAACCCATATCCTCGTAGGGGATATGAGGCGGCTTTCAAGTACCCACATCCTTGTAGGGGATGTGAGGCGGATTTCACAAACGCATATTCTTGCAGGGAATATGCAACGGTTTTCTGTAAACGTTGATGTTGGATAATACACTCACTTCTATCACCTAAGTCCCATCATACTACCGGGTTAGTTGCTTGTAGGGCAACAGGGTTATTAGTTGATAGTTCTATTAGGTTTGGCACCCTCACGACGTACCTGGATAGGACGGGCTTGAACTAATAACTTTAAATCATGACCAATGTTTGATAGAGCATTGGAAAAGGGCAAAAAGGGCCGTCTACGGTATCGAGTTATTATCAACATTGCATAACATATCATATCATAAGTCACTACTTGGTATTAAACGGCTAAAACAAACTGTGAACTCACCAGCGTGTCTGATACACTTTTCTGCATGCTTGCAGGTCCTTAGGTATACCGTTATAGAACTTGCAGTCTGGGAAGCTGGAGTGGTCATGGGTCGTGGCCTTTGGAACGCTTCTCAATGTTGCATTGTTGAACACTTTATTTAAACAAACTACTATGCTTCCGCTGAACATGTTGATTTTATTAAATGGTGTTTGAATTATACAGTTATATTTAATGAAAGGTTTTATCTTATCTTTTATGTCTGTGGTTCAATGTGATTAGTGGCTAGATCCTGGTACGTCACACGCCTCGCGGGGGTTTCCGCTTGTGGTATTTTTAGGGGTGTGACAGTTTGGTATCAGAGCCACTGGTTATAGTGAACTAGGTTTTTTAAAACGTTTTCATAAAACAAGACTATAACCAAACAACATCGAAGCGACCATGACACTCAGCTCCAGATTGCAAGGTTTGTCCTCTGTTTACCCTTATGCATTACTTGCTCAGTAGTTACACACACACAAGTTTCATGAAACTACATATTAGATAACCTGATGTGATTACCTGTGCTGCATGTTTTAGTGAAGCTAGATAGTGTGGCACTACCCTTCGACTCTTGTGATCCTTAGTCTTGTAATGCCTTTTGTTTTGCTATTTGAATGTGGGGAAAATTTTTAGCACTAGTCAAGAGGCACTGAGATAAGCATGCAAATTGCCTTATTATTATGGGTGCACACATAGTGATAACGTGGGGGTGCATGTGAGTCCCAGTGAGGCTTAACGAGTGTGGAAAGGGTTCCGCTCTGTTGTTTGATGTAAACTTTGTAGTTTTCAACGTGAGGTTTGACTCCTACCTTATCTCGATTCTTAAACTTTTTCCCTCTTCTCATATAGAATCATGAGCAGACGAGGCCATGGAAGTGGTCACATTGCAATGACTCAGGCTGAGTTGACGAACTTAATTAACACACGTGTGGCTGAGGCCTTGGCAGCCTACCAAGCTGGTACGATATGTGCCAAATATTCTTTATTCTTGTATCGCGTACCCAATTCTTACCCGTGTGCTGTATTTTCTTTCGTCCTTAGGTCTCCAAGCAAATCAAAACCAAAACAATCCACCTGTGTGTACGTTCAAAACATTCATGGATTACAAGCCTCAAACTTTCAATGGAGCTGAAGGTCCCGTGGGACTGCTCTGTTGGTTCGAGAAGGCTGAATCTGTTTTTGCTATGTGTAACTGTCCAGAGGGGGACAGGGTGAAGTTTGCTTCTGGCACCTTGGAGGATGGTGCTCTGACTTGGTGGAATGCTCAGGTGCAGATGTTGGGCGTCGAGATGGAAAACGCGACCACTTGTGATGATTTCAAAGAGCTGATTCGGGAAGAGTACTGCCCTCGGGATGAAATTCAAAAGTTGGAAAACGAGTACTATAACCTGAAGATGGAAGGATCAGAGATCGAGGCTTACACGAAACGGTCTCACGAGCTGGCAAACATGTGTCCTAATTTATCCCGACCACCACCTCGCAGGATCGAGCTCTACATTAAGGGATTGGCACAATCGGTTAAGAGGTTAGTCACTGCAGCAAATCTCAACGACCTACCCCGGATTATCAGATTGGCTCACAAGATTACTGATCAGGAGGTGGAGTGTGGCTTGCTGCCACCCCGTATTGCTGCTACTACTACTGCTGCTACAGTTACCACTACCACCGACAACAAGCGTAGGTGGAATGACTCAGATAAGGCAACAAACTCGAATCAGTCACAAAAGAAGCCCGATAACAACAACAGCCGCAAGTTTAGTCAATCATCTTCGGTTAATCAGAATCAGAACCATAGCCAGACTTCCGGTTATGCAGGAAAACAGCCGAAGTGCAATAAGTGTGGTTTCCACCACTTTGGCCAGTGTAGCCGTGCATGTCAAAGGTGCGACAAGTTGGGTCATATGGCGAAAGATTGTAGAGCTCCACACCCCAAGCAACAGCAGCAACAACCTCAGCCACAACAACAGAGGCAATAACCCCAGCAGAATCGGGGTAATCAGAGGGGATGCTATCAGTGCGGCAGTGAAGGGCATTTCAAGAAGGATTACCCGCAGTTGAATCCAAATGCCAACAATAACAATGGGGGTAATCACCAGAACAACAACAACGCGGGAAACAACAACAATGGGAATAACGGAGGGAATGGTGCTCGTGGTAGGGCGTTTACTATTGGGGCAGGCGATGCAAGGAACGATGGCAACGTCGTGACCGGTACGTTCTCTATTAATGGTATTATTGCTTCTGTGTTATTCGACTCTGGTGCCGACTGGAGTTATGTGTCTTTGGGATTCAGTTGTCAGCTAGGGTTGACTCCTGGGCCTCTTGTAAACAAGCATGTAGTGGAAATAGCTGATGGCAAGTCGATAGAAGCCACACATGTACTCTTAGGGTGTAAACTCGGTCTTCTAGGTCAAGTGTTCGACATTAACCTTCTTCCCATCACCCTTGGTAGTTTTGATATAGTCATTGGTATGGACTGGTTGTCCAAACACGGAGCAGACATACTTTTCAAGGAGAAGATCATGCGTGTACCTCTTCCTAGCGTGGAATCATTATCTGTCCAGGGTCATCGAAGTGGTGCAACCGTCAACATCATTTCATCCATGAAAGCCCAGAAATGTTTACGGAAGGGCTACCCTGCTATTCTTGCACTTGTTACTGATACTCGGCCTGAAGAGAAGAAAATCGAAGATTTACCAGTCGTACGGGAGTTTCCTGACGTTTTCCCCGAGGAACTTCCAGGTTTACCTCCACAACGTCAGGTGGAATTCCAAATTGATCTTACACTAGGAGCAGCTCTGATTGCTCGTGCACCTTATCGTCTTGCACCTGGAGAGTTGCAAGAATTGTCCAATCAACTCCAAGAACTGTTGGATAAGGGCTTTATCCGACCCAGTTCTTCGCCTTGGGGAGCCCCGGTGTTGTTTGTAAAGAAGAAGGACGGGTCCTTTCGCATGTGTATTGATTATCGCGAACTTAACAAGGTGACGGTCAAGAATCGTTACCCTTTACCTCGCATTGACGACCTGTTCGACCAGTTGCAAGGGTCGAGCTTCTACTCGAAGATTGACCTAAGATCGGGCTACCTCAGATGAGAGTCTGAGAGGAGGATGTCCCAAAAACCGCCTTTTGCACACGGTATGGCCATTATGAGTTCCTAGTTATGCCATTTGGGTTGACTAACGCACCAGCGGTATTCATGGATCTCATGAATCGCGTATGTAAACCATACCTTGATGATTTTGTCATCGTGTTCATCGATGACATTCTGATCTATTCTAAGAGCAAGGAGGACCACGAACGACACCTACGTCTTATCTTGGAGCTCCTGAGGAAGGAGCAGCGGTACGCGAAACTCTCTAAGTGTGACTTCTGGATTCGAGAAGTACACTTTCTCGGCCACATCATTAATGAAACGGGAATACACATGGATCCTGCTAAGATCGACTCAATCAGGAATTGGGCAGCACCAAAGAATCCTTCGGAGGTGCGACAATTTCTTGGTCTCGCTGGGTACTATCGAAGATTTATTGAGGGTTTTTCTAGGATCGCTCAACCTCTCACTGCTCTGACACAAAAAGGCGTTGTATATTCTTGGGGAACAAAGCAGGAGGATGGATTCCAACTTCTGAAGCAAAAACTCTGCAGTGCACCGATTCTGTCTCTACCAGAGTGTCACGGCCCCAGCTCCGGTTTGACCCGGTCAGGAGCCGCGGGACAGGAACCCGTGGTATTTATTAATTGATGCGACAACGGAAGATTTATCAGGATCTTTTATAACTTGAAAATGGCCGATTTTTTTATTTCATAATTCGGGATAAACCCCGTAAGTTACAATAGAGGAATTTCACTAGGAAATTCCCTGATTTATAAAACATGTTTATTTATTTTAACTGAGCCACCTCTTCAAGCTTGTTAGTGCTCCGTAGCACGTTTTCCTTGATTTACAGCAGGTCGCCTGAAACATGTTTTAAAAATATTTTATCAGCGGGGAAATACTGGCGAGTCATTCAAGTATATAAAACGACACATTAGTTATTAATTACAGCATAAGAGCGATTACAATGGCTTCTATCTTATTTTTATCTGGCACCGTGTCACCTGGTGACGATGGTCATACCACTATTGGGTCTTTCCCCAAGTAGTGATGATTATCACTGTTAGGATTTATTAGCCTAACTGTGAGGATTTAGTAGTGTACACAATACCCCAATTAGCCAGTGATTCAAGATAACCATGACTTAATCCCTGTAATTATAACTTTTTGAAAATGCTTGGAGTATTGTAAAAATACTGTTGATAAAAAGAGAATGACTCACATTGCAGATTTATACGGGCAGAGTTTAGCCTACTGATTAGCCTTGTAACCTAATTTAAATAACAATGCACATGAACTAGGTCAGTAACTAATACAACATTTACGATAACTCATGAAATTAAAACCCTCACAACGAATGACAAAGTGTTATACTTAAACATCCATCGAATTCACGACTAATGAAAAAGTATGGCCCTAATGTGGGCAGCACTTAAACATCCATCGGATAGTTTCAATCGATCGGACATTGAATCGTAGCAGCGATCGAGTTAATACCCGGTATTGTAGCAGCGCCTCGCTATAATAAAAGTAAATTTCGAATTTGAGTAGCCAAACTTCATTTTTGTGAAATGTTTTCGACATCAGTGAACTGCTCATGACCCGTTCTATTTATAGGTGAAATTTGGGTCTCACGCGGCCCGCGTGAGCCCACCCTTGATCTTTACGCGGCACGCGAGGGCCAGCTAGACGTAGACTAGGGCTACGGTGTCATCAGTAGAATCGCCACGCGTGCAACACAAGGCCCGAATGCTTATCCGGTCAAACTTAGGGTTGACGTGGCCCGCGTGAGGGTCTGCCTATCCTTTACGCGGCCCGCCTGAAGACCAAGAATCTTGATTTCTTGATTTTTAATATGAATTAGGGTTTCAGGGGTCCAGGTTCGTACTTACGGGTCAATTTGGGATATTTTTGAAGGTCCTTACATCCTCCCCACCTTATTTAAAATCTCGTCCTTGAGATTTAGTGAAATAAGTGAGGATACTTTCGTTTCATCTCCGATTCCAGCTTCCAAGTGTACTCGGGTCCTCTTTTTGAATCCCATTTGACTTTGACCAGTACTAGTCTTTTGTGCTTGAGAAACTTAATCTTTCTGTCTTCTATTTACAGTGGCTTCTCAACAAATTTTAACTTTTCGTTTACCTCTACATCTTGAAGAGGTACTACCAGTGATTCATCAGATAGACATTTCTTGAGGTTGGATACATGGAATACGTGATGTACTCCACCTAGCTCCTTTGGTAGTTGTAAGCGATAAGCAACTGGTCCTATACGTTGGATTACCGGAAATGGTCCTACGTATCTTGGACTTAGTTTTCTGTAACAACTCTCATCAAAAGTACTATTTAATATATTAATTAGTCCAAAAGGAAACCCTAATTGAGACACCCAAGTGATTCTGAACAAACCCTGAAATTTTCATAATTTTCAGAATCAGGATTAGGGCCCCTAAAACTCAGGGGGGGTTAAACCCTATGGACGATTATCCATATAAAACGTTGGCAACAAGGAATTATCGAAAACTGTCGATTCAGCAAGGCTAGTGCCAACCGTGGCAACCTATAGCTAAAATATAGGTCTCACGCGGCCCGCTTCAGGTTAAGCGTATTCTTACGCGGGCCGCCTGAGGGTAAAATTTCACCTATAAATAGTGGGGTTTGGGACTTGAATTCTGGTACTGAAACGACGTACAAATTCGAAATATTCACTGAGTTACGTTCAAATTACTCTAAATACACACACGGGTATCGAAATTCTGCTACAAAACAGGGTATTAGCACAATCGCTGCTACGATTCAATTATCCGACGATCAAGATATCCAATGCATGTTTAAATGCCGCCCACATTAGGGTTATACTTTATCGTTCGTCATTAATTTGACGAATTGTCGTTAATTCGATAGGTAAAGTATTATACTTTATCGTTCGTTGTTAATTCAACGGATCATCGTTAATTCGATGGGTAAAGTATTATACATTGTCATTCGTTGTTAATTCAATGGATCATCGTTAATTCGATGGACAAAGTATTGCATTTGATCATTCATTGTGATAATTTGATCTCGTAAATTATCGTAATTGCTGGATTGATTACTAACCCAGTTTTGTGTGCATTGTATTTATATTAGGTTAACAAGGCTAAATCATAGATTAGACTCTAACCATATTAAATCAGCAATGTGAGTCATTCTCTCTTTTTATCAAATCTGTTTACAAAATCATTTTATTTTCAAAGTTATAATTACAGGGATTAAGTCTTTGTAATCACCAAGTTACAGCCGGTATGTGGGGTTTTGTATACATTACTTGATAATCGTCACCATTGGGGCAGCCAATGGGGGATATGACCATAGCCACAGACACCATTGGACGAATGGGCCAATGGGTCGAGTGACAATTACCGTGGGTAGTTGGCTTGATATCAGAAACATTGTAATCGCTCTTAATACTGTAAATTATAACAAATGTGTCATTTTAGTAAATAGAATGATTCACTCAGTATTTCCCGCTGACAAAACCTTTTTCAAACATGTTTCAGGTGATCTGTTGTAATTCAGGAAAAGTGCTGGGGAGCATTTCAAGCTTAAGATAGTGGCTCAATATAAACTAAATAAATGATTTTGTAATATCACGCTTTTATAGTAAAAACATAATATTGTAAATTATCGGGGTTTTATCCCGAATTGTGAAATAAAATAATCAGGGAAAAATTTTAGCTTTAAGCGATCCTGTTTCCGCTGTTAAACTCAATTAAATCAATACCGCAGTATTTCTGTCCCGCGGCTCCTGAAACGGGTCAAACCGGGTCGGGGGCCGTGACAGAAAAAGGTGGTATCAGAGCCACTGGGTTAAGCTGATTAAGTATTTAGAAATACTTAATTTTTCCTGATTACTATTATGTGATTATTTGTATTATTAACTGATTATTTGATTATTTGTTAGTTACAGTATGGGTAAGAAAAAGCTGTCAAGCATCTATCTTAAATTAGATATATCATCTAATGAGAAGGGAAGTTCATCCCGAACCAAATCCTCGAATCAGACTGAAATTCCTGAAGAAGGAATATTCGTGCGAAAGGCACAATACGAGGAATCACTTTCTCCTCGAAGGAGGGAAATGATTATTAAGAAAAGTAAAGAGAAAATCCGAGAAAAGAAGATTAAACGAGAAACTCAGGAATTAATTGATAAATCACCTTGGGAAGATAAACTAGATGAGAAATGGGCAAATTTATATATGCTAGCCACAGTAGCAGAAAATATAAATCTTTAAAGTTTAGCACCCTACTCTCACAATCTAGAAACTCTGTGTGATAAATAAAATTTGAAACCTGAGTATGTTTATTAGTTATCTTTGTAATCAACTAGTACACAGTATGTAATAAATTACAAAGTTTATTTGTAAATTTAACTTAGTATTTTATGCATTTTGCATATATGCTACATCAGCATGAGTGAGATATCCGAAGATTTCCAGAATCTTAATCTTTATCCCGTAACTGTCGAAGCTTCCAAAGAATATATTAGCTACTATCCTGATGTTGAACAACCAGTAGAATTCAAGATTCCGCCTTTGAGCAAACCAAAACAAAAGAAAAGAACTTATGTAGGATGGAGGAAAATCCGTAAGAAGAAGCCAGTTAAGAAACTGCCCAAAATAACTAATCCTTTGAAAAAGGGAAAAGAAGTCATAACCGGAGAGAATTCCAAAACACAAGAAATGGAAACTGGAGACAAAAAGAAGGATAAGGAGGTAGAAATACAAATGGAGGAAATTACTAAAGAAGTTGGACAAGGGTCTATACCAGCTCAGAGAGAAATCGGGGAGAGTTCCAATCCAACCCAGGAAAGAACTTTTCAAGATGAGATAGATTTTCTGTTGGAAAACTGTGAGACGATTCAGCCTGTCCAGACAAATCTTTTTACCTATCCTATTGAAAACCAATTCTCTATGAATTGGGAACCAGCAGCAATTCCAGATCCAATAGTTCACTCCCAACCCATAGGAATGGACGAATGGTGGACGAACGATTGGCAATTTCAAAATATTGTCAACGATCCTTACACTTTTCTTCCACAATTCGATCCAGAACCATTACCTAATCCACCCATGAGCACTGAAAACATGGCCGAACTTCGCCACTTTGGCGAAGAGTTGTTTGATATGGGGAATAGAATGAGGGAGATAGGTGGACAGATTGCTTGGAAATACGACGAGAGGGAAATGCGTTTTTAACAGCAAGTGACGAAAGATAAAATGGTAGTTGTATAATAGTACTAATAAAGTTAGTCTGTAAATAATCAATAAAACTCTGTATGATATCTGTGAGTAATGATGCATAATAGATATATATAAATGAAATCGAAAGATCGATTATTTTGACTATATCTGTATTATACAATTTTCTGATTGTTTGTATATAATTATTATTTGTCAGTTACTAATAAAATTTATATATATACATTATCAGATGGCAAACAATAATGATGAACCTATTAATGAAGTTAATCATTCTGAACAACATTCAAGAGATCAATATATGACTCGGCAAGATATCGAAAACATTGTTGCTCAAGGGATAGCCAATGCTATTCCAGCATTCGTCGCTGCTATAAAGAATCCACCCGAACCGCAACAAATTGTTCCTAGCAAACAGATTACTGAAGATAACTTCAGTAATAGTGTAAATGGAGGCAATAATCATGTTAACCAGAATAAGGAACCACATCAAGCTCCATTAACCAAGAAAATGAAAACTGCAACGCCTGGTTGCACTTTCAAAGAATTCCTTGCTTGTAAACCCACTGAATTTGCAGGCAATGAAGGAGCAACTGCATCACTGCGTTGGTTAGAGAAAACCGAAGCAGTCATTGCAATAAGTAAATGTGGTAAAGATGATCAGGTTATGTATTCATCCAATCTGTTCAAAGAAGGAGCACTCGAGTGGTGGAATACTGTGTTACAATCAAAAGGAAGAGTAATAGCTTATGCTATGACTTGGGAAGAATTTAAAGGTTTGGTGGAAATAAAATTCTGTCCTGAGTATGAGAAGGAACAGATGGCGAATAAATTTCTAAATCATCGGATGATGAGTGTGGACTGTCGCGGTTATACCTCGACATTCTTCGAATATGCAAGAGTGGTGCCAACATTGGCTTCACCAGAACCGGTACTTATTTCTCGCTATATTTGGGGGCTAATTAGCGAAATCCGCAATATTGTTAAAGCTGCGAGACCACGCACTATTGATGATGCGGTAGAATTAGCCAACACTCTAACCGATGAATTGGTACGCACAAGAGATGAAGATAGGAAGAAGGCACTAGCTCAGAAAATTACCCAAGGATTTCATGTGGGTAATAATAACAGCTTCAAGAGAAAAGGAACAGGGCAATCTCCAGGTCCGTCATTTTGCAGGAAATGCAAAAAGAAGCATTATGGAAGGTGCGATATCACTTGCAATTTTTGCAAAGCTGTAGGACATCGTGAAGAGAACTGCAAAAAGAAAACAGTAATCTGTTTTAATTGTGGAGAAGCGGGGCATTATAAAACAGAATGTCCTAAATTGGTCAAACCAGTAGATAACAAACCCAAGACGACCGAAGGAACTACTAAGAAGAATGCCAGGGCATTTCAGCTGACCACGCAAGAAGCAGAACTTATTCCGGATGTGATAGCGGGTACGTTCCTAGTTCACAACGTGTATGCAAAAGTATTATTTGACTCTGGTGCAAACCAAAGTTTTATAAATACTTCATTCTGTCAAGCTCTTAGTTTACCTTTAACCAATATTAGGCAGATTTTTACAGTTGAAACAGCAGACGGAAATTCAGTTAAAATAGATAAAGTTTTGCAAGAAGGAAATATAGAACTTTTAGGACATAAATTCTCTGCAAGACTATTGCCGATGAATTTAGCTGAATTTGATGTTGTATTAGGAATGGATTGGTTAGTAGCCAACCATGCTAGAATCCTTTGTGATCAGAATTCCATAGAAATTCAATCACCTACCGGAGAAGTGATTAGGATTACAGGAGATAAACCACGGAAACCCATGAAGTTCATATCAGTAATGAAAGTTGCTAATTATGAACGAAAACAAGGAATAGTGTATATGATTTCAGTAATCATTAGCACTAAGGGAAAAGATCTGAAGGAAATACCAGTAGTATCGGAATATTCTGATATATTTCCAGAAGATTTACCAGGGTTACCTCCAGATAGGGAAGTAGAATTTAGGATTCATTTAATTCCAGGAACTACACCGATAGCCAAGGCACCTTATCGGTTAGCACCCACAGAGATGTTAGAGTTGAAAAAGCAATTAGATGAATTATTAAGTAAAGGATTCATACAACCTAGCTCATCCCCTTGGGGAGCGCCAGTGTTGTTTGTGAAGAAAAAGGATGGTTCAATGAGAATGTGTATCGATTATAGGGAATTAAATAAGGTTACAATTAAGAATCGATATCCATTACCTAGGATTGATGATCTTTTTGATCAACTTCAGGGGGCTAGATATTTTTCTAAGATAGATTTACGCTCTGGATATCATCAATTGAAGGTACAAGAAGAAGACATACCTAAAACTGCTTTCAGAACTAGGTATGGTCATTACGAGTTTACAGTCATGCCCTTCGGGTTAACGAATGCACCTGCAGCATTTATGGACATGATGAATAGGATCTGTAAACCGTATTTGGATAAATTTGTAATTGTTTTCATAGACGATATACTTATTTATTCCAAAAGTCAGACAGAGCATTGTGAACATCTTCATGTACTCTTAACTTTGTTAAGAAAAGAAAAGTTGTACGCCAAATTCTCGAAATGCGAATTTTGGCTAAAGGAAGTGCAATTTTTAGGACACATGGTGAATCATGAAGGTATTCATGTAGATCCTGCTAAGATAGAGGCAATTACCAAGTGGAAGGTTCCATAAACAGCAATGGAAATTAGAAGTTTTATAGGATTAGCTGGGTATTATAGACGGTTTATTAAGGATTTTTCCAAGATAGCCGTACCATTAACTAAGTTAACCTGTAAAGCCACTAAGTTTGAATGGGGACCTAAACAGGAAGAAGCTTTTAGAATCCTAAAGCAGAAACTAACTCATGCACCAATCTTAGCTTTACCAGAAGGAACTGAAGATTTTGAAGTATATTGTGATGCTTCAAAATTAGGATATGGGTGTGTGCTTATGCAACGCAAGAAGGTAATTGCGTACGCATCAAGGCAGTTGAAAAAGCACGAAGAGAATTATACGACTCATGATTTAGAATTAGGAGCCGTAATTTTTGCCCTTAAGATTTGGAGACATTATCTTTACGGAAGTAGATTTACTGTCTACACCGACCACAAAAGTTTAAAATACATATTTGGGCAAAAAGAGTTAAACATGAGGCAAAGAAGATGGATGGAAATCTTAAGTGATTACGACTGTGATATTCAGTATCACGAAGGAAAGGCGAATGTAGTTGCAGATGCCTTAAGTCGTAAGTATTATGAGAAACAACGAAGGGTTCGTGCTCTCAGATTAAATATACAAATAGATTTAATGGAACAATTGAAGAATGTTCAAACTACAGCAATCAAGGATGATGCTGAAGGAATGAAAGGACGAATCAAGGAATTAGAGCAAGGAGCAGATAGAATTTGGAGATTCCATAAAAGTAGAATTTGGGTACCTAAGCAGGGAGACTTAAGACCTAAGATTTTAGAAGAAGCTCATAAATCTAGGTACACTATGCACCCAGGAAACAATAAGATGTACCAAGATTTAAGGAAGAATTTCTGGTGGATAGGAATGAAAAGAGACATAGCCAGCTATGTTTCTAGATGTCTTACTTGTTCACAAGTTAAGGCAGAACATCAGAAACCTTCGGGGTTACTACAACAATTAGAAATGCCAGTATGGAAATGGGAACTTATAACAATGGATTTTGTTACTAAGTTACCCAAAACCAGAAAAGGTAATGATGCGATTTGGGTAATTGTGGATCGATTAACCAAATCTGCTCACTTTCTACCTATGAAAGAAACCTTTAGTATGGAAAGACTGGCTAAATTGTATGTAGATGAAGTTGTATCCTTACATGGAGTTCCACTCTCCATTGTTTCGGATAGAGATAGTCGTTTTACTTCCCATTTCTGGAAAAGTTTCCAGCAAGCTATGGGAACTCGACTAAACCTAAGCACTGCATATCATCCACAAACAGATGGACAAAGTGAAAGGACGATCCAAACTCTAGAAGACATGCTCCGAGCATGTGTAATAGATTTTGGTGGAAGTTGGGATGATCACTTACCATTAATTGAATTCTCCTATAACAATAGTTATCACTCAAGCATTGAAACTGCTCCATTCGAGGCACTGTATGGAAGAAAGTGCAGAACTCCCGTTTGTTGGGCAGAAATAGGAGAAAGTCAGTTATCAGGACCTGAAATAGTGCAAGAAACAACTGATAAGATTACTCAAATCAAGGAAAGATTGAAGACGGCTCGAGATCGCCAGAAGAGTTATGCAGACAATAGATGCAAGCCGTTAGAATTCCAAGTTGGAGACAGAGTACTGTTGAAAGTTTCTCCTTGGAAAGGAGTAGTCAGATTTGGAAAGAAAGGAAAGCTAAGTCCAAGGTACGTAGGACCATTTCCAGTGATCCAACGTATAGGACCAGTAGCTTATCGTTTACAATTACCAGAAGAATTATCTGGAGTACATAATGTATTTCATGTATCCAATCTCAAGAAATGCTTATCAGATGAATCTTTGGTAGTACCTCTTCGAGATATAGAAGTAAACGAAAAGCTGAAATTCGTTGAAAGACCTCTTCAAATTGAGGATCGAAAGATCAAGTTTCTCAAACACAAACGACTAGTTCTAGTCAAAGTTAGATGGGATTCAAAGAGAGGAGCTGAGTATACTTGGGAACTGGAATCAGAAATGAAGAAAAAGTATCCTCATTTATTCCAGTAAATCTCGAGGACGAGATTTTCCTTAAGGTGGGGAGAATGTAACAACTCTCATCAAAAGTACTATTTAATATATTAATTAGTCCAAAAGGAAACCCTAATTGAGACACCCAAGTGATTCTGAACAAACCCTGAAATTTTCATAATTTTCAGAATCAGGATTAGGGCCCCTAAAACTCAGGGGGGGTTAAACCCTATGGACGATTATCCATATAAAACGTTGGCAACAAGGAATTATCGAAAACTGTCGATTCAGCAAGGCTAGTGCCAACCGTGGCAACCTATAGCTAAAATATAGGTCTCACGCGGCCCGCTTCAGGTTAAGCGTATTCTTACGCGGGCCGCCTGAGGGTAAAATTTCACCTATAAATAGTGGGGTTTGGGACTTGAATTCTGGTACTGAAACGACGTACAAATTCGAAATATTCACTGAGTTACGTTCAAATTACTCTAAATACACACACGGATATCGAAATTCTGCTACAAAACAGGGTATTAGCACAATCGCTGCTACGATTCAATTATCCGACGATCAAGATATCCAATGCATGTTTAAATGCCGCCCACATTAGGGTTATACTTTATCGTTCGTCATTAATTTGACGAATTGTCGTTAATTCGATAGGTAAAGTATTATACTTTATCGTTCGTTGTTAATTCAACGGATCATCGTTAATTCGATGGGTAAAGTATTATACATTGTCATTCGTTGTTAATTCAATGGATCATCGTTAATTCGATGGACAAAGTATTGCATTTGATCATTCATTGTGATAATTTGATCTCGTAAATTATCGTAATTGCTGGATTGATTACTAACCCAGTTTTGTGTGCATTGTATTTATATTAGGTTAACAAGGCTAAATCATAGATTAGACTCTGACCATATTAAATCAGCAATGTGAGTCATTCTCTCTTTTTATCAAATCTGTTTACAAAATCATTTTATTTTCAAAGTTATAATTACAGGGATTAAGTCTTTGTAATCACCAAGTTACAGCCGGTATGTGGGGTTTTGTATACATTACTTGATAATCGTCACCATTGGGGCAGCCAATGGGGGATATGACCATAGCCACAGACACCATTGGACGAATGGGCCAATGGGTCGAGTGACAATTACCGTGGGTAGTTGGCTTGATATCAGAAACATTGTAATCGCTCTTAATACTGTAAATTATAACAAATGTGTCATTTTAGTAAATAGAATGATTCACTCAGTATTTCCCGCTGACAAAACCTTTTTCAAACATGTTTCAGGTGATCTGTTGTAATTCAGGAAAAGTGCTGGGGAGCATTTCAAGCTTAAGATAGTGGCTCAATATAAACTAAATAAATGATTTTGTAATATCACGCTTTTATAGTAAAAACATAATATTGTAAATTATCGGGGTTTTATCCCGAATTGTGAAATAAAATAATCAGGGAAAAATTTTAGCTTTAAGCGATCCTGTTTCCGCTGTTAAACTCAATTAAATCAATACCGCAGTATTTCTGTCCCGCGGCTCCTGAAACGGGTCAAACCGGGTCGGGGGCCGTGACATTTTCCTTTCTTACCAAATCGAACTACTCCTTTCCAAGGAGATACCTTTAAGAGTACCTTATCTCCAACTTGAAATTCTAACGGCTTGCGTCGATTATCGGCATAACTTTTCTGGTGATCTCGAGCCGTCTTTAGTCTTTCCTTGATTTGAGTAATCTTGTCGGTAGTTTCTTGCACAATTTCAGGACCTGACAATTGACTTTCTCCTATTTCTGCCCAACAAACTGGAGTTCTGCATTTTCTTCCATACAGTGCTTCGAACGAGGCAGCTTCGATACTTGAATGATAACTATTATTATAGGAGAATTCAATTAAGGGTAGGTGGTCATCCCAGTTTCCACCAAAATCTATTACATATGCCCTAAGCATGTCTTCTGGGGTTTGGATCGTCCTTTCACTTTGTCCGTCTGTTTGAGGATGGTATGTAGTGCTTAGATTTAGTCGGGTTCCCATTGCTTCCTGGAAACTTTTCCAGAAATGGGAAGTGAAACGACTATCCCTATCCGATACAATGGAGAGTGGAACTCCATGTAAGGATACTACTTCATCTACATACAACTTTGCCAACCTTTCCATACTAAAGGTTTATTTCATGGGTAGAAAATGAGCTGATTTGGTTAATCGATCCACAATTACCCAAATCGCATCATTACCTTTTCTGGTTTTGGGCAACTTAATAACAAAGTCCATTGTTATGAGTTCCCATTTCCATACTGGCATTTCTAGTTGCTGTGGGCGATCACGTTATGTTAAAAGTCTCACCCTGGAAGGGTGTGGTACGTTTTGGGAAACACGACAAGCTTAATCCGCGTTATGTCGGGCCATTCAAAATTCTTGAACGAATCAGTAAGGTGGCATACAAGCTCGAGTTACCTGCTGAGTTGGGTAACGTTCATGACGTCTTCCATGTTTCACAGTTGAAGAAGTGTTTATCAGATGAAACACTTGTAGTATAATTTCAAGAGCTGAAAATTGATGACAAGTAGTAGTTTATCGAAGAACCAATCTAAATTATGGACCGAGAAGTCAAAGTTCGTAAGCATAGCCAAATTCCAATCGTGAGAGTTCGTTGGAACTCAAGACGTGGACCGGAATTCACGTGGGAACGCGAGGATCAGATGAAGCTCAAGTATCCTCACCTTTTCCCAAAGAAACAATCTAAACCTGGTGCAACTAATGAATTTCGAGACGAAATTCCCCTTCAAGTTGGGGATGATGTAGCACCCGGGGAAAATCCACAGTCATCCTGATTTGACACTTCGCCGCTTTCGGGGTACTTATCAAATTTTGGGACGAAATTTCTTTCAAGTTGGGGATGATGTGACAACCCGAGTTTTCAAGGTCTTTCCTGGACACGTTACTTGTTTACAAGTTCTGTTTTCGTAATTTGTTTGCGTTATAGGATGTGCACGTTTGACATACGATTAATGTGTTGCATTATGGTTTGGTTAGTTAATATAAACTCTTGAACTATTGAAAATTAAAAAAAAAGAAATAATCCATGCAACCTCACCCGACGAAAAACCATACTCGACGAAACATGGGTTTTTCGTCATCACCTTGGATACGACGAAACATTGGTTTTTCGCTGTATAGGCCTTCAGCCCAGATGAGGCCCAGTAACGACTCAGTTATATTGTTTTTGTAATCATGATTACGTAAGGCGATAGTTATCAAACCCTAGCTCGCTCTCCCCCTCAACAAACCGACGGCAGCCTTAGCTTTTCTCGAAGGATCGTCTTGATTTTCCGATCTTATTTTCTCGGTTAGTATGTCCCGATCGTTACTCATTTGTGATCCTCTTATTGTGCAAGATTGTATGGCTACTTGTTAATGTGTAGAATCATAGAGTCTTTGCTGAAACTGTATTTGTAGAATTGAATGGAATAATTGGTCTCGAGGATCCTTACGGGAAATAGAACTATGTGTCGTAATCTTAGAATTCGTGTTATCATATGTAGAAACTGTCTAGGATCAGATTTGTGTGTTATGCTGTCAAGATATACTTAATTTAGAATTTTGAAACAAAGTGCCACGGAATCGAGTAGAACGTGTATTGGTTGATCGAGTTTGGTGTTCATGTGTGAATCCATTATTCTGATTAAAGTGTCATATTAGGATCTTGTTGGTAAACATAATGATGTTGTATTGTGTGCTGCTATACTTGTGATCTCGACGTCAAGGCTGTAGGTGATTAGGGTTTCTGTGTGGGCACGACTAACTGGTAAAGTGACAAAACTACCCTGTCGACGAAACACTTGGTGTTTTGTCACCCAACTTATCGACGAAAGACTTTGATGTTTCGTCGCCCACCTGTCGACGAAGAACTTTGATGTTTCGTCGCTCTGAAGGAAACTCATCAACAGACTGTGGTTTATCATGTGTATGAAACTTGAATGATTATTATCTGCCAGTTAATGATGTTAATTATGATCGAGGAAAACATGATTTGCTTATGATGTATAACTCACTTAACTGTTAAGTACTATTACAAAACATGCATGTGAATTGTGGATTTGTATTAGTTGGAATAGCTGTTATGTGTTATTCAATGATCATTGCTTTGAATGCGCACCACGATTATAATTTATACGCGAACCATGCGAATATAAACTGATTACTTATACATGAACACCATAGGACTTGACTGATTAAGTGTGTGCGAGTAGCTAGTCACACCGAGCAAACCAAGGTGAGTTCACTTCTCTCAAAACAAGCATGCGTCCGGTGGGGACAATCAAACTGATAAAACTTGTTAACGGATTTTCGTAAACCCATATCCTCGTAGGGGATATGAGGCGGCTTTCAAGTACCACATCCTTGTAGGGGATGTGAGGCGGATTTCACAAACGCATATTCTTGCAGGGAATATGCAACGGTTTTCTGTAAACGTTGATGTTGGATAATACACTCACTTCTATCACCTAAATCCCATCATACTACCAGGTTAGTTGCTTGTAGGGCAACGGGGTTATTTGTTGATAGCGCTATTAGGTTTGGCACCCTCACGACGTACCTGGATAGGACAGGCGTGAACTAATAACTTTAAATCATGACCAATGTTTGATAGAGCATTGGAGAAAGGCAAAAAGGGCCGTCTGCGGTATCGAGTTATTATCAACATAGCATAACATATCATATCATAAGTCACCACTTGGTATTAAACGGCTAAAACAAACTGTGAACTCACCAGCGTGTCTGATACACTTTTCTGCATGCTTGCAGGTCCTTAGGTATACCGTTATGGAATTTGCAGTCTGGGAAGCTGGAGTGGTCATGGGTCGTGGCCTTTGGAACGCTTCTCAATGTTGCATTGTTGAACACTTTATTTAAACAAACTATTATGCTTCCGCTGAACATGTTGATTTTATTAAATGGTGTTTGAATTATACAGTTACATTTAATGAAAGGTTTTATCTTGTCTTTTATGTCTGTGGTTTAATGTGATTAGTGGCTAGATCCTGGTACGTCACACGCCTCGCGGGGGTTTCCGCTTGTGGTATTTTTGGGGGTGTGACAATATGTATACAAATACAAATACTCCCATCCTTGGGAAGGAAATACATGTGTAAATACTTAAAGGGTGACAAGTTAAATATATTGATTTAACAATTATTCCAAAATTTAATAAATATAATTTAAGTTAAAATGTTTATTATTTTAACAAATAATTATAACTTGGAATAATATCGAAGACATGAAGAAACGTAACTCAAAGACACTAAATAATACTAATCAAGGCACGACCCGCTCGTCTAATAGACCTTAGTACGTTGTAGGTAGTCGTGTACGCCAGGCGAAGCTTTGAGTTACGGTGTTTACGAAGAACTCAAGACTGTGAGTTCATGTCCCCCTTTTCTTTTAACTGTTTTCAGATTTATAACTTCGAGGGTGAAGTACATGTTACAAACTGTTTACAAACGTTTATATGTGGTATGGTTAGCTAAGGAAGGGTACTGCTAGATCATGTGAGTGGTGGGTATAACCCTTAATACCATTAATCCTCGTTGTAGGACCGAGGGACATGAGTGATACATCTATTTGGGTGTAGCGAGCCCCGCCCATGTTGGACCAGGGTTTGGCCCATGGGATGACTATGGCTTACAGCCGGAAGCCCGGTGCAAAGTCTGCAAGGTATGAGCCTTCCTGCATCCCGTCACACATATTAATGGCCTTGCAAACCATTAATGATCTGTTTTTCCTTGTTGCTTTCATACTGGGGTTTACAAACATACATACATACTTTCAACGATTACAAAGGTTTATTCATACACACAAACAAACACACGAACTCGCTCAACTTTTGTTGATGTTTTCAAACTACATGTATTTCAGGGAATTAAAAGTGGATATGGCTGGCGTTTGGAAGTTTCAAGTTATGTTGAGAATAAAAGATGTCATCCGATGTTTTGGGGTTTGGATAGTGTGTCTTATCCTAGATGAGATACATCTTCCAAAGCCTGGCTTTATTTAATGTCTTTTGTCGAGTCCTTGTGAACTCTTAAACAAGTTGCTTGGTTTGTACTCGAATTTAAAGTCTATGTTTCAAGACAATGTTGTTATGTTTTTAAACTTATTTAATGGATGACCATCTTTAGTTTTATCATATAGTTGTTGTTATGATTGAATGCAATAATATTAAGCAAGTCACACATAATCTCGCTTTCACAAAAGTCAGGGTGTGACAGTTTGGTATCAGAGCTTCGATTGTAGCGAACTAGGATTCCTTCTCGAGTCTAGACTACATTCCTTAGGGCTCTCATGAAAATGTTTTCACAACATGTTTTCATTGCATACACGAAACACCTAAATCTAGGGAAACAAACATTTTTACAAATGGAAAGACACGAAACTCGATTACAAGGTTTACTTTTGTGGTTTAGTCTGGGAGACTAGTTGGTTTAGTCTGGGAGACTAGGTGGTTTAGTCTGGGAGACTGGGT
Organism: Helianthus tuberosus; assembly: GCA_030545235.1. Lineage (NCBI taxonomy): Eukaryota > Viridiplantae > Streptophyta > Magnoliopsida > Asterales > Asteraceae > Helianthus > Helianthus tuberosus. The sequence continues at coordinate 71,055,636 of CM060401.1, read as the reverse complement.
GGTTTAGTCTGGGAGACTAGGAAGGATACATGATTTCATGATACATTGACTTTGCTTGCATACTTAATGTTAGTAGTTAATATATGTGCATATGTTGTGATTGTTCTGTTACAGACACTATGTCTTCATCCGAGAGCAGATTGTCCGATACTGATGACCCTATGGCTATTGTGTCTGATGATGAGATCGTCCCAGAGCCAGAGATCTTTACTTCCGATACTAAGAGCGACCCAGATATGCTATCAGACGACGACGACGACGACTTCCAGCCGTTTGCGTTGCCTGATTTTGGAGATAACTTACCGCTTGCTGATGGTATCCCAGACGAGGATCCTTTTGTTATTCCCATTCCAGTCCATGATCATCCCGATGGTGAGCATATTGTGGCACCGATCCTCGCTCCTGTTCCTTTAGTGGTCATCCCTCTTGAGGATTGGCCTTTTGATGATCTGTTTGATGATGATTTTGATTTATTTTTTGATGGTCCTCCCGATGACGCCCATGGCGATGGAGAGCTAGATGAGGACGTTGTTGTTAGTCCACCTCCTGAGATCCCTGTTATTGAGATTTCCTCTGACTCTAGCTTACACTCTGTCTCAGATTCCTTTGAGTCTGTGACATCTTCAGCCTTGCAAGCAGTTGGATTGCGACGTTATGCCACTGATTCTGATGATGATACAGCCATGTCAGCTGCACCATCCCCTCCGCACGATCCTGAGTTTGATCTTGAGTTAGATTTCATTCATGTTGATCTGCCTGATGATGCCCCTGCTGATCCTGAGCCTTTGCTTGATCATGACCCTATTCCATTTGGCTTACCTGACATTGCACCCCTCATACCTGACCTAGTTCCTGCACCCGTTGACCCTCCTGTTATTGAGCCATTCATTCCTCCACTTGCACCTGCACCCATTGATGTTGCTCCTTTTCACCCAGCGGAGTCTGATGTTCACCGTGTTGATCTACCTATTGTTTTCCTGCAGGACATACCCGCACCCCGTCCAGGGGAAGGCACTTCAGGCCAGCAGCCTAGTCATGATCCTCATGTTTCAGCAGCTTTTCCACACATACCCTAGTCTGCACCTTTTGCTCCTTTTACTTCTTCACCACTTGATGAGCCACTCAGATGGTTCCCACCATACACCATGCCGATTTCAGATCCTTACCATCCCTCACAGTTTGTTGGTTATACACGGGACGAGCTTCTACTATCACTTCAGCTCCAGTATGAGATTATGAGTCACAGGATTTGAGAGCTTGAGATGATACCGCGTCCTTTACCATGTCCTTGTCAGCCTGCTTTTGTTCCCCCTCGTTCATCACCGTCCCCATTTTCACATCCGCCTGCACCTCTCACTCCTTTTCCTGAGTTTGATGCTCGATTTCTCACCGTCGAGCAGCAGATCAGTTATCTGATGCGTCATGTTTATCAGCTTGAGGAGGAGCTTGCGCATGTGCGTAACTTGCTTTTCTTTCCTCCACCTCCTCCTCCACCACCATCAGCATAGCCAGTTTTTGGTTTTATGTAGGTAGCTTTGCTTTTGATGAGAGCCCCACTATTGAGCTAAGCTTGTGAAGCCTTTTGGAGATCACCTTTTGATTGTATGACTTTTGTAAGACTAATAGACTTATTGGACAAGGGTAGTGTGACACTGTGTCCCTTTTGATACGATACATTTTGTAAAACATGTAACAATATTTGTGGTCGATGATTAATGGAAGCTCAATCGTCATGTTCTCATTAGATACGTTGTTAATTTACATGTTTATGATTGTGATGCTATATGCTTACTTGCTGTGATATGTGCTATTATATACATACTACTTATTATACAAATAAGACATGACCTATACAATCTTCTTTTAGAAGATGTCTCCTCGAAGGAGCACTCAGTTGCCCACAACAGAGGCAGAACTGCAAGAACGGATTTCACAGGCAATCGCACAACATGAGGCCCTACGCTCTGAACACAGCGGAGGTACCTCAGGAAATAACCCACCTCACGGTAATGTTTAAGTCACCTAAGACACATTACAATACATTTGGACATTCCATGTGCGTTTGCTAATGCTTTCTGTAAATGATGTTGCTTGTACAGGCTGTACTTACAAGCAGTTCCTTGACTGCAAGCCTCTGAACTTTGACGACACTGGAGGTGCTATAGCTTTCGTAAGATGGGCTAAGATGACAGATTCTGTGCTGCGGATGAGCAAGTGTGCGCCAGAGCACCAGGTTACTTACATTTCTGGACTATTCCTAGATGGAGCCCTGTCGTGGTGGAACCTTTAGGTTCAGACTCTAGGCGAGGCTGTAGCGTATGCTATGACGTGGGATGAGATGAAAGAGCTGATGCGTAAGAAGTACTGTTCAAGGGCTGAGATTTAGAAGTTGGAAACCGAGTTTTGGAATTTTAAGATGGATGGTCCTAAGATAGCTGAGTATGTGCAGAGATTCCACGATTTGTCTCGAGTTGTCCCTTACATGGTGGAGCTAGAGTTCAAGCGAGTTGAACGTTTTATTTGGGGATTGGCACCCCAAATTCTACCGTCCTTCTTCTTGATGAACTGAACTGGAGCTCCCCAAGGCGAGAAGCTTGGTCTAATGAATCCCTTATCCAGAAGCTCCTGAAGCTGCGCTGACAACTCTTGCATCTCTAAAGGCGCAAGTCGATAAGGTGCCTTGGCGATTACAAAGGTTTATTCATACACACAAACAAACACATGAACTCACTCAACTTTTGTTGATGTTTTCAAACTACATGTATTTCAGGGAATTAAAAGTGGATCTGGCAGGCGTTTGGAAGTTTCAAGTTATGTTGAGAATAAAAGATGTCATCCGATGTTTAGGGGTTTGGATAGTGTGTCTTATCCTAGATGAGATACATCTTCCAAAGCCTGGCTTTATTTAATGTCTTTTGTCGAGTCCTTGTGAACTCTTAAACACGTGGCTTGGTTTGTACTCGAATTTGAAGTCTATGTTTCAAGACAATGTTGTTATGTTTTTAAACTTATTTAATGGATGACCATCTTTAGTTTTATCATATAGTTTTTGTTATGATTGAATGCAATGATATTAAGCAAGTCACACATAATCACGCTTCCGCAAAAGTCAGGGTGTGACAGTTTGGTATCAGAGCTTCGATTGTAGCGAACTAGGATTCCTTCTCGAGTCTAGACTACATTCCTTAGGCCTATAGGTGTGGTTTAGGTCCCGTATAGGCCTATAGGCATATACAAGACTTATAGGAAATCTATACGAGACTTATACTACACTATACTATACGATACGATATGATACGATACGATACTATGCTATACGGTACGATATAACACCCGTATAAGCATATAGGTGTAGTATAGGTCTCATATAGTATTATAGGTGCGGTTTATGTTCCGTATAGGCCTATAGGCATGTACAAGACCTACAGGGAACCTATCCGAGACTTATACTATACAGTATGCGATACGATACGATACGATACTATAGGATACCATACAACACCCGTATAAGCCTATAGATGTAGTATAGGTCCTTTATAGGCCTATAGGTGTGTTTAGGTCCTGTATAGGCCTATAGGTGTGGTTTAGGTCCCGTATAGGCATATAGGTGCGGTTTAGGAAACCTATACGGGACTTATACTACACTATACGATACGATACGCTACGATATAACACCCATATAGGCCTATAGGTGTAGTATAGGTCTCGTATAGTACTATAGGCTTATACGACGTCAATACGTGACCTATACCACCCGAACCGCACCAAGACTTGGTATAATAATTTAATTTAAAAAGAACATTATTGAAACGGTATAATATATTCGAACCGTACCCGGATATTTCAAAATAATTAACGTTTTCCAAAAAAAAATTAACGGTATATAATATTAATGGTATAACATTAACGGTTATATATTTTATGCGATTTAACGTTGGAACCGGGTGAGAATTTATACCACGAATACATCAAAATAACCAAATAAAATATGATAGGTTATATACGTTGCGTATAGCTCTGTACGCAACGTATATAAACCCTGGTTGTCTGTGCCAATGATTGTTGGGCAGGCTCTGAATTCCATGCAACTTATACACTGCGTATAGGTGTAAACCTATACGCTGCGTATAGAGCTATACACAATGTATATAAACCCTAAGTGTGCAAATAGGCAGCCTTGGTGTGTGAATAGTCTTTTTACTTCAAATTTATCCAGGTGTTATGACTAATAAGATTTGTTTTTTATGCGATCAGACTTTATTTTCGATCTTTTTTTAATTAATTTAATAACACTCAAAACTCTTACTCGATCTCTATAATTACACTAAAAAACATTACATTTTCTCTCATTTTCAATTAAATAATACTTTTTTATACTTTTATCATTATCTTTTCTCTCTTCTTGACTCATAACCACTTTAAAAAAATATTAAAAAACTATAGAGGTTAACAGTATCTCCTCTAAATTTACTGGTGAAGAGAAAATTTTTCTTCTTTTTCTCTCTCCTCTACTCATAACAATTTACAATCACTTTCATAAATATAGAGACTACACTCACACGAAAATAGAGGATCCATTATGAATGCTCTTATTAAGTAGATGAATATTTGTTTGACAAAGGAACATGGAATAAACAATTAGATAATTTATACTTGTTATTTCATTGGTGTAGATAACCAAATCACCATTGAGGATCAATTGATTCCACATGCAACTAAATTCAAGTATTTGGGGTCATTTGTACAAAGGGATGGTGTAACAGCCCAGCGTAACCGCACCATGATATGGTCCGCTTTAGCGGCCAGCACGCCCTCGGCGTTCGCCCCTCACGGTTTTCAAAACGCGTCATGATGGTGAAGGTATCCAGCCCCTTATAAGGAAGCCGTTGTTCCCCTTCACAACCGATGTGGGATGTCACAATCCACCCCCCTTAAGGGGGTCCAACGTCCTCGCTGGACCTGGCACCACCGGTCCGGCCCTGGCTCTAATACCATCTTCCTTGCATACGAGTTGCTTTTCCATGCCCCGCATGGACTCAGCTAGGAGGTTCTCTTCTTTCAATGCTTCATTCTGAGCGTCACAAATCTGGGTAGGATGACTGATGTGGATAGTAAGCTGTAACGCGCGTACACGCTTAGGCTTGGTTTTCTTACGACTGACGGCGTCAGCCACCACGTTGGCTTTGCCCGGATGATACTTGACTGCGCATTCGTAGTCGTAACAGTTTGACCCATCGACGCTATCGCATGTTCAACTCCTTCTGATCCAAGATATGCTGGAGACGCTTGTGATCGGTGTACATGGTGCTCTTGGTACCATACAAGTAATGTCTCCATATCTTAAGTGCAATCACTACTGCTCCCAACATATAGCATTGAAGTAATCACGGCTGGGATTATGTTTAAATAATAAGATTGGTGTATTAAGATGACAAGGTGTATCTAGGGTTCATGGGAATCAAGAATCGTGCATGGTGTCATCAATAATATGTGTAGTCATGTGTTCATGAATTAGGGTTTAGGATCTTGATGCCCGAGCATGTTAAATTTGATAAGCGTCTGCTGAAAATGACTTATTATCTGATGTTGGTCGTTATTAGAAGGTGTTGTGATCATACGTGCGCTTTTTAGGAACGTTTAAGCGATAAACAACATGCTGATTAACTAAAACAGCCAACTTCAGTTGGCTGTAAACGGACCGTTATAAATCGAAAAATTAATTTTCTGCATTCTAAATTATATGTTTTCGAAAAACGAATCAAATGGCACTGGAATCATATATTTTTGAGGTCGTTTGCTATTTTTAGTACACACCTATAGGCCTATAAAGGACCTATACTACATCTATAGGCTTATACGGGTGTTGTATGGTATCCTATAGTATTGTATCGTATCGTATCGTATCGTATCGCATACACCTGGTTTGGGCTCCGTATAGCCCTCAACCCAGGGGTAAAATGGTCTTTTTACCAAACTTGCCCCAAATATACGCCACATATAGGGCTATACGCGACGTGTAGTAAAAAAGACCATTTTACCCCTGGATTGGGTGCTATACGCAGCCAAAAACAGGGGTAACATTGTCATTTTGACCCTTTATATGCTCTGCGTATAGGTCTATACGCAGCATATATAAAGGGTAGTTTTTATTTTTAACCCCAAAACTGTGGTAAAATTATGTTTTTGACCCTTTATATATGCCGCGTATAGGCCTATACGCAGCGTATATAAAGGGTGTATTTAAAAAAAACATTTTTAAGTATCACATCGTATAGTATAAGTCTCGTATAAACCTCGTATAAGTCTCATGTAGGTCTTGTATATGCCTATAGGCATATACGGGTGTTCTATGGTATCCTATAGTATCGTATCGTATTACATCATATAGTGTAGTATAAGTCTCGTATATGTTTCCTATAGGTCTTGTATATGCCTATAGGCTTATATGGGACCTAAACCACACCTATAGGCCTATATGGGACCTAAACCACACCTATAGGCCTATACAGGCCCTAAACCATACCTATAGGCCTATAAAGGACCTATACTACATCTATAGGCTGATACGGGTGTTGTATGGTATCCTATAGTATCGTATCGGATCGTATCATATACTGTATAGTATAAGTCTCGTATAGGTTCCCTATAGGTCTTGTACATGCCTATAGGCCTATACAGGACCTAAACCACACCTATAGTACTATACCATGTAACAACCCGACTTTTCGGATTGTTACCTGTTTGCTTTTGCTTCAACCTGTAACCGTCTTGTACTCTGAGATTCGATATAAATAAATGGTTATGTTATACTAAATACATTTTCATCACACCGCACCGCTATACATTTAAACGATTTATATTCGCAAACGCTTACGCAATACGAATTACAGAGAATCTTACTATTTAAATTGCCGTGTTTGTTTGTTTGGTTATCATACGCCTCCGCACACGCTAAATCACAAACGCTGTTATTAGTAATAGTAATGTTATGCTGTGTGTACTTAGGTTATTGATACGTGTGGATGTGGAAATTGTGTATTGTAGGTGTATGTTTGTTGGATCTAGTGGACCCCACAAAAGAACAACTGATTGGAAATCCAAAATAGTCTATAACATTTAATCATGAATATCAATAAACCAGGTGTAAAATTTTCTTTTTGACCCTTTATATACGCTGCGTATAGACCTATACGCATCGCATATAAAGTTTTTTTTTTAAATTTATACATTATTGATGGTTTTAGTAAAGTTTTATAATTTTTTTTCTTTTGTAAATAAATAAAAACTTAAGTATTTCTTACAAGCTTTTTTAAACAACATTAATCATTTTTATACGATTTATACGCTTATGGTGTGATATCGTATCATATAGGTGTAGTATAGGTCGCGTATTGACCTTGTATAAGCCTATAATTGTGATATCGTATCATATAGCGTAGTATATGTCCCGTATAGCTCCTTTATAGGCATATACAAGACCTATAAGGGAGCTATACGAAACTTATACTACACTATACGATACGATACTGTATAACACCAGTATAGGCCTATAGGTGTAGTATAGGTCTCGTATAGTACTATAGGTTTGGTTTAGGTCCCGTGTAGGTCTATAGGCATATACAATACCTATAGGAAACCTATACGAGACTTATACTCTACACTATATGATACGATACGATACGCTGCAATACGATACGATACGATACTATAGGATACCATACAACACCCGTATAAGCCTATAGACCTACAATACACAATTTCTCATCTTGAACAAAAATAAATAGAAAACTAACCTTTAGAATGATATTTCTTCTCGTGGTGGAGGCGAAGACGTTGTAGATGACCAGGATTCTCTAGCATACACATATACATACACAAAGAATCAAGAAATTAACAACATATATAACAAAATAAACAAGAAATTCAACATAAAACAAACAATACTAACTGATTTGAAGTAGAAACCGGTAAAAATGAAGAGAAAGCCCCGATTTGGAAGAGAGCCCATGAGAGAGATAAAAGGTTTTGGGGAAGTAGAAGAAGAGGGAAAATTGGCGACATCTGAACAAGTTTTTGCGAAGGACCATTACTGGCGACACCCTATCTCCACTATTAACCTAATGTTTCATTGCTATTACTTTCGATAAACCCCATCCGTTGGATGAGGATAATAAACGTATAGATCGGGTTTCACGTGGACACCAGGTGTGGATAAGGGCAATATAGGGGACATATTGTGAACGTTTCGGTGATGATTGGCTATGAAAAGGTGGTAGTGCTATGCTCCCCTATCCAAATAACCGGGATACATATATCAAACAATGAAAGAAAATTCCCGGTATATTTTCTTACAATTATAATTTAAATATTCAAACTTTTAAAATCGATTACTCTCCAAACATATTAAAATGCCTCTAGTTGTAGCATTGTGTTGTGTATTTTACTTTACGTATACAAGTGTGATACTCCTATCACTGTGTGTGAATGTGTATATACTTTTATAGGATTTTTTACACAAATTGTCACACACCCAAAATCCACAAGCGGAGTATTGCCGCGAGGCGTGTGACTGACCAGGATCATACCACCAATCATACTGAACATTAAGTAAAGTAAAGCAAAATCATCGCAAACAAAACGTTTAGTGTTCACAAAACCAAAGTCCAAAACCAAGTTTAAGAGTAGTGGAAGCATAAAGTCTAAAACCCATTATTGATTTAAAAGCATAAAGTTTAATGTGAGGAACCCAACAGTTGGTTCCTTGCCACAACGTCCACTCCTCGTGAAAGCTCCTTCCATATACCTAAAGACCTCCAAAGCATGCAGTAGGTTAACAAAAAGTTGGCGAGTTCACAGTTGGTTATCTGTTTTATGTTGTTTCAAAAACCATAAGTTGTTAAGTTTCTTGTTCTTTATAAAAACATGCCATGGGAAGCTACCCCACTGTTTTAAACCACTAGACCCATTACCATATCGACTACTGACTGAAGTTATGTTGAGTGCCCTGAGTCAATGTCTATCATCATTGACTAAATGCCCAAGTATATTAGTCCACGCCCGTCCTCTGCAGCACGGTGTAAGGCTTGTCAAACCTAATAGCGCTATTTAACTAATAACCCGTTCGCCATTGGCCCAGCGATTAAGTCGATATAAAATGAGGGACTTAAGATAGAGTTGTTGTCTAGTATGCTTAAGACATGTATTATAATGGTTATCGCCGGTCCCAATGAGGACGGGGGTACGTATTCTACCCAAGGAGAATACGCAGGTTGCATCCCACCCAAGGGGGATAGTTATTGTTTAACCCATTCCCAAACCACCGGGAATCCCATGTTTGATGAAAAGTGTTAACTCACCTTGAATTGCTCGGTTGGTCTCTTAAAATGGTTAGAAGTCAAAGTTGGTCAATCACATCCTATTACAAATACAATTTCGTTTGTTAGTGTGTTCAAGTAAGGCACAAAGCTCCTACACGTATTTAACACGTACCATGCATTCACTTTGACAATTTACGCACATATACATATTCCACATATAACTACTCATGATCAAGCACATAATACTTCACATAACACTTTCGTTGACATTAAGCAAGTTGGATCATTATCAGATAGCGTAAACGACATTTAGATACGTAAATAACAACTTATAACGTTTCAGCTCTTACGTACAGAACTGGGCTGTTTTTGGGAATTTTTATAAAATAGTTATCTTATTCCAAAAATTCTAAATAATTTACAGAACGTTTTAAATGGGACACGTAACCTTGTGCCATAATCTTGGGACTCAATTCATCACTGATTATTTAATAAAAATCATTTACTGGGCTGCAGTCAGATTCGACACATTCTGACCGCAGTCCACGGAACAATTTATTTAAAAATCATCGTCTGTCCGAATGGCAAAATTACAGTGAGAGATTTACGACATCCGTGCCCAGCTACTGTACAAAAATCACAACCCACCTCTATCCAGACTATATGTTATAACGAAAAGCGTAACACGTATTTTCTACAGAAAAAACGCAACTTTTGCTGCTGTGAAAAACTGTTCTTTAAAATAGCAAACGACCTCAGAAAAATGTGATTCCAGCTCCATTTGAAGCGTTTCTCGAAAACGTATGATTTAGACTTTAGAAAATCAATTTTTTCGATCTATAACGACCCATTTACAGCCAACTGAAGTTGGCTATTTTCACTATACAGCAATCTGTTTTTCACTTAAACGATACCAAAACGCATTTAAATGATCACGACACTTCCTAATCTCGACTAACAGCAAATTAACCCGTCAATTATCACCTAACCACACCAAGAATCACACAACCCTAGTTATAAAACATCATGATTTTTGCAAAAATGCAGCCTATGTCCATGTATGCATGCGTATTATCAATTAACTCAAACAATAGCATAATCACTCGAACCTAATTGTGGAATCAATATCCGTTTATCATACAAGACTCAATATCACAGCCATGTCTACACATAAACACACCATGAACCGCAATCTAAACAAGAACACTAACCTTGGAATGGAGAGAAGGAACTAGCGAAGATGATAACATGATCAAAGAGATGGGAGCTGATTGCGAATAGGGGGGGGGGGGGTTCTCCAGCCGTCGCGCACCAAGGGGGTAGGGTAGGATTTCTTGTTATTTTTTTTCAAGCAATGTACGTATATTATTAAAACATAGGGGTGTTTGGGCTTAATGGGCTGCAAAGAACAAGAGGGTGCGGGTTGGGCTTATGTCGCACAAGGGAAGGTGGGTTTGTGGGTTGGGTTCGTTTTCTCATGGGCCAAAGGGGTGGGTTCGGTTTGGGTTTAAAAGGTAGCGGTTCCATGTGTTTCACGCAATAACTGATTAAGATGTTCCGTGCTTTGTTTCGCAAAATAACGTATCACAATATCTTAGTTTCGGGTTCCGGTTTCACATAATTCACATTACACATTACCAAGCACACAACCGTTCAAATAAAATCAAACACCGTATTCCATTCATATAACGTACATGTAATTATAAAGTAAACGAAACGTTCAGGGATTTATACGAGGTGTCACATCATCCCCAAGTTGAAAGAAATTCCATCCCGAAATTTAGCACGTAGCCACTGAGGAAGCTAGTTGTGTTGTGCGTTTTCCTGGGGTATCACATCATCCCACCATTTGTTTGGAATTTCATCCCGAAATTCCGAGGTAGCTTTAGTATTGGACACACCTTTCTTAAACAACTGGTGGTACTTGCGTTTCATCTGGTCCTCTCGCTCCCAAGTGAACTCTGGGCTACGACGGGAGTTCTAACGGACTCGAGCAATAGGTATCTTAGTTCGTTTGAGAATTCTGATTTCCCGATCCATAAATTCCATCGGTCCCTCGACGAAGCGCAACTGGTCGTCGATAGTGAGTTCCTTGAATGGAACAATGAGGGTCTCTTCTGATAAACACTTCTTCAGATTCGACACGTGGAAGATGTTGTGAACACCACTAAGTTCTTCAGGTAAATTTAGTCTATACGCCACCTTGTTGATTCTCTCAGTGATCTCGAAGGGTCCGGCATAATGCGGATTAAGTTTTCTTCGTTTGCGAAAGTGTACTACACCTTTCCATGGTGAGACTTTGAGTAGCACTCGATTCCTAACCTGGAACTCGAGAGGTTTCTTACGCTTGTCAGCATAGCTTTTCTGGCGGCACAAGATGCCGCCATTTGTTGTTGGATCTGGGCAATCTTTTCCGTCGTGTCGAGAATGAGTTCTGGGCCAGTGATTTGGCTGTCGCCAACTTCTGCCCAGCAAAGAGGTGATCGGCATTTCCGTCCGTACAATGCCTTGATGCTGGTGTGGTAACTGTTGTTGTACGAAAACTCCGCCATGGCAGGTGTCTTTCCCAGCCATTACCAAAGTCAATGACACATGCCCAAAGCATGTCTTCTAGAGTCTGGATGGTGCATTCAGTCTGCCCATCCGTCTGTGGATTATACGCTGTGCTCATGTCTAGACGTGAGCCAAAGGATTTATGCATCACTTGCCACAAATCAGATGCAAAGCGCGGGTCACGATCAGAAATGATAGAGGTTGGCATGCTTTGCCTAGAAACTACTCCCTTTAAATAGATATTAGCAAGTATTGAAAACTTGTCAGTTTCCTTGATTGCCAGAAAGTGTGCAGACTTAGTCGGTCGATCCACGATCACCCAGAAGGTGTCGTTTCTAGGGCTGTAAACGAACCGAACGAACACGAACAAGGCCTTGTTCGTGTTCGTTCATTAAGGAAATAAATGTGTTCATGAACGGTTCATGAACACTTACCGAACGAGATTTTATGTTCGTGTTCGTTCATTAAGGAAATGAGTGTGTTCGCGAACGGTTCATGAACATAAATAAATTTGGCGAACGCGACGAAGGATAAAGATAGATGGCCTAGAGAGTAGCACTCGAACTTGAATCCCTTATTGTGGAACGGAGGTCGATCGTATTCACCGATGTAAATAATGAGAAATGAAAGGGAAATGATGCATAAACAAGGTGAAAGTGGGTTTCCTAGTTTAACTGTTAGGGTAATAAAATAAATAAAAGTTTAATAATATAAAAAGTACAAATAAAATATAAGAAAGGACAAAGATCTTCAATTAAAACACAAACATACGGATATAAACGAATGCAAACCAAAGAATGTTCACAAACACGTTCACGAACACCTTACCGAACGTTCACGAACACAATCGAACGAGCGAGACCTCTGTTCATGTTCGTTCATTTAACTAATCGAACGAAATTTCTTGTTCATGTTCGTTCGTTTATTAAACGAACGAACACAAACGAACTTCCCGCCGAACGGTTCACAAGCTGTTCGCTGAACGTTCGGTTCGTTTACAGCCCTAGTCGTTTCCTTGCTGAGATCTAGGTAGGGCAGTGACAAAGTCCATGGAAATCTGCTCCCATTTCCATGTTGGGATCTTTGGTGGTTGCAGTAGTCCTGATAACTTCTGGTATTTGATCTTAACCCTGGCGCAGGTCAAGCATTTACTAACATAGGTCGCTATGTTAACTTTCATGTGGGGCTACCAGTACAAAGTTTTGAAATCTTGGTACATCTTGTCAGAACTAAGATGCATCGAGTAACGTGACTTGTATGCTTCAACCATCACAAATTCTCGCAAGTTTCCATAGAATGGGACCTATACACGATCTACAAAATAGTAAGTACCGTCTTCCTTGAGTTCAAATCGCCTTTCCATGCCCCGCAAGGACTCAGCTTTAAGGTTCTCTTCCTCCAATGCTTCAACCTGAGCATCACGGATTTGGGTAGGAAGACTAGAGTGGATAGTAAGCTGTAACGCACGTACACGCTTAGGTTTGGTTTCCTTACGACTGAGGGCATCAACCACAACGTTGGCCTTGCTTGGATGATACTTGATTGCGCACTCGTAGTCGTTGAGGAGTTCGAGCCATCGACGTTGTCGCATGTTCAACTCCTTCTGATCCAAGATATACTGGAGACCCTTGTGATCGGTGTGGATGGTGCACTTGGTACCGTACAAGTAATGTCTCCATATCTTGAGTGCAGACACTACTGCTCCCAACTCCAAATCATGGGTAGTGTAGTTTCCTTTCGTGAGCCTTGAGTTGGCGTGATGCGTAAGCAATGACTTTCTCACGTTGCATCAACACACAACTAAGTCCTTGGATAGACGCATCACAATAAACAACGAAATCGTCTGTACCTTCTGGTAATGAAAGAATGGGTGTCCTACAGAGTTTCACCTTCAACTGTTGAAACGCGTATTCCTGAGCAATCTTTCGAGTTAGAGTTGCGAGGGTTTGCATACGATCAAGAAAAACAGAGAAAGTCATACGTTCGGATGCCGTGACTGAGAATCTATATCGGTCGTGTTGAGTTCCAAGGACAGTGCTTGTGATATCATCATGTCTATGATATTTATGGCCCAATGCTCCTCGGGTAACGTTTGTAGAGAGTAACTCGTCCAAGTGAGAGTTCGCGAAGACTGTTGTTAGGATAAGGATCATAGGATTCGAGAAGTATATCATGAATGGATGTGGAAATATGCAAAAAGGGTAGTCGCAATCTATGCGTAAGCGTGTAAGGATCCATAACAGAGGTTTACTTGATGTCAAGGGTATAGCTGGTCGTACACAAGCTGCATGAGGTTAAAATGAAGAATGTCGTTTGCCGAATAGAGGTGTCACGTTAGTTTATCAATCATAACAATAATTTACCATAGAAGAATGGTTGTTGCACGAGTTTGTAGTGTTAAGGTTCACTGAAACTTCCGTCAAAGTTGTCGAGTTTGTCCACATACGAAGGAGAAATAATTCACCTTGATCCATGAACTTAGATGAGTTTTCGATTTATCGAGTCGGTAAGCAACCAAATTCGGAGGAGTTTCCTTAGGTCGTGTGAATGAATCTGAAATATCCCTGTGTAGTCAAGAGGTTTCAAAGAAAGGCCGTGAAAACATGTTTAAGAGGGTATGATCATATCAACAACACGTCACTATCCTCAGGGTTTCAAGAAGTGATCACAAGTGATCGAAAGTCGAACCTTCCAAATCTTTTCACTAGCTTTTGTACTGACCTATCCTCAGGGTTTCAAGAAGCGAGGGTGTAGTGTCACTGTGGTAAAGGAATGACCGTTTCGTCTAAATCAATAGTAGGGATTAGGTATTGCATTAATCAAAAAGCATAGGTCAGTACAAAAGCTAGTGAAAAGATTTCATATAATTTAGATAAACTATCGTAGGGTCAAAATGCGACTCTTGTAGTGTAAGGGGGAAATGAGTGAGGTAAATGTGTAGTTCATCGTGTCCGTCTGTAGGTTGGGTAATCCGCATCTCCGTCCTCGAATGTCCTAAAGACTATCCCATCATTAGGAGGCATCCACTTGCTAAATTGGGTATACGAAGGTGTAAATCAAGTTAGAATAAGAATTAACCACCCAACAGGGTAATGGGGGTAATCTTGTAATCGGTGGAAATCATGATATAGTTGTTAGCGTTTTGTTATATCGGTTGCGGATCGAAGAAACAGGAGGTTGGTGATGTTCATATGAAGAATTAGGTGAAAACAAAATCCAACAAATGACCGAAGAATTCCGTAAACTATTCTGTTCTCCAGAGGCAATTCCAGTAATGGTAGATGGCGGCAACGGCACGAAAAGAAAGTTCGTTACATCATGGTCACGTGAGTACATCATTTGTCCAAAACAGAGTTCGGATGACAGGGTTTCAAGTTGCACAACGACAACACATGTAACTGTGACCGCTTCATTTCTGGGGACGACGACTGGTGTATATGATAAGGTTCGTCAACATGGATGCATGGGTATATTGTTCTCCTAAATCCGAGTTCGTTTGGGCTCGTTTTGGTCCACGTGAATGTTGTCGTGCAAACTGAATGTACGGAGGGTCAGATCTGAATTCTAGCTGTAACGGCGACGTCATGTCGAGACAATCGTATGAATAGATAGAACGCATAAATCAATTGTGGGTGATAAGAAAATAGGAAAAGAATTTGATCACTACTTATCAAGTTTCAAGTAAACAGTTGAGTGTCATAAAGAACGCATTAGGGCTAATAGACAACATGCTACTGCCCTAACTAAGCATACCATAAACAGCACACCATGCAAAAATAATCTAGCAAGTAGGCAATATAGACATAAATCATACCACCTAAAGTGTTGAGCCTTGCATGTGGAGCGAAGTGTCATTGTGGATCGTTGAGCACTGAGCAGGTTATAGTCTGGTTTTTGTCAAAAAGATTTTCCCCTTTTTAAAACCAAGTTCACTATAACCTATCTCTAATATCAATCTGTCACACCCCCAAAATCCACAAACGGAGTATTGCCACGAGGCGTGTGACTGACCAGGATCATACCACCAATCATACTTAACATTAAGTAAAGTAAAGCAAATCATCGCAAACAAAATGTTTAGTGTTCACAAAACCAAAGTCCAAAACCAAGTTTAAGAGTAGCGGAAGCATAAAGTCTAAAACCCATTATTGATTTAAAAGCATACAGTTTAATATGAGGAACCCAGCAGTTGGTTCCTTGCCACAACTGTAACAACCCTCTTTTGGGAAGTCAAAGTACAAGTCAAAGTCAAAGTCAAGATTGAAGTCAAAGAAAGAAAAGATTGCTAATTGCGATCTGTCACTCCTTGCTCAACTACTGTTTTGACTTCTTTGACTTGTAATCGAATTTATTTATTTAATCGCTTTGATTATATTATGTGGAGTATCTATTAATAATCGAAGATTTGATCGTTAATTAATCGCATGTTTAATCGACTTATCGCATCGCAACTCGAATTATGCACTCTGGATATTTTTTTACGTGTGTGTGCCATTATGTGTTACTTGTGCATGTTATGTTTATGTTGAAGTGTTTAATCGCAATCGAAATCGCAATCTATCGCATCGCAATCGAATCGCAAACGCTAAACGCAAGTTATTTATAGTGATTGTATGTTAGATATAGTAGTTATGTTATTTGGGTAACAATTGGGTAATACTATCGCATCGCTCACTCGAATCGCATCGCAACGCTCAACACGCGAATCGAAACGACAAAACTCGTCGCACCGAACACCAGGATCAAGTGGCCGACCGAGCGAGTGGCCATCCGATCGGATTGCCATCCGATCGGATTGTCACCCAATCGAGCTACCACCCGAATGGATTGCCACCCGATCGATCCGACACTTCACCACTTTCCTTTTTGGGAAACCCTAAAAATACCCACATGTCACATCATTTGTGATGTGACAGCTCCTTGTTCGACCAGCCGCACTCAAGCACTCATTTCTCTCGATTTCTCTCGATTCTTGTAAGTTTCCAACCTAAATCTTATACTTCTATGATCTACACACACTTCTTCATCATTTTCACCTTTGAATCTTAACTTTTAACCGTGAAATCACCGGATTTGAGGTGTTCTAGGGTGATGTCATCATGGAGTTCTTATGAACTTCAAAGTTTAGCTTCATCCCACCAAGAACAACTTAGATCTGAAGGATTTCCATATGATTAATCAATGTTTTCGCATAGATCTACACATATTCATGGTTAAAAGGATTGAAAGAAGGTTTTCCAACTTTCTTTCAACTCTTTTACACTCAATGCACTCAAAACCGATAGAATCAGAGCTTGTTCTAATCTTCTACTCTTTCTTAGTGATGGGTTAGTTCAAGATCTGAATTCTATCCGAGAGATAACTGATTTTGGGTTTGAACATGAACAGCCGTCTCGATCCGTGAACTGGTCGGACTAGGGTGGTTCCTGTTCGATCGGATCACTTGGGTCGAAATGGGGTTTCTGTTGTTTAAGTAAGACATCATAACGTCTCGATCAATACTACAAAACTTTCAAAATAATCAAGTGTCATAGACGATCAGATCGTTGGGACGGATTACCGTCTGATCGGATTGCCATCCGATCTGCTAGCACTTGATTCCACACTTAAACTTTCATTTCAATTTTCAAAGATCATCAGTAACTAACGGATTGCCACCCAATCGGAAGACTACACGATCGAGTGACCGTCCTGCTGTGAACTTGTTCTCAACTGAGAAGCCTCGCCAATCGGATCACCGCCTGATCGAACCGCCGTTTGATCGACCGACCTGAAGGGTAGAGATACTTCTCTATTTTCAAATTGCTACAACGAAAACTTCAAATGACAAACCATCATACACAAACACATCCTTACCAAACAAGGTGTCAATCCAATCGAATGGCCATCCGATCGGATGACCATCCGAATGGATTGATATCCGATCGAATGACCATCCGATCGGATTGACCATCCGATCGGATTGCCTTGGCCTAGGGTTTAGTATTTTGAGTCACGTTTCTTATATTGATTCGCGTGATAAATATTTGTTCGTTCAAAGTTCTAGCAAATTTTAGTCTTAGAAAGCAAATATTTACTAAGTGTTATAATTTTCGGAAAATTTCGCCATAGCCTCCTCTGTAAATAGAGGTGTCCATGCTTAAAAGCATGTTATTTTCTTTAATATAAATCCCGCAGAGTGTTCCCACATGGCCAACCCGACAATCATACATGCAATGCCCTAATTACGTCTTTTCAGCTTTATTAAACCAAATTGGACTGTTTTCGAGCATTTAAATAAAATAGTTAACCTTTTCCAAAAATTCTAAAATTTTTACAGAATGTCATATATAATCCAAAATTTATTGTGTAAAAATTTCGGAGACCAGTTCTTTACCAATTTTATATAAAAATTCTTTTACCCGACTGCAATCAGATTTGTTACTTTCTGATTGCAGTTTTACGGAAAAATTCACTAAAAATCAATCGCAAGTCCGATCGACGAAATTCCAGTTGGAGGGTCACGGAAACAACCGTGACCATCTACAGTAAAAATTCCATGAGCTGATTCTGCTCAGGTTTCAAGTTTTGACTCTGATTACAACACGCTTTTTCAGCAGAAATATTTCAGCTTGAGCTGCTGTCTAAAAATAATTCTTTAAAAATAGCAAAAGATCTCGAAATATTACGATTCCAGTGCCATTTGTTCGGTTGTTCAAAATTACACAATTTCGACTCCAGAAATTCAGTTTTTCGATTAAAAATGACCCTGTTACAGCCTGTTGAAGTTGGCTTGAAATTTCAATCAGCATGTTTATTTC
The DNA here is from genome assembly GCA_030545235.1 of Helianthus tuberosus. NCBI lineage: Eukaryota > Viridiplantae > Streptophyta > Magnoliopsida > Asterales > Asteraceae > Helianthus > Helianthus tuberosus. The sequence goes on along the minus strand of CM060401.1, from coordinate 71,036,966 downwards.
AGGTTTAATGATTCTAAAAACATATTAATGGTGGTGCTAGAGACTTGAACAAAGCTTCTTCGTGAGCCCTTCAACTTGTAACTACTTTGAATGTTCTTCAAGCTTGGAGAGGACTTGTTAGTGAAGAAGATGAGAGTATGAGAGAGGGTGATGGTGATTTTCAGTTATGGGGGAGGGGGGAGCCGAAAATAAGAGGAGGGGGGTGAGGTTGAGTGTAGGTTTGATGGTGATGATGAGTTTCCTTGGAAATATGAGCAACCTAGAATCTAGTGTCATCATGCATAATATTTTTGGCCAATAAAAGCTAAGATTACCTTTACAAAAATCTAAACAAAATATATATGTAATCATGGGCAGATTTTCGGTTGGGGGGGGGGTAAAATGAAAATTTTGGTAATTAGTGGGTATATAATTAGAAGGTTAAGGGTATTTTCAAGTATAGTGGGTGTATGACATGTTTCCAAAGTGTGTGGGGATTTATTGTGACCATGATTATTTAAGAATAATAAAATAATGTTTCTGACAAAATTTTGGTGTCCCGGGTATGTCCGGTTGTTCGGTTACGTATCGTTCTGTTAAAGTGTTAAATTGTACCGTATAGCGTCTTTTATGCGTCTTTTTGTAACGAAAACATTCCTGGCACTTAGGAAAGTATACAGGACCACTCTGCTATATTTGTGTATTCTACTGGTGTAATAAAATGCTGAATTTTATAAAAGAAAGCAGAATTCTGTATTTAAAGTGTGTTTTAGGCACTTCCCGGCATTATATCTATCACCTAATGACGCAGTCTTATGGTCTTCACTTCCCTATACTACAAACCAGTGTAGTACTCTATCCCTGGCTCATACTGGCCGTAATAACATTGTCTGTCTAAGTGCTGGCATTGTCAACATTATTTCTGAATCAACCGTTCAGTGTGTTAACTGTGCTGAGTGCATCAAGTATGTCACTAATGTAGGTGTGTAATGAATGGAGTATAAAACATGATGCATGTGTATATGATATAGAGTCATAGAGCAGTTGAAATTGTCAGTTGTAATCAAGCACAGTCATTAAGCACGTAATTAAGATTAATTAATTTGTACAGTACCTGAAATTTTGAGGGTTGTCACATTCTCCCCCTGTTAAGAAAATTTTGTCCCGAAATTTTAGGTCCTACGCCTAGTTGCAGGGGTCTTAGGAAATAAATGTGGGTACTTGGCCTTCATACGATCCTCACGTTCCCACGTGAACTCTGGCCCATGTCTAGCGTTCCATCGGACCTTGACGAGCTTGACACTGCTCCTGCGTGTCTTGTTAATCTTCCAATCAGTGACCTCGACAAGTTCTTCAACAAAGTGGAGTGTGTCGTCGATGTGAACTTCGTCCGCAGGAATGACAACGGTGTGTTGAGTTGGACTCTTTTTCAGGTTCGATACATGGAAGGTATCATGAACACCATTGAGTTCAGCAGGCAGGTCCAACTTGTATGCTACAAGCCCAATCCTTTGCAGGATTTTGAAAGGGCCAATGTTACGCGGATTCAATTTCCCACGCTTCCCAAAGCGTGTCACACCCTTCAAGGGTGAAACCTTTAACAAAACCATATCCCCAACTTGATACTCCACGGGCTTCCTGTTTGGATTTGCATAGGCTTTTTGTCTGTCGCGAGCCGTCTCGATGCGTTTTCGAATTTGCGCAATCTTGTCTGTCGTCTCTTGGACGATTTCGGGTCCAGTGAGCTGCCTATCACCTGCATCAGCCCAGCATAGTGGTGATCGACACTTGCGTCCGTAAAGAGCTTCAAATGGCGCGGCTCCAATACTTGTGTGGTAGCTGTTGTTGTACGAAAATTCGACCAATGGTAAATGATTATCCCAGCTACCACCTAGATCCATTACACATGCTCTCAGCATGTCCTCCAATGTCTGAATAGTTCTTTCACTTTGGCCATCAGTTTGCAGATGAAATGCAGTGCTCAGATTCAACTGCGATCCAAAAGCTTCTTGGAAGGATTGCCAAATCCTTGATATAAATCTCCCATCTCGATCTGAGATAATTGAGAGAGGCACTCCATGACGTGCCACGATCTCTCGCATGTAAATCTCCGCAAGTTTACTCGTGTTGTCTTTCTCTTTGATCGGCAAGAAGTGTGCAGACTTTGTTAGACGGTCTACTGTTACCCAGATCGTGTCATGGCCCTTGGGTGTCTTTGGCAGTTTCGTTATGAAGTCCATAGAAATTTGTTCCCATTTCCATTTGGGTATTTCAGGTTGCTGCTGGAGACCTGAAGGTTTTTGCTATTCGACCTTTACCTTGGCGCACGTTAAGCACTTGCTAACATATACCGCAACATCGCCTTTCATCCTTGGCCACCAATAGAAATCCTTAAGATCTTGGTACATTTTATCCGCTCCTGGATGAATTGAGTACCGTGACTTGTGAGCTTCATCAAAAATGACCTTTCTCAATCCACCAAACAGGGGAACCCAAATCCGTTTCATGAAGCACAGAGTTCCTTCCTCGTTTGGTACCAACTGCTTCTCCATCCCACGGAGGTATTCATCCGCGATATTCCTTTCTTTGAGAGCTTCTCTCTGCGCGGCACGAATGCGCAAAGAGAGGTCTGTCTGGATGATCATTTCCAAAGCCCTAACCCTTATGGTCTTGATCCTCTCCTTTCGACTTAGGGCATCGGCGACCACATTCGCCTTCCCTGGATGATACTTGATTTCACAATCGTAGTCGTTCAACAGTTCAACCCAGCGTCTTTGCCTCATGTTAAGCTCCTTTTGATTGAATATGTGCTGCAGGCTCTTATGATCAGTGAAGATCGTACATCGTGTGCCGTATAAATAATGTCGCCAGATCTTTAATGCAAACACCACCGCGCCCAGTTCCAAATCATGGGTGGTGTAATTTTTCTCGTGTATCTTCAGTTGGCATGAGGCATAGGCTATAACTTTCTAGTGTTGCATCAACACGCAACCCAAACCTTGACGCGAGGCGTCGCAATATACCACGAAGTCTTCCGTGCCTTCGGGTAGAGATAGAATCGGTGCGTCACAAAGCTTGTTCTTCAACAACTGAAACGCTTCTTCTTGCTTGTCACCCCAATCAAACTTCTTGTCTTTCTGTGTGAGTGCGGTCAGGGGTTGAGCTATCCTTGAGAAATCCTCAATAAACCTTCGATAATAGCCAGCCAAACCTAGGAACTGTCGAATCTCAGTTGGCGTCTTTGGAGTCTCCCAATCTTTGATTGCCTCGATCTTTGTGGGATCAACATGGATTCCATTTCCATTTACCACGTGACCAAGAAACTGGACTTCGCGTAGCCAAAACTCACACTTTGAGAACTTAGCGTATAACTTCTCCTTCTTAAGTAGCTCTAGAATAGCTCTTAAGTGCTGTTCGTGCTCGTCCTTTGTCTTCGAGTAGATTAGAATGTCATCAATAAACACGATCACAAACTTATCCAGGTACGGCTTGCAGACTCGGTTCATCAGGTCCATGAAAACTGCCGGTGCGTTTGTCAATCCAAATGGCATAACCAAGAACTCGTAATGTCCATAACGAGTCCTAAAGGCCGTCTTCGGGATACTTTCCTCTTGTATCCTGAGTTGATGGTATCCTGAGCGAAGATTGATCTTCGAATAGAAGCTTGAACCTTGCAGCTGATCAAATAAGTCATCAATCCTCGGCAAAGGATAACGGTTCTTGACAGTCAACTTGTTGAGCTCGCGGTAGTCTATACACATACGAAAGCTACCATCCTTCTTTTTAACGAACAGAACCAGAGCTCCCCAAGGTGAGAAGCTTGGTCTGATGAATCCTTTATCCAATAGCTCCTGGAGTTGTGTTGACAACTCCTGCATCTCCGACGGTGCAAGTCTATAGGGTGCCTTGGCCACAGGCGCGGCGCCTTGAACCAAGTCAATGTGGAACTCGACTTGTCGTTGTGGCGGCAATCCTGGCAAGTCTTCCAGGAAGACTTCAGGATATTCTCTTATGATCGGAATGTCTTCAATTCTGGGCTCAGCAGCTTCTTTATCCACGATGTGTGCCAAAAAGGCAACATACCCCTTCCGTAAACACTTTCTAGCTTTCAGGCAGCTAATAATTCTCAGTGGCGTATCACGCTTCTCTCCGTGTACTACGATTGTTTCTTCATCCGTCATTGGGATGCGGATGGTCTTCTCGTGACAAACGATCTCGGCCTTGTTGCTCGATAACCAATCCATTCCCACTACCACGTCGAAGCTTCCCAACTTGACCGGTAGTAGATCTAGCTTAAATTCGTGTCCTCCCAGTTCTATCATGCATCCCCTGATGACTTCTCCCATTTCAATTAGTTTCCCGTTCGCTAATTCGATCGAGTATGGAATGTCTAACTTACTAGTGGCCAACCCAAGTATATTTTTAAACTCTAACGATACGAAACTATAATCGGCACCGGTATAAAAAAGAACAGATGCAAAGCGTTGGTTTATAGGGAACGTACCGGTGACAACGTTTGGATCCTGGCGCGCTTCCCTTGCGCCAATGTTAAAGATTCGGCCTTGCGCCTGATTTAGCTTTGGGCATTCTCTTTTGAAGTGCCCAGCGTCACCACAGTTGAAGCATCCTGGCCCTCGGCCATTTCCATTTCCATTCCCTCCTCGATTTCCGTTCGTTCCTCGATTTCCAGTTTGATTTGCGACATTCCCACGGTTACCATTTCCCCCATTATTCCCTTGTGGTCGGTTTCCATTACCACGGTTGTTGTTATTGAAACCCCTTTGGCCGCCCTGGCCTGATCCAACCCAACATGTTTCCTTTAAATGGCCCGTCTTCCCGCAAGATTCACATTTTCTAAGTCGTCATGGACCGAGGTGATGGAACTGGCAAATACCACACTTGGGCAGAGTGCCCATGTAACCCTTTCCTCTGTTTTCATCACCGGTTTTGGCTCTGGCCGGTGTGCTCGACTCGCCCCTCTTGCTCACATGGCTTGTACCCTGCTTGAAGTTGGAAAACTTTCGTTTGTTATCACCAGCCGACTCCGCATAAGTCTCGTTCTTCTTGGGTTCAGAAATTGAGAACTTGCCCAACCTTACGGCCTCCTCCGTAAGTGCCACACTAACGTCGATTGCTTCCGTAATTGTTGCCGGTTTGGATGTGGTACCATACTCAGGATTTGGGGTGCCAATCCCCAGTTAAAGCGCTCAATCCGTTTGAATTCCGGCGTAACCATATAAGGGACCACATGTGACAAGTCGTGGAATCTCTGAACATATTCCGCGATTTTGGGACCGTCCATCTTTAAATGCCAAAACTCTGTTTCCAGTTTCTGGATCTCAGCTCTGGAGCAATACTTCCTGCGCATCAGCTCTTTCAGTTCAGCCCAAGTCATGGCGTATGCTGCAGCCTCTCCTAGGGTTTGAACTTGGAGATTCCACCATGAGAGGGCACCGTCAGTGAAAAGCCCAGAGATGTATGTAACTTGTTGTCCTGGCGCACATTTGCTCATCCTTATTGTTGTTTCAGTCTTCTCAGTCCAGCGGGTAAAAGCCACGGCACCTCTAGTGCCATCAAAGTTTAGTGGCTTGCAATCTAAGAATTGCTTGAAAGTACACCCTGTACAAGCAATGTCATTATTAGTAGTCGCACATGAATCATCCAAATATAGTGTAATGTGTCTCCTATGACTGATCATTACCATTCGGAGGGTTGTTGTTGTTGTTGCTCGAAATGTTTCCACTTGATTGTCCTTGAGAAGCAGCATATTGTGCAATAGCAGCCGCGATGATCCCTTATAATTCTGCCTGGGTAGTCGGCATGCGTGCTTCGCGTCGTGGAGGCATTGTCTATAGGATGTTTCACGTTGGTCAGGTCATAATAGGTAAAAATACGTATGTACTCAACAATATCCACACATAACATCTCATGTTATAAATAAATCAACTACATAACATCTCACGTTATAGAACATAAACAAACATCTTTAACAAAGCATGTAATGAGAATACTGCAATTGGGCTTTTATAAAATCAAGACCACCATACATTGTTTACAAATTTTCCAAATGTACATACATCCAAAAAGACTAAAGGTCAAAATGCCCTTGTCTGAACTGTTTAGACCAATACAACAACAAAAAAAATCACATAACCAAAGTCATCTTGTCAAAATGTGGTCTTCAGAATACCGCTTAGTCTGGCCCAAATGATGTATTCTCTTCAAAAGTACCCACTACCGGCAAAAGACTAAGGTAGCTAAGCTGACGGCGGTGGAGGAGGTGGAGGAAAATGAGAGAAGAGTAAACGGCGCATATGCAGCCAATCCTCCTCCATGGCGCGGTGTGCTCTCTCCAGCTCTAGCACGCGCTGGATCAGCGCCTCCTGCTGCATCATAAATGAAACAAAAACATCCTCGGTAGAAGGCCCGACATGATAGGGGTGGTATGGATCTGTGGGGGGCATAGTAGGTGGCGTGGTCCAGAGAAAAGGCTCACTAGATGGAGCAAAAGATGGCACGGCAACTGGTGCGACAGTGGATGCAACAGAAGAAAACTGGGGTAAGACTGGAACAAATGTCGGTACATGACCAACGGGATGTGCTGAAGAACCCTCCCCCGGACGTGAGGGCGGAACAAACTGTAGGAACGAAACAGGAGGGCCTGTGTGATGAGCGTCTGTGGCGTAAGGGGGAAAAAGTGGGGTACCAGATGTCTGTGGGTGGGTAGATGGGATATCAAGGGGTGCAGTAACGGGTACAGTAGGGGGAGTAACTGGGGTCACATACGGAGGGTAGTCATCCTCCTCGATCCACCCATTCTGGGTGTCAGCGTATCTCGGGTCGATATGGGTGGCAAACAGTGCCAGGTCATCAAAAATGGGGTCAGGTATGGGTGCTATATCTGGGATCTCAGCAGCTGGTGGGGCAATGACAGGTGCATCAGTGGCAGGTGGTGCAATGACTGGTGCATCCTCAGGAATGGGGTCAAGGGCAAGAACATGCTCGGGAATGACGGGAGCTGGCTGACGATCAACAGGCATAGCAGGATCCTGATCATCCGGAAGAACAGGAGCCTCAGCAGGCTGCTCCTCGGGATCCAGCTCATCCTCCATATCTGTCTCACCATCGTAGTTAATACGAGGAAAGTTACCGAATCCCAAGGGTGGGTAAGAGGAAGCTACTGACTCAACGGAATCTGAGGCTGACGAATCGGAATGAACCTCTATGTCAGGAAGCTCAACCATGGGCACAACGGGGTCAACAACTGGGATATCACCATGCGGAGCATCGTCCTCCATCGGGGCCCCACCATCCTGGTCTCCCTCCAGGGGACCCTCGATGAATAGATTGATGTCACCATCGGGTAACGCGTCGAGAGGCTGTTCCTCAAAGGGAACTGCAGCAAACGGGAGAGGAGCAGGGATCGGAACAAGGGGTAGATCCTCTCCTGGCGGGCCATCAGCTAAGGGCATGTTGTCTCCGAAGTCCGGTAGGGCGAAAGGCTGAAAATCGTCTTCATCGGTGCTCATGTAGTCTGAAGTGTAGACTCCCGAGTCTGTGGCCATCTCGTCATCGGAGGTAAAGGCCATCGGGTCGCTCGTGTTGGATACTCCACTGCCAGAAGATGCCATGGTGTCTGTAACACATCCACAACATATGCACATAAATCAGGTAAGCATGTAAACAAATAACAATGTAATCATGTATGTATCCTAGTCTTCCCAGGCTATCCCTCCCCATTTCTAAGACTGAACTCCCTAGTCTCTCAGACTACCCTGGTCTCTAAGACCAACCTCCCAGTCTCTAAGACTAATTCTTTCCCAATCTCTAAGATTGAACTCCCTCAGTCTCTAAGACCGAACTCCCTCAGTCTCTAAGACCGAAAATATAATTTTTGAAAAGTGTATTTGTGCCTTTTTGTTTGTAAAAATGTTTATGCCCTGGATCTGGACGTTTAGTGCATGCAATGTAAAAGGTTTGAAAACATTTTCGTGAGAGCCCTAGTGAATCATAGTCTAGACTCGAGAATGAATCCTAGTTCGCTATGATCGAGGCTCTGATACCAAGCTGTCACACCCTGGCTTTTGCAGAAGCGTGGATTTAATTGGTGTGACTTCTTAATACCACAGCAACAATCACAACAATGCTATATGATAAAATACGGGATGTTCATAACATGTTGTCTTTAAAACATCAACCACTGAATACGTTACAAACCATGACTTTGTTTAAAATGAGTTCATAAGACTCGATGAAAAACTACCAACAAAACGAGGATTTAAGACATGCAACCCGTCCAGGAATGAGTCGCACTTCCAAAACCCTATGACCCTGGATGACATCCTTATCTAGTACGCAGCTAACATGCAGCACTTGCCAGATCCTATTCATTCCCTGAAATAAATGTAATTTGAAAAAGTCAACAAAAGTTGAGCGAGTTCATGTGTAAGTGAGTATATAAAAGCCTTTAAAATATCTGTATAAGTAAAAGTCCCTGGTATGCAGCAATTAAGGAAAAACCTGATCACCATTGGGTTGCAAAACCAATAGTATGTGTGAAATGATGCAGGAAGACTCAAACCTAGCAAATTTGTCTCCGGTATGAAGACATAGTCACCACTATGGGCTGCCCCGGCCTCATGGGTGTGGGCTTGCTACACCCAAATAGATCTATCACTCATGTCCCGTGGTCCTACTATGAGGATTAATGGCCTTAAGCGTTGTACCCACCACTCACATGATCGCGTAGTAAAAACCCTCCTTAAGCTAACCATACCATAATAAATGTCTGTAAATGTCTGTATAAGTCTGTAAATGTCTGTAACATGTATTTCACCCCCGAAATGTAAAAACTGAAAATAGTTAAGAGTAAAGGGGGACATGAACTCACTGTAGTGCGTCTTGTACCGAATCTCAAACTCTGACTGCTACACGACAACCTACACGTACTAATGTCTATTAGACGAAAGGGCCGTGCCTTGGCTTAGGGTTTAGTATTTTGAGTCACGTTTCTTATATTGATTCGCGTGATAAATATTTGTTCGTTCAAAGTTCTAGCAAATTTTAGTCTTAGAAAGCAAATATTTACTAAGTGTTATAATTTTCGGAAAATTTCGCCATAGCCTCCTCTGTAAATAGAGGTGTCCATGCTTAAAAGTATGTTATTTTCTTTAATATATATCCCGCAGAGTGTTCCCACATGGCCAACCCGACAATCATACATGCAATGCCCTAATTACGTCTTTTCAGCTTTATTAAACCAAACTGGACTGTTTTCGAGCATTTAAATAAAATAGTTAACCTTTTCCAAAAATTCTAAAATTTTTACAGAATGTCATATATAATCCAAAATTTATTGTGTAAAAATTTCGGAGACCAGTTCATTACCAATTTTATATAAAAATTCTTTTACCCAACTGCAATCAGATTTGTTACTTTCTGATTGCAGTTTTACGGAAAAATTCACTAAAAATCAATCGCAAGTCCGATCGATGAAATTCCAGTTGGAGGGTCACGGAAACAACCGTGACCATCTACAGTAAAAATTCCATGAGCTGATTCTGCTCAGGTTTCAAGTTTTGACTCTGATTACAACACGCTTTTTTAGCAGAAATATTTCAGCTTGAGCTGCTGTCTAAAAATAATTCTTTAAAAATAGCAAACGATCTCGAAATATTATGATTCCAGTGCCATTTGTTCGGTTGTTCAAAATTACACAATTTAGACTCTAGAAATTCAATTTTTCGATTAAAAATGACCCTGTTACAGCCTGTTGAAGTTGGCTGGAAATTTCAATCAGCATGTTTATTTCAGTTTTAATGATTCTAAAAACATATTAACGAGTGTCCTAACCTTGATTTGTTAACAACTTAATGATCAAACATTGTGCATGTATTATCCAAACTCAAACCAACCTGATTTTAACCTCATACAAACTTTTTATGTAGGGTTTTCATGCAGAATTTCATGTTCATCTTTTTGGCGTTCAATTTCTTGTGTTACATGATTATCATCCTCCTACTAAGTATCATAACAAAGAACAAGTTGTAACAATGGTGTGAAGGGACTTACTACTAGCACAAGGCTAGGGTTAGAAATCTTAATGCAAGGTTGATGAAGGAATGGTGGTGCAAGAGACTTGAACAAAGCTTCTTCGTGAGCCCTTCAACTTGTAACTACTTTGAATGTTCTTCAAGCTTGGAGAGGACTTGTTAGTGAAGAAGATGAGAGTATGAGAGAGGGTGATGGTGATTTTCGGTTATGGGGGAGGGGGGAGCCGAAAATAAGAGGGGAGAGGGGGGGGGGGGTGAGGTTGAGTGTAGGTTTGATGGTGATGATGAGTTTCCTTGGAAATATGAGCAACCTAGAATCTAGTGTCATCATGCATAATATTTTTGGCCAATAAAAGCTAAGATTACCTTTACAAAAATCTAAACAAAATATATATGTAATCATGGGCAGATTTTCGGTTGGGGGGGGGGGGGGGTAAAATGAAAATTTTGGTAATTAGTGGGTATATAATTAGAAGGTTAAGGGTATTTTCAAGTATAGTGGGTGTATGACATGTTTCCAAAGTGTGTGGCGATTTATTGTGACCATGATTATTTAAGAATAATAAAATAATGTTTCTGACAAAATTTTGGTGTCCCGGGTATGTCCGGTTGTTCGGTTACGTATCGTTCCGTTAAAGTGTTAAATTGTACCAGATAGCGTCTTTTATGCGTCTTTTTGTAACGAAAACATTCCTGGCACTTAGGAAAGTATACAGGACCACTCTGCTATATTTGTGTATTCTACTGGTGTAATAAAATGCTGAATTTTATAAAAGAAAGCAGAATTTTGTATTTAAAGTGTGTTTTAGGCACTTCCCGGCATTATATCTATCACCTAATGACGCAGTCTTATGGTCTTCACTTCCCTATACTACAAACCAGTGTAGTACTCTATCCCTGGCTCATACTGGCCATAATAACATTGTCTGTCTAAGTGCTGGCATTGTCAGCATTATTTCTGAATCAACCGTTCAGTGTGTTAACTGTGCTGAGTGCATCAAGTATGTCACTAATGTAGGTGTGTAATGAATGGAGTGACTGTATAAAACATGATGCATGTGTATATGATATACAGTCATAGAGCAGTTGAAATTTTCAGTTGTAATCAAGCACAGTCATTAAGCACGTAATTAAGATTAATTAATTTGTACAGTACCTGAAATTTTGAGGGTTGTCACACTCGATGAATGCTTGTTTGTTATGTTTACACATTGATTGCTGTCTACCTGCCTTAGCAACGATAGTACTATAGTTTGGACTCAGCACCTGTTCACTCAGGGGTTGTTAAGGACAATTACTTCACGTGTTCGCAGTGGTGAACATGTGATGCGCACTCGCTACTCGCAGTCAAATCGCAGTCATGGGTATTGATAGGATCTTTGTCGATAACTTACATGCTTCACATTATACGTTATACATGTTGGTTATGCGTAAACGATTTCGAACTATACTATATCTATTAAACTTGTATGCTCACCTTGACACTATGTGTATTGACCTCTATTTTAACGTATGTGACAGGTGCTTAAGATGCTCTACTTTATTTAAATCTGTGTTGTCAAAACATGTTACTTGTTTTAGAGATATCATGGTCTATAATAACTTAATTTTCTTGATGGGTTATGGTATGGGACATAATTTTAACTATCTGGTAATGTAGTTGTTATGGAATTTCTCTGGAACAATCTGTTTCGCTCAGTGCCATGCCCCGATGTTTCCGTCATCGGTTAGGGTGTGACAACAACGTCCACTCCTCGTGCAAGCTCCATCCATATACCTAAAGACCTGCAAAGCATGCAGTAAGGTGTCAACAAAAAGTTGGCGAGTTTACAGTTGGTTGCCTGTTTTATGTTGTTTCAAAAACCATAAGTTGTTAAGTTTCTTGTTCTTTATAAAAACATGCCATGGGGAGCTACCCCACTGTTTAAACCACAAGACCCTTTACCATATCGACTACTGACTGAAGTTATGTTGAGTGCCATGAGTCAATGTCTATCATCATTGACTAAATGCCTAAGTATATTAGTTCACGCCCGTCCTCTGCAGCACGGTGTGAGGCTTGTCAAACCTAATAGCGCTATTTAATTAATAACCCGTTCGCCATTGGCCCGACGATTAAGTCGATATAAAATGAGGGACTTAAGATAGAGTTGTTGTCTAGTATGCTTAAGACATGTATTATAATGGTTGTCGCCCTTCCTAAGGAGGATGGAGTACGTATTCTACCCAAGGAGAATACGCAGGTTGCATCCCACCCAAGGGGGATAGTTATTGTTTAACCCATTCCCAAACCACCGGGAATCCCATGTTTCATGAAAAGTGTGAACTCACCTTCGATTGATCGGTTGGTCTCTTAAAATGGTTAGAAGTCAAAGTAGGTCAATCATGTCCTATTACGATTATCATTTAGTTTGTTAATGTGTTCAAGTAAGGCACAAAGCTCCTACATGTATCTAACACGTACCATGCATTCACTTTGACAATTTACGCACATATACGTATTCCACATATAACTACTCATGATCAAGCACACAATACTTCACATAACACTTTCGTTGACATTAAGCAAGTTAGATCATTATCAGGTAGCATAAACGACATTTAGATACGTAAATAACAACTTATAACGTTTCAGCTCTTACGTACAGAACTGGGATGTTTTCGGGTATTTGTATAAAATAGTTATCTTATTCCAAAAATTCTAAATAATTTACAAAACGTTTTAAATGGTACACGTCACCGTGTGTAAAAATCTCGGGACTCAATTCATTTCAGATTATTTAATAAAAATCATTTACTGGGCTGCTGTCACACCCCGACCACGTAAAACAACAAAACGTGGCGGAAACGTCGGGGAGTGTTGTAACAGGATCATTGTTTCATAACACATGGAAATTGAAATATTGTTTTATTGATTAAAAGAGTTACAATGTCTTGACAATCAAAGAAATATAACATAAATAACTAGTCTTGCATCTTTTATTGTCACTAAGGCCCAAGTCCGCCTAAGTGTATCTTGATAAATCCTATGCATCATATCCTGAAACACATGTGAAAATAGGTACGTCAGCATAAAAATGCCTGTGAGATACATAGGTTTTGTGAAAATAGAATTCATGACTTATGTTTAAGAAAATGTTTAGTCATGAACCTTGAAATTTGCTTTGTCTTGTAAATCATTTGAAAAGTGGTAAAATCAGATGATATGTATAAATAAGAGAATAAAGTATGGTTAAATAAATAACCAAGTAAAATGAGTTTGTATAAGATAAATTGTTTTGTAAAACAATTGTGAAAAGTATGTTATTTGTATACAATGTTATATGTCCAAATTTAAATGATTCAAATAACGCTACGATATGTAATACCATACAATCACTTATATATAGGAAGTACCAGCGGCGTATCCACCATGCTTGTATCATATTACACATGCCTCGTTACTTAAATCACTTACTCAAACCAAACCAACAATGTAAGATGTCTATGTTTAAACCAATTGCCAAACGTATTGAATAATATGTCAAAATGTTTATGTCAAGATGTAAGTCATGTAATGTATAACTAATGTCAATAATGTTTATGTGTCAAATGTAAGTCATGTAATGTGTAACCAAAATGATATGTATGGCTAGTGAAATATATCAACTAAACCATATGCACACAAACAAAGTATTGAAGTAAAACATGGTTTAAATCAAAGCTATGTTTTGTGGAACAAATGCATGCTATACTGATATAAACATCTATGCGGTATTGTGAGAATGGATACATCCAAGCCTTGAGACTGTGGCGATAAACCCTTAAACAAATTAAAGGTTTATCTAAGTTATGTATATCGAATTCGGTCATTCCTTTCATCCAAACCTACCCAGGATGTCCGGAACGGGAGTTGTCAATTCCTATGGTACCACTACCTACTAACGAACGGCGTGATCGGTGTTAATGAATGTATATTGATCCATCAAAACAAACCAAATATCATATCAAAATGTAAGCATGTGAATGAAAAATAAATGTACTAAGTATGATGAACATACATAGCATGTAATGTAATGTAAAACAATGTACTAAGTACGCACACAATGGGCATACATAGCATAGAATGTAATGTAAAATAAAGTACTAAGTATGCACAGAATGGGCATACATAGCATGAAATGTAATGTAATGTGAAACAATGTACTAAGTACGCACACAATGGGCATACATAGCATGAAATGTAATGTTAAGCGATGTACTAAGTACGCACACAATGGGCATGCATAGCATGAAATGTAATGTAAATCATGTACTATAAATGTACTAATGAACATAGCAAGTATATGATGTGAAAACATGGAAACCATGAAAGTAACAAGTATGCACATGTGTTCCACCCCAAAATGTTTGGAAAACAGTAAAGGAGGGGTTTATGTACTCACTTGAGATTGCTTAGTAGTCCTTGAGTAACAACCAAACAATGCTAGAGATCACGGATATCAAACGGCACCTAATATAGGTAACTACATTAATAAACCGGACCTAAATCGAAAGATCGGATAGAATGAGGGCTCGTAAACCAAATGAGTATGGGAACTCATGTAGTATGGTTTAAAAAAACCTACATACTAAATGAAACCTAACCTAATGTAACACCTCGAAAATTTACGTCCAATAATGTACTGACACGTGTCATGGGCTTTGAATATGGGAAAACATACTTTAGAGGGACTAAAGTTGACAAACAGTGAAACTATGTGAATATAAGGGTCCAAAGTGTCAACAATTGATAAATAGGCTCTACAATAACCCTACAAGTATGGTTTAACAAAGCCTACATACTAAATGAAACCTAACCTAAGTGCTAACGACCCATTACGACCCGTTTAGGTAGCTTATGCTACTTTAACGCGTCGTTCGCGTGAAACGCGTTCGGAAAGCCTAACTAGTCCTATGATAAGTAAAATATGCCTTAACATGTCTAATATTGTTACCAAATCAGTTTAGATACCAAAAGTTATGTTACATATTAAAGTGAATTTTGGCGTAAAAAGGGCATTTTGGTAATTTACCTAAGGCATATAAACTACCTATCACACAACTACTTAAACGAAGCGACCATAAGGTATA
Organism: Helianthus tuberosus; assembly: GCA_030545235.1. Lineage (NCBI taxonomy): Eukaryota > Viridiplantae > Streptophyta > Magnoliopsida > Asterales > Asteraceae > Helianthus > Helianthus tuberosus. The sequence continues at coordinate 71,021,823 of CM060401.1, read as the reverse complement.
ACCTCGGAAGGTTATTCCCTATATACTATGGTTACCTAATGTATTTGGTCGGATCCTAAAGATCGACCAAACGGGTCGGGTTCGAAAGTATAAGCGATTGTTTAGATCGCTTACCTTACGACCCTATATAAGCACTAAACTAAAAGTGACGAGCTAAGCATGTTAAAACATGCTTAACTAAGTTTAGAAAACAGAATCAAAACAAAAGGTTTTGATACCTAAGAGTAGTTTGGTTACAAAACACGCAAGAATGCGCATTTTGGCCGAAACTACGGCTCGTCACTGAGCCTAGATAACGTGGTAATCAGTAGGTATAGTCACTAGGGACTATAACCATCGTGATTACAATCACGTTGCGAAGTTCAAACGAACTTCGCATTGACCATAAACTGGTCAATGCAGAAAGTCAAACAAAGTTTGACTTTCGGACTCGAAAAACAATAAAAGAACGAAGGAACACTTACAAAGGGTCCCCGCAAGATTGATAATCCAAGTATTCTCAGGTATGAGGTATTGAAACACCCCAACTTAGAGAAATCTCAGATTTCAAGTGGGTTTTGCAATGAAGGGGGTTGGGTATTTATAGATTTCGGTTCACCGTTAGGATCGTTTCTTGGAGAAGAGGGAATGATCACATCCCTACACTTGTTGGAATGTTGTGGTAGCTCATTTTGCCCCCACCCCAAGAGTTTGACACATGGCATTGGCCTTTGGAGGTGTCTAAGGGCTGTTAACAGCTGAAAAATGACTTTTGCTGATCAGAAGGGGCCTCGCGTGACGCCAAGGGGGCTAGGTGTCACGCTAAGGTCCCCCTGATCAGCAAACACTTTCCAATGTTTTCATTTCAGTCCCCGTTGTGTATTAAGGCCATTTCCGACATGTTTAAGGCTCGTTAAGCCATTTTCAAGGCCCTAAAATGATGCCTAAACATTGTGGACATGAAACATGCTCAAAAATATGCCGGATGTTGGCTCGTTTAGTCGTACGACCGCGATGTTCGGTTAATTACGACGGAATGCGCATAAGCGCGAAAAACGATCCAAATTGCGTGACGAATGGATTTTTCTTATGCCAAACACTAAAATAAAATATTTTAGTGCTTACATAAATTTTTTGGATGTCCGGATGTATTCAGAACGTAAGTTATGCGCGAAAGTGCAAACTTGTGCACTTTTTGACGCTTTTAGTCACTGAATGACCCAAAAGTTTATTTTAGCACACTGAACCCCTCAAAGCCTATTTCTAAGCTATGTGAAGGATATTTATGGTACGTTTAACTTATGTTCATGTTCCAGAATGTTCGTTACAGTTCAAATTGGCATACTTTCGCAGTTTGTCAAGTTTAGTCCCTGTAAGCGAATTAACTTGTTTTTGACATACCAAAGCCTTCAAAACTTATTTCTAAGTTATGTAAAGGTTATTTAAAGTATGTTAAGCCTATTTCACTATTCCGGAGTGTTCATTGCATTAAACTGGTTATATTTACGAATCAGTGCGCGTATAACCTTCTAGAAAGCGATTTAGAGCCCGGAATCGAACAAGAATTGATATGTGCAAATGATACACATATTTGTACAAATACCAAGTATGAAATAAAATATTTCATTGGTTTGGTATTTGTTTGATGGTCGCAGTGACCCAGGTGTCACAGTCTCCCCTACTTTAGGAAATTTCGTCCCGAAATTTATTTAGAGGAAACTTGTGAGAGCTTGAAACATGAAGTTGAAAAGACCAAACAACACTGGTTGGAGTTCTTGAACTTCTAGTAACTTTAAATAACATCATTCTTGCAATGAGAGAGGGACACTTATATACAAGTATATAAAGTGTTATTGGTGCGTCCACCGTACCTCTATTACATCGTTCTCATTTTGTTATTGTTGTCACTATCGGTTCTTACACATAATAAATCTTACTGGGTTTCTGTGCACCAAATTTCATAATTATGTACGTGTCCATAATTACACAATTCCTTGCATAGTTCACTAAGTCTATTTTATAATGTGTAGGGGAAAACCAAATGAATAAACCCTGTGATGAATGTGACTAGACCACCATAAGGTCCCTTTTATTAAATCAATAAGTGATTTTAATAGACAACCCAGGAGTCTTTTCAGCTTATATCATCACATGTCATTCTTAACCAGATTTTTGAATCAATCTTTTTGACTAGACCACTAAAAGGGTCTCTTATGAAATGGTACTATTTAATCCAAGGGTCTTAACTATTACATAGAAGCCCATTAAGGATTTAAGGTAGTACCTTTTGAATATCCTGCTACGAACCCCTCATATGAAGATATGAAAGATTCTACGAGGATTTGGATAACGAATATCCAGAGTATATAAAAACACAGAATGAATAAAAGAAAACACAAGATGCATAAACACATAGTCGTATAACCACAAAGATTGTTTATCTAGATCTTTAATTTGTTAATTAGTTTTGCTAACAGAGCACATGTATTTAAAGCACACTAGGAATCCATCTCGTGGATTTCATTTGGTACTTTAAACATTATCAAGAATCCAACTATAAAGATAGAAAAATTTTTAAAAGAAAAATTCGATTTCGATTATAAGGAACCGAAATGTTCGAATTTAGGTACATAAGGAATCCAATCAAGGACTCTGATTTGAATGATAATCATCCACAAGGGTCTAAATGTGAAGATAAAAAGATCCCATATGGATTTTAGAAGTTGAAGATGTTTTGAAACCTTGCACTTGATGTGCTTAGATCAAAACATGAAGTAAAATGCTTATGAAGTTGAGATGCCAGATATGCCAAGGCGACATATGAAGCGAAATTTGAAGGTAAAGTCAATGTATGAAGAAAATATTTTTGAAAACTATGCATGGGGTTCTTAAAAAAATGTGTTCAATGTTTTTGAAACCTTATATATAATACCTTTGAAATCATAAAGTAGGTGTATTAGGTAGGTATATATTTAGAAAAAAAATTGTTTTAAAATCATGCGAGATGAATTTTGAAATTATGTATAAGGTTTTTGAAATCATGAATGATGCTTTTCGAAATCATGCACTTGATAAGAAAATGTGTGTTAATATTGTTTTCAGACTATATGAAACATTTTGAAATTATGAAGGTTGTTTTTGAAAGCATAGCCAATGTTTTTGAAATAACATAGACAATGCATTTTAAAAAAAATCGTTTTCAAACTATATGAAATGTTTTGAGATCATGAAGATTGTTTTTGAAATACTCTTACTATGTATGTTGAAAAATCAAAACGTAATGGGTAAGAGATTTGAAAATACCCTTAGTTATCTGACCAAGGATTCAAAGGCACAGATGTGTAAAAGCATGATTACTCATAATGTCACTTTATTTTCTGTACTTCGTATCTTAGAATGAAACGAGTACTTAGAATTTTCCAAGGGAATCATGAGCAAACGCAAGAATGGGAAAATTCGCAAGAGTAGTTTGTAAGGAATATAGTTCCTTGATGTAGGTATCATAGGAAAAGTCATACACACATGTAACTACACTCGTATATCAGAATTGTGAACAATAATTTATTTATAAACAAAACAGATTGTTTCACATTACAAGAAAACAAAACAACAAAAGCATAAGACAGCAACATCTTCTAGTCAGGCAACTGCTCATCCGTGGGTTGGATTTGCATTAGCAAGCTTTGGGCAATCCCTTAGGAAATGGCCCATCTCGCCACAGTTGTAGCAAGACCCTGGTGAGAAACGAGGTTGAGCAGAGTTGGCTTGTGGTTGGTTTGGACCACCTTGGTTCGGGTTACATCGACAAGCATTTGCCAGGTGACCAACTCGCCCACATGATACACACAGACGACATGGTAAGTGAGCTTGGTGATGCCCATTACATTTGTCGCATATTGGTGCCGTTCCCTTGTATTGCTTCTTAGCAGGTTGTGTTGCCACCCGGATGGGTCCTGCTTGATTTGGTACTGCTGTAGTTAGGCAAACCCTTTCCGTATGGCCTATAAGTCCACAAATTTGGCATTTGCGGCACTTTACACTAGCCTGATGGTGAAGGCTACATTGGTTGCACAAGGGTGCAGTTCCGTTGTATGGCTTCCTAGCAGGGGGTTGAGCTGGTTGGTTAGGGATGGCTTGACCATTGTGAGCGACCACGGTGAAGTTCTGAGAAGCCTTTCACTTCTTTGACTTCTTAGGGGATCCAGTCTGTTCATCCATGGTCTTTGATTCCTTGATGGGTTTCTTGGCTGATGGTACTGTCACTTGGCTAGGTCTTTCCTGTTTTGGTGCAACCACTGCGGGATTCTTTGAAGCTTTACGTTTCTTTGGTTTTGGTGAAGGCTTGGCTTCCGTCTCCTTTGGTGATTCTTGAGTGGCTTCATCCTGGAGACGATACATGGCAATGCCTAAATCCACAGTCTTCAGAATCACTTCGCCTAATCGCTGGGCAAATTTGGCTGTTCGCTCGGACATTTGACCGTTGCTGAGAGGAAGAGACATTCTAGAAGAAAATGAAAGACATAGGAAGAAACAAGTGAAAGGTTATCAGACAATCAAAACAGGATGGCAATGCATAAAAATTGCGACCATTTGTTTGTTACCTAAGGCAAACAAATGAGACGGTGACAAATCAAAGTAAACAGGTCATATTAATGTATCACTGAAGACATGCTCGCCTATAAGTGAATACTCACCCCAAGAGTTCCCAGGTAAGAGTGACTGGTCCGATACTGCGAATTTGTACGAACACTCTAGCCTTTGACAGAAAACTCAGGGTACAGGCATTCACTCTTCCAGTTTGCACGTGTTCACATTATAAGCCCCAAACTTTGACGAGATTTGAAAACTTAGAGGGTTCAAAACCTTATAACAGAGGGTTCAAAACCTTACAATAGAGGGTTTAAAACCTAGTAATCAATCATCCTAGAACAGATGATTAGTTTTCAAAGCGGTTTTGAAATTTGTGTTCTTGTTGTGGTTGTCGCCAAAGGATAGGTGACAGTATTGTTTTATGACTAAACGCAAGTAAACTCGCGTTAGGGTCCTAGGAAGGTTATAGACTAGGTCAAAGTATTACTAATAACCTAATTCTCTATAACCATGAGCTCTGATACCAACTTTTCTGTCACACCCCGACCACGTAAAACAACAAAACGTGGCGGAAACGTCGGGGAGTGTTGTAACAGAATCATTGTTTCATAACACATGGAAATTGAAATATTGTTTTATTGATTAAAAGAGTTACAATGTCTTGACAATCAAAGAAATATAACATAAATAACTAGTCTTGCATCTTTTATTGTCACTAAGACCCAAGTCCGCCTAAGTGTATCTTGATAAATCCTATGCATCATATCCTAAAACACATGTGAAAATAGGTACGTTAGCATAAAAATGCCTGTGAGATACATAGGTTTTGTGAAAATAGAATTCATTACTTATGTTTAAGAAAATGTTTAGTCATGAACCTTGTAATTTGCTTTGTCTTGTAAATCATTTGAAAAGTGGTAAAATCAGATGATATGTATAAATAAGAGAATAAAGTATGGTTAAATAAATAACCAAGTAAAATGAGTTTGTATAAGATAAGTTGTTTTGTAAAACAATGTCTTGTGAAAAGTATGTTATTTGTATACAATGTTATATGTCCAAATTTAAATGATTCAAATAACGCTACGATATGTAATACCATACAATCACTTATATATAGGAAGTACCAGCGGCGTATCCACCATGCTTGTATCATATTACACACGCCTCGTTACTTAAATCACTTACTCAAACCAAACCAACAATGTAAGATGTCTATGTTTAAACCAATTGCCAAACGTATTGAATAATATGTCAAAATGTTTATGTCAAGATGTAAGTCATGTAATGTATAACTAATGTCAATAATGTTTATGTGTTAAATGTAAATCATGTAGTGTGTAACCAAAATGATATGTATGGCTAGTGAAATATATCAACTAAACCATATGCACAAAAACAAAGTATTGAAGTAAAACAGGGTTTAAATCAAAGCTATGTTTTGTGGAACAAATGCATGCTATACTGATATAAACATCTATGCGGTATTGTGAGAATGCATACATCCAAGCCTTGAGACTGTGGCGATAAACCCTTAAACAAATTAAAGGTTTATCTAAGTTATGTATATCGAATTCGGTCATTCCTTTCATCCAAACCTACCCAGGATGTCCGGAACGGGAGTTGTCAATTCCTATGGTACCACTACCTACTAACGAACGGCGTGATCAGTGTTAATGAATGTATATTGATCCATCAAAACAAACCAAATATCATATCAAAATGTAAGCATGTGAATGAAAAATAAATGTACTAAGTATTAAAAACCTACATAGCATGTAATGTAATGTAAAACAATGTACTAAGTAGGCACACAATGGGCATACATAGCATAGAATGTAATGTAAAATAAAGTACTAAGTACGCACAGAATGGGCATACATAGCATGAAATGTAATGTAATGTGAAACAATGTACTAAGTACGCACACAATGGGCATACATAGCATGAAATGTAATGTGAAGCGATGTACTAAGTACGCACACAATGGGCATACATAGCATGAAATGTAATGTAAATCATGTACTATAAATGTACTAATGAACATAGCAAGTATATGATGTGAAAACATGGAAAGCATGAAAGTGACAAGTATGCACATGTGTTCCACCCCAAAATGTTTGGAAAACAGTAAAGGAGGGGTCTATGTACTCACTTGAGATTGCTTAGTAGTCCTTGAGTAACAACCAAACAATGCTAGAGATCACGGATATCAAACGGCACATAATATAGGTAACTACATTAATAAACCGGACCTAAATCGGAAGATCGGATAGAATGAGGGCTCGTAAACCAAATGAGTATGGGAACTCATGTAGTATGGTTTAACAAAGCCTACATACTAAATGAAACCTAACGTAATGTAACACCTCGAAAATTTACGTCCAATAATGTACTGACACGTGTCATGGGCTTTGAATATGGGAAAACATACTTTAGAGGGACTAAAGTTGACAAACAGTGAAACTATGTGAATATAAGGTCCAAAGTGTCAACAATTGATAAATAGGCTCTACAATAACCCTACAAGGTGTTTATAACCTTAAACGGATAAATCATGGATCATACGAAGCGAGAAATGAAAGAAAGTGAGGAATTACAAACTACAGGGGCTAAAAGTGTCAACATGTTGAAAGTATACCTCCGAGTGATCTTTTGGCAAACCCGAAGCTTAGTAATGGTAAAATATACTCACTAGAATATGTGGTAAAAATTTCATCAAGTTTCGTTATCGTATGAGAAAGTTATGATTAAAACCGTGCATGAAGGGTTAATTGCGTTAACGTTGAATTTTGAGACTTTTCGGGTAAGCACAAAGTTAACCAAGGACTTTACCATATTTGTAAATGTCCCAAGGCCCTTAAAAGTCAGGTTTTAGGGTCTAATGAGCAAGAAAAATAAGTAAAAAACACGTTATAAAAGGACAAGGACTGAATTGCAATTGATGGAAACTTGTAAAGCTAGTCACCCACTTGTACGCGGCCCGCGAGGGGCCTGTCGCGGCCCGCCTACCAGTCACCAGCGACATATCAGCGTACAGTTGCCAGTTCTGAGTCTATTGCGAGTTGTTTCCAGCTGTTGTCGATTCAAGGAGCTCACCAATGGACTTACATGCAACTAGGGGCACTTGTCTTCATCCCACAACCTCAGTAGAATCATGTGGCAACATCAAAAAGATCAAAAATCTGCATAAAAGGGTCTTGAATTAGCAAACATTGAACACTTGCATCTTCTAAAATTCACAAGGCAACTTCTGGAGCTCTCTGGACGACAAGACAACTTCCTAGTGATCTCTAAGCTTTATTAGGACTCTTGTAAGTATTCATAACCTTCTCAAATCCGTTCTAGCTTAGTTTATTAACCGAAAGTCAATCCATCGTATATTTAGTTTGACTTTGTGATTAAACGAAATTTGCTCAGTCATTTCTCAAATTGAAGGTACCTACAAGTTGGTATTTATGTGGGTAACAAACCCTCAAAAGGGTATTTTCAGATTCCCACTCTAAGTATGATAATTGTCGAGTCAAAGCTCGTTTCAAAAAGTCAACAGAATGTCTTTTTGCAAATTTAAGCATGATTAGCAATGTAGGGTACATGCAACATGTTTGATCATTAAAATAACTTGATAATTAATGTAAAAACATGTCTCAACATGTTCATCTCGACAATTTTCAGTTTAAACCCGAATCGGAACCGAAAGTCGCATAAATTGACTTTTTCTTTGACTTTCAGTTCTGATCCGTTCATGCATGTTTGAGATCTGCCTTAGAGCTTATTTTGGACCAATTTTCATATAAGTTTAATTCTCTGAGATTTTACAACTTGGTTCAATACCTATCCGATTCATATGCATGTTTTCGATTTATGCTTAAATATGACTATTACGCCCTTTTGGCTATAAAACGCGATTTTTGAAAAAATGAAAGAGTAGAAACATTTATTACTGATTTATAAACTTGCACCAAAAATTTGATATCAGTTTGAGGTCTAGATAAAGAGTTATGCTCAATATCGTAATTTGAAAGCTTTATGTTACTTAAACGGCGTAATTAGCATATAACCCATTTAAACCCACTTTTTGATATCAAAATTTTTACCCACTGATGTTATATAATATTTTGGAATTTTTGAAGATTTTTATTTAATTTTTGGCTGAGCATAACATAGGTCTCTAGGTTTGATTCGGTTATGAAGGTTTTGCCCTTTTTAAGCCATAAAACGAGTTTTATAAATCCTTTTGACCCCAAACCTTTTTCTACTGATTTTATTTGTTAAATAAAATATTTTGAGCATTCTGGAAATATAAAAATGTCAGCTTTCTTTTAAAAACCCGGAAACGGCTCTAAATCGCCTTTTTAAGCGTTTTTATCGCATAGTATGCACTATAACCATATTAAACATATAAGGTTGATATCTACTGATGTTTTTAGTATATTTTTATAAAATAACAGTAAGTACAAGTTTTTGAACTCAGGTTCCAGCTTTGAACTTTTAAGCCCTTGTGAAATTACCAAAATACCCCTAAGGTGCATAGTTTGGTTTTAAATGATAAGTTTCATATATGGGTCATACCCTACTGTTATAATATGTTAAATTAAGTATATTTACTGTATAAACCAGACCTGTAACTCAGATTTCTAATTTAACTCTTTTATAATCTTTTAAATGACCAAAATGCCCTTATGAGGCATAAATTGTGTTTAAAACCGTTTTGGGCATAATGGAAGATAACTTACTGATGTTATAATATATTTAAGCCATATTATCTCAGGGAACTTTCATATGACTCTTACGGTTACCCGTAACGCTCTTTTCGCGTTCGGTTCGGTTTATGTAACTAGTTTGCATAAATTGACCGAGACGGGTCAAACATTATCATTTTTGTCTCAAAATCCGGAATGTATTTAGTATACCCATAATATACAAGTATTCAAACTTGTCGGGTCTAAATCACATTCTATCCGGTCTTCGCTTAATCGTGCGTTTGAACCGTTTCGTCCTTAAAGCTAACCGGTCTAAGCTTAAGCTTAAATAAAGACCCGTTAGAAATCTAATAGGTTATTATAAACCTTCGTTCCAGATTAGGAGCACCGGTAAAAGCTACTTGCATTTTGCTTGTTGAGAATTATACTTTACTCAGGTAAATACTTTTAACTTATTTTCCCTATACGGGCTTGGGTTACGGTATATAAAATACCGCTTGATCGAGCATCAAATCTTACATCTTTGGGTGGTTAATTGAATAATTTGATCGGCTCGTTTAAACAGTCTTGTTCACTTAAAGCCTTTGGGGGGTTAATGACCATGTCCCGGATATCCTTGGCATCATCTTACGAGATGGCCACGACCTGAGCACGAGGTGTAGGCGTACACCAGTCAGTATATAACTCTATACTGTGGTGTGTCTATTGATCTTTAACCCGGACGAGATCCGGGCTACTGAACGCACAAGTAACATTTAATTCGTTCACAAGATTATTATATTAAATAATTATCCCAAGTTATAAAATGTTTTGTGCCTTGAGCATTCAAATCAATTTTCAACCATTTTCAAAATGAGTCAGTTAAATTGTATTTACCAGTGTAAACTGACGTATTTTTCCCAAAAGATTAAGTGCAGGTACTACACGTAATAGGCTGGCTGTCTTCTAGAGCGTCCACAATAAGTATTGCAAGCTTGGATGACAATAAACTGTTGAACAATATCTTATTTTATTTTTTGATCCGCCTGTGGACCCGTTTCAACAAATTGTGATATTTGATATTACACTTTATTAAAGTTGAAATGAATCTATCTTTGCTTCCGCTGTGCATTTATATATTGTGTTGTTTGTCTATGATGATACCAACTACGTCACGATACTCCCCACCGGGCCCACCGGTGACACGTGGAAAATAGGGGTGTGACAGGTTGGTATCAGAGCCAACTCTGAGTAAATTAAACACTATCCTTTTGTGTTTAATCTCAGTTACACAATTGCACAATCCTCGATTCTCGAGTCTAGACAAAGAACTTAAGAATTTTCCAAATTTTTGGTTTTATATCTAACTTTGTCTTATTTATATTTTTGTGTTGTATCACTTGTTGTTTTTGACAGGTTCACAAAAATGCCACCACGTATAAGAGGAAGAGGAAGGGGACAAGGAGCTCATGTAGCCTCAAATGACCCCGAGGCCGGACCGTCACACCGGCGAACACCTTCGGACCCCCACAACACGGATGCTCAGGATCTTTGGAGGTCCTTTATTGAACCTGCTAGGCGCTCAGTATCACTGAGTACCTCCCCATCAATCCCACATTCGTTTGGGGCTCATTCTCATTCTGAGAGTGAGACCCATAACTCTCACCAGTCTTTCATACCTCTCCAAGGACACCAGTCACCCTTTGACCATCGGTCACCCGTCATTCAGGGTCAGTCCAACCCTGACGACTACTTAGGAGCAGTAGTGGGTTTTAACCCACTTGTACCAGAAGACCACTTTTCTGGTGGCAACCCAAAGGACATCGATGAGGATACTGATCCTGCAATGCCACCGTCCGGAACACCGAACCACCCCATCGAGATTTCTGATGGGTCACCTTTTATGGGATCACCATACAATGGTCCCGACAGTTATGAGGAGATGTTCAAGTAGTACGACTGGGTGTTTACCCCCAGTTATCATAACTCTCCCTTGCACCAGCCACATCACTCTCCCTTGCACCAGCCACATCACTCTCCCCTACACCAGCTTCAGCCACATAACTCTCCCCTGCATCAGCTACAGCAACAGCAGCAGCAGCAGAATCCTTCCGAGGATTCTCGACTTGTCGCGGTCACTCCGCCGCCACCTACGCCTCAGCTTCAACCTCCCTCACCTCCGAGGCGAAGGAGAACGACAACGCGAATGTCCACACGAGGGGGAGTGCGCATCAGCACCCCTCCACATTCAAGCAACAGCCGGTACTCGCCTGTCCACGAAGAACCAGAGACGGGAGAATCTTCACACCCCATCTCAGAGGTGAACACTGCGCCAGTTGCGCCTCAGCCACCATTGGGTTTTGGAGAACCAATTCCCACTTACACTGGAGCTGCAGCATTCAACCCTTTCGAGCAGCAGATCCACACAGGTTACAACTTTACGGAAGATCCCTACTGGTTTGCGGCAAACTCTCTCCAACCGGGAGGTTCTTACGGAGGTCCCTGGGCTACGGGACAGTCGAACTATGGATACCCATCATATGGGTATCAGAAGTCACAGCCTCCTCAACCTCCGTAATATCAACCACAACCTCCTCAACCCCCGCATTATCAGCAACCACCTCAGGCGCCGGCGATGTCACCGCCCCAAATGCAAGAAATCCTTCATGAGATACAAGAGGTGCGTCAAGAGATGCGGCATGAGTTGCGACATGATCGGAGGCATAACCGGGGGATGTTTAAGAAGATGGTGGATCTGATCAAGGGTAAAAGCAAGAAGGGTCATTGAATCCCTTGTTTGTTTATTTATGTTAGTTGTGATCATGTCCCTACGTGGACATATATTTATTTCTGTACTCTACCCCTGCGTGGGTATTTCTTTCTGTTCTGCCCCTGCGTGGGCATATCTTTTATTTGACCCCTGCGTGAGTTTGTTTGTTTTGTTAGTTGGCCCCTGCGTGGGCATGTTGTTTATGTAAAAGTCCCGTTTAGGGCAAATTCGTACTGGTTTAATTTTTATTTGGAATGGTTAATTTAAGTTTTTCATTTTTAAATTACGTGCATAAACATAGTATATGAATCAATGAAAAATAACATTTAATATTTTGATTTACCATTTTAATAAAATAATAAGGATCTTAAAAGGTAAAACCTAGCTGTTATGTTGTCATAAATTTAGCCAATATGGTAGAACCTGTTTAAAAGATTCAATTCTCTGTTAACATCTGTAAACATGTTAACATTCTTGGCTAGTGTGATCCGTAAAATCACACATGTCACCCTTTTAATAAATTATCCAAGTTTAATATTTTTTCTATATATTTGGTTGTGACATAATGCCTACGGGTTATAATTAATGTCATATAAAACAAAAAGGCAGCCGTAGTTTATAAACTCCCTGCCAAGAAAAGAATTGATTTGTCTTATTATTCAAATCTTAATCCTGTAAGATCTAAATTTATAATTTAGAAATTTGTCTACGTGACTAGGCTTATTATGCCAATATTATATTTCATTCTAAAAAGATTACTAGTAAAAATCCGGAATGAAATTATTAAATTAACTAAAATGGCTTTTATTTACCATGGTTAATAAATCGTCAAGAACGATAATACTGTTTAGGCTTCTAAATAGACCTTGTCCTTATTTTTATGTAGCAATTAAGACTACATGACTAAATCTGAAGAGATAAACAGTCATCCAGTGGAAAACCCCGATAATACTAAAATACTTGTAACGGGTGCGGAGTTGAAAGCATTAGTGAATGATGCTGTTATCGAAGCACTAAACAGAGAGTATAGCGAATCGAGCGGGACCCGAAGTAGGACCCGATCTGCACCACATTCTAAGCCAAAAGTTCGCTCTGAGGCTCATAGCAAACCGCCATCTAAGAAAGATGTACCTAAGGTGGATAAGCCAAAGAAGGATGATGAGGATCATCACTCCTGGAACCAACACAGTGTCCCGTCAAGGAAGGTCGAGCATAAACAGGAACCGCGTGGTAAGTCCTGTACATACAAATACTTCGTCTCATGTAAACCCCGGGACTTTACTGGGGAAAAGGGAGCGGTCGATTGCATGACCTGGTTGGACGAAATGGATACGATAGTGGACATCAGCGGTTGTGCTGAAAGGGATGTAGTGAAATACGTATCCCAGTCATTCAAGGGAGAAGCATTGGCGTGGTGGAAGTCACTCATACAAGCTGCTGGAAAGATCCCACTTTACAACTTGTCATGGGATCAGTTCGTTGCTCTTATTAAAGAGAATTATTGCCCGCAGCACGAAATTGAGAGAATCGAATCAGACTTCGTAGCGTTAGTGATGAAGAACTTAGATTGCCAGGCATACCTCACCACTTTCAATACCCTATCCAGGTTGGTTCCTTACTTGGTAACCCCAGAGCCTAGGAGGATTGCTCGCTTCATCGGGGGGTTTAGCCCCTGAAATTAAAGCAAGTGTTAAGGCATCGAGGCCTGCAACTTTCAGATCAGCAGCCGATCTATCTCTCTCTCTTACCCTGGATGTAGTCAGGTTGAGAGCACTCAGGAATTCAGAAGAGAACAAAAGGAAGCGTGAGGACGATACCTCACGAAGATCAGGTAAGAAACACCGAGGAAATGATGACCACAGGAAAGGTCGGGATCTAAGAGAGATGGGCAACAATCGGGAGATAAGCCCAAATGTAAAACTTGTAAGAAGAACCATTTTGGGAAGTGTCGGTTTGAGTCGAAATCCCAGTCTCACACGAGATCCTGTGGGATTTGCAAATCTACGGATCATAAGACTTTGGAGTGTAAGAAACTGAAGGATGCAACATGTTACGGTTGCAACGAAAAAGGGCACATTAAGTCTAATTTCCCAAAGTACGCCAAGAAAGCCGAAGATGGGAAGAAGACCAATGCGAGAGTCTTCAAGATGGATGCTAAGGAAGCTGTTCAAGATGACAACGTGATTACAGGTACATTTCTTGTAAATGATGTTTTTGCTAGAGTATTGTTTGATTCTGGAGCAGATAAGTCTTTTATGGATAATAAGTTTTGTGACTTGTTGAAATTACCTGTAAAACCCTTAAGTGTGAAATATGAGGTGGAATTAGCTGATGGAACCATAGAAATAGCCTCAACTGTTTTAGATGGATGTGTTATATCCATTAGGAATCATTCTTTTCCTTTGTCCTTACTTCCCTTTAAGCTTACCGGCTTTGATATAGTCATAGGTATGGATTGGTTATCGCATAACCAAGCCCAGATTGTGTGCAATAGAAAGCAAGTAGTAGTCAAAACTCCGTCCGGGGAGTCACTTACCATCCAAGGGGATACCCAGCATGGATTGCCCGAGCAAGTGTCTATGCTCAAAGCATCCAGATGTCTGCAGAAGGGTTGTGTCATTTATATGGCACAAGTTACTATAGACGAGCCAAAGCCTAAGATTGAAGACATCCCTGTCATTTCGGAATATCCTGAAGTTTTTCCCGAAGAACTACCTGGTCTACCACCAGATAGGCAAGTGGAATTCCAAATTGACATCATCCCGGGCGCAGCACCAGTAGCGAGAGCACCTTATAGGTTAGCACCAACGAAGATGAAGGAGTTAAGGACGCAGTTAGACGATCTGCTAGCCAAAGGTTTTATTAGACCTAGTTCATCTCCTTGGGGAGCACCGATCTTGTTTGTCAAGAAGAAGGATGGATCGATGCGTCTGTGCATCGATTACCGTGAGCTTAATAAAGTCACTATCAAGAATAGGTATCCTTTGCCCAGGATCGACGATCTGTTCGATCAATTGCAAGGAGCAAGCTACTTCTCTAAGATCGACTTAAGGTCAGGCTATCATCAGTTGAAGGTCAAGGATGAAGATGTGCACAAGATAGCGTTTAGGACTCGTTATGGACATTACGAGTTCCTAGTGATGCCTTTCGGGCTCACTAACGCACCAGCCGCATTCATGGATCTCATGAATCGCGTCTGCAAGCCTTATCTGGATAAATTCGTCATCGTCTTCGTTGACGACATCCTTATCTACTCAAAGAATCAAGCTGACCACGAGAAACACCTTCATTGTATTCTCAAACTTCTTCACCAAGAGAAACTCTACGCCAAATTTTCGAAGTGCGAATTTTGGCTTCGAGAAGTCCAATTCCTTGGACATGTGGTAAGTGAGCGTGGAATCCAAGTGGATCCCACTAAGGTGGAAGCAGTTATGAATTGGCAAGAGCCAAAGACGCCTACTGAAATTCGTAGCTTCCTGGGTTTAGCAGGATATTATAGGTGTTTTATCGAAAACTTTTCAAGGATTGCTGCGCCCCTAACTTCATTGACACGTAAGAAGGTTAAGTTTGATTGGGGCCCTAAGCAGCAGGAATCCTTTGACATTCTGAAGAAAAAGTTGAGCAATGCACCAGTGTTAACATTGCCCGATGGTATAGAAGAATTCGTGGTGTATTGTGATGCATCACACACTGGTATGGGCTGTGTACTCATGCAGAAAGGCAAGGTTATTGCCTACGCTTCACGACAGTTAAAGATACACGAGAAGAACTACACCACCCATGACTTGGAGCTGGGTGTCGTTGTATTCGCATTAAAGCTATGGAGGCATTACTTATATGGAACCAAGTGTGTGATCTATTCAGATCACAAGAGCCTTCAACATTTGTTCAATCAGAAGGACTTGAACATGCGACAAAGACGATGGATGGAAACTCTAAATGATTATGATTGTGAGATAAAATACCATCCAGGCAAAGCAAATGTAGTTGCTGACGCCTTAAGCAGAAAAGAAAGAGTGAAGCCAATAAGAATCAATGCCAAGCGCATCGAAATCAGGAATAGTTTGAACGAAAGGGTGCTAGCAGCACAGAAGGAAGCTGTGCTGGAAGCTAACTATCCTGAAGAAAAACTGGGAGTAACTGAGGAGCAGTTATCCCATGACAAGGACGGAATGCTAAGATTGAATGGACAAATATGGGTTCCAGTTTATGGAGGACTTCGGGATGTTATCCTCCAGGAAGCCCACAGTTCCAAATATTCCGTTCATCCTGGAGCTGATAAGATTTACCAGGATCTAAAGGCCAACTACTGGTGGATTGGTTTGAAAAAGTCTGTAGCTGCTTATGTAGCTAAATGTTTAACTTGTGCGCAAGTCAAAGCTGAACACCAGAAGCCATCAGGTTTGTTATAACCGCCTGAAATTCCCACATGGAAGTGGGAGATGGTGACGATGGATTTCATCACCAAATTGCCAAAGACGAGAAAGGGAAATGATACTATATGGGTCATAGTGGATAGACTGACGAAGTCAGCACATTTTCTACCCATCAAGGAGACTTATAGCTCCGATAAGTTAGCACAGTATACGTTGATAAGATTGTAGCTTTGCATGGTATACCTGTGTCTATTATCTCGGATAGAGATACAAGATACACCTCTCATTTTTGGAAAAGTTTCCAACAATCTTTGGGTACGCGCCTGAATTTTAGTACGGCTTACCACCCACAGACAGACGGACAGAGTGAGCGTACTATTCAAACATTGGAAGACATGCTACGTGCATGTGCGATCGACTTGGGTGGTAGTTGGAATAAGAACCTACCACTCATTGAGTTCTCCTACAACAATAGCTACCACACCAGCATAAAAGCTGCGCCTTTTGAGGCCTTATACGATAGAAAGTGTAGATCGCCCATTTGTTGGGCGGAAGTTGGAGATGTCCAACTATCAGGACCAGAGATAGTTTTTGAGACGACGGACAAGATTGTCCAGATTCGCGATCGTTTGAAAGCTGCCAGGGATAGGTAGAAAAGTTATGTGGATCCAAAGCGTAAGGCTTTTCACTTCGAAGTGGGTGATAAAGTGTTGCTTAAAGTATCACCCTGGAAGGGGGTGATGCGATTTGGCAAGAAAGGCAAGCTAAGCCCGAGATACATAGGACCTTTCGAGGTTATCGAACGTGTCGGGTCAGTTGCTTATAAGTTAAACTTGCCTGAAGGACTTAGCGCTATCCATAATGTGTTCCACATCTGTAATTTGAAGAAGTGTTTCGCTGATGAATCACTGGTTATACCGCATACAGATGTACATATAGATGAAAGCTTAAAATTTATGGAAAAGCCATTGTCGATTGAAGATCGACAGGTAAAGAAGCTTCGAAGGAAGCATGTACCTATTGTTAAGGTCAAATGGGATGCCCGTAGAGGTCCCGAATACACATGGGAGGTAGAATCCACGATGAAAGAAAAATACCCTCATTTGTTTCAATAAATCTCGGGGTCGAGATTTCTTTTAAGGGGGTGAGGATGTAACACCTCAAAAATTTACGTCCAATAATGTACTGACACGTGTCATGGGCTTTGAATATGGAAAAACATACTTTAGAGGGACTAAAGTTGACAAACAGTGAAACTATGTGAATATAAGGGTCCAAAGTGTCAACAATTGATAAATAGGCTTTACAATAACCCTACAAGGTGTTTATAACCTTAAACGGATAAATCATGGATCATACGAAGCGAGAAATGAAAGAAAGTGAGGAATTACAAACTACAGGGGCTAAAAGTGTCAACATGTTGAAAGTATACCTCTGAGTGATCTTTTGGCAAACCCGAAGCTTTGTAATGGTAAAATATACTCACTAGAATATGTGGTAAAAATTTCATCAAGTTTCGTTATCGTATGAGAAAGTTATGATTAAAACCGTGCACGAAGGGTTAATTGCGTTAACGTTGAATTTCGAGACTTTTCGGGTAAGCACAAAGTTAACCAAGGACTTTACCATATTTGTAAATGTCCCAAGGCCCTTAAAAGTCAGGTTTTAGGGTCTAATGAGCAAGAAAAATAAGTAAAAACACGTTACAAAAGGACAAGGACTGAATTGCAATTGATGGAAACTTCCCACTTGTACGCGGCCCGCGAGGGGCCTGTCGCGGCCCGCATACCAGTCACCAGCGACATATCAGCACATAGTTGCCAGTTCTGAGTTTTTTGCGAGTTGTTTCCAGCTGTTGTCGATTCAAGGAGCTCACCAATGGTCTTACATGCAACTAGGGGCACTTGTCTTCATCCCACAACCTCAGTAGACTCATGTGGCAACATCAAAAAGATCAAAAATCTGCATAAAAGGGTCTTGAATTAGCAAACATTGAACACTTGCATCTTCTAAAATTCACAAGGCAACTTCTGGAGCTCTCTGGACGACAAGACAACTTCCTAGTGATCTATAAGCTTTATTAGGACTCTTGTAAGTATTCATAACCTTCTCAAATCCGTTCTAGCTTAGTTTATTAATCGAAAGTCAATCCATCGTAAATTTAGTTTGACTTTGTGATTAAACGAAATTTGCTCAGTCATTTCTCAAATTGAAGGTACCTACAAGTTGGTATTTATGTGGGTAACAAACCCTCAAAAGGGTATTTTCAGATTCCCACTCTACGTATGATAATTGTCGAGTCAAAGCTCGTTTCAAAAAGTCAACAGAATGTGTTTTTGCAAATTTAAGCATGATTAGCAATGTAGGGTACATGCAACCTATTTGATCATTAAAATAACTTGATAATTAATGTAAAAACATGTCTCAACATGTTCATCTCGACAATTTTCAGTTTAAACCCGAATCGGAACCGAAAGTCGCATAAATTGACTTTTTCTTTGACTTTCAGTTCTGATCCGTTCATGCATGTTTGAGATCTGCCTTAGAGCTTATTTTGGACCAATTTTCATATAAGTTTAATTCTCTGAGATTTTACAACTTGGTTCAATACCTATCCGATTCATATGCATGTTTCCGATTTATGCTTAAATATGACTATTACGCCCTTTTGGCTATAAAACATGATTTTTGAAAAAATGAAAGAGTAGAAACATTTGTTACTGATTTATAAACTTGCACCAAAAATTTGATATCAGTTTGAGGTCTAGATTAAGAGTTATGCTCAATATCGTAATTTGAAAGCTTTATGTTACTTAAACGGCATAATTAGCATATAACCCATTTAAACCCACTTTTTGATGACAAACTTTTTACCCACTGATGTTATATAATATTTTGGAATTTTTGAAGATTTTTATTTAATTTTTGGCTGAGCATAACATAGGTCTCTAGGTTTGATTCGGTTATGATGGTTTTGCCCTTTTTAAGCCATAAAACGAGTTTTATAAATCCTTTTGACCCCAAACCTTTTTCTACTGATTTTATTTGTTAAATAAAATATTTTGAGCATTCTGGAAATATAAAAATGTCAGCTTTCTTTTAAAAACCCGAAAACGGCTCTAAATCGCCTTTTTAAGCGTTTTTATCGCATAGTATGCACTATAACCATATTAAACATATAAGGTTGATACCTACTGATGTTTTTAGTATATTTTTATAAAATAACAGTAAGTACAAGTTTTTGAACTCAGGTTCCAGTTTTGACCTTTTAAGCCCTTGTGAAATTACCAAAATACCCCTAAGGTGCATAGTTTGGTTTTAAATGATAAGTTTCATATATGGGTCATACCCTATTGTTATAATATGTTAAATTAAGTATATTTACTGTATAAACCAGACCTGTAACTCAGATTTCTAATTTAACTCTTTTATAATCTTTTAAATGACCAAAATGCCCTTATGAGGCATAAATTGTGTTTAAAACCGTTTTGGGCATAATGGAAGATAACTTACTGATGTTATAACATATTTAAGCCATATTATCTCAGGGAACTTGCATATGACTCTTACGGTTACCCGTAACGCTCTTTTCGCGTTCGGTTCGGTTTATGTAACTAGTTTGCATAAATTGACCGAGACGAGTCAAACATTATCATTTTTGTCTCAAAATCCAGAATGTATTTAGGATACCCATAATATACAAGTATTCAAACTTGTCGGGTCTAAATCACATTCTATCCGGTCTTCGCTTAATCGTGCGTTTGAACCGTTTCGTCCTTAAAGCTAACCGGTCTAAGCTTAAGCTTAAATAAAGACCCGTTAGAAATCTAATAGGTTATTATAAACCTTCGTTCCAGATTAGGAGCACCGGTAAAAGCTACTTGCATTTTGCTTGTTGAGAATTATACTTTACTCAGGTAAATACTTTTAACTTATTTTCCCTATACGGGCTTGGGTTACGGTATATAAAATACCGCTTGATCGAGCATCAAATCTTACATCTTTGGGTGGTTAATTGAATAATTTGATCGGCTCGTTTAAACAGTCTTGTTCACTTAAAGCCTTTGGGGGGTTAATGACCATGTCCCGGATATCCTTGGCATCATCTTACGAGATGGCCACGACCTGAGCACGAGGTGTAGGCGTACACCTGTCAGTGTATAACTCTATACTGTGGTGTGTCTATTGATCTTTAACCCGGACGAGATCCAGGCTACTGAACGCACAAGTAACATGTAATTCGTTCACAAGATTATTATATTAAATAATTATCCCAAGTTATAAAATGTTTTGTGCCTTGAGCATTCAAATCAATTTTCAACCATTTTCAAAATGAGTCAGTTAAATTGTATTTACCAGTGTAAACTGACGTATTTTTCCCAAAAGATTAAGTGCAGGTACTACACGTAATAGGCTGGCTGTCTTCTAGAGCGTCCACAATGAGTCTCGCAAGCTTGGATGACAATAAACTGTTGAACAATATCTTATTTTATTTTTTGATCCGCCTGTGGATCCGTTTCAACAAATTGTGATATTTGATATTACACTTTATTAAAGTTAAAATGAATCTATCTTTGCTTCCGCTATGCATTTATATATTGTGTTGTTTGTCTATGATGATACCAACTACGTCACGATACTCCCCACCGGGCCCACCGGTGACACGTGGAAAATAGGGGTGTGACAGGTTGGTATCAGAGCCAACTCTGAGTAAATTAAACACTAGCCTTTTGTGTTTAATCTCAGTTACACAATTGCACAATCCTCGATTCTCGAGTCTAGACAAAGAACTTAGGAATTTTCCAAATTTTTGGTTTTATTTCTAACTTTGTCTTATTTATATTTTTGTGTTGTATCACTTGTTGTTTTTGACAGGTTCACAAAAATGCCGCCATGTATGAGAGGAAGAGGAAGGGGACAAGGAGCTCATGTAGCCCCAAATGACCAAGAGGCCGGACCGTCACACCGGCGAACACCTTCGGACCCCCACAACACGGATGCTCAGGATCTTTGGAGGTCCTTTATTGAACCTGCTAGGCGCTCAGTATCACTGAGTACCTCCCCATCAATCCCACATTCGTTTGGGCCTCATTCTGAGAATGAGCCCCATAACTCTCACCAGTCTTTCATACCTCTCCAAGGACACCAGTCACCCTTTGACCATCGGTCACCCGTCTTTCAGGGTCAGTCCAACCCTAACGACTACTTAGGAGCAGCAGTGGGTTTTAACCCACTTGGACCAGAAGACCACTTTTCTGGTGGCAACCTAATGGAGATGTTCAAGCAGTACGACTGGGTGTTTACCCCCAGTTATCATAACTCTCCCTTGCACCAGCCACATCACTCTCCCTTGCACCAGCCACATCACTCTCCCCTACACCAGCTTCAGCCACATAACTCTCCCCTGCATCAGCTACAGCAGCAGCAGCAGCAGCAGAATCCTTCCGAGGATTCTCGACTTGTCGCGGTCACTCCGCTGCCACCACCGCCTCAGCTTCAACCTCCCTCGCCTCCGAGGCGAAGGAGAACGGCAGCGCGAATGTCCACACGAGGGGGAGTGCGCATCAGCACCCCTCCACATTCAAGCAACAGCCGGTACTCGCCTGTCCACGAAGAACCAGAGACGGGAGAATCTTCACACCCCATCTCAGAGGTGAACACTGCGCCAGTCGCGCCTCAGCCACCATTGGGTTTTGGAGAACCAATTCCCACTTACACTGGAGCTGCAGCATTCAACCCTTTCAAGCAGCAGATCCACACAGGTTACAACTTTACGGAAGATCCCTACTGGGTTGCGGCAAACTCTCTCCAACCGGGAGGTTCTTACGGAGGTCCCTGGGCTACGGGACAGTCGAACTATGGATACCCATCATATGGGTATCAGCAGTCACAGCCTCCTCAACCTCCGCAATATCAACCACAACCTCCTCAACCCCCGCATTATCAGCAACCACCTCAGGCGCCGGCGATGTCACCGCCCCAAATGCAAGAAATCCTTCTTGAGATACAAGAGGTGCGTCGAGAGATGCGGCATGAGTTGCGACATGATCGGAGGCATAACCGGGGGATGTTTAAGAAGATGGTGGATCTGATCAAGGGTAAAAGCAAGAAGGGTCACTGAATCCCTTGTTTGTTTATTTATGTTAGTTGTGATCATGTCCCTACGTGGACATATATTTATTTCTGTACTCTACCCCTGCGTGGGTATTTCTTTCTGTTCTGCCCCTGCGTTGGCATATCTTTTATTTGACCCCTGCGTGGGTTTGTTTGTTTTGTTAGTTGGCCCCTGCGTGGGCATGTTGTTTATGTAAAAGTCCCGTTTAGGGCAAATTCGTACTGGTTTAATTTTTATTTGGAATGGTTAATTTAAGTTTTTCATTTTTAAATTATGTGCATAAACATAGTATATGAATAAATGAAAAATAACATTTAATATTTTGATTTACCATTTTAATAAAATAATAAGGATCTTAAAAGGTAAAACCTAGCTGTTATGTTGTCATAAATTTAGCCAATATGGTAGAACCTGTTTAAAAGATTCAATTCTCTGTTAACATTCTTGGCTAGTGTGATCCGTAAAATCACACATGTCACCCTTTTAATAAATTATCCAAGTTTAATATTTTTTCTATATATTTGGTTATGACATAATGCCTACGGGTTATAATTAATGTCATATAAAACAAAAAGGCATCCGTAGTTTATAA
The DNA here is from genome assembly GCA_030545235.1 of Helianthus tuberosus. NCBI lineage: Eukaryota > Viridiplantae > Streptophyta > Magnoliopsida > Asterales > Asteraceae > Helianthus > Helianthus tuberosus. The sequence continues at coordinate 70,998,719 of CM060401.1, read as the reverse complement.
ACTCCCTGCCAAGAAAAGAATTGATTTGTCTTATTATTCAAATCTTAATCCTGTAAGATCTAAATTTATAATTTAGAAATTTGTCTACGTGACTAGGCTTATTATGCCAATATTATATTTCATTCTAAAAAGATTACTAGTAAAAATCCTGAATGAAATTATTAAATTAACTAAAATGGCTTTTATTTACCATGGTTAATAAATCGTCAAGAACGATAATACTGTTTAGGCTTCTAAATAGACCTTGTCCTTATTTTTGTGTAGCAATTAAGACTACATGACTACATCTGAAGAGATAAACAGTCATCCAGTGGAAAACCCCGATAATACTAAAATACTTGTAACGGGTGCGGAGTTGAAAGCATTAGTGATGATGCTGTTATCGAAGCACTAAACAGACAGTATAGCGAATCGAGCGGGACCCGAAGTAAGACCCGATCTGCACCACATTCTAAGCCAAAAGTTCGCTCTGAGGCTCATAGCAAACCGCCATCTAAGAAAGATGTACCTAAGGTGGATAAGCCAAAGAAGGATGATGAGGATCATCACTCCTCGAACCAACACAATGTCCCGTCAAGGAAGGTCGAGCATAAACAGGAACTGCGTGGTAAGTCCTGTACATACAAATACTTCGTCTCATGTAAACCCCGAGACTTTACTGGGGAAAAGGGAGCTATATAAGCACTAAACTAAAAGTGACGAGCTAAGCATGTTAAAACATTCTTAACTCAGTTTAGAAAACAGGTTTGGTATCAAAACAAGCGGTTTTGATACCTAAGAGTAGTTTGGTTACAAAACACGCAAGAATGCGCATTTTGGCCGAAACTACGGCTCGTCACTGAGCCTAGATAACATGGTAATCAGTAGGTATAGTCACTAGGGAATATAACCATCGTGATTACAATCACGTTGCGAAGTTCAAATGAACTTCGCATTGACCATAAACTGGTCAATGCAGAAAGTCAAACAAAGTTTGACTTTCGGACTCGAAAAACAATAAAAGAACGAAGGAACACTTACAAAGGGTCCCCGCAAGATTGATAATCCAAGTATTCTCAGGTATGAGGTGATGAAACACCCCAACTTAGAGAAATCTCAGATTTCAAGTGGGTTTTGCAATGAAGGGGGTTGGGTATTTATAGATTTCGGTTCACCGTTAGGATCGTTTCTTGGAGAAGAGGGAATGATCACATACCTACACTTGTTGGAATGTTGTGGTAGCTCATTTTGCCCCCACCCCAAGAGTTTGACACATGGCATTGGCCTTTGGAGGTGTCTAAGGGCTGTTAACAGCTGAAAAATGACTTTTGCTGATCAGAAGGGGCCTCGCGTGACGCCAAGGGGGCTAGGTGTCACGCTAAGGTCCCCCTGATCAGCAAACACTTTCCAATGTTTTCATTTCAGTCCCCGTTGTGTATTAAGGCCATTTCCGACATGTTTAAGGCTCGTTAAGCCATTTTCAAGGCCCTAAAATGATGCCTAAACATTGTGGACATGAAACATGCTCAAAAATATGCCGGATGTTGGCTCGTTTAGTCGTACGACCGCGATGTTCGGTTAATTACGACGGAATGCGCATAAGCGCGAAAAACGATCCAAATTGCGTGACGAATGGATTTTTCTTATGCCAAACACTAAAATAAAATATTTTAGTGCTTACATAAATTTTTTGGATGTCCGGATGTATTCAGAACGTAAGTTATGCGCGAAAGTGCAAACTTGTGCACTTTTTGACGCTTTTAGTCCTTGAATGACCCAAAAGTTTATTTTAGCACACCGAACCCCTCAAAGCCTATTTATAAGCTATGTGAAGGATATTTATGGTACGTTTAACTTATGGTCATGTTCCGGAATGTTCGTTACAGTTCAAATTGGCATACTTTCGCAGTTTGTCAAGTTTAGTCCCTGTAAGCGAATTAACTTGTTTTTGACATACCAAAAACTTCAAAACTTATTTCTAAGTTATGTAAAGGTTATTTAATGTATGTTAAGCCTATTTCACTATTCCAGAGTGTTCGTTGCATTAAACTGGTTATATTTACGCATCAGTGCGCGTATAACCTTCCAGAAAGCGATTTAGAGCCCGGAATCGAACAAGAATTGATATGTGCAAATGATACACATATTTGTACAAATCCCAAGTATGAAATACAATATTTCATTGGTTTGGTATTTGTTTGATAGTCGTAGTGACCCAGGTGTCACAGCTGCAGTCAGATTCGTCACTTTCTGACTACAGTCCACGAAACAATTTATTTAAAAATCATCGTTTGTTTGAATGGCAATATTCCAGTGGGAGATTTACGAAAACATACGTGCCCAGCTACTGTACGAAAATCACAGCCTAACTCTATTCATACTACAAGTTATAACGAAAAGCGTAACACGTATTTTCTGCAGAAAAAAAACGCAGCTTTTTCTGCTGTGAAAAACTGTCCTTTAAAATAGCAGACGACCTCAGAAAAATGTGATTCCATCGCCATTTGAAGCGTTTTTCGAAAACATATGATTTAGACTTTAGAAAATCAATTTTTCGATCTATAACGACCCGTTTACAACCAACGGAAGTTGGCTGTTTTCACTATACAGTAATCTGTTTTTCACTTGAACGATACCAAAACGCATTTATATGATCACGAAACTTCCTAATCTCGACTAACAGAAGATTAACCCATAAATTATCACCTAACCACACCAAGAATCACACAACCCTAGTTATAAAACATCATGATTTTTGCAAAAACGCAGCCTATGTCCATGTATGCATGCGTATTATCAATTAACTCAAACAATAGCATAATAACCCGAAACTACTTGTGGAATCGGTATTCGTTTATCGTACAAGACTCAAGATCACAGCCATGTCTACACCTAAACACACCATTGAACTGCAATCTAAACAAGAACACCAAGGGGGTATCCTGCCGTCGCGCACCAAGGGGGTAGGGTGGGTTTCTTGTTATTTTTTTTTCAAGAAATGTACGTATATTTTTAAAACATAGGGGTGTTTGGGCTTAATGGGTTGCAAAGAACAAGAGGGTGCGGGTTGGGCTTATGTTGCACAAGAGAAGGTGGGTTTTGTGGGTTGGGTTCGTTTGCTCATGGGCCGAAGGGGTGGGTTCGGTTTGGGTTTAAAAGGTAGCGGTTCCATGTGTTTCACGCAATAACTGATTAAGATGTTCCGTGTCGCAATTTAACATACTACAATATTTTGTTTCGCAAAATAACGTATCACAATATCTCAGTTTCGGGTTCCGGTTTCACGTAATTCACATTACACATTACCAAGCACACAACCGTTCAAATAAAATCAAACACCGTATTCCATTCGTATAACATACATGTAATTATAAAGTAAACGAAACGTTAAGGGATTTATACGAGTTGTCACATAAATCGTTGTTTTAAATTGATAAAAATAATTTATACAATAACTATATGTAATTAGGTATAAATATTTAGATTAATTCATAACAAAACATATTAATTAAAATGTATTTTTTATAATTTGATATATGTTAATATATATCATTTTGTTAATGAGAAAAGTTTTAACGATATAAAGTTAATAAAAAAATTATTAAGTATAATAATACAATATAAAAGATTATAGAGGAACTGGGTGCTACGAAAACTGGACGACATGAAACCAATATAGGAGTTGGGTTGAAACGGAGTTGGTATAAGACTAAGAAAGGAGTTGGGCGAAACTGAAACTAGCATGAAACCAACAAAGAGTTGGGTGTTAGTGGTGTGCACTGCGGAGGCAGGTGTTGTGAACGCTTCGGTGAAGATTGATCATGAAAAGGTGGTAGTGTCATGCTCCCCAATATATCAAGCCCTATTGTTGTGACTCTGATTGTGGCGGATGCATAGGTGACGTTAGTTCCATGTTAAAACTCATGATACTCAGAAAAAGGAGATTTCATTTTTTTCTTCTATTTATTTTGATTTTGGGGATTTATATTGAATGTGAATGTGTAAGAATAATTCAGAGGGAAAACACGGATGCTCGTTTTAAGAAATAGATGGCGCTAGTGAGGAAACAAGACCCGTGTATGTTGTCGAATCTAGTGTTTGAAACACCCTAACACGTAATAACTTAAAAACGACATAGCAGAAAAAGAGCCTTAAAAAATTTCTTTCTTTATTAGACACATAACTTACATAAAGGCACAAATATGAAATGTCAAACATTAACTAAAAGAAATATACAACATTCACTTTCGATTAAGATGTTAAGGCATTACAAAATTAAAGTTATGTGACCGTTCTTTCCGTATAATCCTTGCTCTCGACTCGATCCATGCCCGCTTCTCTTCGTTCGTGGTAGAAGAAATATGTGTAATACCTGTGGACATCCCATACAACATAACCATTAGTCGTTAACAACATCTTACGACATTTATTCTCATATAATTTAATATCAATTAATATTCAAGAATATAAACTTTGATTCATTCAACTATCCTCACATAGTTTCTCGTTCCATTTTCGAGTTAGGTAACTCATGAACCTGATGATCTTTTACCTGCATACATTCCAACTTCAAGGCATACCATTAGCAATCGTTAATACCCAAACATAATGAAATCATACTTTCATACATTTATAACTTTTCGCATTCATGCATGTATACTAATTCCTACGTGCATTCAGAGCGAATTACATTCGTATATGCATACATTCTTAATTCATAAATGCATACAAATATATACACCAACATATATACGCACACATTCGTACACGCACACATACATACGAGCTCTCTCTTACTGCTATTATTCACATATATCTATGCTTCTTGTCATAATCACAACCTTCCATAATATAGGTTCTAAACCTATAGTCTCGCATACCTATTCGTTCCTAGACTCGGTTACATTTACATTTCCTTCACTAACAAGAAGAAAAATCCGTATATCCGGAGGCTCATAATATCTCTTATGTACAAAAACCGGCCTTAAAATAAGTTATGAAACATTGAAAATCATTCAATCATCAAGTCCGGTTGCGAAATTAACAAGAAAAATCAAGATTTTCCAGCTAACTGGCCCTCGCAGGGCTCGACAGCCCCTCCCGGGCGCTCGCGGGGCGCGACAGACGTCGCGGTGCGCGACGGTGAAACCGAATAGCTGTCGCGTAGTGCGACAGCCCTATTTTGACAGACTGTTTTCCTTTGCTGCTGCATATGGTGCCCAGCTATGAATTCTAACCAAAAACTTTAACTTAAAGTTACATAACTTTTGATCTAGACATCCGTTTTACGTAATTCTTGTTTCTACGTGTCCGTAATTTAATTACGGATCTGTTTACCATCCTAACTCACATCAAAAGTTGAATTATAAGATAAGGACCTATAAATCCTTCAAGCCATTAATCGACCCGTTTGATTTCACCATTTTATTTATGACATAACTAACCACTTTCAGTCTCAATAATCATTCCTACCTTGGTAATTCCATTTATCACCTCAGGTCGCATCAAGAGCTGATTTATAAGCAAACGGCTTATAAATCCCTTTATACCATTATTCAACCCATTTAGTCCTACTAGTTTACCTTCGTTATAAGTAACTCCTTCGTTATACTAAAATAACACATACCATAATGATCTCATTCGTTATATAGTCCTTGCAATAATTTTCCACACTTATAATTATTAAATTCTACATACATACTAAGAAGTGAATCGGAATCACTTACTTCGTGCGTCCGAGTTTGTGCATAGCTTTCGTATTTACCTTTGACCCATTGCCCTTCCATGCTCGTGTCCATGTTGACATGGCTCCTATGCTTTCAGGTTATTATCAACACATTCTTGTTAGCATACATCATCATACTTTGATAACGAGCATAAATTTGTATAATTTCATATTCAACTTGCATTAATCATTCCCAACAAGCATACGATATGTACCCGATTTCACATCCTTTCAAACCCATATAATCCATCATGTAATTCCATTTATCACAAATTTATATACCATGTACCAAACGATTATCTATAATCTTATAATCACAATAACAAGTCTAGCCATGTTCCTTATGCGTAGTTGACTTTCAGAGTCAACGATTTATCATTTTAAAATTCGGCTTAATCTCATATACTCATGACATCATAATAGGCTGTTTTATGGTGTCCGTTTACTGTACTTACGAGCTTGCAAAACTTACAATATTTTTATGTGACGTGCCCCTCGGAGGGTTTATCCTTATGTTCAATTTTTAGAGTCTAAATCTCTACTAAAAATTTATAAAAATTCATTTACTAAACTGCAATCAGATTCATCACTTCTGACTGCAGCTTACGAAAAAATTCATTTAAAATTCCTTGTTTATCCGATTGACGAAATTCAAGTTGGATATTTTTGGAATCACCTGATGCTACCTATAGTAAAAAATTGAGATCCTAACTCGATTCCTAGATTGAGTTATGACATTCGTAATGGGCTGCAAATTCTGCCAGAAAACACAGCCTGAACCTTCGATACGGAAAAATTTAAAAAACGTTCAGTTTTCGTCGAAAAAATTCAATTCCAGTTGGGTTTGAAAGGTTTTTCCTGGGAGTTCATCACAAACTCGATAAACATCAGTTTTTTACAAGATTTGACCCAGTTACAGCCGATTACATTTGGCTGTAACTTTCTGGACATAATTAATTTTCATCAAATTCCACAAATTTTACATGGCTTTCATTCTAAATCAAGTTCATTTATCAATTTACTCTAATACATAATTCATACTTCAATATTACATCAATTTTTTTCACCTTCATGATCATCAAGTTTCATCATAATCCTACATCAAGTGGGTTTCACTTCAAATCATTCTAGTGAGCAAAATTAAACATAATTAACCTTCTATATGATGATTCTAACCAATATTCATGCCTAATTTCATACAAATTCACGAATTACTACATAACCCACTTCATACAAAAATCATCAAATCCAAAATTACAACTTACCATGTGTTTGTTAGGGCTAGATGATCATGTATTTAGGTCCATGCATCAGATTAGAGCCAATTTCCCCTTTCAATTTGAAGATTTTTCCTGAATTAGGGTTTGCACCCCTTTCTCCTTCTTCCCCTGTGCGATCGTACGCACACCCACACACACTTAGTGTATGTTTCTGGGTTTTACTTTTATTTTTTAATTAAGAGTAAACTGCCATTTTGGTCCCTGTGGTTTGGGCACTTTTGCCATTTTAGTCCAAATCTCAAACTTTTTAAATCTGGGTCCCTGTGGTTTCACTTTTATTGTCATTTTAGTCCAAAATTAAGAGTAAACTGCCATTTTGGTCCCTGTGGTTTCACTTTTATTGCCATTTTAGTCCAAATCTCAAACTTTTTGGAACAGTCAAAAAAGGGGGATTTTGAATTTTGGACTAAAATGGCAATAAAGATGAAACCACAAGGACCCAGATTTAAAAAGTTTGAGATTTGGACTAAAATGGCAAAAGTGCCCAAACCACAGGGACCAAAATGGCAGTTTACTCTTTAATTAAACATAAACTTTCCCCTTTTTTGACAACCTTGGCCCCTCTAGTTAATACTTGATCACAATTGTAGCAAATTCCTTCCCTTGATTGTTTTGTTAGACATATAACGAAGTTTAATAACTTATATTTATTTAATTAAACATGGTATCATTCTAGTGAACTTTAAAAGTCACGTTATGGGATGTTACAAATCTACCCCCCTTGAAGGAGGTTTCGTCCCCGAAACCTTCCTCATCCCTACTTGGCCGATCCGGCTCCCAATCCATTCATCTTTTCATTCATAGTGGTAGGATTCACTTACAACAATAAGAGTATATCTTGTCCTCACCCTAGAAATCAGCCGTTAAACTTTCAGGCATTTACCATTCATAGCGGATCATACTATCCCTACCTCACTTATATAACAAATAAAACATTACGTTCTGGGATTACCCCACGAATACTTATTGCGGTTTTAACTTGGAGTTCTACTTAGCAACCTTTCTAGGCACTTTCTCTAACACATAATACCTTGGATCATCTATTGACTCAATTTTATTGACATTCATATGTGTTTAACAATACCACTGGATACTTATTATTAATCCATTCCGCTTATCTAGGGCAACCTCAATATTCCACTACTAATGTCGTTCTTGGTTTCTTTTATACCCCCAAATTCTTACTCAAAAATTTTAATATTTCCTCTTAAATTGATTTTTAAAGGTAATACATTACATATTATACCATACTATTTTTTTTGCCGTTTGTTTATTAGTGGGTAACATTCTATCTACCAATTCTTACTTATCAATCATGAGCCGAACATTTTACTGACCTCGTCTTCATTGCGTATATCAATGACCAGTAAGCCGGGTCAATCCGCTTCTTCATAGTACCTTCCGTACCAGGATTGATTTCATTCATTCGTGTACTAAGTTCCCGCTCTTGAGCATCCTTTCATCAGCTCTACTACTTTTATCACGCCAAGAATTTCATCATTCTCATCTGTAACATTAACGGTTAGCACATATCATTCAAATTTCTTCGATTATGGCGTTTATCAAATCAACTTGTTTACATACTAGCCCTTTCTAGATTCTTTTAAAACATTAGTTCGTTCGACCCATTCAAAATGGGTCAATACATGACCATTCCTTAGCATATCATTTTCATTTATTTGACCCGTTCACAACTGGTCAATACATGACCGTTTCTTAACATATCGTTTTCATTCAGTTATTCAATTCATTCGGTGTTAATTCACCTATATTCTTCCATAAATCCTTAATTTACTAGGCATACTACATTATACATTTCATTACTTACCTAGTACTCTCTCATGAGTTAATTTCCAATAAGTCTATCGCGTAACTTTATTCAATACTCTTCTCAACTAATGTTTTTCTCACTACTACAACTTTCGACGGTTTTATCTACTTGGCGAATCAAATACTTCATGCTATTTTACTATTACCTGCTTAATAACTATCACTTACTTTGTTTAACTGTTGAAAATCCAATTGTAAAATACATTCTAACCATATGTCTACCAACTACCCATTTCTGGCACATTCCTCTCTAGTCGAGCTATAAGCCCCTCCTTAAAAGAAAACATAACCTCTGTACATACCTTACGCGAATCAAAACCTTTGACCGTTATCCATAACTTACGATGGTTATTTCTTTCCAATTGTGACATTGCGTGCCCATACATTATGCTCACCTATAAGTATAAAACTTAACAAATCAAAACATTAATTATCGGGTTCAAAAGGGCGATCACCATCTGACCCGTTTGACCCATTTATCATTTCAACAATTCTTGCATACAATACATGAGCATAATTATATTCATATATATACATATATACAAGTTCAAAACATAACTTGGAAAATATCCGCTTCTTAAAGAATTTATTCTTATTTTTACTTGCTTAGTCTGTAATTACTTACACATTTGAATTTTTCATTCTTATCATTCATTCTTACTTATTTGATTCGTACCTACTTACGAATTCAAACTTTTCATTCTTTCTTTCATTCCCTTCTATGTTTCGAATCCGTCTTGCGGTTTCTAACATATCATTCATATCCTTTATTCCTTCTATGTTTCGAATCCGTTTTGAGGATTCGAACATATCATTCACATTCTTCATTCCTTCTATGTTTTGAATTCGTCTCGCGGATTCGAACATATCATTCGCACTTTCCATTACTTCTATGTTTTTAATCCGTCTCGCAGATTCAAAAATATCATTCATACTTTCTTTTTGTATTTAGTACTCTCAATTTCTTGAGAGTCTTACATTTCCTTTCAACCTCACGTCCACCAAATACCTAATTCTACCGGACATACCTGTAACAATTATCATGGTCTCACGAACGTCATATGTTTCTTGTGTACTGGCCAGGTACACAATCCACATACTAGTTTCGTTTTTTTGTGTAATCATCACCTTTAATCCGAAGAATTTGGTTTCAGCACGTGTAATATTTTCAAGACTTCATTTCGATTCCATTACTATCTTTCATTTAAAATTTTCCTTTCCCTTGATAGGTTTTACCATTAGATGCACCCACATATTAAATTTACGTACCTGGGGTCAATTTGTCTTATTACATGCCTTGATGTCGGCCCTAGACCGCATTCACGGATCATCCTCTCCAAACAATTATGCTTACCTTACACATAACATACTGTTAGTTTCCTTCATATACATACTTAAATACATACTTACATTCGCTTCTATCTTTATATCTTGATCGAGTCTGGGATTGTACGGGTTCCTTGTCACAAGAGCACACAGGTTTGAGTTCAAGTATTTACCTCCTTCTACTTGATTTCCCTCAAACCAGGGCTCTGATACCAACTTGAAACACCCTAACACGTAATAACTTAAAAACGACGCAGCAGAAAAAGAGCCTTAAAAAATTTTCTTTCTTTATTAGACACATAACTTTCATAAAGGCTCAAATATGAATGTCAAACATTAACTAAAAGAAATATACAACATTCACTTTCGATTAACACTTTAAGGCGTTACAAAATTAAAGTTATGTGACCGTTCTTTCCGTACAATCCTTGTTCTCGACTCGATCCATGCCCGCTTCTCTTCGTTCGTGGTAGAAGAAATCCGTGTAATACCTGTGGACATCCCATACAACTTAACCATTAGTCGTTAACAACATCTTACGACATTTATTCTCATATAATTTAATATCAAATAATATTCAAGAATATAAACTTTGATTCATTCAACTATCCTCTCATAGTTTCTCGTTCCGTTTTCGAGTTCGGTACCTCATGAACCCGATGATCTTTTACCTGCATACATTCCAATTTCAAGGCATACCATTAGCAATCGTTAATACCCAAACATAATGAAATCATTCTTTCATACATTTATAACATCTCGCATTCATTCATGTATACTAATTCCTACGTGCATTCACAGTGAATTACATTCATATATGCATACATTCTTAATTCATAAATGCATACAAATATATACACCAACATATATACGCACACATTCGTACACGCACACATACATACGAGCTCTCGCTTACCGCTATTATTCACATATATCTATGCTTCTTGTCATAATCACAACCTTCCATAATATAGGTTCTATACCTATGGTCTCGCATACCTATTCGTTCCTAGACTCGGTTACATTTACATTTCCTTCACTAACAAGAAGAAAAATCCGTACTTTCACTATCCGGAGGCTCGTAATATCTCTTATGTACAAAAAATGGCCTTAAAATAAGTTATGAAACATTGAAAACCATTCAAACATTAAGTCCGGTTGCGAAATCAACAAGAAAAATCAAGATTTGCCAGCTAACTGGCACTCGAAGGGCGCGATAGCCCCTACCCGGGCGCTCGCGGGGCGCGACAGACGTCGCGATGCGCGATGGTGAAACCGTTGCTGTCGCGTAGCGCGACAGCCCTATTTCGACAGACTGTTTTCCTTTGCTGCTACATATGGTGCCCAGCTATGAATTCTAACCAAAAACTTTAACTTAAAGTTGCATAACTTTTGTTGGTGCATGCGTCTGTCGACTTCGTCTTGTATCGAGTCTTGCATTGCATAGAGCACGAAGATTGAGGAAAGAATTGTATGAGCTGATTTCGCTTGAAGAGAACAAGGCAGGTTCAAGCGAAATAGATAATTTCGCTTGAACAGGTGATTTAGCTTGAATACGTGATTTCGCTTAAGTGGGTTTCGTTTGAGCATGTTCAAGCGAAATCTCTTGGCCTATATATAGGGTTGTCTGATTTCGCTTGTGGAGGAGTTGTGTATGTGTGTTTCCGACGGCGAAGCTCTGTCGAAGTGTCGTCTTGCTGTAAAAACGTTCCAGGTCAATATAAATGACAGATTAAGTGATATCTAGCTGAATTCAAGTCTATTTCTCTGTTTCCGCCTTTGAACTAGATTAAAACTTCTCTGATAGACTCTTTTGGGTTTACGAACACGATCCTACAATTGGTATCAGAGCTCAGGAGGAGGAGTTATGCAGTTTTCAGCCTGATTTCATCTCGATTTCTTTCTTCTACACCTTCTTGTCTGAATTGAACATTTTTTCATGGTTAAAATGGCCTGAATTTCACATATTACAAGCGAAAAAATATTTTAACAAACCCTTGAGAATATCAGCTTAAAATACGGACTAAAACTGACAAAATTGGACCAATAACCATATTTCGCTTGAACGAATCATCAGATTTGCTTGAAAAAGTGTTGCCATTTCAAGCGAAATAATAGGTTTCGCTTGAAATATTAGATTTCGCTTGAAATACCACTGGTTTCACTTGAGAAGGTCATTCACTTGATTTCGCTTGAAAGTTCTAATCTGATTTCGCTTCAAACAAGTATTTCGCTTGAATTGACATTTTGGTTGAAAATTTTGATTTCGCTTGAAGTGTGTGTGCAGGATATTTCGCTTGAAGGAGGTATCTCGCTTGAAACTGTCTGATTTGAGAAAAAGTTTACGAAACCATGAGTGAAGAATTTTATAACGCGTTTGAAACATCTCCGACTACTCCGGCTTCCATTGCTCAGAACATGAATTTGGAAAACGAAACTGGAACTACACAAAAACCCCCGAAGCTAATGAGCATTGAAGAATATTACGGTTGGAAAGATCGATTTGAAAACTGGGTTCAAGCAAACCATTTGAGATCTTGGGAGTGTATTTTGAAGAAATATGTTCTACCACGTACTGATCTGCAAGTTGAGAAAGAAATCTCTGAGTTTAATGATAAAAAAAGAGACATGTATAGAGCTGAAAAGATGATGATCAGTTTACTTCAGCAAGCTATTAAAGAAGACATCTTTGTACTGCTTCAACATGACAAAACTTCAAAATCAATTTGGGATGCTCTTAAAGTTAAGTTTGAGGGAAGTGATAAGATGATAAAAAGTAAAAAATCATTGCTTAAGAAAGAATTTTATCTATTCACAAGTTTGCCAGGTGAAGACACAAAGAAATTGATAGAACGATATTGTCACTTAGTGCGTTCCATGTCGTTGTTAAGCATAACTAAAGATCGTGAAGAATGGGTAGACAAATTAGCTGATGCTTTACCTCAGAAAGAGTGGGGTACATTTTTGATGATCTTAAAGAACACCGGAGTTTATGATGGGTTGACGATCTATCAGTTTATCGAGAAGATTGAAAGTCAAGATCTTGAACACCAAAAGATTGCGAGGATGAATAATCCGAGTAGTCAACAAGATGTAAAAATGTACTACAAAGGCAGTGTTCAAGAAGTTGAAAGAAGCCCGAAGATACAAACTGCATTTAGTGCTGGAGATTCATCTGAAAAATTTGATCAAAGTTCAAACAAAAACAATGGATTCTCTTCATATCCGAGTGTTAATCCAAAAGATACAACATCAAGCTTTCAGCATCAAAGTTCTAAAAGTGGAAATGGTTATGTGATTCAATGCAACATTGCTTTGAATCTTCCTGAGGGTCAAAGTTTCTCTGAAGAAGTTGCAAAAGATCACATGGCATTACTTGGTTCCGTGCTACTATCCTATGAAGGCTTGGTTGCAGGGAGGATTAGAAATCCTGTGCTGACTAAAGAGGATTACGATCCGATAGACGCTGAAGAAATGGAGCTCATGGACATCAAATGGTGTCTTGCTAGTGTCTTGAGGAGAGCAGAAAAGTTTAAAATGATCACAAGAAGAAATGATTCTCTGGATGCACATGTGTCTACTTTGGGTTTTGATAAATCTAAAGTTACTTGTTTTCGATGCAGGGAGAAAGGTCATTTTAAAAGATAATGCAAAAATCAAGAGGCTAGTGGAGCAAAGAATCCGTTTGATAAAGATGATTATTATCGGAAAGCCATATATCAACAAGTTGCTCATCAACCATATCAACAAAAAGAAACACAAACTGCTCATGGGAAAATGATCGAAGATGCAAACAAGAAAGCTTATTCTGGTATCATTGATCAAGATGATGAGAAAATGGCTCCAGGATTCAATTGGAACAAATATATTTCAGCTGATAGTAAAGCCTGTTTGATAAATCAAGATGATGAAAAATTACCTGAGGGTTTCAGCTGGGATCAGTTTGCGGATGAGCATGGGAATTTTAAAGCTTTTATTGCAAAGATTGTTCAAGAACCTGATTTGTTTACTGAATGGATGAAAGTTATTGGTGTTCATGCAAAGAATCAAGAAGAAGAATCTGTTTCATCCGATGAAAGTTCAGAAGAAGCAATTGTTGTTGATCAAACATCAACCGATTCTGGTTCTTCAGATGACAGTTCTGAAACGACATTAGATTTTAATTAAACACCTTCTGATTCTGTTTCGTCAGATGATAATTCTGAGAAGAAAATAGATTTTGATCAATCACCAACTGATGACAGTGGTGATGATGAGGAAGAAAAACATATTAACGTTGCAAAAGCTCATCTATCTCCTGAAAGTTTTCATTTCTATTTTGCAGATCGCTTGGAGAAGCTGAAGGAGAGATGTGCAGCAAAAGAACAAAAGAAAATGAAGAGTAAAAATGTTGATCAACAAGAAGAGACTGTTCAAAATGAAGAAGTTGAAAAGGTGATTGAAACTGAACCAGTGATTGAAGCAGAAAAAGAGTTTGAGAAAGTTGTTGAAGTGGAGAAGATCGTTGAAATTGAAAAGATTGTGGAAGTCATCATGCCTTGTTCAAAGTGTTCAGAATTGTGCAAGCAATGTGCTGAAAAAGATGAGAAATTGGTTGAGTTAGAAAAGATGAAAGAACAATTGTTGTTCAATCTCAACTACGTGAAAGAATCATATGATTTGCTAAACAGAACAGTAACTGGTCTACAAAAGACTAACTCTGAAAGAGAAGATGCATTGACCATGATGAATTCTGTGATGATGACAAAGCAAAAAGCGATAAATCATTATATCGAAGAATGTGCAAAGCTGCAGAGAGAGTTGGAAACTGAGAAGATTGAGAATGAGAGAATCAGACGATTATTACAGAGCTATTCTAGTTCTGATTATCTTATTGATCAAATTTATCCAACTGTTGCAGGTTTTGAATCAGACGATTATTACAGAGCTATTCTAGTTCTCATTATATCGAAGAATGTGCATGCGTCTGTCGACTTCGTCTTGTATCGAGTCTTGCATTGCATAGGGCACGAAGATTGAGGAAACAATTGTATGAGCTGAGTTTGCTTGAAGAGAACAAGGCAGGTTCAAGAAAAATAGATAATTTCGCTTGAACAGGTGATTTAGCTTGAATACGTGATTTTGCTTGAGTGGGTTTCGCTTGAGCATGTTCAAGCGAAATCTCTTGGCCTATATATAGGGTTGTCTGATTTCGCTTGTGGAGGAGTTGTGTATGTGTGTTTCCATCGGCGAAGCTCTGTCGAAGTGTCGTCTTGCTGTAAAAACGTTCCAGATCAATATAAACGACAAATTAAGTGATATCTAGCTGAATTCAAGTCTATTTCTCTGTTTCCGCCTTTGAAATAGATTAAAACTTCTCTGATAGACTCTTTTGGGTCACGAACACGATCCTACAACTTTTGATCTAGACATCCGTTTTACGTAATTCTTGTTTCTACGTGTCCGTAATTTAATTACAGATCTGTTTACCATCCTAACTCACATCAAAAGTTGAATTATAAGATAAGGACCTATAAATCCTTCAAGCCATTAATCGACCCGTTTGATTTCACCATTTTATTTATGACATAACTAACCACTTTCAGTCTCAATAATCATTCCTACCTTAGTAATTCCATTTATCACCTCAGGTCGCATCAAGAGCTGATTTATAAGCAAACGGCTTATAAACCCCTTTATACCATTATTCGACCCATTTAGTCCTACTAGTTTACCTTCGTTATAAATAACTCATTCGTTATACTAAAATAACACATACCTTAATACTCTCATTCATTATATAGTCCTTGCATAATTTTCCACACTTATAATTATTAAATTCTACATACATACTAAGAAGTGAATCGGAATCACTTACCTCGTGCGTCCGAGTTCGTGCATAGCTTCCGTATTTACCTTTGACCCATTGCCCTTCCATGCTCGTGTCCATGTTGACATGGCTCCTACGCTTTCATGTTATTATCAACACATTATTGTTAGCATGCATCATTGTACTTTGATAACGAGCATACATTTGTATAATTTCATATTCAACTTGCATTAATCATTCCTAACAAGCATACTACATGTACCCGATTTCACATCCTTTCAAACCCATATAATCCATCATGTCATTCCATTTATCACATATTTATATACCATGTACCATACGATTATCTATAATATTATAATCACAATAACAAGTCTAGCCATGTTCCTTATGCGTAGTTGACTTTCAGAGTCAACGATTTATCATTTTAACTTTCGGCTTAATCTCATATACTCATGACATCATAATAGGCTGTTTTGGGGCGTCCGTTTACTGTACTTACGCGCTTGAAAAAATTACAATCTTTCTATATAACGTGCCCCTCGGAGGGGTTATCCTTATGTTAAAATTTTAGAGTCTAACTCTCTACCAAAAATTAATAAAAAATCATTTACTAAGCTGCAATCAGATTCGTCACTTCTGACTGCAGCTTACGAAAAAATTCATTTAAAATTCCTTGTTTATCCGATTGACGAAATTCTAGTTGGAGATTTTTGGAATCACCTGAAGCTACCTACAGTAAAAATTTGAGATCATAACTCAATTCATAGATTGAGTTATGACATTCGTAAAGGGCTGCAAATTCTGCCAGAAAACGCAGCGTGAACCTTCGATACGGAAAAAATTATAAAACGTTCATTTTTCGTCGAAAATAAGCAATTCCAGTTAGGTTTAAAAGGTTTTTCCTGGGATTTCATCACAAACTTGATAAACATTAGTTGTTAACAAGATTTGACCTAGTTACAATCGATTACATTCGGCTGTAACTTTCTAGACAGATTTAGTTTTCATCAAATTCCACAAATTTTACATAGCTTTCATTCTAAATCAAGTTCATTTATGATTTTACTCTAATACACAATTCATACTTTAATATTACATCAATTTTTTCACCTTCATGATCATCAAGTTTCATCATAATCCTACATCAAGTGGGTTTCACTTCAAATCATTCTAGTGAGCAAAATTAAACATAATTAACCTTCTATATGATGATTCTAACCAACATTCATGCCTAATTTCATACAAATTCACGAATTACTACATAACCCATTCATACAAAAATCATCAAATCCAAAATTACAACTTACCATGTGTTTGTTAGGGCTAGATGATCATGTATTTAGGTCCATGCATCAGATTAGAGTCAATTTCCCCTTTCAATTTGAAGATTTTTTCCGAATTAGGGTTTGCACCTGATGCGTGTCGAGTGTGATATATTTTTAAGTTTATTTTAAGCCCCTTTTTACACGTTAGCCAAGTTTTAAATTTATAAAACACGATATTTACTAACACTAAACACACATATGGGCAAGTGCACCCATCGTGAGCATAGTATAGTGTTGGTAAGGTACCGAGGTCGTCCAAGGACACAAGAGCTTTTAGTACCGGTTTATCCTCAACGTTTAATCAAATCAAAAGTTTAGAAAAAAGGTTTTTAAAACAAGAAAAAATAAAACTAACTAAAATGATGAAAAATAAAATAAAATAAAAACAGATAGACAAGATGAATCACTTGGATCCGACTCGTGTGTAGTGTAACATTTGATTATTTCCGCACTTTTGCACTTTTTAAGAGATTATCTTAGTTATTGTAGTAGGCCCCTCTTTTGAAGGTGACTTTACCCTCAACCCAGTAGTTTGAGTCAGCAAGGATACAATCCTAAAGGGTCGGATTATTGAAAGATAATTAATTAAGTTATTAACGCATAATGTGGTAGGCCCCTCTTTTGAAGGTGACGTTACCCTCGGCTAAGTAGTCTGAGTCAGCAGGGATACAGTCCTAAGTAGCCGGGTTAAAGTATTAATTGTAGCTTACATATGAGGGGATCAAAGAGTTTGGACCCCCTCCATCCAATACCAGTGGGTATTGAAGGAGGTCCTACTAAATTTGACCAAGGTCCTTGCAGGATCTATACACTGAACAAGGCAAGACTCTTACTAAACCGTTCCCTTAACCCCCGACCAGGTAGCCAACATATCTCCATATAGACCGTGGAGATATGAATGGTGAAAATATTTTATTTTATATAGACAGTAAAATAATGCCAAGACACCACGGACAAACGATAGGGAAGAATCACCTTCAACATAAGAAACTAGTTATTAAAGTCATTAATACATAACCAAATAAAAAGTGTGAAAAGATTAAAAATAAAAAGTATTACACTAAACACTTGTCTTCACCAAGTGATGTAAGAGACTTAGGCAAACATGGCCTTTGATTGTCAAGAACTCTTAAGATCAATCTTGGATCCCGAGACGACTCACACACTCTATGATGGATGATGGATGATGGTGGTGGATGATGGTGTTGTGGTGGTGGTGGAGTGTGGGTGAAGTGTGAGAGAGGTGGTGTTCCAAGGGATGGTTTGCAAATAAGCCAAGCACCCCTATTTATAGCCTGAACAGCAGCTCGGGCACGGCCCCGTGTCCATCCTCCTTCTCTTTCTTCATTAATTGCAGTTTGTCTGCATTAGTTGACCACGCCCCCGTGTCTGCTGGGCACGACCCCGTGTGCAGAAGCGTATCTGTACTATCAAGATTTCCTCAGATTCTGCGAATCTTAGAGTTGACCACGGCCCCGTGTCCGCTGGGCACGCCCCCGTGGTGGTTGGTAGAAGCTTCTACAGTTTTGTCTTTTCTACAGACACTTGGGCACGCCCCCGTGCTCACTGAGCACGGGGCGTGTTCAGCCTTCTGTTTTCTTGTTTTGCTTGGGAAGATGCTGTCGGGGGGTCGGGCATGCCACGTTTATTCCGTTTCTTGTATTTTTGTTAGATTTAGCTGCCTTTTTGCTTATTTTGTTCATTTGAGCTCATTTAATCCTGAAAATACAAAAGGAAGACAAAAACACACTTTCTCCAACATTAGTACTAAAAAGGGTTAGTTTTATGCCTCAATTGATGTAATTTATATTTGCATTTTGCACACATCAAATACCCCCACACTTGAATCTTTGCTTGTCCTCAAGTAAAACTCTTTATAATGTGGCTTTACACTCCCAAATGGAATGGGTAGAAGAGAAGGTTTTGGGCTTGTCATAGAGTGTCGGGATTTCCAAGATTCTTTATTAAGTTTTATTTTTATTTATTTACAATCATATTCGTCATGATTTATTTAAAATATTACATAAGATAAATTACTTATTAGGGCATAACATGCCTTTTTAAATTCCATTTATATACAAGTTCACATACCTCACGGGGAATCACTCAACACTCGGCCGAAGATGTATTTTTGTGAAACACTCGAGAGATGCATGGAACTTACTTCTACCATAAGCTTGCCAAGCATTCAATCCTCCTCTTTTTTAACTATATACATTTGTAAATATCAAAAGGACTTTTGGGGTGAAGGGTTAGGCTTAGGTTAAAGGTAGGTGGTTGGGTTAGTGGTTAGTAGAAAAGGGCGAAAGGCGTAAAAAGCGTCGGGTTTTTTTTTTTTTTTTTTTTTTTTGCAAAACATTTTTGTGACTTTTTATTCCAATGAAGCTTTATTCAAACAAGCCTTTTTTTGATGAGCTTTGTTTGTTTATTGCTAACTTCATTTTTTTTTTCACATAAGAAAGTCACACAAAAACCGAGCTTTATTACTAAAATAAAGGGTTTAAAATTAAAAAGAGTTTTGGTGGGTAAAAAGGGTGTTTGTTTTGCGTTAAGAAATGAAAAGGTTTAGGCTCAAAGGGGTTAACTAGGGGGATTTTGGGTAGGTGGTAAAAAAAAAAGAAAAATAATGGTGTAGAAATAAAAAGGGTTAGTCCTAATGCCTCCGTCATTTACTTACTCGGGTTTAAGTTGGTAAGGACCGGGAATGTATCGTCGTGGCAAGTTCTAGAGTCGTAAGAACCAAGCGGCTATTCACACAAGAAACGAAAAATGAGCATTTAGTTTAAAGATGTGTATTTGTATGCTCAATAAAGGCTCAAAACTCACTTTTTGTGGGAATGGGTTTTTATGTGATCAAGTATATATAATCAAATTTTAACTATGTTTGTCATGCCGTTTCATAATTTTCTTATGTTGGTTCTTTTTATCACGACGCTATCGGTTGTAAATTTGTAAAAATATCACCTTTTTAGAACTTGAAATTCCCAACTTAAACTTAGACAAGTAAGAAAAATGAAAGATTTTTGAAAAAATTTTGGGGTGTTTAGCGGTTCCAATAGAGTTTTGTGTAAGGCTTGTAATTAGGACTTGCAAGATTCAAGGTTTTAGCATCCCCCCACACTTAAATTACACATTGTCCTCAATGTGTCCCAAAAATAAGTTTTTAGGTTGATTGGATGTGTAAAAAGGTGTGAAAAAGCAAAATTTTATGTTACTGGGCGTCTGGACACGGCCCCGTGTTCAGATCGCCAGTAACAGAAATTGAAATAAAGAAACAGAGGGCTGGACACGGGGGCGTGTTCAGTGAGCACGCCCCGTGTCCAGGTACCTGAACTGGGCAATTTCTGCAGATGGTTGAGCACGGGCCGTGTTGGGTGAGCACGACCCCGTGCTGAACTTGCTGTAATGAAGAAAAATTTGTCGGATGGCCCTGTTTTTGTGCATGGGGTGCTGGTTCAAGTTTCCCTTAGTATCCTTCACTATCCCGAGTGTGTTTTATCCATTACAACATCATCCAAACACCAAATTAATTAAAACCGTCATTCCATTAAATAGAGATAATTACATAATAGTCCTATTAAGTTAAAATTCTAGATAAATAGGTCAAAAGAAGCACAAGAAGTCTAAACCAAGAAAATCTAGCCTAAGTTTATTCTTTTAGCAAAATTTCCGAAAAGATAGTTCTCTCGGTTGGGTGTGGCTTGAACAACTTCTTCCTCCGGATATGTATCCCTCATACGTCGGCGAGCCACTCCTCTATCTCCCTTGGGAGAAGAAAAGCGGGCTCATTGGCATTGGTTTGAGGGGGTGCAACCTCCACCGGGACTTCTTGTAGATCTTCAAGAGGGGGCTCCGCTGGAATGTCATCCCATCCGGTGGGATTGTTGACTCCAAGTGCTAGGTTCCAATCCTCTTGAGGGAGGATTGGGTCCATGGGAGGTGTCACAAGAATGTCACACCCCCAAAATCCACCATGCGGAGTATCACCGCTTGGAGGCGTAACATGACCAGGATCGAGCCACCAATCATATCGAACAACGTATTTTAGTAAATAAAACCAATCACAATACAATTGGTGACCAAAAGGAAGTTAACCAAGTTCAATTTAAACAGCGGAAGCATAAGACGTTAAACCAAAACATAAGTTTGTAGTTTCATAAGTTTAAAGACCCCAACATAAGTTTCATAAGTTCATAACGTTTATTTAGTAAGTACGGGACATATTAGTTCGCATTCCACAACGACCACCTCCATGTGCAAGCTCCACAGCATCTAACGACCTGCAAGGCATGTAACAACTAGTCAACAACAAAGTTGAGTGAGTTCACGTTTGGTTGTTTAGTTAATGAGTTCGTATCAGGAATCGGAAGTTCGTTTCATAACCAAGTATTACCCATTATCCTTGATTCCCAAACCTTTACGATATTTAGTGGGGGTTTCCCATTATGTATGTTACTAGACTAGGCGTATCCATAAGTGTCCTTCCCAATCCGAGGACGGTGTTAAGTATGAGTGTACGTAGGTTTTACGTACGTGCCCTTCTCATCCGAGGACAGTAGTGAGTGTGAGTGTACGTAGGTTTTACGTACGTGCCCTTCTCATCCGAGGACAGTAGTAAGTGTGAGTGTACGTAGGTTTTACGTACGTGCCCTTCTCATCCGAGGACAGTAGTAAGTGTGAGTGTACGTAGGTTTTACGTACGTGCCCTTCTCAATCCGAGGACAGTAGTAGGTAGTCTAGTAGTGTTGGTAATATAAATAGAGTGATAGTACGAGTAGTTATTCAATCCCATTCCCAACCACCGGGAATCCCATGCCTTAGTAAGGGTGTGAACTCACCTCGGTTTGCTCGGTTAGACTCTCAGATATAGCTAACAGTCAAGGTCGGTCAATCACGTCCTAGTATGATTTACCAGTTAGTCATTTAGTGGTTTTCAAATAGAACACAAAGTTCCTACACGTATCTATCACACAACATGCATCACTGTAACGGTTTATGCCCATCTAAGTTTCCCGTCCATTCCCCACTCAAAATCAAACATACGATAATGCACATAACATATATAACATGTTAAATCATTCACAGATAGCATACTCGACATTTAGACACGCAAGTCACAACTTATGTCAATTCAGCATTAATACTCAAAACCGGCTGTTTTCGGACATTTAAATAAAATAGTTAGATTATTCCAAAACTTCCCAAATTTTTATAGAATGTCATAAACATTCCATATTTTATTGTGTAAAAATATCGGGGTCCGGTTCATTACCCACATTTTATAAAAATTCATATTCGGGACTGAACTCAGATTTATGTATTTCTGACCACAGTCCACGAAACAATTTATTAAAAATTCATCGTAAGTCCGATTTGCGAAATTCCAGTGGGGTAATTACAAATACTTCAGTTGTCATCTACAGTAAAATTTTCATGGTCCGATTGATCATAAAACTCAGGTTATGACTGAAAGTACGACACCCATTTATTGCTGTCAAAATTCAGCTTAAGTTGCTGTTACAAATTAATACTTTAAAAATAGTAAACGAAGTCCAAAAATTACGATTCCGGTGCCTTTAGAACCGTATTTCATAATAACATATTTTAGATTCAAAATATCGGTTTTTCGTTGACTTTAAGACCTGTTTACAGCCAACTGAAGTTGGCTGTAAAAGTTGGACAGATTCTGATTTTCAGTGTTTAACCTTCTAAATCGTGTTCGATCGATTCCGTTAACAAGTTTAGTGACCACAACAACATGACACATTAATATTAATCAGTAAAACATCAGATAATTAACCAATAATCATAATCACACAAGATCTACATGATTTACACACATATTCATCCATTAACCACCTTGTTCATCACTTTAGTAGACTTTTAGTTGGTGATCTTATATGTTAGTGATTTTTAACCGACGAAACTCTTATTAACCACTTTAGAATAGATCACGAAGATGTTTAGAGTCACTTACTACTAGCTCGAGGCTAGGGAAGAAACTAGACGAAAAATAGGCGGTTAATAGCGATGTGAAGAGGTCCTTGTGTTCCCGAGTGCACCGAGCTTCCTTATACGTGATCCTTCACACTTGTAAGTATGTAAAATTGCTAGAACAAAATGGAAAGATGGGTGTGGGTGGGGCTTGGTTCTCAGCCGATCATCAAAGAGAAGAAGAAAGAAAAAGTGTGTTGTTGTAAATGAGTCTTTATCCCTTATTCTAATTTATAAACCATCACTTAATTACCCATAGGATAAAATGTCCCTTAGATATTTGACAACCATAATATAAAAACCAAGAAATGTGAAGATGTGTCCCCCACATGGGGAAACAAACGGTTAGAGGGGTGGGGGGTTTGGTTTGTTTTGAATTTGATAGTTAAAGTGGTAAGTTAGTTTAGTTAGGAATTAAATAAGGTATTATGTGTGTAGGAATTATAGCGGGTGTTAGGGTATTCGGGGACCCTAACTGGCTCAGAAAAAGAAAAACAATGTCAATGACAATATTTTTATGTCCCGGGTTAAGTCCGGTTGTTCGGTTGGATACTAGTCCGTTAAAGTGCTAAATTAATTCGTAACGTGTCCTATGTATATATTTTTGTAACGTTTTTAATTTCTAACACTTAGGAAATCATAACGGACTATTTAGTGACCTTTCTGTACACTATTAGTATATTAACAGATACGTGTAAGCATAACACAGATATCAGAAAGCAGTTAAGTGATTCCACACAGTCGTCAAGCACATTAATTATTATTAATAAACTGTACGGTTACATGTAAATTTGAGGGTTGTCACATTCTCCCCCTGTTAAGAGAATTTCGTCCCGAAATTTAGCGCGTGGTTACTGAGGAAGCTAGTTAAGTTGCGTTGTTTTCCAGATTTTCCTGGGGTGTCACATCATCCCCCCGTTGATTTGGAATTTCGTCCCGAAATTCTGCGGTAGCTTCAGCCTCAGTAGTGGTTGCGTTTTTCTTAAACAGTTGGGGATACTTGAGTTTCATTTGGTCTTCTCATTCCCAGGTATACTCTGGGCCACGACGAACATTCCAACGAACTCGAACGAGAGGTATTCTTGTGTGCTTGAGAATCTTAACATCTCGATCAGTAATCTCTACTGGTTCCTCGATGAATCGCAGCTGGTCGTCGATTGTGAGTTCCTTGAGAGGAACTATGAAGGTCTCATCTGAAAGACATTTCTTCAGATTTGACACGTGGAATACGTTGTGAACTCCGCTGAGTTTTTCGGGTAGATTCAACCTGTAGGCTACCGTACCAATTTTCTCAATGACTTCGAATGGTCCGATATAACGCGGATTGAGTTTGCCTCGTTTGCCAAAGCGGACTACACTTTCCAAGGTGAGACTTTGAGTAGCACTCGATCCCCAACCTGGAGCTCGAGTGGTTTTCTTCCCTTATCAGCATAGCTTTTCTGACGATCACGAGCTGCCGCCATTCGCTGTCGTATCTGAGCAATTTTCTCGGTGGTATCTACCACATGTTCTGGGCCAGTGATTTGGCTGTCACCAACTTCTGCCCAACAGAGAGGTGATCGGCATTTGCGTCCGTATAATGCCTCAAATGGAGCGGCTTGGATGCTGGTGTGGTAGCTGTTGTTATATGAAAACTCCACTAACGGGAGGTGCTTTTCCCAGCCATTGCCGAAGTCGATTACGCATGCCCTAAGCATGTCTTCCAAGGTTTGGATGGTGCGTTCCGATTGCCCATCCGTCTGTGGGTGATAAGCGGTGCTCATATCTAAACGTGAGCCAAAGGACTTGTGCATTGCTTGCCACAGTTCAGAAGTAAAACGTGCGTCACGATCAGATATAAAAGAGATTGGCACTCCGTGCCTTGATACCACTTCCTTTAGGTAAATGTCTGCAAGAGTAGAAAACTTATCCGTTTCTTTGATGGCCAGAAAATGTGCAGACTTGGTCAGTCGATCTACGATCACCCAAATGGTATCATTTCCGCGTTGAGATCTAGGCAGGCCGGTAACGAAATCCATGGAAATTTGCTCCTATTTCCATTTCGGGATCTCCGGTTGTTGAAGTAGGCCTGATGGTTTCTGATATTCAGACTTGACTCTCGCACAAGTCAAGCACTTGCTGACGTAGGTTGCTATGTGGGCTTTCATGCCAGGCCACCAGTATGTGGTCTTTAAGTCGTGGTACATTTTGTCCGAACCAGGGTGTACCGAATAACGAGACTTGTGCGCTTCGTCCATCACAAGCTCGCGTAAGTTGCCATAAAGTGGAACCCAAATACGCCATGTTACATAGTAGGCGCCATCTTCCTTTTGTTCTAGCCGTTGCCTCGATCCTCGTAAGGATTCAGCCCTGATGTTTTCTGCTTTCAATGCTTCGACCTGGGCATCTCGAAGTTGAGCGGGAAGGTTGGATTGGATGGTAAGCTGTAGAGCACATACACGCTTAGGTAGGGTATCCTTTCGACTGAGGGCGTCGGCCACAACATTGGCTTTGCCCGGATGATACTTGATTGCGCATTCATAATCGTTCAAGAGCTCAACCCATCGGCGTTGACGCATGTTTAACTCCTTTTGCTTGAAGATATGCTCGAGACTCCTGTGATCGGTGTAAATGGTGCACTTGGTACCGTACAGGTAATGTCTCCATATCTTAAGCACGAATACAACTGCTCCCAGCTCCAGATCGTGAGTAGTGTAATTTCTTTCGTGAACCTTGAGTTGGCGTGATGCGTAGGCAATGACCTTGTCACGTTGCATCAACACGCAACCAAGTCCTTGAATGGAAGCATCGCAGTAAACCACGAAATCATCGGTGCCTTCGGGCAATGAGAGGATAGGTGCGCTACAAAGTCTATCCTTTAGATGTTGAAATGCGGACTCTTGTGCATCACCCCAACGATAGATGACACCCTTCTGAGTCAGTGAAGTGAGAGGTTGCGCAATCTTGGAGAAATCTTTGATAAACCTTCTGTAATATCCTTCCAAACCCAAGAATTGGCGGATCTCTGTTGGTGTTCGGGGTGCAGGCCAGTTCTTGATCGATTCAACCTTAGATGGATCCACATGAATTCCATCCTTGTTTACCATGTGACCTAGAAAGTGGACTTCGCGAAGCCAGAAGTCATATTTCGAAAACTTGGCATACAACTGCTCTTTTCGAAGAAGTTCCAGCATAAGTCGTAGGTGCTACTCGTGTTCCTCCTGACTCTTAGAATAGATCAGGATATCGTCGATGAACACAATAACGAACTTATCCAGGTAAGGCTTGCATACTCGGTTCATGAGATCCATGAAGACCGCTGGTGCATTCGTCAGCCCGAATGGCATAACCAGAAACTCGTAATGGCCGTAACGAGTTCTGAATGCTGTTTTGGAGACGTCCTCATCTCGGACTCTCAGCTGATGGTATCCCGATCTCAGGTCAATCTTGGAGTAATAGCTCGACCCTTGCAACTGGTCGAACAAGTCGTCAATACGTGGAAGAGGATAACGATTCTTCACAGTCACCTTGTTGAGTTCGCGGTAGTCAATACACATTCTGAAGGTACCGTCCTTCTTCTTTACGAACAAGACTGGAGCTCCCCAGGGCGAAGAGCTAGGACGTATAAAACCCTTTTCCAAGAGTTCTTGTAGTTGTGTGGACAGTTCTTCGAGTTCTGATGGAGCTAGACGATATGGTGCTCGAGCTACTGGCGCTGCCCCAGGAGCTAGCTCGGTTTGAAACTCAACTTGGCGATGAGGCGGAAGACCAGGTAATTCCTCAGGAAATACCTCGGGAAAATCGCGCACAATAGGGATGTCTTCAATTCTCTTTTCTTCCGTTGATGTGTCAGTAACGAGTGCTAGAATGGCAGTGTGGCCCTTTCGCAAACACTTCTGGGCCTTAAGGAAAGAGATGATGCCTTCGACCGCACCACTCTTGTCGCCATGAATCATGAGAGGTTCTTCACCAGAACGAGGAATGCGGACGATTTTCTCCTTGCAAACAATCTCCGCTTGATGATGAGATAGCCAATCCATCCCAATAACAACGTCGAAACTACCAAGTGTGATAGGAATAAGATTGATAGAGAAAGTCTGACCAGCTAAGACGAGGTTACAACCTTTAACTACGTGCGTGGCTTCAAGACTTTTACCGTTGCTAGTTCTACCATGTGTTTGGTGCTTAAAAGTGTTGGAGTGCGCTTAAGCATTTGGCTAACTTTTAAGGACACATAGCTAGTATCGGCACCCGAATCGAATAAAATAGTAACAAAGAAGTCATCCAGAGGAAACTTACCCATCACAACATTGGGATTGTTCCTCGCGTCGCCCTCATGGTTTCAGGGAGTGATCACCAAGTCACTGTGGTAAGAGAATGACGGTTTGGTCTAAGCAAATGGTAGAAATTAGACATAACATAAATCAACAATCATGTGTAGGTACAAAAGCTAGTGTAAGGATTCCGCGTATTTAAGAAGACTGTCATGGAATGATACGATTTCTTATAGCGTAAGGTGGATCAGGTAAGCTTATAG
The DNA here is from genome assembly GCA_030545235.1 of Helianthus tuberosus. Lineage (NCBI taxonomy): Eukaryota > Viridiplantae > Streptophyta > Magnoliopsida > Asterales > Asteraceae > Helianthus > Helianthus tuberosus. Next base: position 70,970,932 of record CM060401.1, on the reverse strand, counting down.
ATTATCGTGTTCGCCTGTAGGTTGAGTGATCCGTATCTCCGCTCTCGAACGTTCTGAAGACTATCTCATCAGTAAGGGCATCCATTCGCTAGGTTGGGTTTACGAAGGGGTAAATCAAGTAGAGTAAGCATTAACCACCCAACAAGGTAATGGGGGGGGGGGAAATCTTGTGATCGGTGGAAATTATGGTATGGTTGTTAGCGTTTCATTATACTGGTTTCCAATCAAAGAAACAGGGGATTGGTGAGGTTCATGTGAAGAATCGAGTGAAAACAGGGGTCCACCAATAACAGAAGAATTCAACCAAGTAATATGTCGCTTAGAAGCAATTCTAGTAGTGAGGTGTGGCGGCATGACACAAAAAGGGAAGTTCGTTGCATCACGATTCATGGAAGTATATTACTTGTCCAAAATAGAGTTTGGTTGGTAGAGTTGCGAGTTGCAAAGCGATGAACGCGCATAACTGTGGCTGCTTCATTTCTGGTAACGACGACCAGTGGAGATGATGAGGTCCGTCAACGGGGATGCGTGGGTATAGTTCTCCAAAACCCAAGTTCGTTTGAGCCAGGTCAGGTCTTCGTGAATGTTGACGTACAAGCCGAATGCACGGAGGGTCAGATGGTGACGTCATGTCGAGTTAAGCGTGTAAATAGATAGAATGCATAAACAGTAGTCGTAGAGGGGTGACGAGAAATTAGAATAGAATTTGACCACCATTTGTCAAATTTCAAGTAAACAATTGCATATCATAAAGAATGCAGTAGGGCTATTAGACAACATGCTACTACCCTAAATAAACACACCATAAACACCACACCGGACAAAAGTAATCTAGCAAGTAAGAAATATAAACTTAAATCATACCACCTAGTGTGTTGAGTCTTGCACGTGGAGCGAAGCGTCGTTGTGGATCGTTGAGCACTGTACTGGTTATAGTCTGGTTTTATCAAAAACTTTTCCCTTTTAAAAACCAAGTTCACTATAACCAATGGCTTTGATACCAATCTGTCACACCCCCAAAATCCACCATGCGGAGTATCACCGCTTGGAGGCGTAAAATGGCCAGGATCGAGCCACCAATCATATCGAACAACGTATTTTAGTAAATAAAACCAATCACAATACAATTGGTGACCAAAAGGAAGTTAACCAAGTTCAATTTAAACAGCGGAAGCATAAGACGTTAAACCAAAACATAAGTTTGTAGTTTCATAAGTTTAAAGACCCCAACATAAGTTTCATAAGTTCATAACGTTTATTTAGTAAGTACGGGACATATTAGTTCGCATTCCACAACGACCACCTCCATGTGCAAGCTCCACAGCATCTAACGACCTACAAGGCATGTAACAACTAGTCAACAACAAAGTTGAGTGAGTTCACGTTTGGTTGTTTAGTTAATGAGTTCGTATCAGGAATCAGAAGTTCGTTTCATAACCAAGTATTACCCATTATCCTTGATTTCCAAACCTTTACGATATTTAGTGGGGGTTTCCCATTATGTATGTTACTAGACTAGGCGTATCCATAAGTGTCCTTCCCAATCCGAGGACGGTGTTAAGTATGAGTGTACGTAGGTTTTACGTACGTGCCCTTCTCATCCGAGGACAGTAGTGAGTGTGAGTGTACGTAGGTTTTACGTACGTGCCCTTCTCATCCGAGGACAGTAGTAAGTGTGAGTGTACGTAGGTTTTACGTACGTGCCCTTCTCATCCGAGGACAGTAGTAAGTGTGAGTGTACGTAGGTTTTACGTACGTGCCCTTCTCAATCCGAGGACAGTAGTAGGTAGTCTAGTAGTGTTGGTAATATAAATAGAGTGATAGTACAAGTAGTTATTCAATCCCATTCCCAACCACCGGGAATCCCATGCCTTAGTAAGGGTGTGAACTCACCTCGGTTTGCTCGGTTAGACTCTCAGATATAGCTAACAGTCAAGGTCGGTCATTAACGTCCTAGTATGATTTACCAGTTAGTCATTTAGTGGTTTTCAAATAGAACACAAAGTTCCTACACGTATCTATCACACAACATGCATCACTGTAACGGTTTATGCCCATCTAAGTTTCCCGTCCATTCCCCACTCAAAATCAAACATACGATAATGCACATAACATATATAACATGTTAAATCATTCACAGATAGCATACTCGACATTTAGACACGCAAGTCACAACTTATGTCAATTCAGCATTAATACTCAAAACCGGCTGTTTTCGGACATTTAAATAAAATAGTTAGATTATTCCAAAACTTCCCAAATTTTTATAGAATGTCATAAACATTCCATATTTTATTGTGTAAAAATATCGGGGTCCGGTTCATTACCCACATTTTATAAAAATTCATATTCGGGACTGAACTCAGATTTATGTATTTCTGACCACAGTCCACGAAACAATTTATTAAAAATTCATCGTAAGTCCGATTTGCGAAATTCCAGTGGGGTAATTACAAATACTTCAGTTGTCATCTACAGTAAAATTTTCATGGTCCGATTGATCATAAAACTCAGGTTATGACTGAAAGTACGACACCCATTTATTGCTGTCAAAATTCAGCTTAAGTTGCTGTTACAAATTAATACTTTAAAAATAGTAAACGAAGTCCAAAAATTACGATTCCGGTGCCTTTAAAACCGTATTTCATAATAACATATTTTAGATTCAAAATATTGGTTTTTCGTTGACTTTAAGACCTGTTTACAGCCAACTGAAGTTGGCTGTAAAAGTTGGACAGATTCTGATTTTCAGTGTTTAACCTTCTAAATCGTGTTCGATCGATTCCGTTAACAAGTTTAGTGACCACAACAACATGACACATTAATATTAATCAGTAAAACATCAGATAATTAACCAATAATCATAATCACACAAGATCTACATGATTTACACACATATTCATCCATTAACCACCTTGTTCATCACTTTAGTAGACTTTTAGTTGGTGATCTTATATGTTAGTGATTTTTAACCGACGAAACTCTTATTAACCACTTTAGAATAGATCACGAAGATGTTTAGAGTCACTTACTACTAGCTCGAGGCTAGGGAAGAAACTAGACGAAAAATAGGCGGTTAATAGCGATGTGAAGAGGTCCTTGTGTTCCCGAGTGCACCGAGCTTCCTTATACGTGATCCTTCACACTTGTAAGTATGTAAAATTGCTAGAACAAAATGGAAAGATGGGTGTGGGTGGGGCTTGGTTCTCAGCCGATCATCAAAGAGAAGAAGAAAGAAAAAGTGTGTTGTTGTAAATGAGTCTTTATCCCTTATTCTAATTTATAAACCATCACTTAATTACCCATAGGATAAAATGTCCCTTAGATATTTGACAACCATAATATAAAAACCAAGAAATGTGAAGGTGTGTCCCCCACATGGGGAAACAAACGGTTAGAGGGGTGGGGGGTTTGGTTTGTTTTGAATTTGATAGTTAAAGTGGTAAGTTAGTTTAGTTAGGAATTAAATAAGGTATTATGTGTGTAGGAATTATAGCGGGTGTTAGGGTATTCGGGGACCCTAACTGGCTCAGAAAAAGAAAAACAATGTCAATGACAATATTTTTATGTCCCGGGTTAAGTCCGGTTGTTCGGTTGGATACTAGTCCGTTAAAGTGCTAAATTAATTCGTAACGTGTCCTATGTATATATTTTTGTAACGTTTTTAATTTCTAACACTTAGGAAATCATAACGGACTATTTAGTGACCTTTCTGTACACTATTAGTATATTAACAGATACGTGTAAGCATAACACAGATATCAGAAAGCAGTTAAGTGATTCCACACAGTCGTCAAGCACATTAATTATTATTAATAAACTGTACGGTTACATGTAAATTTGAGGGTTGTCACAAAGAATGTTCAACCTCTGGTGCAAGAGGTTGATTTCTTGAAAACTATTTTCCAACCCCACCGTAAGATAATTTATACGGTCTATGAGGACCTCCTCTACCGACATCATCTCATCAAGCGCCTCATGTAATGCCATTACGTAGCGTACAAGAGTTGCTTCAATTGAAGACCTTCTTTCCCTTCGACTGTTTCTGGAGTGCGCAGAAGAAGTTCCACTATTTTTGCTCGACATTCTACGAAAATAAACGGAAAAGAGTTTATTTTATTGAAACAGTAACCTCGGACACGGCCCCGTGCTCAGTGAGCACGTCCCCGTGTTCACCTTTCTGCAGATTTTTAGAACAAGGAATCTCGGAGTTTTAAATTATTTTTCCAACTTTTAAAGTTTTTTGAGCAGAAATAACTTAAAACAATGTTGCAAAACATATTTTTAACAAGATTCCTTGAACAAAAACCTAACAAACATCACAATAAAGCTTGGAATCATGTTGATCTCAAGCTCTAATGGAGGTGTTGAGGTGAAAGAGATGGAGAAGAAGGTAATGGACAAAAGAGGAAAGGACAAGATGGTTGTTGAGAACCTTCTTTTAGAAAATACCTAGGATGGTATGAGTGAAGATTCCCCCCAAATCTCTGTCCCTGGAATGGTCCAAATGTGCAGGATTCTTGGCTGCATTTATAGAAAACGACAGCACGTTGCACACGGCCCCGTGTCGACTGGACACGGCCCCATGTCGACTGGACACGACCCCATGTACAGACAAAGCCCTGACACATTTTGTCCGTATTCTGACGAAAAGTCAGAAGGGAACCTTTTGGTGGACACGGGGGCGTGTTGACCTGGACACAGCCCCGTGTCGAGAGGCTGTTTATGAAGTTACATCTATTTCTAAGGAACTTATTCAGATCGGGTGGTTCCTTACTGGATGGAACAACCCCAAAGTGCCTGAGATACCTTAATTGCTCTAGACTAAGACGAGAACGCAAGAGGTTGTCGGTGAGGGTGATTCCTATGCTAAATGTAGGTGGACAAGTCCAACCCTTTCCCAGGCTCTCGTTAAAGAAGGTGTATGCCGAATCGCTCAGGTCTATGTATACACCAAACGAAGTCAATGGAGAGTCCTTCACGGCACAATCGACACAGGGACGACTATCGCTCAAGTCCTCGCTAGAGTTAGAGGTGATTTCAGGAACAACAAAGTTGTTTTTATTCGAATGCGATCCCAATAATTCTTCTTGGGTATCTTCTTGAGGTGGGTTAATGGAATACAATTCAAGTTCCTTTACCCAATTAAGAATTATATCCTCTAATTGAAATAGTTCGTCAAGAATCATTTCTCCTAGAAGATCCGATTGGGAGCTTTCGAGAGAGAGATAGGGATTATTTTTACTTTCGCCCATCTTAAGGCTACAGGATAACAATGGGTCTATATAATGGGGCTTATAATTTAGAAAATAACATTCTAAATCTTTATGAGGGCCACCACATATTTGACACCACGTACCATAAGAGTGCCGAAAGTAAAAAATATCAGTATCACTCATGTTTGTGTCAGAAATTACCAACCGTCGGGATCTTACGGTTCTGTTTTCAGTATCTGAAACTTGGGCACGGGGCGTGTTGAGTGGGCACGGCCCCGTGTTCAGCTTACTGTCTGACTTAAAACAGGATTGCCAGTACCAAAGATTGGGCACGGGGGCGTGTTCAACGGGCACGCCCCGTGCTGAGTTCTGCAGAAGCTGAAAATCTAAAAAAAATCCTAAAAAAATAGAAAAATAAGAAAAAACGATTAGGCCGTTGATTCCTAACTTTCTTAAAATCCTTGTGTCCCCGGCAACGGCGCCAAAAACTTGATGCGTGTCGAGTGTGATATATTTTTAAGTATATTTTAAGCCCCTTTTTACACGTTAGCCAAGTTTTAAATTTATAAAACAAGATATTTACTAACACTAAACACATATATGGGCAAGTTCACCCATCGTGAGCGTAGTATAGTGTTGGTAAGATACCGAGGTCGTCCAAGGACACAAGAGCTTTTAGTACCGGTTTATCCTCAACGTCTAATCAAATCAAAAGTTTAGAAAAAAGGTTTTTAAAACAAGAAAAAATAAAACTAACTAAAATGCTGAAAAATAAAATAAAAACAGATAGACAAGATGAATCACTTGGATCCGACTCGTGTGTAGTGTAACCTTTGATTATTTCCGCACTTTTGCACTTTTTAAGAGATTATCTTAGTTATTGTAGTAGGCCCCTCTTTTGAAGGTGACGTTACCCTCAACCCAGTAGTTTGAGTCAGCAAGGATACAATCCTAAAGGGTCGGATTATTGAAAGATAATTAATTAAGTTATTAATGCATAATGCGGTAGGCCCCTCTTTTGAAGGTGACGTTACCCTCGGCTAAGTAGTCTGAGTCAGCAGGGATACAGTCCTAAGTAGCCGGGTTAAAGTATTAATAGTAGCTTACATATGAGGGGATCAAAGAGTTTGAACCCCCGCCATCCAATACCAGTGGGTATTGAAGGAGGTCCTACTAAATTTGACCCAGGTCCTTGCAGGATCTATACGCTGAACAAGGCAAGACTCTTACCAAACCGTTCCCTTAACCCCCGACCAGGTAGCCAACATATCTCCATATAGACCGTGGAGATATGAATGGTGAAAATCTTATATTTTATATAGACAGTAAAATAATGCCAAGACACCACAGACAAACGATAAGGAACAATTACCTTCAACATAAGAAACTAGTTATTAAAGTCATTAATACATAACCAAATAAAAAGTGCGAAAAGATTAAAAATAAAAAGTATTACACTAAACACTTGTCTTCACCAAGTGATGTAAGAGACTTAGGCAAACATGGCCTTTGATTGTCAAGAACTCTTACGGCCAATCTTGGATCCCAAGACGACTCACACACTCTATGATGGATGATGGATGATGGTGGTGGATGATGGTGTTGTGGTGGTGGTGGAGTGTGGGTGAAGTGTGAAAAAGGTGGTGTGCCAAGGGATGGTTTGCAAATGAGCCAAGCACCCCTATTTATAGCCTGAACAGCAGCTCGGGCACGGCCCCGTGTCAATCCTCCTTCTCTTTCTTCATTAATTGCTGTTTGTCTGCATTAGTTGACCACACCCCCGTGTCCGCTGGGCACGACCACGTGTGCAGAAGCGTATCTGTACTATCAAGATTTCCTCAGATTCTGCGAATCTTAGAGTTGACCACGGCCCCGTGTCCGCTGGGCACGCCCCCGTGGTGGTTGGTAGAAGCTTCTACAGTTTTGTCTTTTCTGCAGACACTTGGGCACGCCCCCATGCTCACTGAGCACGGGGCGTGTTCAGCCTTCTGTTTTCTTGTTTTGCTTGGGAAGATGTTGTCGGGGGGTCGGGCATGCCACGTTTATTCCTTTTCTTGTATTTTTGTTAGATTTAGCTGCTTTTTTGCTTCTTTTGTTCATTTGAGCTCATTTAATCCTGAAAATACAAAAGGAAGACAAAAACACACTTTTTCCAACATTGGTACTAAAAAAGGGTTAGTTTTATGCCTCAATTGATGTAATTTATATGTTGCATTTTGCACACATCAGCACCCCTTTCTCCTTCTTCCCATGTGCGAACGTACGCACACCCACACACACTCATTGTGTGTTTTTGGGTTTTACTTTTATTTTTATTTTTTAATTAAACATAAACTTTCCCCTTTTTTGACAACCTTGGCCCCTCTAGTTAATACTTGATCACAATTGTACCAAATTCCTTCCCTTGATTGTTTTTTAGACATATAACCAACTTTAATAACTTAGTTATTATATTTATTTAATTAAACATGGTATCATTCTAGTGAACTTTAAAATTCGCGTTTTGGGATGTTACAGTGTTTCCATAGGTAAGACTTCCGAATATCAAAGAACAACGTGATTCACTGAATAATTCTACAAAAACAATAAATACCGTTAGTCTCTTTAAAGAAAACCCTCAGTCATGAGAATAAGTATACGTTTGACCGGAGATGACAATAAAAGTAAGAGTAGAGAGAGGGAAAATAGAAAATACAATACCTGTGAAGAAAGATCTCACCTCTATTTATACAAAATGTCATTGGATGTGGCTTTCAGCAAGAGTTGGCGGTCCGAGTCGGTTGTAACCAACCCATAATGTCACGCCCATTCCTACTGCTGGACACAACACCATGTGAGAATTGATTTAGTGACACGTGGCTCAAAGTGTACCATCCAAGTTTAACCATAATATCTGGCCTGTTCTAAATGGATTTGGGTCCATATCAGTTCAGAATCCAATTAAGAAAGGCCAAATCTATTCATACACCCTCTGACATTATTTGGACACTTTTGGTGCCCTAGACGCCTCGTATAGGGCTATACGAGGCGTCTGGGCACTGAATTCAAGGGGGGTCTTCAGGGGATATCAGGCACAAAGTTTAAGAAACCCTAGACGCCTCGTACAGGCCTATACGAGGCGTCCAGGCATTGGGTGTTTTTTTTGGTTGAAAGAAGGGGTGTTTTGGTGTGGTTATTTTGATAAGTTTTGAAGGTGTTTTTTTTAGCGAAAATTTTTGTGTTTTTTAAAAAAGTTTTGTTTTTTACACTATAAAAAAATTTAACCGCTTTAAAAATCGGCACTTTAAATAGATGCGATCGATTAAATATTATAATGTTTTTAGCATTTTACTTTTTTAAATATTATTCTTCCGATTAAAATTTTAACTCGTTTAAATATTGTTTCCGTATTATATTCAGGGGATATATTGTTTCCGTATTATATTCAAAAAATATATTGTTTCCGTATTATATCAATTTAAAACAACATTCATTAAGTAACCGAATAACTGAAAACAAACGTAAATATGACATATATAAGATAACTTTTGTACATCCATAACAAAAATATATAAGATAAGTTTGTACATCCATGCATCAGGATCCGAATCTAGATCTGGCTGCTACGGATGTTGCTGCTGATGTGGTGCTCAAGGTGGTGGGAGCGGTATCGCGGGTAACCCCTCTCTCTCTCTCGTCTACCCTGCGCCTCCCAAACCAACCAACCTATCAAATCGTTGAGCCTGTCAAGCTCGGCTCGTATCTCCGGATGTATTGCAGCTCCTGGGGCATGACCTGGAATAACTTGACGTGGAAACTAAGGTTCCCGGGAGGTGGTGGTGGTTGTGGCATCGCTGGACCTTCTAAATTCATCGGAGGGTCCGGCACGGACACTGCAGCAGGATCTGCTGGAGGATAGACTAGCTCGAACTGCTCTGGTAGGGGCTCCTTTGTCCATATGCCCCCTTCGCGGTTTTTAAACCGCGGGCCAACGACGAACCTCTTGATCAGTCCCATCCCCCACAGGGACAGAAACCCCATCCACATCGGCACGACGGGCGGATCTATATCCGTTATAATCACACGTGGCTCCATACATTCATCCAACATTGACTTGATCCTCTCAAGCACCAACACAAAGTTATCACCCCGTTCTTTACTGACAACGGCATGCGCAATACAAAACGAATGGTTGGTAGGTGGCATACCAACAAACTGGACAAATGGCATATTGTATATGTTTGTCTTGTACGCCGCATCGATCAGCACGACGTGGGGGAATGCATGCCACATGTCTCTCGAGTACCGATAAAGAAAGAAGATCTCTGTTACGACCTCTGTTCCAGGTTCCTCCCGTGTCTCGTAAATAAATTTGTTGTTTATCAGCACATTTTCTAGTGACTGCATGGGAGTCAATCAGTCTCTTTGTTCGGCTCTAATCTTCGCCACAGCGTTTGAATGTCTTTCTAAACATGAAACCTGTCGGGGTCCTGCTTCCTTATCGTTTGAAAAATTTTGTGCGGCTCCGTGTTTTGAGCTGTCAGCTGCTCGATCAGTTTCTTTTCACTTGGAGTAAACCTTCGTACAAACGCGTGGGCCGACAGGTCCTCACAAAGTTCGTGGTTATGTTCAATTTTCCCCCTTTTATCTCACAGGTTTCATATGGGTGGTCTCGCACAGCCAGCAGGTAAAACGGGCAACCAGTTTTTTTGCTTCCGGTTTTTCTAAGTGTTGCTGTAGTCTGGTGCTCACCACCACGGTCATATTCAAGCCATACCCTCCCGATCCTTCCCCCGATTTTCTTTGATTGACGTGTGACAATAACGAAGCCATCCGCGTTTTCCATTTTTTGCATCCATTTCTTTAGTTCCTCTAGAGAGTTGAAAACCTGTTACATTGACAATAACAACAACAACAACAACAATAACAACAACAACAACAACAATAACAACAACAACAACAATAATAATAATAATAATAATAACAACAATTAATCTATCTAACGTAACAAAATAAAATTGATACCTGCTTTTTTAAGTACGGATTGTCCGGGATGAGGGGTGCCTCACCACCATATCCACCATATCCTACAATGTCCGGATTGTTTTGATGAACGTAAGGACCGCCTGGGGAAATGAATTGTTGATGACCACCGTCTTCTCCATATCCACCTTCTCCTCCGTATCCACCGTCTCCTCCGTAAGAATATTCACACCCGTATCCATAATCCGGATACCCTTGTTGCATCGGATAACTTGGTTGACTAGCATGGTATGAGTCATCTACAGGGGATGTTTCATCGACATTGGGATGTGTGTTCAAATCTAGAAACGGTCTGTTTTGTTTTCCTTGTATACTAGACACAACCTCCTCTTGCTCGTTAGAATCGGGAACGCCAGACTCCTCCAAAAAAGGTATCATCATTAGTAAATAATTAACTAAAACAACAAGTAATTAAGACAGTTAAGCTAATAACTGTTACCGGAACGCTTTCGGGCACCCAGTTGTCGCTAGAATACTGCCCGAAGACATAGTAGCCGTCCCAGTATAATGACATTTCAACACTTCTCAGTGATAAGAACACGAATGCAAACAACAAAAGTTTGTTTCGAAGAGATAGTAGAAGAAACAGAAAGAATGCTCGGGTGGACCAACAATGCACTGCAAGTTGCACTTTATATGAAATATAGACGCCTCGTACAGCCCTAGATGCCCCATATTGCTTTATGTCACATGCCAGACACATAGTCACATCAGTCTTTAAGACGCCTCGTATAGGGCTATACGAGACGTCTTAGTCCCCTCGTATTGCTCCCTCGTAACTGCCTAGACGCCCCGTCTGATGTGACGTTGTACGAGGTTCAATGGTTGATCGGATAAAGTAACCCTAGACGCCTCGTATAGGCCTATACGAGGCGTCTAGAAGGGTGTGAAAATAGACATTAAGGTGTATGAATATGTAGACCCTTAAGAAATTCTTATTAATATTTGTATATCTAAAAAAGGTTGCGTATAAGTTAAATTTAGGCATCCAAATAACGTCTCCTGTAGAACCGTGTTGCGCTTTTTACCTTGGTGTGCAATTTAGATATTTCTATATTTCATAGATTCTTAATTTGATATTTTTAAAGTGTCAATAGACTAACAAATGAGAATAATAGTACCAAAATGTCAATTTATAGTATCTACATCAAGAACCGAATGTTTATTTTTGCCTCTCATGCATTTCCATATTCGAACGCACCTGCTTTTATATATATGGATACTTACACCTTTGCAAATTAAACACGCGTTCTACACACGAAAGTTATATATAGTCCACGAATTCTTTTTTTTTTTGCTAGGTCAACTTCATTAAAAAACAACATACAGTCCACGAAGCGCGGACCACGTCCAAACCGATCACAGTCCACAAATTCTAATTGGTTTAGCTAATATGTATTTTCATGACGTCATTGATGTTCACAAGTGTAGAATTAATTGTGAATTTACTATTATATTTGCATGAATAATGAGATGGATCTCTAAATGTTAAACATGAGCAACTTTTATAATCTCTATGTTTGTAACATCCTATATATAAATGGAACCTTGTATTTATTTATTTTTTTCACACATAAAGGTGTACACAAAACTTTTCAGATTTCACTAGATCTTGAATAAAAATACCCAAAATTTACAAGGTTTTACACATAGGCGTATTAGTTACACTACAAGAAATCTGAGCAACAGGGACGACAGTATTAGCGACGACTTCTAAAAAGTCGCCGCTAAAGGTGTTATCCGCGTCTGGAATAAATGAAGCAGGGGCAGCCGTTGATGAAAGTTGAGATCTGACGGCTAGGGTTTTAAACGCAAAATCCATTTTTATAAGCGGGAGAATTTCCCCCTTGCCTGCCTGTACTTTTCTCCCCCAAATCGATTTCTCTCTCTCTCTTTCCATCCCAAAATTCCATTTGTTGCTCTCTTACCAGCCCTAAATCTCCCCCTCGAAGGTTCCGGCACTAAGGTTTCCGGCGTGAAGGTGGTTTCCAGCATGAAAGTGGGTTCTGGCGTGAAGATTTTTTCCGGCATGATGCCTTTTTCAGATGTGAAGCTTTCTTCAGGTGTGAAACTGGTTTGCGGCTTCTTTGCAACAGGTAAATAGCCGAATCCTTGTGCTTGTATCCTTTTATTTTAGTGATTTGTTTAAACACTAGTTTAAACTGATGATGCTTGGAATTCTGCTCATATTAGATTCAACGGAATTTAGTGTTATTTTTCTCATTGACTGTAATTAATATCTACACACACATAATGATGATTTAAGGTACTTAAGAAATTAGGACATTGGGTATTGGGGAATACATAGTTTGATTTGTAAAATAAGTGAACAATGAGGGTGACAATGTGGGTCTTGGGAATGGGGATGCAGGGTAAACAAAAATATATTAATTGTAGATTAATTAAAACAATCAATTTTGGCCAGTAATAAACAATTGAGATGGTTGCTGTGAATGAGGATTTATCAATTTGTAAAGGAATACTAATAATAAGTTTTTAAAAAAGTTACAATATGTTAAGTAAGAACACTTACTTATAAATATACGAACTCCAGCGCAGTCCTGTGGTGGTTTTTGTTACTATTGAACTGAAGGTCAGGGGTTCGACCCATGCCATCCGCATTCCTTGTTTTGGCATTAAAAAATGTAGGATCGGTTTGCGACCCGAACGAGTCGTTCAGAAGAGATTTTATCAGTTTCAGAGGCGGAAACTAAGAAACCGATTGTGAAACAGCTTGCGTATCACTTTAACACTGATTATATTGATATACTATCGTTTACAATCAGTCCTCACACCGGCAGCACCTCGGTATGGAATTTCAGAAAAATGTTACAAATGATTTAGCTTGAAGGCTATTTATAGTGGTGTTGATTTAGCTTGAAATGACATGCCACTTTCAAGGGAAACCTTGATTTAGCTTGAAATGACACTTGACACTTTCAAGGGGAATCAACATTGTTGATTTAGCTTGAAACTGTCATGTGACATTTTCAAGGTAAATCACCACTTTCAAGCTAAATTACATTAAACATACTCTAAAACCTTCTATACTCTCGTATAACAAGATCTAATCTAACAATTCTAATCCTAGACTCGATACAAGACGAAGTCGACAGACGCATGCACCAACAGACTCCCCCTCGAATGTTGACGAGTCTTAAGTGTCGAGTCTTCGCATCTTCAGTCTTTATCGGTCTTTTTTCTTTCTTAGCATATACCAGGATCTTCTCTTTGGCTCTAACCTCGTCAGACTCCCCCTCTCATCATGATGGAATCGCCGTCTGAAATTAGCTATCACCTTGAGATCAAGCCCTGCCTTTATCTTTGATCAGCTCATCTCCTGCACAATCTTCTCACAAACACATAAGTTTTACTTAAATAAATAAGAAAAACTTACTAGAAATAGTTACATCAAGTTCAAATTAATGATCCTGATTAACTAAACAAACTTCTTTCTCAAAATCAGTTTCTTCTTTTAAACGCACACTCCCAAACCAGTTCATCTTGTTTAGCACTTGGAATTTTGAAAATCAGCTCTTCATCATCAGTTGTCGAAAATATTTTTGAATTTTTTCAAAATTTATGCTAAAACACACTGAAAATCTTTTGAATTTTAAATGTAATGAAATGCAGAAAAGAAATATTTACATACAATATTTTTGTGAGTTTGCGTAAGAGGATCATATCAGTTTATGTGACCAATCACTAGCACCGTTAAGCTTTAAACATTTTAAGCTCTAAACGATTCACATTGATTGACGATATTGTTGTCCACTTAAACTCAATCTAAAAACTTTCAATCTGCTTACCGATACCTTAAGATATATTAAGATAGCACTAAGTTCTTATGGACCCCACGATCTCAGCATATCCCCTCATCATGCAATACACTAACTCAAGTAATGCCTTTAAACTATATCAACTGTGATTTGTGCAAAAACAAAGCAGAATGTTTAAACATTAACAATCAGGTCGATACTTCCGTATACGCAGAGAAAGTCCAATGTTTAAACAAAATAAGAAAAATAAAACAAGTTGAAGTTGTTTAGGCTTTAACCACCAGGTCGATACTCCCGTATACGCAGAGGTGATCCAAAGCTTAAATGAAACACCAAAGAAAATAAAGCGGAACGTTTAGGCAACAACATCCAGGTCGATACTCACGTATACGCAGAGGATGTCCGATGCTTAAACAAAATAAAGAAATAAAACAAGTTTAAATCTTTGCAAAATAAAATGCACAATCACAGCGACTTTTCAGCAAAGTTTGTAAAAGTTCACAAACTTAACCAGTTTTATGTCTTATGACAATCAACGATTACTGAGTAGGTACACAATCAAGAAGGACAAAACTAAGTACTATGCTTTCGACCATGTTTCCCACTAGAACTAGGCTTTTTCATTTAGGTTTGTATCGTTATCGCAAATCTACTAGTCTAGCTGAGCCTAACGTCACATCTTTAGTGAGATCGCTTATCACATTTTGACTTTCCATTTCTTTAGCATGCTGTGACAGTCCAACTGATCTACTATCATTTCCTCTTTTTGACAACAAAACTCAATTTTAATTTTTCAATGTTTTTGACATTTTCAAATTTTCTAATTTTTTTAAAAATTTTTACTCCCCCTAAAATCAAAATATGTCTCAATTTTGATTTTCTGGGAAAATTTGAAAACAAGCTGTACAATAAATGTGACAACATGATGTCGAATTGCTTCAATTCGCCATTCACTTGGCGTAAACAATCAGAACTCCCCCTCACAACAAACTATTTTCCCATTGTGATCTCAAAACACTTAAGTTTGTTTTAATCAAAATGGTTTTTCCGGAAAATAAGTTTTGTTGATTTTACCACTTGTAAAATTGGGGATCAAATCATCACATTGTTTTTCAACCATTTGTAGAAAATCAGATACAACTTAATGTCCCTGATTTACCACTTGTAAGATCAATCTGATTCAAATTCTGAACCACTTGTAAAAATCACAACCATACAACTTAAACCTGCTTTTCAACCAATTTACCATCTTTTGGTTGAATTCTCAAGGTGCCGATTCCTACTCCTCGCTTACAAACATGGAAGTTCCGGCAAGTCCTGCTTTTCAAAAACACATTTAACATGATAAAGAATGATGCCGATTCATGATCCACGATTACCAACTTGGGATCTCCGGCAAGTCAGGTTTTTCATTTAAACAGATTCACCCAAGCCTGACGGTCCTTGGGTGATTTTGAATTCTTGTTCAACAATGATGGAAAATTTTCATCATCCATTGTTAAACCTGAATTCTCCAATTTTACCTCAACCAATGGCTCCTCTGGCTTTGACGAACCAGAATCATTGCCTGCACATAACTTGTCTGACTTCGACATGTCAGATTCATCGCCTGAAGGTGGCTTGTCTGACTTTAACATGTCAGATTCATCGCCGACCATTTTCTTCTTTTTCTTTTCTTCTTTCATCCTCAGATTTGTATCTGATGAATTCGTCTTGCTTGACTTTGCAATCGAGGGAGTCGATTCATCAGAACTCTTATTTTTAACAGATGAACCCGAGGACAAGATCTTCTCTAGATACTCTCTAGCCTTCTTTCTCTTCTTCCTCAGTCTGTCTTTCTGCCCCTGAGAAAGTTTCACTTTCGTTTCTTGAACTTTAGGTTCTTGAACCTTCTGTTCTTTGGGCTTGACATTGACTGATTTCTTTACCTGCTTCTGAGATTCAGCTCTCGATCTTCTCATTGATCTCATGGAGCAATCTCTAGCAATATGGCCAATGATGTTGCAGTTAAAACATCTTCTCGTCTCATAATTCCAACTTTGGCAGTTAACAGCAATGTGTCCTTGATAACCACATCGGTAACACACTCTGTTATCGTACCAATCACCATTTTCAGCCCAAATGCTCAAATCAAAGCACTGTTTGGTTTGGTGATATTCCTTGCTCCTCTTGATTGCTGGATTTGACTTTTGAGCACTGTGGTCCGACCTGCACCACTTATTGACAACAATTTTTGAGTTTTCATTTTTCGATTTTTTTAATTTTTTATTGCGATTGAATGATCGATCTGATGAGCTTTTATTATCTTTTTGAACATTTTTCAAAATTTTCTCTTTTTGTTTTTGTTCCACTATCTTCTTCAAAGGTTTTTTCTTAGAGCATTCTCCCTTTTCAGTTGATTGTGGAACAGTTTCTTGAAACTTTTCTTTTAACTTCAAAAATAAATTCTTTTTCGACAATTTTTCATTTTCAACATCAGATTTCTCATCGCAATCTTCAACTATGACTTTGTCATAGTTTGTGACACCGTCACTTATTGGAACTGAATTTAAAGGTTTTGGGCAAGGAATAGTTGAAGTATTCACAAACACCTTCAACTTTTCTTCCCATTCATTGATTTTCTTTTGAGCACATTCTGCCTCTTTCTCAAGTCGAATATTTTTTTCAAGATGAGAATTGATTGCAATTTGTTTTTCAAGATTGTTTTTACCAAACAAATCTCTCTCATCTTCTAAAATTTTTATTTGACTTTGAAAATCTTTTTCAATCTTTGATTTTTCATTTTCAAAACTTTTAATTTTCTCTTCTTCTTTTAAAATTTTTACTTTTTCTTTCAACTTCTTGTTTTCTGATGTCAAACTGTTCAAATCATTTAACAGTTTAACATTTTCAGCTTTTAGCTTTTCACAATTTCCCTGTAAATCCAGAATCTGTTTTACATCAGTTTGCTTCTCATCTTTCAACTTCTTGACATCCGATTTCAAACTTTCCGCATCCTTCAAAAATTTGTCATTGTCAGTCTTAAAGTTGTCACATTTGGAGCATACTGATTCAACATTTTCACAGTTTAAGCATTTTCCAGGAATCTTTTCATCATCAGCTTTCTTCTCGACCTTCAAAGCTGGAATTTTTTCAACCTGTTTCTTCTCAACTTGAACATTTTTATCATCACTCTCTTCGTCTGATGACTAATCAAAGATAGTTGCATTTGTTTCAATTTTTTCTTTGATACTGATTCAGAATTCGAAGTTCCAAGTTTCTTAGATTCTTCTTTAGCTTTCTCCTTTTTCTTGGCTTCTCTTTCCAAACACTTTCTTATTCTTTCACTCCAATAACCATCATCCATGTTTTGGTTTTCAAAATTTACAAAAACACAAACAAAACACAATCAGTTTACACGCTTATCAATTAATTGAAAAAGACTGGTACTCAAACTGGTGATTTTCTGTGAAGACAAAACGTTGACCAACTATGCGAAACTAATGATTTTGAAATATAATAGAACTAAGATTGAGCCGTTCAGAATCAAATCACATGGGCTTTCTAAACATTAAATTCAATCAAACCTTTATGTGCTTCACGTGAAGTCTGATCCTATCATACAATGCACGAAAATCAATTTGACCAAATTTAGTGGATCTGACAATTAATATTTCAAATATACTTTGATTGGGCCGTTCATTTACTCAACACATATCCATTTTGATTATTTGATGAATATATCTAACAAATCCACTTAGCCGACAACTTGATATAATTTCTTTTCCCAACAATCAATGACCTGACAAATCACATGAAACAATGAACTATCACAATCTCCCATTAACAGACAACATCGATTAATGTCTATCACATGCAAACCGACAATCTCGATTAATGTATCACACAACACAATGCAGATTCTCGTGAAAAACAAAAAACAGTTCAAGCGATAAGATTGACTGATGATAATCACGTGGTAGACACTATTAACTATCAAGCTAGATAATCACTATGTTTCAAGCGAAATCTCAACCATTTTCAAGTGAAAACTACGTGATTTTCAAGCGAAATCTGCAAATTGTGAACTTTCAAGCTAAATTATCAACTAATCTCAAGCGAAATCCACACGTATTTCAAGCGAAATCCTCGATTTCGCTTCAAACTCTCACTTTTTTCAAGCGAAATCCAACATGATGTCAGCAAATAACGATCTGATTTTGGTCCGATTGAACAAGATTTAATCCGATTTTAGATCTGAAACTCTCAAGGGTTTGTTAAAACATGTTTACGCACATTATGTGAGAATTTGAGCCGATTTTAACCGTAAAAATTTGTTCGATTTTGAAAGAAGATGTAGAAAATCAGAAAAAGTGACAAAAAACGAGCTGTTTTGGCGAAATCTCTTCCTCCTGAGCTCTGATACCACTTGTAGGATCGGTTTGCGACCCGAACGAGTCGTTCAGAAGAGATTTTATCAGTTTCAGAGGCGGAAACTAAGAAACCGATTGCGAAACAGCTTGCGTATCACTTTAACACTGATTATATTGATATACTATCGTTTACAATCAGTCCTCACACCGACAGCACCTCGGTATGGAATTTCAGAAAAATGTTACAAATGATTTAGCTTGAAGGCTATTTATAGTGGTGTTGATTTAGCTTGAAATGACATGCCACTTTCAAGGGAAACCTTGATTTAGCTTGAAATGACACTTGACACTTTCAAGGGGAATCAACATTGTTGATTTAGCTTGAAACTGTCATGTGACATTTTCAAGGTAAATCACCACTTTCAAGCTAAATTACATTAAACATACTCTAAAACCTTCTATACTCTCGTATAACAAGATCTAATCTAACAATTCTAATCCTAGACTCGATACAAGACGAAGTCGACAGACGCATGCACCAACAAAAAAATTAATAATAATGATAAGTGTTTAAAATAAATCGGGAACGAGCTTGTGATGCTATGCTTGCCCAGCTGAACTAGATGTGATTATGAGACAATCGGCTCTAAAACAAGCCAGACTTGCTGAGCTCCAAGGTAATCAAGTTCCATAATCAGGTGGTTTTTCAAGAACTTGTTAGCGAGTATTAAATGGAGTCCAAACCCTCTTTTTTGTTAAACAAAGGGATTGTATGGGTCGACCCTCAAATGATAACCTCGTTTCTCCTATCTGGTGGGTGAAGGGACACATTAAGGACTTTGATAACAGCAGCCCTTAGCGCCTTGGTTAAGAAAAAATGCATAAATTATTGTATTTTAAATGTAACCATCTAAAGATGGTTGATAACAAGTTCTTAGATCCTGAATTTCAACAATGATGTGCGTCCTAGCCAAACAATTAGAGCCAGAATTTTTGAGGCGCGCCTCGAGGCGAGACGGGAAGAAATCGTTTCTGAGACGACGCCTTTCTGGCTCATTTTATACGTACGCCTCACATGTTCATTATTTTACAGATAGCAAGGAAAGTTTTGGATGCGACTACGCATTGTGTGTGACAACCGATGAAATCGATGTTGTGGTCCATGTCTATGAAGCAACCATTGTTGTTGGTATGTCAGTTTTTTACTCTACCCGTTGATTTAAGGAAAACTATTCTTACGTTTATTCTTCTGAAAATTATTACACATTTTATTTTTGTACTTAGTATTTACAAGATGTAATGCAACCACATTTTTGGCTACATCTGGTGTTAACGACGACGTTTGCTCAGGTTCCGGCCAGATTAAGGTTCCGGTTGATATTTGGTCAAGCTCTTTTGTCTTGCAGGTCTGATCTTAGAGGTGACGTTGGCCACTGATGAAAGTGGTGGTGGTGTTCGACGGTTGCGACGGTACAAGTCGGGGGATCTCACTCACTCTCTCTCTCCCTCTTTTTTTTGGGAGGGGGGGTATTAAGAATGTAATCTATTTCGTTATTATCAAAATTTAAAATTATAATTTGGGTTTGTCGCAGCAAAAACTAGCCAAAAGGGATGGGACGTCGATAGATCGTGACCGTGATGCTCAGTACTTATGGGATTTTTATCAGCGTTACAAGCGAAGACACAGAGTTGATGTAATACAGAGAGAGGAACAAAAGCTGCTTGAATCTGGAACTTTTAGTGCTGACATGGACGGGTACACTTACATTCATTGTTCTTGATTTCTTGTCGACAAAGTTTTTCGTCTTATAAGTGTTTGTGCATACAACATATATTCTTTGGGCATGAACTTCTTGAGTTATGGTAAATATCACTGTCGGTAGTTAAAAAAAAGTCTAATTAGAACTTTTTATATGGTTTTTAGCTTGGGACTGAGATCTCGAGAAACTAAAAAGGTAATTGCCACATTGAGAGCTCTTGTTGAGGTAGGAAGTCCTTAGTAAAGATGCCGAGCCTGATGGAGTGGGAAGACGTATTGCAGAAGAGGTATCTCACTTTTCCCTCTATTTATAAACTTGTATTATTCTTTTCATTTTAATTTATATTTTACTATTATTGTAGTAAAAAAGGTTAAAGAAAACAGATTTTATATTTATGGTGACATTACATGTGCAGAAGGACAACATCAGGAATCAACGTGAGAATGTTGTTCTTGCTATAGCAAATGCATAATCACGGCTTGGTATGCCTGTCGAATCTGATCCAGTGAGTGATGCGATTTATTTGTTTAAACATTTTCATCAGTTTCTCTAACTAGCGTAATTCAATAGACATGTTGCTGATGTGTAAATTTTATATCGTTTTAGAAAATAGACGAGAGAGCAATTACGGAAGTTTTCCTAAAGGTTCTAGATAATTACATCAAATGGTGCAAATATCTACGTATACGTCTTGTTTAGAATAGGTATTTACTTGCACTGGTATTTGCCTATTATATTTATCATTCCTCATGCTTTGCTAATTTTAATGAGAGATTGTTAAGTGTATCAAAGTCGGTTCCGGTCATTTTTGCCATTTGGTAAATATTTGTAGTTGGATGTGTTTGTATTGATAATACATAGTTTTGTTTGAACTTATATAATGTATACCATGTATTTTAGGCTCAACTTGACCATATATATTCAACACTCTACCGGCCCAACCCGCACAATATGTCACCCACCCACCTCTACTAACTAGTTTTGGTTAATAAATGCAGTGCTCGCAAATGATGTGTTGGTGGACTGAAAACCCAAATGGGGATGAACCCAAATGCGTCGTCGCTAAAGATCAAAATGTCGCCACTAAAAGTAAACAACCTTTAGCGGCGACAAGTCGCCGCTAAAACCTTTAGTGGCGACAAATGGGACTTTTAGCGACGACAATTGTCGTCGCTAAAACTCTGTTTTCCTGTAGTGTTAATGTTAATCTGCATATCATATGTATATATGTATGTAAGCATATGGTATATTCATGTGTATGTGTGTGTGATAGTGATGTAGGGGTGTTACGAAAACGAAGATCAAACACGTTGATTCTGCGAATACCCGTGTAGTTCTTCCCCAACCCCCAAAATTTAACTCAAATGGCACAGAATTTGAAGTGAAAATGAGTTAATTGAAAATTCAAGTCTGATCTTTCACATTACTAGAGCAACATATAAATAAGAACAGAAATTCGAAATGGACCTCAAAAAGACAACGGACCAAACACAAACCCAAAAACAAAATGCCCAAAATACTTCAAAAAAACATAAAAATGTAAATAACTAATAGAAATAAGCATTTTTTGGCCCGGACGATGACCCAAACCGCCTTAGGCGTTTGCAGCAAGATGGAGCTCGTTCTCACGTTCGTTTCGCCTGGTCGCACGCCCAAAACAGACCCCCGTAGCCCAAGTTAGAGTCATTTTAGTGAAGTCCTTTTTGTTACACGATCTTGGGCCTCTAAATACAAGATGGTCCGCTACTCCACACTTGGGCCCGCATCAGATAGATGATAAACTAGTTCTAGTCTCTAGGTCCAAAAGGGTTTTAAGAGCTTTTTGTTCAGTTGGTTTGTTCTTGATGTTATGAATCTTTACCTTCTAACTTTTTAGTTAATCTATTTGGCGTTAACAAAATAATTTTCATATATGGTATTAGTTTAACTTCTTGAATAAGTCTGTGTGAAATTGAATGAGGTTGTTTTCCATAAAAAATAAAATTTCAGTTAAACAAAAAGGAAAAAGTTACCCTAACCTATAAAGAAAGCAGGGGCCAAGGCTCACCAATCACTACTTGTCTTTACCAATGTGGGACCCACTAAAATGCCCATAAATAGGCCACACTCTCTATGTAAACGCCACAAAAACCTAATTCTCTCTCTCCCTCTCTTTTCTCTATTGACTTCTTAACCTTTGTCAACTTCACCAGAATCTTTTCTTTTGCTCATAACCTCATTGTGTCGACATGGGTTCACTCCACCGCGAAGAAGCCGATCTGGTCACGAAAGTGTGCGAAATTTACGACAAAATTTCCAAACTCGAAACTCTCAAACCATCAACAGATGTTAACACTCTCTTCACCGAGCTTGTAACCACATGCATCCCACCATCTTCCATCAGCATAACCACTCTTCCACAAACCATCCAAGAAACAAGGTCTAAACTCATTAGACTTTGTGGTGAGGCTGAGGGCCATTTAGAGGCTCATTTCTCAACTCTTTTAGCCTCTTACCCTAATCCTCTTAACCATCTAGATGTCTTCCCTTACTACTCCAACTACCTCAAACTTAGCCAACTTGAATTCGACATCCTTATTCGACACTACTCTACTCATGATCAACCAGATGTCGTCGTCCCCAAACGCGTAGCGTTTGTGGGCTCCGGCCCATTACCTCTCACTTCCATTGTCTTGGCTTCTTACCATTTAAAGGAAGCATCTTTCCACAACTATGACATAGACCATTCGGCTAACACGATGGCTTCACGCCTCACTTCGTCCGATGATGACTTGTCCAAGAGGATGTTCTTCCACACAATGGACATCATGGAGGTGACTGATGGTTTGAAAGAGTATGATGTTGTTTTCTTGGCTGCACTTGTTGGGATGGATATTGATGAGAAGGTTAAAGTGATCAAACATCTGGCTAAGTACATGGCACCAGGTGCGGTCTTGATGCTAAGGAGTGCTCATGGTGCTCGGGCTTTTCTGTACCCGGTTGTCAACCCAGAAGATCTTCAAGGGTTTGAGGTTTTGTCAATCTTCCATCCCCAAGATGAGGTTATTAACTCGGTTGTGATCGCACGTAAGGGTCCGGTTGCTGTGGATACCGATCATAATCATCATCATCAGCTTGGGATTGGATCGATTTTGCCTTCGTGTTGCAAGTATGGTGATTTTCAAGCTTCTAATAATCCACTCAACCAGATGAATATTATTGAGGAACTGGCAATGGAGGAGTAGATCAACTCTATTTCTATCTCTAGAAACAATCTCCATTTTATTATTTCCCTATCAAATTGGTATTGTTATGATCAGCAACAAATATATGCATGCAGTTGTAACTTTTTGATTTGTGTCGGTTTTCTAAGAACTCAAAAATTGGAGGAATAAACAACCTTTAATTGTATTTTAAGAATGGCTTTAAATTGAGCTTAATCTCCTTTGAAGCAGCCTTGGGATAGCAAATGTTAATTTGTCCTTGTCTAAATGAGATATTACTGATTACGTTTGATTAATTTTGTTGTAATTGAGTTTTTAGTGACAATATTTGATTGCATTGTTCCAAAATGCACCTTTTTGAGTAAAGATAGAATAAACTCCTACTAATATAAATGCATTAAAAGAGATGTTTCTTTAAATAAGCCAATAGACATTCTATTGCAAAAAGACATTCATATTTAGTTTGTTAGGGATAGAGGCGCTCATCACTTATCACTCACAATATCCAATTTCACTATGCCATCAAGCATTATTCTATCACTAGTGATGGATTTTAGTGAAAATGTTCATCACTCACCACACCCAACAATTTCCCTCACAACCCAACAATTTCCCTCAACTTCTTCACTTCTTCACGCGTCAAATATACAATGCGTTTTCAAAACCACGCGTTAAACTTGGCACCGGCGGCGGTGTTTCATTGCCTTCGTGGCCAAACGGCCACCACGAGGCGCCCCGTACGTCCCCCCCTTATCATGATATAAAAGCTTGAAGAATATAGCATGCAAATCGACTCGGATATTCATAACACACTTGGTATTATGGTATATGGTTCCTTAGTATAAATGTGGTTACATTTTGTTTGATGGTTAATTATGGGAATATTTCAAGTCGCATATATAACCATGCACTTTTCTTTAGTTATAGCCACTCACTTTTTTTAACTACAAAACTACTCAAGTTCTAATATTCTTTTATTGTTGGTGAAATTTTTGTAAATGTTAATTTTTTTTCTAAAACATTAGAATAAAAATAATATGAAACGAGTGATTTCCCTCCAAGCTACGCGGTGGGAACTCATTGGTATTCGTTCGTTTCGTTTCGATACCAACATTCACCATAGCAGCTGAAAGAGAAAACTAAAAATAATAAAGTTATGATATGCTCAAAAAGATATCAGCACGCGTTTTGTATCAATCGAAAACCATTAAAAATATAGGTCCTGATTAACAATATTAATACCGATGTTCGGTTGAAATCAGTTTGGTTCGTCACGTGTCGATACTCATGTAGTTTACAGCTAAAAATGTGTTTTTAATAATATTTATCGACACCAGTATAGTTTACAATAAAAATAAATAAATTACTATTCATTCTGGTTTTCGGTTTGATTTGGTACGATAGCAACACCATATCCATTTTCAATAAAAATCAAATTAGAAAAAAAATCAAAATAAATATAATATTAGAACTTTAGATTTATTATTTATCAAGAAATAGATTAAATATGTATATTATTTAAAATATTAAGGAAAACTAGGGTATACAACCCCGCGCGTTGCGGCGAAGTATACCATAATGTTGACCGACACCCACATTCAGATTAAAGTCCAAAGTCCGACACCCACATTCAAATTAAAGTCGCAATTTAGTATCAGCACTTGTGATAATTGCATAAAGCATCAAAATTGATGGAAAGGAACAAACCCAAATCAATCTCTTAAAGAGAAGCACCTGCAACAACACCATCAAAAGTAAACTTCCAATGTGAACACATCTTACTTGCTTACACATGTGTATTATCAAAAGTAAACTTATAATATGAACACATCTGATTTTGGTTAGATGTGATATTGCCACTCCAAAACAACGAAGATAAATGATTTGTCTTATACCATCACGACCTATTTAATTATCTTCCTCTACACCAAAACAACGAAGATAGACGATTTTCTTATATCATGATGACTTATATTCAATCGGTTATGAACAGATACCTATACGTGTAGAATTTGAACAAAAATTGTACACAAACCGTAAATGAAACTAGGATGGCAATGAGTCGAGTTCGGGTCGGGTATTGGTAATCCCATACCCATACCCGCTTGTAAAATTGTGTCTCATACCCGACCCATACCCGCGAAAAATTTTAAATCTAATTGCATATCCGGCCCAATACCCGTCGGGTAACGGGTATACCCGTCCCATTTGCGTCGGGTTTCGAGTATACATGTCGGACTCGAGTATTTTTGCCATCCCTAAACGCAACCCGTGTTGTAAAAATTTATGAACTACATGTAATATTTAAATAGAGTGAAATGATTACACTCTTAAAAGGCATGTCTTCTCCTTCATTGTAGTTGATTGCTACAAGAATCCTACCATTCCTTTGATTTTTTGCTCTTGTTTTACATGGATTCATCATCTACAACCTTGAAAGTAGAAACACCACCATCAACCCAACACGTCTACAAATATTTGGCATAATCTATATTTATTTTCCTTTGTTTTGTGGTTAATTTGATACACAATGAAACTATTAATAGCATCTGTTTTGGTAGTTTAAGGTGTAACAACCCGACTTTTTCGGACCGTTACTTATCGCGGTTATTCTTTTCGTAAATGCTTGTACTCCTGAGAATTGATTACCGCAATGGGTTAAACTACATTTTAAACTATGTTTTCAACGCATACTACAACGCTTATTCAAAACGCAGTTATCACATTTAAACGTTGTTTACAACGCTTACTATTTGAACGCATTTTGCATCGCTTGTTTTGACTAAACGCTTATCACAACGCAAACTCAGAGCAGACTCGAAACGCGGATTTATTTATTTTATGTGTGTCATTTGTGTGATTATTTGTTTGAATGCTATGTGGTTATCAACGCAACGCTTACACGCTAAAACACTCACTCGCAACTCGATTACACGTAACGCAAAGCTTAACAAACACACCAAAGTTGGGAAACTAACAAAACGCAACCAGGTTGTCCGAATGGACTTCCGTCCGGATGACCATCCGCTCGGATGACCATCCGCTCGGATGACCATCCGTCCCGGATGGCCATCCGCCCGAACACAACCCTCGCGCACCGACTTAACCTCTCTCACTCGCCTATAAATACTAGCCGTACGCCCTCATTTCTCCGATTTGACAGTTTCATCCGCTCACACGCTCTCAGTCGCTTTCAATCGCGAATCAAGGCCATTTTGTAAGAATTTCTCCTCAATCCTGTACGATCTTCATCTCTAATCACTTCTACATCATCTTCTCCATCAAAATCCCACACTTACACTAACTTTTTCTCTGAAATCACCGGTTTAAACCCCTTGAAGGTGTTCTTCACTCGTTTTGCTTATGCAACCTGTTGTGGAGCACCATCTCATCAAGATTGGTTCAGACTAAGAGATTTCCACAACTTTCAACTAACCTATGAAAGATTTCCATACCATTTCAACTTATTTTCAACTTTTCTCAGTTTCTACACAAACTTCGATGGAATCTGGACTCAATCAGACTCTCGACTCGTTCCTTAGTCAAGAGCCGGCTTGAAAATGGATTTCCACTAGGAGAGATGGACCGATTGACGAGTTGAACATGAATCTTCCTCGAGAACAGCGCCTTTGTCCGAATGGGCTGAGACCATCCGGCCGAATGAACTGGTTTCGGTATTTTTCTGATGTTTGACACGTCATCACATAGTCTCCGTCAATTTAAAACTTTTTACTTAGAAAATTTTACCAAAACTTCAACTAACGGATCATTCGACCGAATGGCCATCCGTTCAGATGACCATCCGCTCGGATGACCTGGCATATATATTATCCATTACTTAAATGTTTCAACTGAACTTCAAATTTTAACGATTCACAAACAAAACACATACTATTCGAATGGACATCCGTTCGGATGACCATCCGCTCGGATGGAATCCATCCGTTCGACATTCTGTTTACACTCTCTTTAGCCCTGACGAAGACTTATGCTACTGATCACAGGCTAACTCAACGCGCTCCCTTCAATCCAATCTAGCTTGTGTTTACTTGATAAACACACACTGTGAGTATACTCGAACCCATTTTCGTTTAACGCACTTTTGGGTGTTACATATGTTCTATATCAAAACACAACACACAATGCAAAAACTTTTAAACACTAACCGCTCCCGCATGCTATGCGTGATTTGTTGAATGCCTGTTACTATGCTACACAGTGTTACTAATGCGTGTGTAGCGTTATATAATTTTATTAATATCTTAAGCCCTTTTTAAGAATTTAGTCAAATTTTAAATTTATAAAACACAATATTTTACTAACACTAAACACATATATGGGTAAGTGCACCCATCGTGAGCGTAGTATATCGTTGGTAAGATACCGAGGTCGGCTAAGGACACAAGAGCTTTTAATAACGGTTTATCCTCAACGTCTAATTAAATCAAAAGTTTAGAAAAAGTTTTAAACATGAAAATAAAAACTAAATATGCTGAAAAAAAAAAACAGATAGACAAGATGAATCACTTGGATCCGACTCGCCTTTAGTGTAACCTTTGATGATTTCCGCACTTTTGCACTTTTTAAGAGATTATCTTAGTTATAGTAGTAGGCCCCTCTTTTGAAGGTGAAGTTACCCTCAACCCAGTAGTTTGAGTCAGCAAGGGTACAATCCTAAAGGGTCGGAATATTGAAAGATAATTAATTAAGTTATTAATGCGTAATGTGGTAGGCCCCTCTTTTGAAGGTGAGGTTACCCTCGGCTAAGTGGTTTGAGTCAGCAGGGATACAATCCCAAGTACCCGGGTTAATGTATCAATAGTAGTTTACATATGAGGGGATCAAGCCATTTGCACCCCCGCCATCCAATACTAGTGGGTATTAAAGGAGGTCCTAGTAAGCTTGACCCAGGTCCTTGCAGGATCTATCAATCTTGGATCCCGGGACTACTACACACACTCTATGATGGATGATGGATGATGATGGTGGATGTGGGTGTTGTGATGGTGGTGGAGTGTGGGTAAAGTGGGAGAGAGGTGGTTTACCAAGGGATGATTTGGAAGTGAGCCAAGCACCCCTATTTATAGCATGTGCAGAAGTCCGGACACGGCCCCGTGTCCATCCTCTTTCTCTCTCTTCATTAATTGCAAATTGTCTGCATTAGCTCCACACGCCCCAGTGTCTGCTGGGCACGGCCCCGTGTGAAGAAGCGTATCTGTATTATCAAGATTTGCTTGGATTCTGCGAATCTTAGCGTTGACCACGTCCCGTGTTGAGCTGGGCACGCCCCCGTGTCGGGAATAGAAGCTTCTATAGCTTTGTCCTTTCTGCCGACACCTGGCCATGCCCCCGTGTCCGCTGGGCACGGGGCCGTGGTCAGCCTTCTGTTTTCTTATTTTTGCTTGGGAAGATGCTGTCGAGGGTTCGGGCATGCCATGTTTGTTCCTTTTCTTGTATTTATGTTAGATTTTGCTGCATATTTGTTCCTTTTGTTCACTTATGCTCATTTAATCCTGAAAATACAAAAGGAAGACAAATGAACTCTTTTTCCAACATTAGTACTAAAAAGGGTTAGTTTTATGCCTTATTTGATGTAATTTATATGTTGCATTTTACACACTGCTGCATATTTGTTCCTTTTGTTCACTTATGCTCATTTAATCCTGAAAATACAAAAGGAAGACAAATGCACCCTTTTTCCAACATTAGTACTAAAAAAGGGTTAGTTTTATGCCTTATTTGATGTAATTTATATGTTGCATTTTACACACATCAAATACCCTCACACTTGAATCTTTGCTTGTCCTCAAGCAAAACTCTTTATAATGTGGCTTACACTCCCAAATGGAATGGGTAGAAGAGAAGTTTTGGGCTTGTCTTGAGTGTCGGGAATCCAAGATCTTTATTAGGCTTTATTTTTATGTTATTTGCAATCCTATTCCTTATGATTTATTTAGAACATTTCATAAGAGAAATTACTTATTTGGGCATAATATGCCTTTTTAAAATTCCATTTATATACAAGTTCACATACCTCACGGGAGATCACTCAACACTCGGCCGAAGATGTATTTTTGTGAAACACTCGAGACCAGCATGGAACTTACTTCTACCATATGCTTGCCAAGCAATCAATCCTCCTCCTTTTTAACTATAAACCTTTGTAAATATCAAGAGGACTTGGGGGAAGGGTTAGGCTTGGGTTTAAAGGTAGGTGGTTTGGGTTAGTGGTTAGTAAAAAGGGCGAAAAGCGTAAAAGCGTCGGTCGTCGTAAAACTTTTTGTTTTTGCGACTTTTATTCAAACAAAACATTTTCAAACAAAGACTATTTGAGGAACTTGTTTGTTTATTGCTATACTTTTTTTTAAGGAAAGTCACATGAAAACCGAGCTTTTTACTAAAATAAAGGGTTTAAAAATAAAAATGCTTTTGGTGGGTAAAAGGTGTTTGTTTTGTGGGTTTAGAAACGAATAGGTTTGGGTTCAAAGGGGTTAACTAGGGGGATTTTGGGTAGGTTAAAAGAAAAAGAAAAACAATGATGTTGAAAAGAAAAAAGGGTTAGTCCTAATGCCTCCATCATTTACTTACTCACATGAAAACCGAGCTTTTTACTAAAATAAAGGGTTTAAAAATAAAAATGGTTTTGGTGGGTAAAAGGTGTTTGTTTTATGGGTTTAGAAACGAAAAGGTTTGGGTTCAACGGGGTTAACTAGGGGGATTTTGGGTAGGTTAAAAGAAAAAGAAAAATAATGGTGTTCAAAAGAAAAAAGGGTTAGTCCTAATGTCTCCATCATTTACTTACTTGGGTTTAAGTTGGTAAGGACCGGGAATGTATCGTCATGGCAAGTTCTAGATTCGTAAGAAACCAAGCGGCTATTCACACAAGAAACGAAAAATGAGCATTTAGTTTAAAGATGTTTATTTGTATGCTCAATAAAGGATCAAAACTCACTTTTTGTGGGAATGGGTTTTTAATGTGATCAAATATATATAATTAAATTTTAACTAGATTTGTCATGCCGTTTCATAATTTTCTTATGTTGGTTCTTTTTATCACGGCGCTATCGGTTGTAAATTTGTAAAAATATAACCTTTTTAGAACTTGTTATTCCCAAATTAAACCAAGACAACTAAAAAATGAATAGTTTTAAAAAAAAAATTGGGGTTATTAGCGGTTCCAATAGAGTTTTGTGTAAGGCTTGTTATTAGGACTTGCAAAATTCAAGGTTTTAGCATCCCCCCCCCCCCCACACACTTAAATTACACATTGTCCTCAATGTGTCCTAAAAATAAGTTTTTAGGTTGATTTAATGTGTAAAAAGGTATAAAAACAAGGTTTAGGTTGAAAAAAGGGTTAGTCCTAATGCCTCCATCATTTACTTACTCACATGAAAACCGAGCTTTTTACTAAAATAAAGGGTTTAAAAATAAAAATGGTTTTGGTGGGTAAAAGGTGTTTGTTTTGTGGGTTTAGAAACGAAAAGGTTTGGGTTCAACGGGGTTAACTAGGGGGATTTTGGGTAGGTTAAAAGAAAAAGAAAAATAATGGTGTTCAAAAGAAAAAAGGGTTAGTCCTAATGTCTCCATCATTTACTTACTTGGGTTTAAGTTGGTAAGGACCGGGAATGTATCGTCATGGCAAGTTCTAGATTCGTAAGAAACCAAGCGGCTATTCACACAAGAAACGAAAAATGAGCATTTAGTTTAAAGATGTTTATTTGTATGCTCAATAAAGGATCAAAACTCACTTTTTGTGGGAATGGGTTTTTAATGTGATCAAATATATATAATTAAATTTTAACTAGATTTGTCATGCCGTTTCATAATTTTCTTATGTTGGTTCTTTTTATCACGGCGCTATCGGTTGTAAATTTGTAAAAATATAACCTTTTTAGAACTTGTTATTCCCAAATTAAACCAAGACAACTAAAAAATGAATAGTTTTTAAAAAAAAATTGGGGTTATTAGCGGTTCCAATAGAGTTTTGTGTAAGGCTTGTTATTAGGACTTGCAAAATTCAAGGTTTTAGCATCCCCCCCCCCCCCCCCCACACTTAAATTACACATTGTCCTCAATGTGTCCTAAAAATAAGTTTTTAGGTTGATTTAATGTGTAAAAAGGTATAAAAACAAGGTTTTGGTGTTACTGGGCAGCTGGACACGGCCTCGTGCTGGATGAGCACGGCCCCGTGGTCAGATTGCCATTAATGAAAACTTACAGAAGGTGGACACGGGGGCGTGCCTGGTGAACACGACCCCGTGTTTGGCAGAATTTAGACAAACAACAGGTACTGGGCGGTGGACACGGGGCGTGCTGGCTGGGCACGGCCCCGTGTGGGCAATTTGCAATCTCCGAAAACAGGTTTCGGCTTTTGGTTCTGGTTTGCAGGCTTATGTAGCACTAATACTTAGTGCTCCCAAGCCTCCTAGGTACCTGTTTTACTTAAAAATACCACACCACACAAAATAACAAACATACTACCTTACCAAAGTTTCAACATCCACAACACAAACTAAAAAAAAAAAAGAAAAATGCAGGAAAGTAAAAGAGTTATGGAAAGTAAATTGTTCAACAAGTGGCACGCAGGCCATGAAATTGTTTGCTAGAGAAAAGGGGGGTTAACCTGTTATGACCTTCAACCATGTTACATCACCTCCAAAGCCTCCATCTCAATCCATGTCGTCGTCCTCGTCATCTCCTCCTTGGCCCGCCATGTACTCCCGGATGTTGCTGATATCATCCTGCATGTCGGAGATGTTCCTTTCTATAACTCCGACCCGGGAGTACGTGTTGCTTGCCATATTGTAGGTGTTGCGGGTGCACATAAGGTTTTCCTGCAAAAGATCATGTAAACTTTGGAAATTAGGAAAACCACCTCCTTGAGAGGAGGATTGACCCGGTTCACCATGATGCTGATACTGGTACTTGGGAGGAGGACCGATTTGTGGAGCGTGAAGGACGAGAGCTTCTTGAGGGTTCCACACATGCCCCTGAGCCGTCTGAAATCTGACCGTCCCGTCATTTGCTTCGTTGATTAAATTCATGGAGCGACATATGACAAGGTCCACTTTTCCTGACCATGGGCCCTTCTGGAAGGACCTTGGCATCCTTTGCACAAAATGCTTGAAGAGGCAGTAGATCCACCCTCCAAAAAGGATAGGGGTCGGGGGAGTGGCAAGTTGGTTCAAGTACATGTTGCGAAGTAGCAGGTGTGGAACATCGAGGTTTATATGGTTGTGAATGCAATGGAGGAATATCAGATCATGCAAACGTACAACACCACCACTGTCATGTCTCTGGCAAAGGGAGTAGCTGAGGACCCTATGGATGTAGCGGTAGAGAGGGTCCCTCAACTGTGTGCTCTTAGTCTGGCTCGGGTTATAGTGTCCCTCCCCAATCTGAGCCCATGCTGCTTGGCATTGGTCTTGTGGGAGTTCGCAGAGACCACCAGTGTTCACCTCCTCTCCAGCATCATCTTCCGAATACAACACGATGATTGCCCCAAATTGTTCAATTGAAATTGAGTACATAACCCCTACATAGCGGAATTCCACCCCCTCATTGTCAAACGGCTCCGCTTTTTCTGTGAAGGCAAATGTGCTATAAAATTCCATGTTATATTCGTGCACGAAGTGGAGCCGAGTGCAAAGAGCTGCTCTTAGTGGACCAGTAACAAGGTTGTTGAACCTAGTAAACTTCTTGGCCATCTGAAAGAAAACACAAACAATTAGAATGAAACAGTAAAATTTCTGAAGAAAACTGAAAACAGACAGCTGAACACGACCCCGTGTTCAGTGGACACGCCCCATGTTCGCCAGAATTTAGCTGGACACGCCCACGTGCTCGTTAAGCACGGCCCCGTGCTCAGGCGTCTGTTTCCCAAAAACCTCATTTTCAACCCGGTCCTGAAAACTTGAAAATTTTTGGTTGAGTAGGGCGGTTTTCCCCAAAAATGAAACCCCAAGTGTCGTTTTTCCCAAAACAAATCGTTTACCCCTTCAATTTCATCTTTTTTGGTTCAAAAATAAGGGTTTGGGGGTTTTTTTGAGAAATCGGGCAAATCTACAAACAATTCAAGTTGATTTACTTCCTATAACATGCATCTATACTAATACTAACAGATCTAAGCAAAAATTTGAGGTTTAATTCGGTTCAAGTTGAAGAACCCTAGATTTTTCCCCAAATTTTTTATGTTATACTACATGCAAGTGATTAATCTAACTAATTATGATGATAGAATCATACCTTGACGTTGTCGGAAGTCGGAAAAACGTGGAAATCTGCAGAAATTTTCGGTGGAACCAGAGAGTTTGCGGGGAAACGGGTCGTGTGGAAGTGAAAAATGACTAGAAAAAAGGGTTTTTATCCCGACAGTTACGCGGACACGGCCCCGTGTTCAGCTGAACACGGCCACGTGGGCGGGTAATTTTTTATTTTTTTTAAGTGCATGTGTGAGTGACCTGTTTCCCGAAACTTGGTTTTAGAAATCTTACCGATTTAGAAGCTTTCCCGTCATTCGTCACTTACAATATATGATGTTGATGCTCAAACCTTTGTTTAATCATCGGCCGCTTGTAGCGAGACTTCCTCCTCTGCATCCTCAATGAATCCTTGATAGAGCTTTAGCCGTTGGCCTTTGACTTTAAATGGGATTCCATTTCGAGATTTAATTTCAATTGCACCGTGTGGAAAAATGTGGGTGATGGGAAAAGGTCCCGACCACCTAGACTTTAATTTACCTGGAAATAATCGAAGTCGTGAATTAAACAATAGAACTTGATCTCCTACCCGAAATTCATTTGGTTTAATGTGTTCATCATGCAAATTTTTCATTCTTTCCTTATAAATTTCGGAGTTAGTGTATGAGTGATTCCGTAATTCGTCTAATTCATTTAATTGACAAAATCGATTTTTACCGGCTATTTCTAAGTCTAAGTTTAAGTTTACGTTTTTAATTGCCTAGTAGGCTCTGTGTGCTATTTCTACCGGCAAATGACAGCTTTTTCCATAGACAAGCTTATATGGGGTTGTACCTATTGTTGTTTTATACGCGGTTCGAAAAGCCTATAAATCGTCGTCTAATTTATCAGCCCATTCCTTTTTATTTAATCCTACGGTTTTTTCAAGTATTCTTTTTAAACCTCGATTAGTCACTTCGGCTTGTCCGTTTGTTTGAGGGTGATATGCTGTTGAGACCCGGTGATAGACCCCATACCTTGTTAATTTTTTTTCAAGTTGATGGTTACAAAAATGGGTACCTCTATCACTTATTAATGCTTTTGGAGTTCCAAAACGAGAGAATAATCGTTTCAAAAATCTTACCACAACTCTTCCATCATTTGTTGGAATTGCTTCGGCCTCGGCCCATTTAGACAAGTAATTTACTGCCACAAGTATATATTTGTTTCCTTTTGACGGTGGGAAAGGACCCATAAAGTCAAGTCCCCACACATCAAAAATTTCACAAACAAGAATGCCATTTTGTGGCATTCCGTTTTTGGAAGAAATATTACCTGACCTTTGGCAAGCGTCACATGTCTTGATAAGACTTTGGGCATCTTTGTAAATAGGGGGCCAATAAAATCCTGAATCAAATACCTTTCGTGCGGTACTAGCGGCACGATGATGTCCTCCGTATGGACCTTCATGACAATGGCGGAGAATTCTCCTCGCTTCATTACCATGTACGCATCGACGGATGAGTTGGTCGGCACACATTTTTAAAAGATAAGGATCTTCCCAAAAATAATGCTTTACATCGGCAAAGAATTTTTTTCTTTGATGATGTGACCATCCTTTTGCGCTTATACCGCTAACTAAGTAGTTAGCATAGTCGGCGTACCATGGCTCTTCTCGGTATTCCACCATTTCTAGGGACTCCGTTGGGAATTTTTCATTGATTAGTTCGTCCCTAGTTGCCTCCAAAGCTGGATCTTCTAAGCGGGAAAGATGATCTGCAACGGTGTTTTCTGCTCCTCTCTTGTCTTTTATTTCAATGTCGAATTCTTGAAGGAGTAGAATCCATCTAATTAAACGCGGTTTAGTATCCTGTTTCTTAAGGAGATATCGAATGGCTACATGGTCTGTATAAACTATCGTTTTAGAAAGAACAAGATAAGAACGAAATTTATCAAAAGCGAATACCACAGCTCGTAATTCTTTTTCTGTTGTTGTGTAATTTTCTTGTGCATCATTAAGTGTTTTACTAGCGTAATAAATTGGATGAAAATGCTTATCTTTTCTTTGTCCCAAGACGGCTCCAACTGCAAAGTCACTTGCATTACACATGATTTCGAAGGGTAATTTCCAATCAGGCGCTATCATGATAGGTGCATTGACTAGCATTTCTTTTAGCGTTATAAATGCTTGGTTGCAATTCTTTTAGCATTTCTTTTAGCGTTAGAAATGCTTAGGTAAATGAGTCCGGCGTCACGTAGTTTGATGACATCATTTTTAACCACTTCTTGGACGTTTGGATTTACTCTACGTTGTGGTTGTATTACCGATTTATAGTCATTATTCATTAAAATTTTGTGCGTGCACATGGAAGGACTTATTCCTTTAATATCTACAAGCTTCCAAGCGATCGCGTTTTTGTATTTTCTCAAAAGTGTGATTAATTTTTCTTTTTCTATACTAGTTAATTTTGACGAAATAATTACAGGTAATTTACCATCTTTATCGAGAAAAGCATATTCCAAACCTTTTGGAAGTTCTTTGAGCTTAAGAGGTGGGTCTTTAGGAGACTCCTTATTTGGTTGCTCATTTCGATCAAGAACCAAAAAGGTTTGTTCTATGGCGACCTCTTCTTCAACAAAGTGGTCAATTTCTTCTCTTGTATCGAGTGGTTCATCTTCATCTTCAATTAGGGGGTCATTATTGCCGAATGGATATTTCATTGAACGCTCAAGATCGACACTTTTTTTGAATGCCCCTAATTGAATGGGTAGATTTTCATACTTCCGATTTTTCAAAGCTTCGTGGGTTTTCACAAAAGGTCATCCCAACACTAGTGGAGAGTCATCAAGGATGACGAAGTTCGTTGGGATTACCATTTGATTGGTTTGGACCAACACATCTTCAACTATCCCTATTGATTTTACTGTTTTCCGATTAGATAGAAAAATGGGTATTTGAAGTGGAGAAAAATCACTAATACTTAATTTTTCGAAAATGTAGTTTGGCATTATATTAAAACAAAGATCTTTATCAATTGTAATATTACTAATAAAGAAATTTTGAAAGAAACATGGAACTGGTGTGAGGTTAATTTCAAATGGATCTTCTTTTATTAGCGTAGTTTGATCATTTGTTAACCTAATGCTTACCGTTTCGTCAATTTTAGTGTTAGTGTTTAACTCTTTTAAAAACTTAGCATGAGTGGGTACTAAACAATGATTTTCGAAAGAAGGTGACAAGAGATTAATTTCTTTAAAATTAGACTCTTCTTGGATTTTAAC
Source organism: Helianthus tuberosus (assembly GCA_030545235.1). NCBI lineage: Eukaryota > Viridiplantae > Streptophyta > Magnoliopsida > Asterales > Asteraceae > Helianthus > Helianthus tuberosus. The sequence continues at coordinate 70,934,140 of CM060401.1, read as the reverse complement.
GTTGTTGGACTTACCTTTTTCGTTGTTTACCTCATGTGTCGGTTTTTCACTTACTTGTTCTTCCATTTTTACCTTTTCAACTATCTCTTCTTTATTACAAGTTAATTTTTCCCTTGCGCGGGATTCCTCTTCCCTTGTGTGGGCTTCTTTTATACAGCGCTCAATAGTTTTAAGGTGTTCTATTATCTTATCGGCTATGGGTGTGATGGAATAAGGATCTTCAAAGCTTGAATTCGGAAGTTCGATCCTTGGTTCCTCATGATACTCATATGAGGTAGATGGTTCACACCATTGTTCCTCATTATAAGTATATGATGGATAAGGGTCGTAACTTGGTTCTTCATAATACTCATATGAGGTGGGTTGTTCATGCCATGGTTCCTCATAGTAAGTATATGAAGATTGAGGCTCATATCTTGGTTCCTCAAAGTATGAGTATGAAGGCTCATACCTTGGTTCATCAAAATATGAGTATGAGGGAGAAGGTTCATACCTTGGGTCTTCATAGGGTGTGTATGAAGTGGATGGCTCGTACCTGGGCTCCTCATAGTAGTTGTATGAAGGGGATGGTTCAAAGAGGTTACAATATTGTACCGAATGAGGGTTACCACAAATGGTGCAATAGTCTTCCCTATAATCATCCTCCTCATAGTGGTAGTTGTAATCTCCTGAGTATTGATCCCTAAGAATCACTCAGCAGATCACAACAGAGTCTCGGGACCAGAGAACAAAAATAAAAACGGAAACAGAGGCTGGACACGGCCGCGTGTTCAGTGAGCACGGCCCCGTGTTCAGGTTCTATATCTGGGTGTTTTAATAAAAGTGACTGGTTTTATGCTGCACAGGGGCGTGTTCGGTGAGCACGACCCCATGTTCAGACTCTGTATCTGGGAGTTTTGAAAAAAATATGCAGCACGGCCCGTGTTCAGCGAACGCGGCCCTGTGTTCAGCGAACACGGCCCCGTGTTCAGTCTACTGTAATGCAAAAACTAACTAAAATGTAGGAAATGTGCGTTCGATTTTAAAAAGGTTTTGAAAAACTGATTAGGCCGTCGATTTTAAGCTTTCTTAAAATCCTTGTGTCCCCGGCATCGGCGCCAAAAACTTGATGCGTGTGTAGCGTTATATAATTTTATTTATATTTTAAGCCCTTTTTAACACTTTAGTCAAGTTTTAAATTTATAAAACATGATATTTTACTAGCATTAAACGCACATATGGGCAAGTGCACCCATCGTGAGCATAGTATAGCGTTGGTAAGATATCGAGGTCGTCCAAGGACACAAGAGCTTTTAATACCGGTTTATCCTCAATGTCTAATCAAATCAAAAGTTTAGAAAAAGTTTTAAACAAACTAAAATGCTGAAAATAAAAATAAAATAAAAACAGATAGACAAGATGAATCACTTGGATCCGACTCGCCTTTAGTGTAACCTTTGATGATTTCCGCACTTTTGCACTTTTTAAGAGATTATCTTAGTTATAGTAGTAGGCCCCTCTTTTGAAGGTGACATTACCCTCAACCCAGTAGTTTGAGTCAGCAAGGGTACAATCCTAAAGGGTCCGAATATTGAAAGATAATTAATTAAGTTATTAATGCGTAATGTGGAAGGCCCCTCTTTTGAAGGTGGCGTTACCCTTGGGTAAGTGGTTTGAGTCAGCAGGGATACAATCCCAAGTAGTCGGGTTAATGTATTAATAGTAGTTTACATATGAGGGGATCAAGCCATTCGCAACCCCGCCAGCCAATACTAGTGGGTATTGAAGGAGGTCCTAGTAAGCTTGACCCAGGTCCTTGCAGGATCTATACACTGAACAAGGAAAGAACCTTCCCAAACCATTCCCTTAACCCTCGACCAGGTAGCCAACATATCTCTATATAGACCGTAGAGATATGAATGGTGTAAATCTTTTATTTTATATAGACAGTAAAATAACGCGAAGACACCACAGACAAATGATAAGGAAATTTCACCTTCAACATAAGAAACTAGTTATTAAAGTCATTAATACAAAACCAAATAAAAAGTGCAAAAATATTAAAAATCAAAAGTATTACACTAAATGTTTGTCTTCACCAAGTGATGTAAGAGACTTAGGCAAACATGGCCTTTGATTATCAAGAACTCTTACTATCAATCTTGGATCCCGGGACTACTACACACACTCTATGATGGATGATGATGGTGGATGTGGGTGTTGTGATGGTGGTGGAGTGTGGGTGAAGTGGGAGAGAGGTGGTTTACCAAGGGATGATTTGGAAGTGAGCCAAGCACCCCTATTTATAGCATGTGCAGAAGCCCAGACAGGGCCCCGTGTCCATTTGGAACGGCTCCGTGTCCATCATCTTTCTCTCTCTTCATTAATTGCAAATTGTCTGCATTAGCTCCACACGCCCTCGTGTCCGCTAGGCACGGACCCATGTGCAGAAGCTTATCTGTACTATCAAGATTTGCTTGGATTCTGCGAATCTTAGCGTTGACCACGGCCCGTGTTGAGCTGGGCACGCCCCCGTGTCGGGAATAGAAGCTTCTATAGCTTTGTCCTTTTTGCAGACACCTGGCCACGCCCCCGTGTCCGCTGGGCATGAGGCCATGGTCAGCCTTCTTTTTTCTTGTTTTTGCTTGGGAAGATGTTGTCGAGGGGTCAGGCATGCCACATTTGTTCTTTTTCTTGTATTTATGTTAGATTTTGCTGCATATTTGTTCCTTTTGTTCATTTATGCTCATTTAATCCTGAAAATACAAAAGGAAGACAAAAGCACACTTTTTCCAAAATTAGTACTAAAAAAGGCTTAGTTTTATGCCTTGTTTGATGTAATTTATATGTTGCATTTTATACACATCAGTTACTCTAGACCGCCTCAGCAACGATTGTACTATAGTTTGGACTCAGCACCTGTCGTGGACATGGGTTGCTAGGGATCACATTACTCTACTTCACGTGTTCGCTTCGGTGAAAATGTGTCTCGCATACTCTACAACGCAGTCTCATGGTTAGGTTGTAATCATTGCTTTATAGTTACATGCTTCGCCTGTTACGTGTTACATGCTGGTTATGCGTAAACGCTTTTCGTATATGCAAACTTGTGTACTCATCTTTACTTTATGTATTGACTTTATTTTAACGTATGTGACAGGTTAATTTTGGATGTTATGCTGGAAATCAAGATAGGCAGTTTAGAAACTCATCTAATAGAAATCTAGGTTGTTGGACTTGTTTTGCTTTTGAGAACTCGCTGTCTGTAATAATTATTTGTCGAATATTTGTTCGTTGGTATGGGACAATGAATGATAAAAATATTGGTAATGAATAGTTGTTATGGATTCTCTTGAGCAATCTGGTTTGCCTGGTGTCGCGCCCCGATGATTCCGCCATCGGTTGGGGTGTGACAGATTGGTATCAGAGTCATAACTATAGGGAATTAGTTCGAGTCGTATACAATTGACCTAGTCTATAGTCTAAGAACCAACAAACCACTTCGTGTAAACCCAGTAGGGATTTCGTACAAGGCCATTTTTGATACTCTCGTTCGAACTTGCAAAACTATACCTTCATACAAACACGCATACTACAGTTTCGTACGAAGTAGCCTTTCCTAAGGCTGATAACTATATTGCCTTTCCTAAGGCTGACACAATACACATGTTTTGGAAAACACTCGCATAACACAATCGAGTGATTTGGGTCGAGATTAGGTGTGAAAACCAGGAACTCTCGATAAGATCGCTCACTCTACGCGTATTTTTACTCTCAGCACGAGAACCTCTGTTAAGTTAGGATTGACATCCATACCTCGACAGAGATCTCCATTTCTATCCCGTGGTTTACCATAACTCAGGAGCACAGTTATTAAATTAGGGGTGAAACCCGCATCTTAATGACCTATTCCACTCCCTACTTTGATTTGCAAACTCTCACCAAAGTCTCGATTGTTCTGATGACTCGAGTCACGTAGTAACTGGAAGGATGAGTGCCGTTCACCGTGTTACAGTGAGAGCACAGTCTATTAGGCCAAAGCGTGTACTCGAATTCATCAGGAATAATCGAATCACTTTGGGTAGTCAATGTCTAACACCCAGGACACTCTGTTTTCGATTTAAGCCTACAAACGCCGATTTTACGAGTTATCAATTTTATGCATTTATATGTTTCAATTTTTGGAGATTTTACGCTTCATCGCTTTTTCGCTCCTCGCATTACTAAACGCGTACCACTCACACAACTTTTTGAATCTAAAACGCTAACTAACTGCAAACCAAACTCCAAACCCTCGTACGCTATACTACTCGCTATACTACTCGCTATGCTACTCGCCATCGCTCGCAACTCTCGAACATGGTACGCGGCTTTGAAAGATAGGTGAATACGTGCAAAATATGTAGGTGAATACGTGCAACATATGTAGGTAAATACGTGCAAAATATGTGCTTACGTGAATTATGTGCCTATGTGTATACGTGATTATGTGCTTATGAGGTTTATGTGCCTACGTGACTGTGTGTTTATGTGCCGACGTGTTCCTATGCTTTACCTAATAATAATAATAAGTATGTTGATTAAACGCTAAACTTTTCAAAACGAAAACCCGATAAAAATTGAATCTCGTCTAATCCCTTTGGGATGACATCTGCTGCAGAACTCGCACTCGACAATGTCTTCTCTTGGTTCTAACACTCGTCGAAATGCTAAGAGGAGCAAAGCTAACAAGCGAATCGCTTCTCTCGTGGCCAAGAAAATGGCTAAATTCATACCTCAGATTATCAGTGAAATCAACGAGGTCAGCAGCAAATCATCCGTCGATTCAAAGGCTGAAGCTCCGAAGGCTCCTTTCAGCTTTAAACAATTCAAGGCCTGCGGAGCTGCAAACTTCACTGGTGAAGATGGACCCAGTGCTTTGTTGCAGTGGTTTGACTCTATCGAAGTCACCTTCAGGGAAAGCGGATGCCTAGAGAATCTCCGCACTATAAATGCTACTGGAGTCTTTCAGTCCAGGGCTCTGGATTGGTGGATTGCTGAGCGCAACAGGTGCGGAAACGATGCAACTTATGGCCTCTCATGGGAGGAACTCAGGGAGCTTAGGATGAAGGAGTTCTGCCCTCCTCATGAAGTCCAGAAGCTGGAGAACGAATTCTGGCACATCAAGCAGGAAGGAGGTGACAACGCTGGCCTCACTGCTCGTTTCAAGCAACTGAGTATTATCTGTCCTAGTCAGGTGGCCATGCCTAATATGACAATCAAGAAGTACATTCGAGCTCTACCCGACTGTGTAGCTGACTTTGTTCAAGCAGCTAAACCCGCTACTATCGAGGAAACTTACCAACTCGCAGCTGAGACCAACAACAAGCGAGTCTTAACTGAGTATTTCAAAACCTCGACCAAGAGCCTCAATCAAGCAATTGCTACTCCCACTACCGACAGTGCAGCATCACAAGGTACAAAGTGTTCATATCAGAACCGCAAGCGGAAGAACAACAACAATAATAAGAACTACGCTACTACCGCCGCTCCTCTCAACGCCATCCCCGTACAACCCAACAACCAGAGCCGTCAAGAAACTGTCACCAACGCACCGCCTTCTAAGCGTGTGTATACTGGTGTTCATCCACTATGCCCAACTTGCACCTATCATTACCCAGCAGGGGTGAATTTCCATTTCTGTGCAAACTGCAACATCTATGGGCACTTCACCGCTCACTGCCCTTCAGGCCCACGTCAACAAGCTGCCCAAGTTACTCCAACACCACCAGCTCCACTCCCTGCTCCTCAGGTCAACCAAGCAGCTCTTGTACCCGCTGTTCAAGAATGAGCTTGCTACTCTTGTGGTGACCCGGATCATTTTGCTAATGTCTGCCCTCTGCTTGTTGTGAAACAAGAACCACATCAACAACTGCAACTATAGCAACAACAACAACAGCAGCCACTGCAGCAGCAGCATCAGCCGCAGCCACAACAAGCAGCCCACGGAAGAACTTTCAATATCAACGTCTGCCAGGCTCAGACTGACAACAATGTTGTCAATGGTACGTTCCTTGTTAACGGTATTCATGCTTCGTGTTTATTTAATACTGGAGCCGATAACTGCTTTGTGTCGTTTGAATTTGAAAAGCTCCTAAAACGTAAAGGCGCTAATCTCCCGACGACCTTCGACGTAGAAATTGCCACCAGAAGAACCGTCACCGTTAGTTCTGTTCTCCGTAATTGTACCCTCGAACTCAACAATCACGTTTTTTCGATCAATCTCAATCCTATGCAACTTGGTAGTTTCGATGTCATAGTAGGCATGGACTTTCTTCGTGAAAACCGTGCCGAAGTCGTTTGTTTCGAAAAGATGATTCGTTTCTCTCTCATAAACGCCGATCAACTCTGTGTTTATGGCGAAGTATCCTCGAAAGAACTGAAATTTATGTCGTGCATTCAGGCAAGCAAGTATCTCCGCAAGGAATACTTGGCTTTCTTAGCCCACATTGTAGTAGCGGAGGGGAAAAGAAGCCGATGGAAAAGGTACTTGTGGTTCATGATTTTTCTAATGTCTTTCCTGACGAATTACCTGGTTTACCCCCTACCCGTGATATCGATTTTGTATCGATCTCATCCCTGGAGCTAACCCAGTTGCTAAAGCCCCTTATCGCCTCGCACCATCCGAAATGCGTAAACTTACTAGCCAACTCTAGGAGTTACTTGAAAAAGGATTTATACGCCCTAGCACATCACCCTGGGGCGCACGTATCCTTTTTGTGAAAAAGAAGGATGGATCGTTCCGAATGTGCATCGATTATAGGGAACTCAACAAGCTTACTATCAAGAATCGCTACCTTTTACCCCGAATCGACGACTTATTTGATCAATTGCAAGGCGCTACCCGTTTCTCAAAGATCGATCTACGTTCTGGCTATCATTAACTACGTATTTAGGAGCAAGACATCCTTAAAACCGCCTTTTGTATGCGTTATGGCCATTACAAATTCGTGGTCATGCCTTTTGGTCTAACAAACACACCCGCAGTCTTCATGGATTTGATGAATCGTGTGTGTAAACCTTTCCTTGATCGCTTCGTTATTGTGTTTATCGATGATATCCTTATCTATTCGAAGTCGAGAGTCGAACACGCGCAACATCTTCGTTTAGTTCTCAAGCTTCTCCAATGGAATCGCCTCTATGCCAAGTTCTCCAAGTGTGAATTTTGGCTCGAGGAGGTTCAATTTCTCGGTCACATCGTCAACAGTCAAGGTATTTATGTCGATCCCGCAAAGATTGAACCAGTTAAGAGTTGGATTACACCAAAAACCCCGTCCGAAGTTCGTTCTTTTCTCGGATTGGCGGGTTATTACCGTCGATTTATCGCTGATTTCTCTAAAATCGTCGTCCTTCTCCCCTCTCTCATGCATGAAGACAAACCTTTTGTTTGGGGAACCGAACAAGAGGATGCCTTTCAAACCCTTAAGCTTATGCTTTGCAATGCTCCCGTACTCGCGCTACCCGATGGAAACGAAGACTTTGTCTTTTATTGCGATGCCTCTCGCGTCTCGACAACTCAAGGTCCACGAGAAGAATTACACAACCCACGATCTCGAACTAGGTGCAGTTGTTTTTGCGTTAAAGATTTGGCGACACTACCTCTATGGTACCAAGTGTACGGTCTTCACCGACCATAAGAGCCTACAACACATCTTGAACCAAAAAGAACTAATTAAGCGCCAACGCAGATGGGTTGAACTTCTCAACGACTACGATTGCGAGATACGCTACCACCCTGGCAAGGCAAATGTCGTAGCTGCGCTCTTAGCCGTCGAAGCTATTTGCATAGTGTTCGTAATGTTCAAGCCCAACACGACCTCGACGCCCTCATTCGCGACGCTCAACACGCTTGTTTTCTCGAGAACACTTTGAAGGAAGAAAGAATCTGCGAAACCGAAAACCAATTAGTGAATAAACCGAATGGTATTTTTCACTATCTCGACCATATCTGGATTCCTAGTCATCATAATCTCCGAAAGATATTGATGACTGAAGCCCACAAATCCCAATATTCCATTCACCCCGGTGCCGACAAGATGTACCAGGACCTTCGCTCCAGGTACTGGTGGCCGGGAATGAAGAAAGATATCGCTCTCTATGTTTCGAAATGCCTAACTTGCTCGAAAGTTAAGGCCGAACATCAACAACCCTCTGGCTTACTCGAACAACCTGAAATCCCGATGTGGAAATGGGAGAGTATAGCTATGGATTTCATTACGAAACTCCCTCGCACTCCATCAGGTCACAATAGCATTTGGGTTATCGTTGATCGTTTTACGAAATCCGCTCACTTTTTACCGATACGAGAAGACTACAAGATTGAACAATTGGCACGAATCTATACCGACGATGTCATTTGTCGACATGGGACGCCTCGTGACGTCATCTCTGACCACGATAGTCACTTTACCTCACGTCTCTGGGAGACATTCCAAGCCGCTCTTGGTACGACTCTTAATCTCAGTACCGCTTTTCATCCCCAGACCGACGGTCAGACTGAGCACACAATCCGCACCCTTGAAGACATGCTTCGTTCGTGCGTTACAGACTTTGGTAGTAATTCGGATTCGCATTTACCTTTAGTAGAATTCTCGTACAATAACAGTTATCACGCTAGTATCCAAATGGCACCCTTTGAGGCATTATTTGGTAGAAAATGTCTGAGATCGGAGACGCTCAAATCACCGGTCCTGAGTTATTACAAGAAACGAATGACAAGATCCTCCAAATATGAAACAATCTCTTGAAAGCTCGGAGTCGTCAAAAGAGTTACGCCGATAAACGCCGCAAGTCCCCTGAGTTTGAAGTTGGTGATCACGTACTCCTAAAGGTTTCACCTTGGAAGGGGGTGCTCCGATTCGGCAAGAAAGGAAAGCTAATGCCACGATACGTGGGTCCCTTTAAGATCCTGGAAAGAATTGGCAAAGTGGCCTACCAACTCGAATTACCGGTGGAACTCAGATAGGTACATCCGACTTTCCACATCTTGAACCTCAAAAAGTGCCTAGCCGAAGAAAACCTTCATGTCCCTCTCGAGGACTTACAAATAAACGAGACCCTGCACTTTGTGGAAAAGCCTGTAGAAAACATGGATTGAAAGACCAAGAAACTTCGATGCTCTCGCATTCCTATAGTGAAAGTTCGCTGGGAAGGCAAACGCGGCGCCGAGTTCACCTGGGAACTCGAAAGTGATATGAAAGCTAAATATCCACAACTCTTTGTTACGCCTGCTTCTTAATTTTGGGATGAAATTTCCTAAAGTAGGGGAGGCTGTAACAACCCGACTTTTTCGGATCGTTACTTATCACGGTTATTCTTTTCGTAAACGCTTGTACTCCTGAGATTCGATTACCGCAATGGGTTAAACTACATTTTAAACAATGTTTTCAACGCATATTACAATGCATACTACAATGCTTATTCAAAATGCAGTTATCACATTTAAACGCTGTTTATAATGCTTGCTATTTGAACGCATTTTGCATCGCTTGTTTAGACTAAACGCTTATCACAAAGCTATCACAATGCAAACTCAATGCAGACTCGAAATGCGGATTAATTTATTTTATATGTGTTATTTGTGTGATTATTTGTTTGAATGCTATATGGTTATCAACGCAATGCTTACATTCTCAAACACTCACTCGCAACTCGATTAAATGCAACGCAACGCTTAACAAACGAACCAAAGTTGGGAAACTAACAAAACGCAACTAGGCTATCCGAATGGACATCCGTTCAAATGGACATCCGTCCGGATGACCATCCACTCGGATGACCATCCGTTTTTTTATGGCCATCTGCCCGAATACAACCCTCGCGCACCGACTTAACCTCTCTCACTCGCCTATAAATACTAGTCGTACGCCCTCATTTCTCCGATTTGACAGTTTCATCCGCTCACACGCTCTCAGTCGCTTTCAATCGCGAATCAAGGCCATTTTGTAAGCAATTCTCCTCAAATCTTTTATGATCTTCATCTCTAATCAATTCTACATCATCTTCTCTATCAAAATCACACACTTACACTAACTTTTTCTCTGAAATCACCGGTTTGAACCCCTTGAAAGTGTTCTTCACTCGTTTTGCTTATGCAACCTGTTGTGGAGCACCATCTCATCAAGATTGGTTCAGATCTAAGAGATTTCCACAACTTTCAACTAAGCTATGAAAGATTTCCACACCATTTCAACTTATTTTCAACTTTTCTCAGTTTCTACACAAACTTCGACGAAATCTGGACTAAATCAGACTCTCGACTCGTTCCTTAATCGAGAGCCGGCTTGAAAACGGATTTCCACTATGAGAGATGGACCGATTGATGGGTTGAACATGAATCTTCATCAAGAACAGCGCCTTTCTCCGAATGGGTTGAGACCATCCGGCCGAATGAACTAGTTTCGGTATTTTTCCGATGTTTGACACGTCATCACACCGTCTCCGTTAATTTAAAACTTTTTACTTAGAAAATTTTATCAAAACTTCAACTAACGGATCATTCGACCGAATGGCCATCCGTCTGGATGACCATCCGCTCGGATGACCTAGCATTTATATTATCCATTACTTAATCGTTTCAACCGAACTTCAAATTTTAACGATTCATAAACAAAACACATTCTATTCGAATGGCCATCCGTTCGAATGGCCATCCGCTCGGATGACCATCCGCTTGGATGGAATCCATCCGTTCGACATTCTATTTACACTCTATTCAGCCCTGACGAAGACTTATGCTACTGATCACATCCTAACTCAACGCGCTCCCTTCAATCCAATCCAGCTTATGTTTACTTGATAAACACACACTGTGAGTATACTCGAACCCATTTTTGTTTAACGCACTTTTGTGTGTTACATACGTTCTATATCAAAACACAACACACAACGCAACCACTTTTAAATGCTAACCGCTCCCGCATGCTATACGTGATTTGTTGAATGTAAGTTACTATGCTATACAGTGTTACACTAGATCGCCTCTAGCAATGATAGCACTATAGTTTGGACTCAGCACCTGTCGTGGACAGGAGTTGCTAGGGATCACATTACTCTACTTCACGTGTTCGCTTCGGTGAACATGTGCCGCGCATACTCTACAACGCAGTCTCGTGGTTAGGTTGTAATCATTGTTTGATAGTTACATGCTTTGCCCGTTACGTGTTACATGCTGGGTATGCGTAAACGCTTTTCGTACTATTATTATGCAAACTTGTGTACTCACCTTTACTTTATGTATTGACTTTATTTTAACGTATGTGACAGGTTGATTTTGGATGTTATGCTGGAAATCAAGATAGGCAGTCTAGAAACTCATCTAATAGAAATCTAGGTTGTCGGACTTGTTTTGCTTTTGAGAACTCGTTGTCTGTAATAATTATTTGTCGAATATTTGTTCGTTGGTATGGGACAATGAATGATAAAAATATTGGTAATGAATAGTAGTTATGGATTCTCTTGAGCAATCTGGTTCGCCTAGTGTCGCACCCCAATGATTCCACCATCGGTTGGGGTGTGACATAAGGGATAAGGTTTTTTATCATCTTTTCAAAAAGTTGTGACACAATAAACGAAAACAAAATAAATAGGCTCAGATATGTAACTGTGGAGTAGGAACAAAACAGATCCAGATTAAACCATGGCTGCAAATACACAGTTGCATAGTCACAACATACAAACTATGCCATATGGATTTTGCCCCGCCAAGGTACGACTCCAATCTTCGGTGTCCCGTTTTTTTTTTTTTTTTTGTCGATAATCACAGCCTTTAAACAAATTAATATAAGAGCACTAATACACGAATAATAACCCACCACAGGTATCACCACCGCCATAATAGCAGCATAAGCACCAAAACGAAAGCGACTCAACTATTGTACCATCGAGCAGTGGCAAAATACATTATGGTTTGCTTCTTACATTTGCTCATGATCTGGTAAGAACATTATTTGGTTATTATTATTTATTGTTTGTGTAAATGATATGAGCAAAAGTGCATATGCTTTTATATCAAATTTTTTCCCATTTCTAATATGTTTTGATAATGAAATGTTCAAAATATGCTTAAATTGGTTTATATTGAATTTTTAGGACAAAAATAACCCAAGATTAACAAAGGAAGTAAAACCGGGCGAAAGACGGAGAAAATAACAAAAGTTATCTAGACACGCCCCATGCCTCGGAGGATACGCCTCGTGCCTCGGATACAAACACCACCAGACACCTCTAGGAGCCCTCAGCGCGAGGATCAGGCGAAGAAAGTCGGGCACGGCCCGTACCTCGGTAGTACAAGACAAAAGAAGAGCTACTGGAAGATTTGTAAGATCTCGTGTAGCACACAAAGTTGACCACGGCCTGTGCCTACGAGACACGCCCATTCCTCGGTTACTAGGTATTGCAAGTCAATTAGACAGGCACGGGGCGTGCCGCGACCCCCAGCAACTTACAAATAGAGGTCATTTCCACCATTTTTACTTGCTCATTCTTTCCCCTCTTCTCCACTACACACTTATCTTCTACCCAAACCTCTCTAATCACCGTAATCATTAGTAGAAACTCAAGAATCATTAATGTAATCAGCTTTTAGTGATTTATATTATTTTTTCATGTTTGATCTTATCTTCTTCCATGGCCATTCTTCACTAGATTTATTCTTGACGTGTTGGGGGAAACTTTATAGGTCCTGAATACAACAACATTATAGTAAGACTCATAGCATTCAAGTATTTTAAGCCTATTCAATATCTAAAGACCGGAATATGAAATTTTACCTAATTGATTACAGTATACACTTGACCCAACAATGACACTAGATTTCAACATCAAATTTTACCATATCACGATAAAGTCATGAATGTTAAAATGAAAGGAACATGCCACCCCTTATATGGAACTAAAAGGTAAAATAGAATGCAACTAAAAACAACAATACAAAAAGTATTTCATTCGATTTTGAATATGTTTTTAGTCTTTATTAGTACATATATATATAAATGTAAATGCCAAAAAGGAAGTGATTTTGCCTCCCAAGAAAAAAGGTAGCTTTTGTATGAATTGGATTGTTGGCCTTTATATCCAAAGATTGTGTCGTCATTTTCTTCTCATCAATGAGTGCTGTTGATTGATCAATTATTCTTTGTCTTTTGACCTTCAACTTTCAATGGTGCAAGGGAGAACACCACTCAATTCAATCTTTATTTTTTGCATCTTCATAATAGGACATTATCCTTTGACTTTCACTTTTCTAATTGGCCTTTTGGCTTCTTTGTAAGGTTATCTTATCTTGATCCTTCTCCAAACTACTATTACTATCAACACATTTATAATCTAATAACTATATTCAAATACTATACGTAAAACTATCTCCTATACGTAAAGTTATTTAATATTTGTAAGCGTTAGTAAACAAAAAAAAACGTCACTATTTCATGTACACATAAAACAAATTCATATACGTTAAGTTATTTCAAGCTTGTAAGTGTTCCTAAACAACAAAACGTCACTATTTCATGTACGTAAAACTATTTCAAGTGCCTAAAGTTATCTATCAAGTTTGTTTCACCCCATCTAATGGTTATAAATGGTTAATTATTATTATTTTCTTTAAATTAATGTTTCAATTATATATATATATATATATATAGGGTGGAGTTATTGTAAAAAAGACCAAAAGTGTGATAAAGGTATGAAAGAATCTCAACCATTAGATCTAAATTAATTGAAAAGGGTATGATTGTAAATGCATTAACAAATTCAAATATGGTAATCCTTGATTTAAGGATTTGGAGAGAGAAAATCATTGATTTAAGGAATTATAACCGTCCATAACATCATTCATTTTAATTTTTTTTTGCATCATTCACAGAATCAGAGCATGTTCATGACATGGTGTTTTAAAAAAAATTCATAGTTCAATTCATGGTGTTTTTACAAAATAATATAATACCATTCAGTAAACAAAAAATATATAACACCATTCAGTATACAAAATAACACCATACAAGATATAACACCATTCAGTAAACAAAAAATAACACCATTCAGAAACAAAATAACACCATTCAGAAACAAAAAACACCATCCAGTAAACAAAAAATAACATCATTCAGTAAACAAAATAACACCATTCAGTAAACAATATAACACCATTCAGTACAAGAATATAACACCATTCAGTAAATAAATATAGCACCATTCAAAAAAAGAAAATAACACCATTCAGAAACAAAATAAAACCATTCAGAAAAGAATAACACCATTCAGTAAAAAATAACACCATTCATAAAAGAAAAAAAAAACACCATTAATGAAAGAATATAACACCTCTGTATCATCTTCTCCACTTCCGGCACCGTTCGATGGAGATAGAAAGAGATCGCAGGACCACCACCACTGCCACTTCCGGCACCACCACCGCCGCACAACCACTACCGATCCAGCACCACCACCGCCGCTACCACTCGCACCAGCACCACCGCCGCTGTCGCTCGCACCACCACCGCCGCCGTTGTCGTGTTTGATCTTCCGATTGGCCGCTGTCGTGTTTCTTCTTCAGATTGATTATGAGAGAGAGATCTTTGATCGTAGATGGAGATCATCTGGAGAGAGAGAGAGAGAGAGAGAGAGATATTGTAGGGATTTTGATTTACAGTTTCTATTTTTGAATGGATATAAAGACTTTATTACTCCTAGAATTTTCAATTCAGACCAAAAAATAAACCAAATTTTACAATTTGGTCCCTATTAATCTCAACTATTAGATCAAAGATCTAATGGTGTAGATTCTTTCTTACCCTTCTCACACTTTTAGTCTTTTTTACAGGATCCTAACTCTATATATATATAAGGGAGGGTTCATTGGGGAACACTAAAAAAGTGGGGAACATGGGAACACTTTTAAAAATTAGACTTAACATGTTAAAAAAATATTTTTCTAATTTTTTTTCGGCGCTTTTTCTTATAAATACAAGTAGAAACATTTTTGATAAAAAAATCAAAAACTAAAAATATAAAAAAATGTTTAAAAAACAGTTATATCTTATAGAATTAACTTAACATGTTAAAAATATTTTTTCTAAAAAAAAAAAAATTTAGCCTTTTTTTAATTGTTTTTTTTTAATATTTTTAGTTTTTGATTTTTTTATTAAAAACGCTTCTACAAGTATATATAAGGAGAAGCGCCGAAAAATATATTTAAAAAATTAATTTTTAACATGTTAAGTTAAATTTTTAAGAGTGTTCCCCGGTTCCTCACTTTTTTAGTGTTCCCCAATGAACCTCACACTATATATATATATATATATATAGGGGAAGGTTCATTGGGGAACACTAAAAAAGTGGGGAACAGCGGGGAACCAACTCAAACGAACTCCGATTAGACTCATTCCAGCAGCGTTGGAACCGGCTCGTCAAACCCTAACTAGGATCTCTTAACCCTAAATCCTAACTCCAAAACTCTAATCCCTAAAGCTAAAAAATAAGGCTAAAATCTAAGCTAAACCGTAAAATCTAAACTATAAACCCTAAAAGCTAAACCCTAAAGGCTAAACCTAAAGCTAAACCCTAAAGATAAACCCTAAACCCTAAAGCTAAGCCCTAAACCCTAAAGCTAAACCCTAAGGCTAAACCCTAAAGCTAAACTCTAAAAGCCAAACCCTAATATATTTAGGGTTTAGGGGTTATGATTTAGTGTTTAGGGTTAAGAGATCCTAGTTAGGGTTTGACGAGCCGGTTCCAACGCCGCTGGAATGAGTCCAATCGGAGTTCGTTTGAGTCAGTTCCCCACTGTTCCCCACTTTTTTAGTGTTCCCCAATGAACCTCACACACTATATATATATATTGTTTTCGATATATGATGAATAGTAACTTTATTTTTATAATAATATATAGTTTTTTATTATTTAATATATTATAATAGTTTATTATTATATTTACTTTTAGTAATATATTTTTCTTTTTTTAAACATATATTTCCTTTACCTTTTTTTAATAATTTTTTTTTTCTTTTTTTAACATATATTAATTTATCAATTAATTTAATACTTCTTTAATAAGTTACGTTTATAATTTTTTATAAAAACTTAAGTACATAGTTTTGCTTGATTTCTTCCCTGACATTCCGTTATAAGTTTTGTTAAAAATGAGGTTATAATCAAAATAAAGTATTTATTTGGTATCATAAAACGGTACGATGATAAAGTAAATCGTTCTAGTGGTTTGACTTTCTAAACAGCATGCTTTATTTTCAAATCACGTTTTTTTACATTATAATTTGTTCGGTTTCGCCGCAACGCGCGATATAAAAAAACTAGTAATTAATAAAAACATAAATAAATTAATTAAAATAAAAAAAAAACTACATAGAAAACCCCACATCCAACCACTTTTTTTATTGTTTTTTTTTTTAACGGCAAACACATTTTATATATATATAACGAGTCAGCAAGGGGCTGGAAACAAAAACGTACAAACCCCAAAAGAAAAGAACAAAACCGACAAACAGATTACATTTGTTCAACAATATCGAAATCTATCCATTTACCCCAACTGGGCTTCTTGAGCTTGGATCTGTTGCAAATCCAAAGGAATGCCTCTTCTTTTATTTGATCCACCGTCTTGTTGATAGGAATGAAAGTGTCTTCAAACACCTTTTCATTTCTGGCTTTCCACAAACTCCACACCGTTGCAATAATGACCGTATACACAATTTGTTTCCAAGTTTTATCTCCCGGATTTTGCATGATGAGAGAAATAAAGTCTTTAAGATTGTTGCTGTTGATGAACCTAATCCGAAGCCAAACAAGGATGTTCCACCAAACGCACCGAGCCCATAAGCAACTGACGAATAAATGATCCGGGTCTTCGTCATTTATACCACAACGGGGGCACAAGGAATCCCCAAGCGGCACACCCCTCCTCGCCAGACCCACTTTTGAGGCAATTTTACCCTACAAGGCCCTCCACAGCAAATAATTGGCTTTCGGAGGGGCCCAAACAGTAATTAAATAAAAACACTACATACAAAACCCCTTATCCAACCACCTTTTATTAGGGGTGAGCAATAATTGAACCGAAACCGATCGAAAACCGATAAAATAAAACCGTTATTTACAGTTTTCTATCTTTTCAAAACAATGTGTATAATTAAGCTATTTTCTCACTAACCAAAGTTATTTACAGTTTTCTATCTTTTCAAAACATATATGTAGTTAACCATTAAGTGGTTGAAACTTGATGTCGTGGTATCTAATTCCCTTCTAGCAGAGATCAGAAGTTTGAATCTTGTTTTCATTAATGGATATCATAACCTTATGAAGGCCAGTTGCCTAGCACCTACGAATTATTTGATTAGGTTGGTTAACGGGGTCGCATGATCGAGCTTCCTGATAATGGGTTCTCAAGGTTTAAAAAAAAAACAAACAGACCATAGATGTGTTCTAAAGACATATTTTATAAGATTTTTATCTAGTATCAAGATGATTTTAGCAAATTCCAAGTTGAGATTATAGGCAAGGAATAGCGTATGATAAAAATCATATTGTTATTTTTTTTTAAAAGATAGTTTATTTCATTCATAAAGTTACAACAAAACATAAGTTAGATACTGTTATTTCTATGCATAGCATAATCGTTCAATATCTCAATCAAAGTCCACAACTTCAAAAAGAAACTCTTATATCGTATCTAACAATTAATATTTATTATATTCACACACTAAAATTAACAAACCAATCATTTTTGTAGAATATAAATTATATATTTCTCATATTCCCACCTCAAAGATGACTAGCGTAAGTTTATTGTATATAAATAAATTTTAACATGCTAAACGTAATACGTAAAAGAAAATTCTTTTTTCTTCTCTAATCAGACATGAATTTTAGTCCTAAAATCTAAATCTAAATATATATATATATATATATATATATATATAATTATTCTAGCAAAATAATAATTTAACATACTAAACGTAATAAGTAAAAGAAAATTATTTTTTCTTATCTAATCAAACATGTATAATCTAAATATATATAATGATTCTGGCAAAGTAATAATTATATAATCACTCTGGAGCGATTACATATAATTACTCTACCAGAGTAACTAAACAAAAAAAAAATATTTTTATATTTTTCAACTAAAAATCATGTATAAGTAGATGGGAAGAAAATTAAAAAACAGAAAATCTTTCTTTACTTCTCACGTTTAGTATGTTAAGATTTATTCGTATTTTATACTTGCCCTTAATTTGTAAATACCTTTTTTAATGGCCAACAAAACTTCTCATATATTTACACGGCTAATCGAAAGTTAGTACAAGGTTGCAGTCATCAAACATAATCTAAATAGAACAAACAATACATCAAATCCCCATACAAGATAAGTTAAAATTACCCCGATGCTCCCATATACGCTAATGAGCCTTCGCTCTGTTCCGTAGCCAAAAAAACCCAAAACTTTAATTTCCTCTATGATACTGTCCACCCGATGTTGTTTCCCATCAAATACTTGCTCGTTTCGAGCCTTCTAAATGCATCAAATTGCAGTTTACGAACCCTAATTTGTAAATACCTATTTTTACTTCTTAGATGGTGATCATAATTGATATAAGGATAGTTTATCGGGCTGGGCACTGCAACAAGAACATCCCTTTTATCTCACAAATGTTTTATACATACATCTAGCTATTAGATCGATTATACTATATATACACGCATATAACATATGTATGCGTACAATAGTATACCTCTATCTTTAAACCAACTCTTTTATACTTAAACGTTTATAAATTAAAACTTGGACTTTGGATATTTACACTACAAATTAGTGGTTCTATAAAACTTATAAAAGTATATAAAATACCAATTCTTTTATGGTGTAGTAAACTTACAAAAGTATATAAAAATACCAATTCTTTTATGGTGTAGTACTTTCCGATACGAATGAATCTAGACACACGGTTGTGTCTAAATACATAAGTCTTCATTTTGTTACAAACATACCCCGCGTGTACCAAGACAACGATATGTTTATGTCTAACTTACCCAATGTGTTTTTGAAAACAAAGTTGGCAAAGTAAATTGGGTTTATAAGTAAAAATTATACTGTTCAAAGAATATGATGTATACTTTTATAAATTCTGAAACTGAGACATCATAATTTCAAATAAGGCTTGGACTTTTGGACAATGACATAAAAGCCTAACATATCCAAAGCCCTTGAATGAGTCAAATATGAAGTTTTTTTTTCCATTAAGAAGTACTTCAAATCAAATTAAGTCTGAGATAAATGAGATTATATCAGGTAGGAATTAAGCAAGCCATTTAATTAGAAAGGAACAAAACTAAATCCTTTGTTATAAGCAAACATACATAACAAAACAAGCTTTGATCTCTATTAAGGTTAAGCCACTTAATTACCAATGATTTTCTTGATGTTTAAACCTTGATCAAAATCTTAAAATTAGTTTCGGACTTATCCTAGTTCACTAGTTTTTCAAAGAAAAAATTAGATTAGTAGATTAGATTTACAGTAGGTGCATGGTTTGACCATGGCATCGACCGTTCAGGTTCTGTATCACTTTTCACTGCCCCATACACTCACAACTCTCTTGATGTTATTTAAACAACATTCGTTATCTTAAAAGTTAGACGTTGAAAACTCAATATCATAAATTTTTAATAAGCTTTAAATCAGTGAATGAAAGGGACAAGATCAAGACTAAGAGGTTCAACAAGATTAGTTGGTATTTTCTTTGTAAGTGTAGTAACCTGTCGGGTAGCTATAGCTTTATCAATTCTAGTCAAAGGAAGAAAAACTAAGTCCAAAGTAGATGTCAAAAGCTGAGTTTGCCCGGAAAAGGGATGAAACCCGGACACTGATTAAGTTCCGGGTTATTGACATAAGTGTGATAGTCCAGAAGACATGAAGTTTCGTATTATTTGTAAAAGTTCCTGGTTATGTGTAGTTATCCGGAATAATTGACCTAGCCTATAAATAGTGGTTTGTAGGTTAGATTAGATAGACTTTTGAGAGTTCTGAGTGAACACTTGGAGAGAGAAAGTAGGGTTTAGGTCTCAGTGGCCTGAACCGGTTTGGGGTATCGGTGTTTATTAATTTTGGCAGCGGAAATGAGACATCTGGATCGTAGTTAGGAAATAAATTTCAGAGTTTCAAAACACCAAACTTTTATATTAAATAAATGTGATAAAACCCATATTGTATTCATAATATCTTTATAGGGATAAACCTTATTTGCTGAAAACATAAACTTTTAATTTATGTAACTTTATAGCCACTTTCTTTAAGCCTTCAGTGCTCTATAGCTGGCTTCTAATGGCTTTCACATCAAATTACATGAAACGCGTTTTAAAAATATTTTATCAGCAAGAAATACTAGCGAGTACATCCCAGTTTATAAAAACACATTAGATATAACTTCAAAGTATTAAGAACGATTACAATGTTTATATCTAACCAAAAACTCCAAGTACTTGTCACTCGACGGATCTGTGACTATGGTCATATCACACATTGGCTACCCGTGTCCAATTGTGAAGGTTATCAAGTAGTGTATACAAAACCCCATAATACCGGCAGTATTTTGTAGAATACAAAGACTTAATCACTGTAAGTATAATTCAAAACATTTGAGATTTTGTAACACAGTTTGGTAGAATAAAGAGAATGACTCACATTGCAAACTTATGTTTTTCTACGAGCTTCCTGGTAATATCTCCTGATTATTTTCTTGAGTTTCTACTAAAAAACGTATAATGCATGCGTGTTAGTAAAATAACCCAAATCACATTAGCCATACAACACGAGACAGAACCCCAACGGACTTAGTCAGGCAGAGCCTCGACATGCGCTGTTGGGTCATAGATCAATCGGGTAAGGTTACGAATTAGTGATCGGGGGTTAAAATACTTTCAACGTGGCAGAGCTTCAGGTTTTAGGGGGGTATTATAACTGCTATTTTAGAACTATATGTGTAAAGAGAGAAAGAGAATCGAGCGAGATTGAAAGGTTGAATGTCTGCTCAATTTATAGGTGATTCGGGGATCTATCGCGGCCCGCGACCCATCTCCTGGATTCTTTTGCTCCCTGCGAGGGCACCCTAGCTACGGCTAGGGTCGCCTGGTCACGAGCCTAGCCTTGACACATGTTGTGCCACATGGCACAAGGGGTACCGGCAAGCAAAGGTGGGTCGCGCCCCGCGACCGATACCCCTTCATTCTGTCGCGGCCCGCGAGAAACCAAAAATTATTTTATTTGTTTTTAATAAAAATTAAAGTTATACAGGTTCGGTTACGTGTATACGGGGTATGTTAGGGTGTTTTCGAGGGTTGTGATATCCTCCCCACCTTGTTTTAAATCTCGTCCTCGAGATTCACTGGAATAGGTATGGATACTTCCTTTGCATTTCTGATTCGAGTTCCCATGTGTATTTTGGTCCTATCTTTGAATCCCATTTCACTTTGACCAGAACTAATCTCTTGTGCTTAGGATTCTTGATCTTTCTATCTTCGATCTGAATTGGCTTTTCTACAAACTTAAGTTTCTCATTTACCTCTATATCTTGAAGAGGTATCACTAATGATTCATCAGCTAAGCACTTCTTGAGGTTACATACATGAAATACATCATGTATTCCTGCCATTTCTTCTAGCAACTGTAGCTGATAAGCTACTGGTCCTATTCTTTTGATAATTTCAAAAGGTCCAACATACCTTGGGCTTAGCTTTTCTCTTTTCCCGAATCTAACAACTCCTTTCCATGGAGAAACTTTTAATAATACCTTGTCTCCAACTTGAAATTCTAGTGGTTTGCGCCTGTTATCTGCGTAACTCTTTTGACAGTCTCGTGTTGCTTTTAGTCTTTCCTTGACTTGAATAATTTTGTCAGTTGTTTCTTGCACGATTTCAGGACCTGATAGTTGCTTTTCTCCTATTTCTGCCCAACATACTGGTGTTCGGCATTTTCGTCCATAGAGTGCTTCAAATTGTTCAGCATTGATACTGGTATGATAGCTGTTGTTGTAGGAAAATTTTATTAAAGGTAAGTGATCGTCCCAATTTCCTCCAAAATCTATTACACAAGCTCTAACCATATCTTCATTGTTTGGATTGTCCTTTCGCTTTGTCCGTCCATTTGAGGATGATAAGCTATACTTAGATTTAATCTGGTTCCCATGGCTTTTTGGAAACTTGTCCAAAAATGAGAAATAAAACGGCTGTCTCTATCAGATACAATAGATAAAGGTATTCCATGTAATGAAACTACTTCATTTATATACTGCTTTGCTAACTGTTCCATACTGAAAGTTTCTTTCATTGATAAGAAATGAGCAGATTTGGTTAATCTGTCTACAATCAACCAGATTGTATCATTACCTTTTCGTGTCTTGGGTAATTTGGTAACAAAGTCCATTGTTATCAATTCTCATTTTCAAATTGGTATTTCTAATTGATGTAGTAAACCTGAAGGTTTCTGATGTTCAGCTTTAACCCGTGAACAGGTTAGACATTTAGCAACATAATTTGCTATATCTCTTTTCATTCCTATCCACCATAAATTCTTTCTTAAGTCTTGATACATCTTATCTCTTCTAGGATGCATCGTATACTTAGACTTGTTGGCTTCTTCTAAAATTCAGTTTCGTAGGTTTCCTTGGATAGGTATCCAGATCCTTTTCTTATAGAATCTACAAATTCCATCTGTTCCTTTTTCTAATTCTTTAATCATTCCTTTCAAACTTTCAGCATCATCTTTGATTGCTGTTTCTTGTATCTGTTTCACTTTTTCATTTAAATCTAACTGCAGGTTCAATATGAGAGCACGCACTCTTTTTGGCTTTTCATGATACTTTCGACTTAAAGCATCAGCTACTACGTTAGCTTTTCCTGCATGATACTGGATATCACAATCATAATCACTAAGAATTTCCATCCAACGTCTTTGCCTCATGTTTAATTCCTTTTGTCCGAAGAAATATCTTAAACTGTTATGATCTGTGAAGACAACAAACTTACTATCATAAATATAGTGTCTCCAAATCTTAAGGGAAACAATTATTGCTCCTAACTCTAGATCATGGGTCGTATAATTCTCTTTATGTTTCTTAAGCTGTCTAGATGCATAAGCAATCAATCACCTTTTGACGTTGCATCAACACACATCCATATCCTAATTTGGACGCGTCACAGTAGACTACCAAGTCTGCAGTTCCTTTTGGCAGAGCAAGTATTGGTGCGTTGGTTAACTTTTGCTTCAAAATCCTGAATGCTTCCTCTTGTTTTGGTCCCCATTCAAACTTAACTGTCTTGCAAGTCAGTTTGGTTAATGGAATGACTATTAGGGCTGCCATATCGTGTGTACCCGTACACGATAAGACACGATACACGAAATCCCATACACGAACACGACACGATAACTTATCGTGTCCTTTTTTCAATCACGAACACAACACGATATACATGAAAATTACCTGTTAATACCTGTTAACACGACTGTTCGACTGTTATACACGAAAATTACCTATTAATACCTGTTAGCACGAACATGACATGCTATCTGAGAGTTGCAGAGGGAGTTTAGGGTTTTATTATTTTTGAATTGAATGAGGAATGAAAATAGAAAGGAATTAAGGAACCCACACGCACATGGCTGATGAGTTTTATTTAATTTAATTTCTTATCGTGTACTAACGGGTATTAATAGGTAAACAGATATTTAACCTATTTATACACGAAAATTAACAGGTAATCTCGTGTCTACCTGTTTGGTACACAATACATGTTAAGGCCATACACGATACCTGTTAACTTCATGTAGGTTCGTGTCGTGTATTCGTGTAAAATTGCTAGCCCTAGCTTCGATCTTGGTGGGATCTACATGAATTCCTTCATGATTAACCAAATGTCCAAGGAATTGCACTCTTGCAACCAAAATTCACATTTTGAGAATTTAGCATAATGCTTTTCCTTTCTCAATAATGTCAGGAGTATATGCAAATACTCCGCATGTTTTTCCTAACTATTAGAGTAAATTAGAATATCATCTATAAAGACAATTATGAATTTGTCCAGGTATGGTTTACATATCCTGTTCATCATATCCATAAATGTGGCTGGGGCATTGGTTAAACCAAATGACATGACTGTAAATTCATAATGACAATATCTCATTCTCAAAGTAGTCTTAGGAATGTCCTCTTCCTGTACTTTCAATTGATGATATCCTGAGCGTAAATTGATCTTAGAAAAGAAGAGGGCTCCTTGAATTTGATCGAACAAATCATCGATTCTCGGTAGTAGGTACCGATTTTAATCGTAACCTTATTTAATTCTCGATAATCAATGCACATAAGCATCGATCCATCTTTCTTCTTGACAAACAACACCAGTGCTCTTAATGGAGATGAGCTAGGTTGTATGAAACCTTTCTCTAGTAATTCATCAAGTTGTTTCTTCAATTCTTGCATCTCCGTTGGTGCTAGTCGATAAGGTGCTTTGGCAATCAGTGTCGTTCCTGGTATCAGGTGAATTCTAAATTCAACCTCTCGATCTGGCGGTAATCCAGGTAACTCTTATGGAAAGACATCTGAGAATTTAGATATTGCGGGAATATCTTTTAATTCTTTTTCTTTAGTGTTAATGATTAGGGAAATCATATACACCATTCCTCCTTTCCATGTATAATTTGCAGCTTTCATCACTGAGATGAATTTTGTTGATCTTGTTGGCTTGTCTCCTTTAATTATGATCCTTTCGCCAGTTGGCATACATACTTCTATGGACTTTTGATCACATAAAATACGTGCATGATTGGCTACCAACCAATCCATTCCTAACACGACATCGAATCCTGCTAAATCCATTGGTAAGAGGTTAGCGGTAAAATTATGACTTAAAATTTATATCCTTGCTCCCTGCAGGATTTCGCTTATCTTGATAGAATTTCCATTTGCCATCTCCACCAGACAATCTTGGTGAAGTTTAGTTAATGGTTGATTGAGAAGTTTGCAGAAAGAAGTATTTATGAAACTTTGGTTTGCACCAGAGTCAAATAATACTTTAGCATAAACATCATTAACTAAAAACGTACCGGCAGTCACATCTGGAATCATCATGGCTTCTTCGGCTGTCAAAACAAATGCTCTGGCATTCTTCTTAGGTCCGTCTGTTTCCTTTGCTTTGTTGTTTGCCGCTAGAGCTAGTTTCGGACAGTTTGGTTTGATATGACCGGCTTCTCCGTAGTTGTAGCATATTCGGGCACTAGCTTTCTTCTTACAATCTTCTTCCTTATGTCCTGGTATCTTACAAAAGTTACAGGACACAGCATACTTTCCCGAGTGTTTCTTCTTACAGGACTTGTAGTAGGGTGAAGAAGAAGAACATGTTCCTTTTCTGCGATAGGAATTACCATAACGTAGTTCTTGGGTAATCTTTTGAGCTAGGTTCTTTTTCTGATTTTCCTCTTGTGTGAGTACCAATTCATCCGTCAAGGTGTTAGCAAGTTCCACTGCTTCTTCTATGGTTTGTGGTCTAGCTGCCTTGACTACATGTCTGATCTCACTGATTAATCCCCAGACGTAACGGGAGATTAATACTGGTTCTGGTGATGCTAGTGTTAGGACTATCCTTGCATATTCAAAAAATGTGGTAGTGTATTCCCTGCAATCTACCCCAATCATTCTATGATTCAGAAACTTATTGGCAATCTGTTCCTTTTCATGAGGAGGACAAAATTTTCTTTCAACTATTTCCTTAAAGTTGTTCCATTCCATATTATAAACCCTGTCACTTCTTCTGGACTGAAGAATGGTATTCCACCACTCTAATGCTGCATTCTTAAAGAGATTAGAACCATACATGATCTTATCCTCATCTGCACACTTACTTATTTTTAAAACTGCTTCTTTCTTTTCTATCCAGCGCAACGCTGAAATGGCTCCTTCATTGCCTGAGAATTTTATCGGTTTGTATGATAAGAATTATTTATAAGAACAACCATATAGGATGGTCCTTCTTCTTTTTGGAATGGGAGCTTGGATAAACAGTCTGTGATTTCCATTCATGTTGTGACTTAGCTCAGTGGGTGCATGTTTACTTCCGATTATGGAATTATTATTTTCTGCCTTTTTATTAATATTATTGATAATATAAGGCATGGCATCTATGATTCCTTGAGCTACTATGTGTTCGATAGCACTTCTATCCACTTGGTTTCCGTTATTATTGTTATTCTGGATTTCCTGATTTACTTCGTTTGACATCTGAATTGTAAACATTATCAGGTATTAATATCACAGAATAAATTAAACAAACAATTACCCGAACACATTGAACCAAAAGCGTCGATCATTGCGACTTTTTCTCTTTTCAAATATATATATGTGTCTATTACAACTATAACTGGAACTTAAACATTAGTTACTATGCATCAATATATATATAAGTGATATACATAATATATTTTAGTGGTTATATATTATGCATATATATATATATTATCAAAGTATATAAAATACACACACACACACACACACACACACATATATATATATATATATATATATTAGGTGACTGTTTTCTAGTATTGCGTCTCGTTCTCGTCGTATTTCCAGACAAGTCTTTCCCCGATTTGGCGAATCCGGTTTCCTTCCTCAACCAACTCTTCACCGTACTTACGAAGTTCTGCTACATTCTCATGGCTCGTTGGTGGCATTGGGGTGGCACGGGTTCAGGGTAAAGTGGTTCTGGTTCTGCATAGGGATATGAGTTGCTCAGTAATTCCTGAAGTGCCCAGTCGTTGGCCCACCACTGATCTAAAGGGTTCGGTGCTGGAATCCTAGGTATCTCATTCGGATCAAAGGCTGGGATTGGAAATGGGTTCTCCTGGTTATGTTCTAGATTCATGGGTTGGTCAGGGAATAAAGGAAGTAATTGCGGTTCTGGTTCTGCTACTTGGTTGAAATCAAGTTCTCCTTCTACATTTCCAAACATATGAAAGTTGGCTAGTTGCCAATCCAATTCTTGTTCCCATACAGGTCTAGCTTCTGAATTTTGGGTATTTCTCTCAACTCTATTCACTATTGCTTGTTGTTTCATTTTTCTCATCCTTTTTCTCCTCTCTACTTTTGCTCTACTAAACCACCCTCTCTTCTTAGGTGGAAAGGGTTCTTCAGATTTGGCTTTAAAAAATATCATCTGAATCGGCTGTGTATCCGGAGGATGGCTGGGATGTTCCTTCATCCGTTGGAGAATTAGGTAGATAATGATAAGCATTAGAAGTACCCTGATCGCTCATACTGAAAACTAAGAAAATTGTCAAAATGACATAAAACAATAATATACATATTTACACAGAATAACACACAAGTTATTTCCTAACATAATTGATTAAAATTTAGGTATTTAAAAGAACACCTAAATGGCTTAAACCAGTGGTTCTAATACCACCTTCGGTCGCAACCCCCGACCCCAACCCGGGAGCGGGAGTCGCGAGCACGAGCGACTGTATCGGTGTTTATTAATTTGGCATCGGAAATGAGACATCAGGATTGTAGTTAGGAAATAAATTTCGGAGTTTCAAAACACCAAACTTTTATATTAAATAAATGGGATAAAACCCATATTGTATTCATAATATCTTTATAGGGATAAACCCTATTTGCTGAAAACAAAAACATTTTATTTAGGTAACTTTATAGCCACTTTCTTTAAGCCTCCAGTGCTCCATAGCTGGCTTCTAATAGCTTTCACATCAAGTTACCTGAAACGCGTTTTAAAAATATTTTATCAGTAAGAAATATTGGCGAGTACATTCTAGTTTATAAAAACACATTAGTTATAACTTCACAATATTAAGAGCTATTACAATGTTTATATCTAACCAAAAACTCCAAGTACTTGTCAATCGACAGATCTGTGACTATAGTCACATCACACATTGGCTACCTGTGTCCAATTGTGAAGGTTATCAAGTAGTGTATACAAAACCCCATAATACCGGCAGTATTTTGTAGGATACAAAGATTTAATCACTGTAAGTATAATGAAAACATTTGAGATTTTGTAACACAGTTTGGTAGAAAAAGAGAATGACTCACATTGCAAACTTATGTTTTTCTACGAGCTTCCTGGTAATATCTCCTGATTATTTTCTTGAGTTTCTACTAAAAACATACAAAACACGCGTGTTAGTAAAATAACCCAAATCACATTAGCCATACAACACGAGGCAGAACCCCAACGGACTTAGTCAGGTAGAGCCTTGACGTGCATTGCTGGGTCCTAGATCAATCGGGTAGGGTAACGAATTAGTGATCGGGGGTTAAAATACTTACAACGTGGCAGAGCTTCGTGTTTTAGGGGGTATTATAACTGCTATTTTCGAACTATATGTGTAAAGAGAGAAAGAGAATTGAGCGAGATTGAAAGGCTAAATGTCTGCTCAATTTATAGGTGATTCGGGGGTCTCTCGCACCCCACGACCCGTCTCCTAGATTCTTTTGCTCCCCGCAAGGGAACCCTAGATATGGCTAGGGTCGCCTGGTCACGAGCCTAGCCATGACACATGTTGTGCCACGTGGCACAAGGGGTAGCCGACAAGCAAATGTGGGTCGCGCCCTGCGACCGACACCACTTCATTCTGTCGTGGCCCGCGAGAAACTAAAAATTATTTTATTTAGTTTTAATAAAAATTAAAGTTATACGGGTTTGGTTACGAGTATAGGGGGTATGTTTGGGTGTTATCGAGGGTTGTTATAATGATCTACAGTGTTTGATGTTGGATTCTTTGGATTTCTCAGAGCGGCAATTTAAGTGTTCATCAACAAATCTTTATTAGAAGGGTTGAAGTTCATTGTGTTCTGCCAAAAAGATCAAGTCTTTGCCAAAGTGGAAGCAAACATTATAACATTAATCAAGGAGGAGTCTGTAAGTGTAGTACCTGGTGACTAAAGATTACAAGTCTCACACAGAATCGATAGCAACAGTTAAGGGGGAGTCTATAAGTGCAGTAACCTGCCGGGTAACTGTAGCTTAATCAATTCTTGTCCAAGTAAGTCAATCTAAGTCTAAAGCAGAAGTCAAAGCTGAGTTTGTCTAGAAAAGGGATGAAACCTGGACACTGATTAAGTTCAGGGTTTTTGACCTAAGTGTGATAGTCCGGAACACATGAAGTTTAATATCATTTGTAATAGTTCCGGGTTATTTGCAGTTATCTGGAATATTGATCTAGCTTATAAATAGTGGTTTGTAGGTTGGATTAGGTAGACTTTTGAGAGTTCTGAGTGAATAGTAAGAGAGAGAAAGTGAGGCTATAGGTCTTAGTGACCTAAACCAGTTTAGGGTAGATGTGTACTCTTTCGGTATATGTAATCTGTAAGTGTAGTACCCGGAGATATCAGTGGCAGACAAAACTTAGAGCAACAGTTAAGGGGAAGTCTGTAAGTGTTAGGATCTGAGGCTCTCATGATAGTGTTTGTTTGTTTAAAATGAATGATCAATGAATATGAAAACATGTTAGGTGCAGCGGAAATGAAAACAAACTTTGTAAACACAATCAAGGGAGAAAATAGTTTGATAAACAATTTCTTCACAGAGAGTCAAAAGATTACAAATCAAAGCAAAAGATTACAGACATGCTTACAAACTATACTCCCCCTCAGCCTGATGCCCCAAGGTTGGTTGCACACAAGATGAAAGGATTAGACATAAGGAGAAGAACCCACTCAGTCAATCAAATGTAACAGTACAGGGTGCTGTTACATTTATAGGCAAACCAAACCACTGAGGTATCTCAGCTGACGTCACCATGAAAGCGACGTCTAACAGCCTAACAACCTGTATCTACTGTCCTTACACAAACACTGCTAACCTAACCACTGACTATACATAAAACAAACAATTCACTAAACAGCTGCTCTCCCTTTATGTCAGTGCTTTACTCAAGGTTGATCAGTCCTTGACTGGGCAGTGCTTTATCATCAGTAGATAGAACCAGCAGTGTTGGATACTTCAGGGTTTTGATCAGCAGTTGAAGGACCAGCAGTAGTTGTATCTGAACAGCGGATAAAGACCATCAGTTGTTATAAATCACTTTCAAGGGGAAAGCTTAATGTAAACTGCTGCTTATTATGAATCCATTGTTGTGACCTGGTTTTGGCTTTACATTATTTGTTCCTCTGGTAGGGTTCAATCCCAACAATCTCCCCCTGGAACAGATAATGCCAAAACCTGTCATTATTCTGGATCTTTATTCCTCATCAAAAGTTCCTTTGCTTCTCTTTTAAAATCTGCTTCAAAGTCTCTGGAACTTATATCATCTTCATCCCGGCACAGTGTAAGTTCTAGGAGATCCTGCAAATCTTGAACACTAAGGCCTAGTGCTTCTTTCCTTGATATGTACTTCACATCTCCATTGGATCTGACTATAGTCAATACGTGGGTCTTTTGGTCAGACATATACTTTAGTACTTTCAAACCCAATGGATTTTTCGGGAGAGGGTTATTTGCAGATGAGTTGAGAGATGTTGGCCTTGTAAAAACTTGCAGACTTTCAGACATTCTTTTGAAGGCCATTTCAATGACTTCATTTGCTGCAGCTATATCTTCTGCAGTTTCTTTTTCAATCAGCTCCTGCCTTTCAATGTCTGTCATGTCTGTTGAAGTGTTTGGTAATGCAGGTTTGAATGTCACCTTCTTAAGAAGGTTTTGAAGCTTTTCTGAGCTCTCTTCTTTTAGACCCATTTTCTTGATGGCTTCTGTGAAGTACTCAGCTTCCTTTTCTTTCACCTCTTCACTGGTCAACTGTTCCTTTTCTTCTTGGTTTGTCACAAAGGTAGACCGGAACAGTGTTTTGAGGTTTTCAATTTTCTGTTCAAGCTTCATCATGTGTTCTCGCTTCTTTGAGGTGCTTGAAACAGTTATCTTTCTTTTCTTTAGCCTTTCATAGGCTTCATCGGTCTGCTGTTTTGACCATTTTGATATGGCTTCAGCAGTATCCATTTTTGCATGCACCAGCTCCCTTTTCTTTCTCTTGTATTCAGCAGTTAAGTCAGCAATGAGCTTTTCATATTTTCTCCAGTTAGGAGCATTCCTCTTCTTCGTAGGATCATTCTTAATCTTCTCAATCCTTTCTGCCTCACGCTTAAGAGCTACTACTGGCCATTCTTTGAACTGTTGTTCTTCAGCAGGATAGAATTTCTCTTTCATGATGTAGGCCAGATATTGTTTTCTTAGCTCTTTCTTTTGATCAGCCTTTTCTTTGTTTAGGTCTTGTGCAAATTCTTCTATCGGCTTTACTTTTGTTAAGTAGAACTCCAGTCTTTTAGCAATGCCATCTTCGCTTAACCGTTCTTTTTCACTCTCAACTTTAGCTCTTAGTCTTGCTTGCCTTGCCTTGATTTTGAGGTAATCATCCATATCATCTGGTGGCATGTAGCCTATGAGTGAGGAGAATCTCCTTTTTGAAGGATCTTCTTCTGTATAGAATTGCCTCATCTCATTTTTTATGGCTTCAAGTTCCAGTGGATATTGTGCAGCATTAGGATCATGTATACCCTCATCGGCAGGTATTGGCTTTCTTTTTCTGTTGAAGAGCTTTGGCTGTGAAGTAGGAGAGGTGAGAGCAGTGGTGGATGACTGACTAACAGCTGTTGAGACAACTGGTGTCTCAACATCTGCTGTCATTACAACTGCTGATATGTCAGCAGTTGTCTTCTGCTTTTGAGCAGGGGATGGAAGTGGTGAGGTAGTTTTTGATGGTGGTGATGGTGGTGTTGAATCATCATCTGATATGATATTCCTTCTCCTTTTTAATGAAGAAGGAGCAGATGATGTTTTGGGTGGATCAGTGGTGGTAGATTGGATAGCAGTGGTTTGTGACAGTGATTGACTGACAGTGGTTGAAACAACTGGTGTTTCAATCACTGTTGTCATTACAGCAGATGTTGTAACATCTGCTGTCTTCTGCTTTATGGCAGGAGGCAGTGATGATGGTATGATTGTAGATGATGGTGGTAGAGGAGTAGTTGTGGTTGTGTGTGTTGAAAGTGTGTGTGTTGATGACATGGCAGCTGTTTGGCTACTAACAGCAGTTTTTGAAACTACTGGTGTATCAGCTGTTTGACTCACAGGTTTTGAGGCCTGCTTTTCTTTTTCTTTTTCTTTTTCAAGTTCAATATGAAGGCCATGTTCTATTCCCTTCTTCTTCATTTGCTTCATTATCTCCCCCTTTTTGGCATTATCTGCAAGGGGGTCATCAAAGAATAGTAAAGTTGAAGGAGCCTTGCCAAAGGTAGTTTGGATACTGGCCTTAATAGCCTTGATATCTGCTTGAGCGTCCTTGAATCTTGATTCCACCATGTTGGTCAGCATTTGTACTTGAATAGCATGCTTTTGATCAGCCATTTGTTGCTGTTTTTCAAGCATGGGTTGGAAAATATTCCAAAGCTCATTTGCAGCAGGTGCTTGTTGTGGAGCAGGTGCTTGAGCAGGAACAGCATTGGATTGTGCTTTCTGAGCTTTTAAAATCTCTTGCACCATCTCCTTTATTTCAGAAACTGATTCTTCAAGTTTTTCCACTTTGCCCGTCAATTCCTGATATCTTGAATCATCACCCATTTTACTGGGATCATCTGAATCCCCACCAGCAGTGGTTATATCAATGTGTGACGTAGGAACAGAATCCCAAAAATCACCCATTGATGCCCCTTGTTCTTGGTATTGGGGACTTCTTTCTTCAGCATTCGATAAACCTTTGATGGTACCAGTGGTTAGATCCAATTCACTGGTGGTTACCGAAGTTGCCATGGAAGAAATTGCCTTCAAGGGAGTCTTACTTATGAAACAACTGTCCAACTGAGGATCTGTTGATCCACCAGTTGTAGTTGCTGCTCCACTTGAACTACCACCGAGAGTTACTTGTAACTCAGGGGGTGTAACCTCCTCAATTGTTGCTGGGATAGCAGGAGTAGTAGCATCAGACCCAGTCACTTGTGGATGTATACTCTCAGTGATAGGTGGTAGAGAGGAACTGGTTTGTGTCTGAGCTATATCAGCTGCATGCAACAAAGGTAGCATGGTTTGTGGTAATATGATTGGTGAGGGTATAGGAGTTGAAAGAGATATGTCCTTGGGATCAGGACT
This sequence comes from Helianthus tuberosus, assembly GCA_030545235.1. Lineage (NCBI taxonomy): Eukaryota > Viridiplantae > Streptophyta > Magnoliopsida > Asterales > Asteraceae > Helianthus > Helianthus tuberosus. The sequence goes on along the minus strand of CM060401.1, from coordinate 70,900,963 downwards.
GAGGAAGATGGATCCGAGTGGATTCAGAGCTTCATATTGTGGTGTCACTGTGCTTACAACCTGATCCTTTTGTGAGGATGCAGGAGGAGTTTTAGGCACGGGTTGAGATCTTTCTTCCAACTGCTGTGAGGAAGTAGCAGCAGTGGTTTGTGGTGACTTTTGTGTTGTCACAGGCATTTCCTCTGGGATCTCATCTTCCAGAGCTGCCTTTGTTTTGGGTTTGGTGGGTTTTCTGGATGTTTTTCTTTTGGTCTTTTTGGTTATGTCAGGTGTGGGTTTCAAAGCAGTGGTTGTGTTGCTTTGATCACCTGGAGCAGTGGGCTCAGCAGCTGATACCTGAGGAGCAGTTGTAACCACTAAAATCTGCTCAGGTACCCCTGCTTTTGTTTTTATTGGTGCCATCATTCTGGAAAATGTTTCTTTTGTTAAGCCTTTTATTTGACAATGAACACCTTGTTTGAGCAAATTTACATTTTCCTTTTCAAATTTTTGTTCAAAATAGTAACTCAAAAATCTTGGAAAAAGTAAAAATGCTTTACTTTCAACATTTTTCATCATGTCATTGAAAATCTCATGGGAGTAGTTATAGTCCTTATTATTCAAAATAGCATAACCCAGGCATTGAATTTTCAATGGTATTTCGTTAAAAGATGTTGTTTTATTCGAAACACACATCAGAAGTGTGTGAAATAAAAACCTAGGTGCAGAAGGGAAATAACCTTTTTGTAAGGTATCTACCTTTGATTCTTCTGCATATCCCCTTTTTACGAAATCAGTTTTCATCTCGGCTTTATCAAAAGAGATTTTACCTTCCTGATCGTCAAGATTAAAGACTTCGGAGATTGATTGTGGTGTGATTCGAATCACTTTACCCTGTACCGAGGAGTTAATGGCTATGACTTTATCGTCTTGTTTTTCAAGCGTCGCCTTTTTCCAAAACTCTCTCTGGGTTTGAAGATAGATGGGAGCATTTGCTATTAACAAAGTTTTGTACTTTGATGCAGATAATGTATCAATGATGGTGTCAAAGGTGTGATTATCAGTAGGTTTTGTGAGTAAACCCAGATAGTTGTGAGATTGTTTGTATGGTATTTCGATGGGTTCTTCGGCCGTTTGAGCGACCTCTTTTGAAGATGGTGGTGATTTTGGTTTTGGTTGTGATTTTGATTTTGACTTTGATTTTGTCATTTTTGCAGAGAAGAACGAAGAATGATTTTGAAGTTTTTGAGAAGAAGGGTTGGAAACTGCTATGAGAAGAGAATTTTGGAATTCAATTCGACAGTGTAAAACCCTGTTTGGGGTTTAGGGCATGGTTTTATTTAGAAAAAAACGATCGCTGATGTGGTAGCGGTTATTACGATCTGAGGGCTAAAAACCGACCACGTGTCAAACACTGATGAAACGGATGAAGTATGGAGAACAGTTGTTTTAAGAGCCACTGACGTATCAAGTATCAGTGGTTACAACGGTAAAAATTGTGGGCAGTGGATGATTTTTACTATCAGTGGATAGCTTATCAGTGGACAAGACACTAATTTTGAACATCAGTGCTTTTCAAGAAAATGAGGGATCAGTGGTTAACTTTCAGCAGTGGACAGTGTTTAGAGATCAGACAATGGAACAAAACAGTAGTTAGGGTAAATGTTACAGATCTGAAGGACAAGTATTCCAGCAACAGTTTTGAGAATTTTCATTCAAGGTTTTGCCACATGTCAATTTTGAAAGACAGTGGTTTAGTAACCCAGATGATGAAATTTTTTTGCTAAGGCAACTCATTTTCGTTTAATATTCAATTAAAACATGAGTACCTTAGTAATTCAAGCATAGTTTGCAATCAAAAAATTTTTTTTGATGAAAATTTAGGAGCAAACCTGAGTTTGACATGATCATGACATATGTACCATTTCCTTTTGACCCATTTATGAGGACACTAATACCATCAAAAATAAGGTATTACATCCTGACAGGAGCTGAAACTATTGCCAACAAAAACAAGCAAAAGTTCCAAATATATCCTTAAAAAAAATGAATGATATATCCTGGTTATTCGAGAAAATCCTTTGAGAAAAAAATGGTTAAAGGATTTTCTAAGAACAGCATCAAAAGGATTTGGAATAATTTCAAAAAACACACAATCACATCATTCTCAAGTTATTGAAAGTGGTCAGTGTCTTGACTGCAGTGGTAGAATACTTTGAAAACATTTTGACCACTGCTTGGTACCATTTTCTTTGTCAGATGATTACAAACATGAGGACACAAGGACACATGAGTTTTGAAGATCTTGTTGTAGATCTAGTTACTATGTGATGATTTTGAAAATTTGTCTAGTCCTTTTGTAAGTTCAATCACTGGGAACACTAATGTCACCTGAACTTTCTTGAACCGATGAGCACAAACAGTTGCTTAATGACCATTATTACCCCAAGCTTTTGACTCTTAAATGTTTTAAGTTTATACTCTTCTCCTTTGAAATAAAAGTTTTTGAGATAAACACACTTCAGAGTTTTTGTGAATATTAGTCCAAAATCACTTTGCAGTAATGTTTTGAGAGACTTGGTCATGTTTTCATAACTTTTTCAACCAATCTCACACTACATATGATCCGGACTCTGTTGACCCTTGATTTTCTTAATGTATTATTAACAGAGTTGATTTGTTCCTTTTGAGGATCTCAACCTGTTTTCAACACATAAGATATGAATGACTAAAGTTATAATTTCCCTCTTTTTGTGTTAGCAAAACATCAATGTTTTTATGAACATATGTTTTGTTAATCTGAGGTTCAGACTTTAGTATTTATGGAAAACATCACAAATTACACATCAACAATTGAAATTAATTTAGAAAATAAGAAGTAATCTCATAGTTTAACAGATATTTATTTCAGATCTAGAAACCATGAGTGTTTTGTGCATAAATTCACTTGTTGTGTGAAATTTTGTGTGTCATATGACATCTTGGTTGATATACAGAGTTGTTGAATAACCATTTTGATCATGATATACTCGATACTCTGTTTTTCAACTAAATACAACCAACCTTAGTATCAATGAATTTTGAGTTGAACTGTTATGTCAAATTGATTGTTAGATCGAATTTGACTGTCCAGGCTCTGATACCAATTGTTAGGATCTGAGGCTCTCATGATAGTGTTTGTTTGTTTAAAATGAATGATCAATGAATATGAAAACATGTTAGGTGCAGCGGAAATGAAAACAAACTTTGTAAACACAATCAAGGGAGAAAATAGTTTGATAAATAATTTCTTCACAGAGAGTCAAAAGATTACAAATCAAAGCAAAAGATTACAGACATGCTTACAAACTATACTCCCCCTCAGCCTGATGCCCCAAGGTTGGTTGCACACAAGATGAAAGGATTAGACATGAGGAGAAGAACCCACTCAGTCAATCAAATGTAACAGTACAGGGTGCTGTTACATTTATAGGCAAACCAAACCACTGAGGTATCTCAGCTGACGTCACCATGAAAGCGACGTCTAACAGCCTAACAACCTGTATCTACTGTCCTTACACAAACACTGCTAACCTAACCACTGACTATACATAAAACAAACAATTCACTAAACAGCTGCTCTCCCTTTATGTCAGTGCTTTACTCAAGGTTGATCAGTCCTTGACTGGGCAGTGCTTTATCATCAGTAGATAGAACCAGTAGTGTTGGATACTTCAGGGTTTTGATCAGCAGTTGAAGGACCAGCAGTAGTTGTATCTGAACAGCGGATAAAGACCATCAGTTGTTATAAATCACTTTCAAGGGGAAAGCTTAATGTAAACTGCTGCTTATTATGAATCCATTGTTGTGACCTGGTTTTGGCTTTACATTATCTGTTCCTCTGGTAGGGTTCAATCCCAACAGTAAGTGCAATTCTTGTAGGGTAATTATGGCTATATATCAGTTCTGATCAATGAAGTCAAAGCCAAGTCAATAAGTTTGGAATTTATGAAATCTTGAATTTAATGATTTCGAGTTTATGTGTAAAACTCGGAAGTCAGTATTGTAAACACTCCGAGTTTGTTGTTTGAATATGTATTGGTTCTGAGTTTGTTTAGTAAACTCGGAACATAGTGTGTAGCCTTGGTCAGTCCGAGTTTGTAATAGATGTTTGGTCTGTCCGAGTTTGTTGTCTAGCCTATATATATAGGTGTGCGTAGGTTAGATTTAAGGTAAGCCTTTAGAGAACAATTTGGAGAGAGTTTTCTAGAGAGAGAGATTATGTGTCTAGAGAGAGAAAGTCCTGGTTTAGGTTTATGTGACCTAAACTAGGTTGGAGGATGATGTATACTTTTTCGGTTTGTATTGTAAATAGGTGGTGATTGATTCAGTTATAAAGAGATTCATCTCCTACACCTTTCTATCTTGTTTATGTATTTGGTGTTTCATGTCTTGAATCAAGTGTAATGCTTATGTTCGTCGACGATCTAGGGGGTCCTGGGGACTTTTATCGTCTACACTTTCTTCTATTTTTTGTTTACATCTTGAATCAAGTGCTATGTTTTGGTGTTTGTCATCGATCCAAGGGGTCACGGGGATTTAACAGTGGTATTAGAGCATGGTGCTCGGTTCAAAATATTCTGACTGCCTTCCGAATCATCATTGCTCTTGATTTGATGTTTGTTTCGGTCAAACATCAAGAAGACGTAAAATCTCAGAGCGGTTTTGATGATTTTGGAGTGTATTTTTGGATTCTGGATCAAAATCAAGGTTAATTGGATGTGTTTGATTCGATTTTCAGCTAAAAACTTGAAACAATTTGGGTTTTTGGGTGATTTCAGCTGGTCTTAGCTATTCTAGAGATTTGTAGGAGAAAACTGTTAGTTCTGGAGTTCTTATATGTGACAACTCGTATTTCAAACCTTTTATTTGTACTTTGATGTAACGTATGTGGAACGTTATGTGATTATTTGAACTTTGTGATTAATTGAATGTTATGTTATGATTATATGTTTATGTGTATAATGAACCGATCGCACAACACTATTCGAATCGCACAAGCCTTTGGGCTTTGGTCCTTTGCTACTCTCGGCCCACACCCCTTTTGTGAGTGAACCGAATGGGCAACCCATTAGGAGGGTTCGGCCCACTCCCTTGTGTCGCATAACTCATGAGAGGAGTGTATACTCCTCATTTGTTGCAAACCTCATAACACACCAAACCCTAATAGCTCTCTCTCTCCCTCACGAACTCGACGGCAGCCACACCCCTCCTTTCCATCGAAGATTTCTTGGATTCGGATCATCCTTGTGTTATATCGGTTAGTGTTTTAATCATTTAATTGCATAATAGTTGATGTGTTGGCCTACATGATGATCTAGGGAGGTTATGTGTTTGATTATGATTTATGCTCATGAACTCGGCTCGCATGTGTACTCGATAATGTTCATATGATTTGGAAGTGCATGATATTAATCAAGAACCGAATGTATAATTACTCGGCTGTGATGAGTTTATGTTTAGATTGATTTAGAGTTGATGATTTAGAACCGAATAGATGTTAATTGGCCGTTATGTTTCTGCCTTTCGGATTGTTGTTTGATGATGTTGAAAGCTTTAAATCTGATAGTTTGAATGTTTTAGAATGTTATTTATGCTTGAAACATGATTAGGGTTCATAGAGATTTGATGCTAAAAACCCTTGTTTGATCGATTAAATTGTATGAATGGAAACTGTTAGTTGTTGATTGATAACTACATAAATGGAAAACAATGTAACTGATTGCATGATTTAAGGATATTCACAACCGATCGTACAAGATCAGTCGCACAAGTGCCATCACACAAGCTTGTGAATCACACAAGCTTGTGAATCACACAAGCTTGTGAATCACACAAGCTTGTGAATCACACAAGGGCTCAATCGCACAAGGCGACTGATCGCACAAGTGTCAAACGCACAAGTACGGTCTCACAAGATAGGTACATCACTGCTAGGTTATGCATGATCGCACAAGATACCTTTAGTCGTACAAGGTTAACAGGATCGCACAAGTTAAGATGTTTGCTTAATTGTTTGGGCCGCGTATGCTATTGGATTTCTTATGTTATTGGGCCGGGCTTAGGTTGGATCGCACAACATGCTGTGGGTCGCACAAGGTTGTGCTGATTGCACAACATGTTGGGCCGAGTTAGGTTTGGGCTTCTTATGCATGCTAAACAGTTATCGTTTAACGTGTTCTTTGGATATGCCATGATCAATACGTGTTTGTAACATGTTAGCTTATGTGTGAACATACGTGCACTACATGAACCTAGACCTGACTTGTATGATAACCATGTTAGGACGTGGTTGACCACTAGGAGCTTAATCGACCTTTACTTATCTGCCGAGCTAATCTAAGGTGAGTTCACACTTTCTACAAAGCATGGGATTCCCAGGGGTTGGGAATGGGTTAAGGAATATGGATTCCTCGTCCTTTCTTGGGTAGGACAGTACGGGTTCAGGAATATAATTCCTTGTCCTCTTAGACAGTTTTCACTAGACCAAAACTCTATCACGAAGTCCCTCCTTTTTATATCGACTTAATCGTCGGGCCAATGGCGAGTGGGTCATTAGTTAGATAGCGCTATTTAGGTCTGACAAGCCTCACACTGTGCCGCAGAGGACGGGCGTGAACTAATGAATATGGGCACGTCAATGATGATAGACATTGACAGTTCAGGGTACATAAACATGACTACAGTCAGCAGTCGATATGGTAACGAGTCTAGTAGTATATACATGGGGTAGCCCCCACGGCCAGAGAGCCAGATAATTAAACATGGGGTAGCCCCCACGGCTGGATTGCCAGAGTAAATGGGATAAACAAATCACGTTTTCAACTATGGGTTAACCCCCACGGCAGGGATGCCAGATAAAGGAAACTGTTTTTGGAACAACTTAAAACGAACACCCAACTGTGAACTAGCTCAACTTTGTTGTTGACTCGTTACTACATGCTTTGCAGGTCAATAGGTACTTAGCTGGAGCTTGCATGGGGAAGAGTCGTTGTGGGACATGGACAGCTGTGTGCCATGTTAAACATTGAAACATTTAAACTTATGTTTTGGTTTTAAACATTATGCTTCCCCTTGCAACTTAAACTATGTTGTTTGGACACCAATTGTATTGGTTGGATTTTTATAATTACTTACTTGCTTGTTCAATATGATTGGTGGCTAGATCCTGGTCAGTCACGCCTCCAAGCGGTGATACTCCGCAGGTGGATTTTGGGGGTGTGACATTATAAGTATGTTACATTTTTTAGGAATATTCATTAAGGTCTCTGTGTGTGTATCACACATTGACTGAATCATGGAAGTCTTTTTAAGTTTTGGACTACTCAAAATTGTCCGGACTCCGAAGTATATAGTCCGGAAGTTCTCATTTGGGTTCCAGAAAACACAAGATTTCGGAAAAGGATGATTTTATGGAAACACTAGGTTCTGGAAAAGTGTAAGTTGAGGAGTATTCTAGTTCTAGGAAATAGTTAGGTTCCAAAAAACACTATATAGCGGAATAGTGTTCTAGTTCAGGGGGTGGTTGATGGTAAGGCAAGGCATTGGATTGTCAAAATTCCATTTTGAGGTGATGATGGATTTTGATTAAAATGATGAGTAGAGTGTTTGAGAAAAAATTTGTATGTCAATGATGGACCATGTTTGTTTTCAAGATTCTTGGTGTTCGGATTTGGTCTTTACTAGAGTTTTGGGACAATTTGGGACTTTTACCATGCTTTTGATAACAAGAAAAGAAAGAAAGTCTTGGACTTAGGAGTTTTTGCAAAGAAAAGGGGGAGTAAAAAATTTAGTTAGTTGTTTCTTTGCAAAAACAAAAATGCTCTAGGTGTGGTAAGGATACAAATTCGTGTTAGATTCCTAAGATTAATTGGATTAATCTTACCAGTGGCGAAATGTTTAAAACACGATGCAAACTTTTTTCATTTGTTTGATTAAAGTTTTGTCTAGTATGTTCGTTACTTAATCAAGTTTTTTCATGGTGAAGCGGATTTCTCGATGGTTCGTTAGTTGAATATTAGCCTTATTATATGCCGGTTAAAGTAGGGAAGATTAGTTATCTTGGTCCCTCTTCAAAGATTGGTTGCTAGTCGAATTCTCGAAATAATTTGGAGGGTCTTACTTTGAGGGGGAGATTGAAGATGAAAGCATCGGGTAATTTATGGATTCATAAAGAAATTAGATTGATTCATGAAGATACGTGATGAAATGATATTAGACATTCGATTGAAGATGTTGATCAAGTTGGTAGTTGTACATTTTCGGAGTTCAGTTTGTTATTAACTAATCAAACTGAACTTCATATCTTTGTTGAATTTGAAGAGTTTAACGTCATGCATTGGAAATCCGATGTTTCTATCTTCTGTCGGTTAAGCTTGAAAATCATGGATCGAGCGATGTTCTTACATTAGGTTGTAGGCTGGTTCGCGTTAGTTTGATTCAGGATTAGATTGAGGGGGGAGGATTCACAACGTTTGTTGTTGGATTCTTTGGATTTCTTATAGCGGCCTTTTAAGTGTTCGTCAACAAATCTGTAATTAGAGGGGTTGATGTTTGATGTGCTCTACCGGAAAGATCAAGTCTTTGCCAAAGTGGAAAGCAGACATGGTATCATCAGTCAAGGGGGAGTCTATAGTGTCCCACGGAATTGATAGCAACAGTAAAGGGGGAGTCTGTAAGTGTAGTAACCTACCGGGTAAATGTAGCTTTATCTATTCTTGTCAAAGAAAGTCAAACCAAGTCCAAAGCTGAAGTCAAATTTGAGTTTATCTGGAAAAAGGGATGAAACCTGGACATTTATGAAGTTCCAGGTTATTGACATAAGTGTGATATTCTGAACACATGAAGTTCCGTATTATTTGTAATAGTTCCAGGTTATGCGTAGTTATCCAGAATAATTGATCTAGCCTATAAATAGTGGCTTGTAGGTTAGAGTAGATAGACTTTTGAGAGTTCTGAATGAACAGTTTGAGAGAGAGTGAGGGTTTATATCTTAGTGACCTAAACTAGTTTGGGCTAGATGTGTACACTTTCGGTATATGCAATATGTTTGATTGTACTGAATGAAAGATTTCAATTATCTTCTACACTTTCTTCAATGTTTTTGTTTACATTTTGAATCAAATGCAATGTTTTGGTGTTTGTCTTTGATTCAAGGGGTCACGGGGATTTAACATTCTTCTAATGAGCCTGTAAATCGGTGAGATGGTTAACAAGCTTTGCTATTTGTGGGATTTACCGGGTATGGTCATTGTTGGTATCATCGTTCATTGTAACATCTGATACTAACTTCATATGTGTAACTTTTAAAGGTGACTATTATCCAACAAGTGGGATGTGTAAAGGTGATCACTACCTAGATTATTAAAACGAAGATATGGGCATTATCTTATTAGTAAGGCACTGAAAGGTGATCCCTACCTGATTAGTGACACGTGAAAGCGGTGATCACTACCTGATTAGTGAGACGATTGATAACTACTTTCTTAGTGAGACATTAAAGTTATGATCATGAATAAGACTAGTGAGATGTGAAGAGGTTATCATTACCTTCTTAATGAATTTTTGTAATGGTGATTGACGTGAAGAAGGGGGTATATAAAAAGTGGTATCTTTATAGCTATTTTATACACTGGTTCAAGTTTTAATATTTATAAAAATATGATAAGATACTATCACTACACTTCACGATGGTAAGTTTACCCATCGTTGGCGTAATATAGTGATGATAAGATCTCGAGATCGTCCAAGGATCAACTTTTATTACCGAGTCTTCGTCAACTTCTAGACAAACCAAAAGTAAAAATTTCAATTGCCTCGTAAAATAAAATAAAGAGAAAAAAATAGTTTGTAATCAATGATAACAAAAAGGGTGTTTGGAATATTTTTACCTCTTAAAGCTTTTTAACTAAAACTTACCATGGATCACAAAAATCCAATGGTCAGATAAGAAGTTGTATTCTAGTAATGCATAAAATTGTGGATTTCTTTTTTAGGGACCCTCACACACTCCCCCATATTGGTTTGATTCAACAAGGAAATGCCCCGCAAGATCGGATCATACCACAACGATATTACCGAATCAACCGGGAAACTATACACCGCAGTGGTTTAGTGTTAAGTAAGAAAATATCTTAAGGGGTTTATACAAGTTATTACTATGAATCCCTTGGTGAAGTGTCAATTCCCCATGGGTAGTGATTTTTATATAAACCAAGTTCTCAGCGCGTTGGTTTTATCTCCTCGCTTTGGCAAGAGCTTACCAAGCCAACGTCCCATACCATAACCTTTAACCCCATTTTGAGGCATCAATATATTTTGACTTTACATAGATATAGAAAACAGAATATTCCGCGCTAGAGGCAACACAAGATTGTTGGTTAGTTTTTAAGGATTAAGAAGAAAAACTACATGCCCCGTGCTAGCGACGACACGGACGTTTCACTCACTTTCAGTAAGTATATCTTATTTAAAGTCATTAACACACACACACACACCTCTTGTTAATCTATAGCTTGTTTTAGTTAACTCCCCATCAATAGGTATGTTTCACCCAACCACCCACAAGAACCTTAAGCAAGAATGGCCATTAAAATAGTTTCATCAAACTTAAAATAATTAGATTAATCATTAATAGATTAATTACACTAATGACTCTTAACTTTTACTTAATGATTTTAATGATTAGATAAGGTGGGTAATAGAAGAAGATTGTGTTATGGAAAAGATGGAAAAATTGAGCAAGTGAAAATGGTGGCCAAGAAGCTCTATTTGCTGGATGGCACGGCTCATGTCTGCTCATTTGTGACCGAAACATAGCTGGGAGCTAGGCACGGGACGTGCCTTCAAGGCACGACCCGTGGTTAGACTTGTGGGTCCCACCTGATCTTCAGAATCTTATTGGATATTCATTTTTGTCATTAATGGAGGAGGCACGGGGCGTGCCTGGATCTTTACTACTCGGAGTTCAAAGATGGTCTTCCGAAGGTGCTATTGTCTTCGGGATTGAGACATGGGGCGTGCCTAAGGGGCATGGGGGTGTCTAAATCATTTTTCAACATTTCTTCTTATTTTCATCCGTAAATTCTTGCTTTCTTCGATTTGGGTTCATGTATCCTAAAAATAAAAATTAAACCAAACTAAGTCTATTTCAAATATATTTTTAACAAAACCAATTAAAAGTGGGTTTAATTTGATACTAAAAACATGTGCATTTTTGCTTATATCAAATATCCACATACTTGAATCTTTGTTTCTCCTCAAGCAAAAACTCTATAATATTAGCTTTAACGTACACCCAAATTCGTTTTAATCCATGGGCCAAGATCTCGAGCTTTTTAAAGGCCTTTCGCTTACTTCCAACCATTTTTATTTTTTTTGTTTTTGATTTATTCACTAAAAAGAAACATAAAAATATAATAAGCCTACAAAAAATTTATTTATACTAAATCACACACCTTACAAGATTGTTCGCTCAACACTCAGCCAAAAAAATTTCTTTTATACTAACTGTACACAAACCAAGTCGAGCTACAACCGTATTTGATTTCGGCTTTTTAAACCCGCTTTGTATTTTTATAAACAAAAGGGAGAAGGCTATACAAGACATAGGTTTTTTCAATCCTGTCTTTTAAAGTCTAGGTCTTCAAAGGATAAAAGTCATGGAAAAAACCATATATTTGCTACAAATGGGCTTAGAGGAAAACTATTTTTGGGCTTTTTGTGGGCTTTTGTATGAGTTAAGAAATGAAAAGGGGTTTGGGCTCAAAGTGGCTAACTAGTGGGTAAGTTTAAAATGGGTAGGCTAAGAAATTAAAATGGCTTAAACAAGGGGTAATACCTCTATCACTTGTTTACTCACATCTCGTTTTGGATTTTTGAACGACGCTTGTTAAGTTCTAAATTTGCAGGCAACGTTCGACTGTCACACTTATTTATCAAATAAAGGAACATGTGTATATTTATTTGGGTAATGCTCATTATGCTCAAATCCTAACATAAAATTAGGTGGGAAAATTTAGTGTGATTTTTATATAAAAGAAAATTTTATTGTTTCTACTTGTTATACCTAAAACTTTCTTTTATATTTACAAAACAAAAACAATTTTTAGTTTTTGGCATTTGAAAAGCGTTTTCGATGCAAGTTTCTATATACGGATTATAAATTTTACAAAATTAATTTTTATTTTTATGAAAGATTTTGAAAAAATTGGGGTAACAAAGCAATTCCGAGAGAGTTTTGTGAATGTCTCGATTATTAGACATGCAAAAGATTCAAGTTTTTATTTTAACCCATGTTTTCCTCTCCACACTTAAAATGCACATTGTCCCCAATGTGCTTAACCAAAGTTATAAATTGTAGGGAAATGTAAATAAAAAGTGTAAAGAGAAAAAAGAACAAAACTCCCATTTTGAAGTCGAAACAAATCCAGGAGGCGAGAGCCCACGAGTCACCTTTGATTGTCACCTTGATTATTATTATTAGCTCTCATTTTCAATTACCTTCAACATTATTAATCTTTCCAATAAATTAAAGACATAAACATGAAATAAATATGTAACTCACAAGATATAAAACATAAGTTACCTGAAGTTTTATTTAATAATTATATCAAAGGATCGCGTCACAATCTAAAGCGTAAGTCAAAGACAATCACCATCAATCACTACCACAAATCATAATCCCTAATCACTAGTTTAACCTAAACAAAAAGATCTATACAAAAGCTCTAAGTAAGATAGAGTTAAGTCCAAATCCTAGCTATTACCACCACCACCTACTTGCCCTTCCAAGAGGCCAACATCTCATGGGGGAGGCTAAGGTAGGGGTTCCTCCCCTCATCCTCCTACTCGAGGTTCACCACCAGAGTGGGCGTGGGCTCCTCTTCGGCTTCCACCATGGGCTCGGCTTCGGCTTCTTCCTCTTGGAACTCTGGGGGTGGGGGAACGAGTGGGTCATCAACCAGGAGTGGTGGCAAGTCGTCCCACCTAGTTGGCTCCACCGGTATGTCCCAACCCATTGGGAAGATCATCTCCTCCTTGATAGGCGCAACAAAAATGTTGAGCCTATTGTGAAGGTATTCGATCTCCTCATAAAACTCATGGTAACCCAAGGTCAAAACATTGACCTGAGTGACTAAGGGCTCTTCCACCTCCACCATCTCTTCCATTGCCTCCTTGAGCTTAATCACGAGTCGAAAAAAGTACCCTCAATCGAGGGGTGGAATTTCCTATGTGGTGTTCGGGTTGACCTCAGTTGCATTTTCATTGCTCACCATGTTCTAAAAATAAGAAAAACACTTGTTAAATAGAAAAGGAAAGAGGTTGTCTGGAGGTTGAGGCACGACCCATGCTTGGGAGGCACATGACGTGTCTCGACCTATAGCAGGTTGCTGTTTTACCTTTTTTCTCACCTAGAACTCCAATTTTATCACATATTTAGTAGTTTTGGACCAAGATTTACATTAAAAACAAGAGCTTGACCAAAGCTTTTAACTTTTTGTTGGATTAAACTCAAAAGGTTGTCTAAAACATGGAGTTCTAGGTGGTTTTGTGAAGAGAAGAAGGTAGGTGCTCTTCCTAAAGATGAAACTAGAAGGATAAAGAAAAGGCTAGGATTTGAAGTGTTTACCCGATGTGGTATGTGTGAGAAAACACCTTGATTTTTTAGGGAATGATGTTGGAAGTAAGTGAGGACAAGATGCATGTAAGCATCTTGTCTTATAGGGTAGCTATCAGCGAGGCACGCCCCGTGCCTTGTAGTCAAGCAGGAGATTAGTCAAAGACTGAGGCACGGGGCGAGGCGTGTCTAGCAGGCACGACATTTCGGAAGTTTTTTTCATTCAATGGATAGGTCCTCTCGTTCCTCATCCAGAAAGCCTTCATACTACTTAAGGTGGTGCTCGTTCACTTTGAATGTGTCACCAACCGGAGGTTTATGTCTACTGCACCGTAAGGGTATTTTCGTACCTCTTTGTATGGTCCTATCCACCTAGATTTGAGCTTCACTGGAAAGAGTCGTAGCCTAGAGTTATATAAAAGGATTAAATATCCCTCGCAGAAGTCTGTTGATCCTTTTCGATGTTGATCATGAATCTTTTTTAATCTATCCTTATATATTATGGAGTTATTGTAGGCCTGGTTTCGGAGCTCCTCTAGTTCATTTAGCCCTATTCTAAAGTTCTACTGGTAGATAAGGGGTTTTACCATACACGAGGCGGAAATGTGCTGTGCCGATGAGGGTTTTGTAAGCTGTACTAAATTCCCAAAGAGCATCATCGAGCTACTCCACCCATTCCTTTCAATTTTTACCCAATGTTTTCTCAAGGATTCGTTTTATCCCATGATTGGTACCGCAACCTGAACATTTGTTTGGGGTGGTGAGAAGTGGAAATTCAATGGTTTTGCGATTGCAGAAACCATATCATGACATAGGTTTCTCCATTTGGTGATTGCAGAAATGGGTTTTGCGACCACTGAGCAAAGCTTTAGGTGTGCCAAAATATGAAAATAGTTTCTTAAGAAACTTAACAACAATCCTTGCATCATTTATGGGTAAAGCTTCAGCTTCAACTTATTTAGACACGTAGTCAACCGCTATAATGATATACTTGTTTCCACGTGAAACAGGGAAGGGTCCCATGAAATCTAGCCCCCAAACATCAAAGACCTTTCATATTTCGATACCATTTTGGAGCATCTCATTTTTGCTAAGATGTTACCTGCTCGCTGACATGCATCACAAGCTTTGACCATATCAAGTGCATCTTTGTATATTGTTGGCCAATAGAATCCTGAATCAAACATTTTTTCTGGCCATGAGGTTAGCACCATGATGTCCTCCATATGGCTCTTCATGGTAATGCCGGAGAATGTTGATGGTTTCATGACCATGGACACATCTTCTAATCATTTGGTCAGCATAGATTCTAAAAAGATAAGGATCTTCCTAGAAGTAATATTTGATATCTACAAAAATTTACTTTTATGTCGATGGGTCCATACTTTCACCAACTTACCACTTGCCAAGTCACAAGGTTAAGTAAACACGTCTAAATGAAAATTTTAGATATTAATTAAAGTACGGAGGGTATAAGTAACTTTATTAAAATTCAGAGACTATAGAGTATATTAGTTAAAAACATAAAAAAAAAAAACAACTAAGAAAGTCCTCACTAAAAGAAAAATCTTATTGCGGTAGTTAAGAGTTCCTATTGATATAGATGTATAGTTAGATATATATTTTTCCACTTGTATTGCATTTAAGTATTAAATTATGACAACCATGATCTCTGTCTATATAGTGTGTAATTTGGAGAAAAAATGTTTATTTAATTAGCTGTTCAAAAAAAAAAATATAGTGCATGCTTATATCACTTATGAATCCGATTATTATTGTCTTGTCTGATTTCTAACCATTCTTTATTCTCATTCTTTTTTACTATTATTTGAAACAATATTTCATCAAGAAAAAGTACAAGGAATCTAGGCAACCAATCAGAATATAACAACATGATGCTTGTTTTTTTAAGATAAATCATGCTTTTGAGTACGCTTCTGTATACATGGTTAACAATTTGAACCTATAATCCTTTAGCTAAAGTGATCTATTCCTTAACCAAGTGGTTAAGGGTTTAAATCCTATATATGGTAGGTATGGTGTGATTTTAGTCGTTCAAAAAAAAGAATATGAACCTAAAAAATATGTCACATGCTCATGCAATTTACGCAGTAGAAAACAGGATTTTATGAAAAGCAACATGATTTTATGAAAGGCAGCTAAAATAGTGATTTAATTTTTTGTGCCACATTTCATATTTTAAAATATTGTTCCTTTGTATATTGCTTTGTAACTTTTGTTAAGGGTCAAGAATGATGGTATTGTTGAAATTAGGTATGTGAATGAATGTCTCAAGTTGTTAAAACTCCTTGTCCCACATCGGTGGGATGAAGAATAGGAGAGTGGTATATAATAAGGAGTGTAAGGAAGATGATATCTTCTATACAAGTGGACACACCCAGTGGCAAGCCTGAGGGCCCGAACACGCCCGAGACCGGGCGTAATGTGGCGTTTTGATGGTGCACTTCGCACACTCGCATCACCGCGAGCCGCTTGAGAGCCGCCTTTAGATTTTTTAACTGAGGTAACTGTTGAAGTGACGAATGCACTTATCTGCAATAATGGCCATTATCGAAGTGCTGCACTTATCTCTACATTATTAAAGTGCTGCACTTATTATCTACCTAAATTCTGCATTATCTCTTCAGTGCTGCACTATCTGCATTATTTGATGCACTATCTCAATTATGAAGCCTATAAAAGGAGTGCATTCGTTTCAGTTATAAGACACTCGAGTTACCAGCATACACCAACAACAGGAATTAGCAATCTCTTTGCAACTTATGCCAGTTTCGTTTCAGGCAAGTGTTCAAGTCCGGCAGTGCGCTGTTGCTGCTTTGAACCGGCGTACCCTGGGAACAGACCGCGAATCTGTTTAAGGGAATTGTGTCAAACACAAGCCCGGTTCACTGTTATTGTATTAATACGTTATTTGTTTCTGTTTTCTTGTTTATATTCCCAGTTTTACCGTTTTACGAGATAAGCTATCTGTAATAATTCTATTTCAGTAGCAGTTTTGTAACAGGTTTCTTCAAAGTTTATGAGAGGGCCATTTAGGTAATTCCCCATGTGTTCGTATACTAGAGTGATATGCTCAAGAACTTTGATATATTGACCATCAGAGGAAAGTACAACATTAGACTTGATGAGATGGTACAAGCACTAATACAGTGATCACATAAAAGGGATCAATATCATGATTTGCAATACTTGATCAAATTATTATAATGTGTATTTCATGATGACCATTCCATCATGTGTCAATGGATTAGTGGTTTTCAAAGGAAGCTTCTAATACTTGGGTAAATCTATATATAAAGAATTTTAATGTGTTAGTGCTAATTAAGACAATTATACAAAGATCAAGCCATCCAGTCAAACTCGAAATCATATTAAAGGACGTAATTTGCAAAGTTATTGAGGGTTAGGGTGAAAGGTTGAAGGTCTAAGGAGCAAGGGCGTCAGGTTACGAGATATAAGGAAATAATATAAGCAAATGTGTAGTAGTTGGTGAAAGGTGGAAGAGGGTTCCTATCTGGTGCGATCTTTTCGAGTTTTTGGTCTTGTGGTTTCGGAAGTGGCTAGTAGATGTTACATGTGGATTATTACTTTTATTTTTGTATTGTTTCCATATGTTTTGTTTGCCTAGTTCCTTTCTATGTGTTGCAGTTGGTTTTAGGGGTGAGCAAGTTTAGATCCGGACCAAAAATAACCGAGAATCGAACTGAAAATATACCCAACCCGAACCCAAGTACCTAGGTATTTAGATCGGTTCCATTTTTTCATATAAAATAGGGTCGGGTCGTCGGTTCTCGGTTCTTTTTATGGTGAAACCCGACTTGGACCTATGGATCGGAACCGACCCTATATTTAGGGTAGTGAATCGGTTCTGTATTTTATGTTTGATCGATTCTCGGGTCGGGTCGGGTAATGGTCGGGTCGGGTTGGGTTTTTCCTTTTGCTCACCCCTAGTTGGTTTTAGTCCAGGTTCTTCATAGTTTTGTTTCCGTTCTTGTAATTGTTTTGTTTATTTTCGATTAAATGCTTGCTATTCGTTTTCTTTATAATTTAACAATTTAAAAACTACATTTTAAGATAATGTTCAGAATGGTGTAAAAGTGATTTACAAGCTTACCGAGTCAATTAAAAAGCTATTTAGTAAAAAAAAATAGTAGCAGTTTTTTATTTATATATTGTTAACTTTTAACACATTTGTGCTGTAATAAAAATTAAAATTAACACATTAGTGTTGTAATAAAAATTAAAACTAAAACAGTTAAGATTATATAAAAGTAACAGATAATAGTAGCCAAGAAAATACAAGGAAAAAAAAAAAGAATATCTAGATTACTTAATGACCTCGAAGATTTTTTTTTTCTTTTTTCAATAGATCCACCCATGAATGAATTGCTGAATGTTGACATCCCAACTCAACTTTTTTTAATAAATTATCAACAGTGAAAAGTGTGTCTCACTTTATAAATAATGCGACGACACGACTACGAGAGATATAAAGTTCTTTCACTATATTATAATTGTTATTATTTTAATATTATTTATTATTATTATATGTTAGTTTTTTTTTTTAATTATCATTTTTATTTCATTCCAATCATCAGGGCAAATTACATAAGGATAGCAGGTAGACGAGCAACAAACTGCGCCGCAATCCCTTTCTGAATAGAAAACCCTAATCTACTAAAAACAAAGCCCCGCTCCCGAGGGGTCGAAAAGTTACTATGGACCACACGTTGAACTCTAGACAAGAACCGAACTGCCTCCGGCGCCAAGGAGCCGAACGTGTCAAACGCCAAGGGGACAAAGGCATGCTGATTATCCTCACAAGCTTTCGCGTGCTTTTCCACCTTCTTTGACTCTGCTTTCAGTGCCGCTTGCCCCGCCACAAACCCATTTTCCCGGAACCCGGCTAGTGGGGATACACCTGTGAGATCGACACAAGCATGTTTCCCGCCCTCCCAACCAAAAACTAGCACGTCAGCTGGGCGTAGGGTGGATCTCCCCTCCGACGGGTCTGTAAGAAAATTAACCGGTGCCTCTTTCTTCGCCGAGATCCCTGCTCGTCTGAGAATATCCATTAACGTGTCTCGCACAAAGTCATGGCGATACTTAAACCCCGGCAACTCTCTACAGTGTAACGCATGCTCCCCATATTTATTCAGGCATGCTTTGCGGCAGACTGGGCAAGTTTCATCATTCGGGAATATGGGGATCATCAAACGGTACTTAAGGATTGACCGGTACTCCACCGCTGACATACGTTGACCCAAACCTTCAATAGGAATAACAGTTAAGAAATCCTGAGCGTGAGGCCTCTGTAGGCATTCAATGACGCCTTTCTGGCGGGGTGACAAATGGAAATCTTCTCCCAAACTTTGTGCGATTCGACAACAAAGGGCATTCGCCAAAGTTTTCTGTAGCTTTTTGGGGGCGGTGTCCTTGTTAGAGAAACCGCCGAGATCAAAGTCAGGTAGAGATTCATGCAAGCGTTCCAAGGCGCTGGCATAATCCGGATAAGTGTTAGCAACCCCACTGTTACGTAAGATGTGGTCCTGCAACTCCCAAGATTGAGACCTGGAAGCCACAAAGGCAGCCACATCCCGGGCCGAGAGAAGGCCCAACCCACCAAGCCTCATTGGCAAGGTCACGATTCGCCACTGTAGATCACCAAAAATAGGACCCCCACATACGACAATATCTTCTATTGCCTCCCGAAGACCTTTATCAAAAGATGTCTTCTAGATTAGTTGAATAATATATATATGATATTAAATGTCAATTTACATAACGATGATTAGTAATTTTATTTTTAAAATAATGTATAGTTTTTCTAATATTTTATTATTTTAACTAGTTTAGAATCCCATTTATTACACGGGTTGAATAAATGTAATTTTATATATATTAAATAATAAAAACTTATATCTTTATGAACCTTATATATTGTATGGGTTAAATAAATGTAATTTTATATATCAAATAATAAAAAAGTTATATCTTTAAAAACCATGTGTATTACATAGATTAAATAAATGTAATTTTGTATACTAAATACTAAAAACGTCGTATTTAAAAAAAACCGTGTATAATCGGGTTGAATAAATCTACCAAATAATAAAAAAATTACATCCTTAAAAACCTCGTATATTACACGTGTTGAATAGATATAAAAAAGAGTTATATCTTTAAAAACCATGTGTATTACACAGATTAAATAAATGTATTTTTGTATATTAAATACTAAAAACGTCGCATCTTTAAAAAACTCATGTATAGTCGGGTTGAAAAATCTACCAAATAATAAAAAAAATTATATCCTAAATAAATGTAATTTTGTATATTAAATACTAAAAATGTCATATCTTTAAAAAAAACCGTGTACAGTCGGGTTGAAAAATCTACCAAATAATAAAAAAAATTATATCCTTAAAAACTCGCGTTTTACTCGAGTTGAATAAACATAATTTTGTATACCAAATAATAAAAAAAAGTTATGTTTTTAATAAATTAGGATAACTTTTAATATTAATTTATTATTTATATATTTAATATAAGATAAGTAGATAAGAGAGGTATTTGTTTTAAAAATATATTAAATTAACAATTTAGATTTGAGGATAATATTTTATTAAAATATGATAATAATTAATATTAATTTATTTAGATAAATATAAATTTAAGGATACCTCCAACGAATTACACGTGTCCAAAAGTTGGTTTTTTTTATTAGACTGTCCGCAATGCAACAGGCTGCATTTACTACATGCATCCTAGTCATCACTGTCACATCGCTTTTAACTCATTCTTCCCACATGCATTCTCTCTCCTCTTTTTAACTCCAACTCATCCTTCCCACATGCATCCTCTCTCTTCCACATCACCATTTCGTTTTCTATTTTTCTTTAAAAACATTTAATTTGTAATCTTAAAAAATATTTAATAAATAATTGTAAAAATATATTTAAATAATATAAAATAAAAAAGAAGCTAAAAATAAATAAAAATTAAACTTGCATTACATAAAAAAGAAAATACATTTTCCTAAAAAATAAAATACAAATACTCAAATTAAACTAGAACTTAATTTAAAAATGAAAACAAAGTTAAAAAAAAACAAATCTAATCTTCATCAACTTGATTAGCTTGCTTAAGATTCCAAAGATGTCTTGGATCCATTTTGAGAGTGTGATGTTGGAAAAATTTGAGAGTTTGTAAGATTTTGAGGGTAAAAAATGAGTTAAATAGAGGAAAAAAACTAGCCGTTTTTTTTTTTTTTTTTTTGAAATATATCTATTACAAAAAAAAAACTTTAAAAAAGTGCCATTTGGCAGATTTTTGGAATAAAAAAAATGTGGTTTTAATATTGAAATGTTCCACTATCTCTTGCATGGCCCCACCACTCTTGCATTTGGATGCACTTGGCTACATACGTGCATGCTCCATGGCTCTCCACTCCAATGCATCCTTCCAACATGCCTTTTCCACATCATCAAATGCATCTCCACCAAAGTAAGCATTGGAGGTAGTCTTATAGTAGTTAGATATTATAATACATTATTATTATATTTACTTTTAATATATTTCATTTTTTTTATTTTTACAATCATTTTTCTTTTTATCATTTATTTTTTATTTTTTATAATTCTTTTTTCTTTTTTTAAATGATATTACCTTTATCAATTTTTACAATCATATTCCTTTTTGTCATTTACTTTTTGTTTTTTATAATTCTTTTTTTAAATGATATTACCTTTATCAATTTTTACAATCATATTCCTTTTTGTCATTTACTTTTTGTTTTTTATAATTCTTTTTTCTTTTTTTAAATGATGTTACTTTTATCAATTAATTTGATATTTCTTTATTAACTTTTGTTCATTAATTAAAGAGTAAATTTCTATTTTCGTCCCTGAGGTTTGTCAATTTTAACTAGTTTAGTCCAAAAATCTAATTTATAACAAAACCATCCCTAAGGTTTGCATTTCTTAACGCTTTTCATCCCTAAGGTTTACATTTATTAACGTTTTTCATCCCTAAGGTTTGCATTTCTTAACGCTTTTCATCCCTAAGAATTAAATGAAAAAACACCCTTAGGGATGAAAAGCGTTAAGAAATTAAAACTTCAGGGCTGGATTTGTTATAAATTAGATTTTTGGACTAAACTAGTTAAAATTGACAAACCTCAGGGACGAAAACAGAAATTTACTCTTAATTAAATTAAAACTTAAGTACATGGTTTTGTTTATTTCCCCTATGGAGATTCCGATACAAGTATTGTTAAAAATGAAATTGTATTTAAACTAGAGTATTTATTTGGTATAGTTTTACAGTACGATGATAAACTAAACCGATTCTAATGTTTGGCTATCGAAATAACATGTTTCATTTTCAAATATCGTTTGTTTAACATTATCACTTGCGTCGTTTTGCCGCGACGCGCAACGCCAATAAAACCTAGTATCATATTAATGTTGTTTAAAGAGTTGAAATTTATTTTCTAGAAACCAGGATATAAGCATGATTGTATAAATTGGATCTAGTTAAAAGATCTATACATATGAAGATGATACTGAGTTTTGTGTATGGTTGTTAAACAATGAGTTTAGGTTTTGATTGGTGCATTTTAAATACACCTTATTTTAAAAGTAGTAATTATATTATAAATATATTGTTTTCAGTATAAAACATATTAGTTAGTAGGTTTTTGTATTTAGTAGGTTACGGTGAAAATAAGCTTAGAAAATGAATTTATATAATGTTAATTTATAAGATTTCGAAGCATTGTTGGTTGTACCTTGTGCTTTGTTGCTTTTACTTGCTTTGGGTGTTTGTTTGTCTTGTGTTTTTGTTTGTACATTTTGAGTCGGTGAGGGATTTAAAAGTTTGCCCCCACACTGTTTCTTATCCTTTACGCGTGCCCCGTCTCTCTCTCTCTCTCTACACGTCTCTCTCTCTCTCTCTCTGTTCTACACTATGGCTACTTGAGTTGACTTTCTCCGGCGACTTTCCAGCTACTTTAAGTAAGTGCTTTGTTTGTCTGTTTACGTATGTTGTTCGATCGACTTGCGTATTGGGTCTTATTGTTTGAACGGTATCTTTTAGTGGGTTTGTGTTACTTATGTACGTCATTTGGCCAACGACGGTGAGTATTTGTTTCCAATATCGGCGTATGTTGTTTGATCATTGGTGATTTTGTGTATACGTCTTTCTGACTTTTGGTTTGTTAGGTTTGTTTCTTATTGATGTTATCAGAGCTTTTACGTCACGACATGCTTATTGTTAACTTTGTCTGTAAGGAAGACGTATTTTAGGGTTTCTACAGTCACCTGATATTTTGGGTTTACTGATTGCATTTGATGGTTTGTATCCGATGTTGACTTCGATGATGATTTGTTGGGTTCTATGTGTTCTAACATGCAATCACATGGTTGTAGGTGTTCAGAAGTTGTTGGATTTTGTGCTTTTGACGTTGCTTTGACGATGATGATTACTATTTAGTTTGCGGAGACTGTTTAGATTGTTCAGTTGGTTTTATGATGCTTACCAATTGCCTTTGACGGTTCATAAATTTAAAATCACTATTCATGTTCATTCGTCAACTATATATATTAAGAAACATCAAATTAATTGATAATGGAAATATGATTTAAAAAATGATTTATTGGAAAAAATATAAAAGGAATATGGTTTCGAAAAAGGAAAAAATAAAATAATTTATATTGAAACTTATATCGAAACATCTAGGGGAAAAATAAGCATACTTAAGTTTTTTTTTTTAAATTAGCGTATGAAAGTTATTAAAGAAATATCAAATTAATTGATTAAGGCAATATCTTTTGAAAAACAGAAAAAAGAATTATGAAAAATAAAAAGTAAATGATAAAAGAAAATATCGTTAGAAAAAAAAAATATGTTAAAAGTAAATATAATAATAAAGTAGTATAATATTAAAATAATAAAATATTAAAAAAACTATATATTATTATAAATTTAAAGTTACTATTCATCATTGCTCAATAACAATATATATATATATCTATATATGTAGGGCCAGGATTTAGAGAAAACGGTGAAAAGTGTGAGAACGGTGAGAACGCTTATGGGTCGTCCGATCAAAACAATCCATGGACTAGATTGCGCGGTGGCGTTTTCGTAAATAACATCAATTATATTATGTGGGACGCGCTTCATTAAGGGTAAAAGGGTCTTTTACCGCTCATATTCAAAACGCCATCAAATGATAAACGCCATTCAAAAAAAATAAAATGCCATTAAAAACAAAACGCCAAAAATTAGTCATAAAACGCATTGGATATTACAGGAAGATGAAACAACACAGAAACTGAATTTCAGTTATTAACATTTATTAGAAGAAAATTCCCTCCTAAATTACGCGCCAAAAACATCATTATATAAACGAGGTAAAACATAGCTTCCATAATCACTTCAATCTATCCAATTCTGCAAAAAACATCTTTAACCAAAAACGCCAACTTAAACAAAATGCCAAAAATGGGAACAATCGTTTCTTGGAGATACACTCTGGGGATCAGGCGATACGTCCTCCGTTTTGACAACAGAAGGAGGGTGTATGTTAAGACGGTCAGGGAAATTCTGAAGATGGAAGAAGAGATACGGAGGGCAATCTTATCCCTTGGCATCGCTCTAGAGAACGAATGCCATGAAACACATATGCTTATGAAAGCATTAATCAGGAAATTTGGACCAATCAAAGCAGATGTGAAGTCGGACCCTGTCCTGACATCATGGCATTTGGATGATGAAACAGACATGGTGATCGTTACATGCGACAGCGGAGAGCAGAAAGTCTACTGGCTAGAAAAAATCATGAAAAAGCAGCGTATGGGTTTCATGGAAGAATTGCATAACGCCACTTGTACCAACACAGAAATAGATTTAAAATTGGAGTTAATGCAAGACATGTTCAAGTGGAGGCTTCAAAATCTTCAGGAACAAGAAGCTGATGAAGGTGAAGGTGATGACATGGATGAAGATCCAGATGAAGACTCCGAGGAGGAAGAAGATGACGCACGTAATGGTTACTTTTCGGATAAAGTACCTTATGACGAAGGCTTTTCACTTTTTTTCCTCTTTTTTTTCTTCTGCGTAATCTTCTTTTTTTTTAAGATAATTAAATGATATATTTCTCTCTTTATTAGAAAAACGCCAAAAAAAAATACTAAAAATGGTTACTCCTTACAAAACGCCAAAAATAACAAAAAATGATTTTCCTGCTTAATATTTTATTTACTCCGTTATTGTATTTTGTCATCTTGGTCTACATAACGCCATTTAAAAAAAACTCCAAACTTAGAAGATGGGATGTCTATCACCAATAAAACTGATAAAAGCTTATCAACACAGTAAATACACAAACAGTAACTGAAAAGACAGTTTGTGACAACAGTCAAATTTGCATACATCCGTGCAATTATTAAATAATGATTAGTGCTTAATGAATGTGCTAAATTGCAATTAATTACTTGAATTGCTTCTGATTATTACCATATACATACATGTGCATCATATATTGCTTAATGTCATGTCATTATTGCATAAGAACTTTATTGACTCAAATGATGCACGAAACATAGTTAGCACAGTTATCCGCAAATCAGAAAAATGCTGACAGAGTTCAGTAGATAGACAGACATTGTATTGAGACACAGAATGAGCCAGAAACCAAGTATTACACTAGTATAGTGTGTAGGAAAGTGGGGATCACAAAAATGCCTCCCTAGTGATAGTTTAAGTGCCAGAAAGTGCCTAAAACTCACATAAACTGCAGAATTTTGCATAAAATCAGCAAAATCAGCATTTAAACACACTAATGCTATGCAGAAATATGGTTAAATGGTCCTGAATGCTTTCATAAGTGTCGGGAATCAAAAGTGTCACAAAAGGGTACATAAGGCACACTAAACTGTATAGTTTAGCACCTTAACGAACCGGTAACCAACCGAACAACCGGACACAACCCGAAAAACCAAATTTTCGTTAGAAGCAATGTTTTAACATTCCTAAGCTAGTTATGGTCCCCGAACATCATAACACACTAAATAAATATCTAGTAACTAAACCCCTAACTAGATACTTGAAATCCAAACATAAACTAACTAATTGGTTGGAAACCTAGTCTAGACCCCCCCTATTGGCGGATTATAGTGGCCCCCACATGAAGTAGGGGTGATTGGCACTCTTACCCCCCTAAGGAAATAATTGCAATTTTACCCCCCACTGTTAACTCTTATGTCGCAACATTACCCCCTAAGCTCAGTCAAAGGTAGTTTGACCCTTATATGTAAGGGTATTTTGGTAATCTTACCCTATATTTATTATTATTATTATTATTATTATTATTATTATTATTATTATTATTATTATTGTTATTATATATATAGTTCTTGCTACCATCATCAGAGATAAAGATGGGTTTATCATCATCAGAGTTCTTGCCCAGGCACCACCATGTCGCCGCCATTCACCACCACAACCACCGCAACCGCCGCCGCCACACAACCACCACCACAACCACCGCAACTGCCGCCGCCACACAACCACCACCACAACCACCGCATGACCGGAGACGGAGATGGATCTGATTAATTTATCAACAGCGTGCACATCCCCGGAGTTGGAGAGGATGACCGCAACTGTCACCGGAGAGGATGAACAAACAAACAAGTGAGATGTCAGATCTGATCTGATTAATTTACAACCTCATCCCACTCCGACCATTTCGATCTGACATCAAATCTCCGGCAACCTCATCCCACTCCGACAGCTCGGGAATCAGAGGTTTGACTTGCTTTGACCAACGTTTCAGTTACATTTTATATTTTCTTGCTTTTTTCTCATTGCATAGCGAAAACTGTTTAGGCTGAAGCAATCAGGAAGATACTTGGTCAAGATTCAAGTCGGAAGAAACGAGAAGACAAACTAAAGAAGCGCCAGGAAGAGTTGGCTCAGGTATGTGTCACCCTCTGATTCTTGATAGAATATTTTAACAGAAACTATTTTGTTTTAAGTTAAATAGATTTGTGCTGATCCCACATTGATTCTTAATTTCAAGTTGCAATTTGATTTCTTTAATGTTATAACCTGAACAAAAAAAGGTAAAGAATCATGGGTTTTGTTTCTTGATTCTTAATTTCAAGTGGGTAGTGATTATAACTGTTATTTTGATGTTAAAAATATGTTTTTTAGTTATTTGAACTGATACCCAGATGTTGTTTGTCTACTGATAACTAAGTTGCAGTTTGATTTCTTTAATAATGCCCGCCTGTTTGTAATTTTGTTGTTATAAATCCAATTTTGTAATTTCTACCACAAATTGAGATGAATCACTGGTTGCAGGTGTTAATTGAAGGGTGGTGTAGGGGTGGTAGTGATCGTGGTGGTTTGGCTATATGTATGTGGATGAAGATGGCAGTGGTGGTTGTGGTGGTGAATGGCGGTGGCAGTGGTGGTTGAGGGTGGTGGCTGGAGGTGGCAGTGGTGTTTGTGGTGGTGAATGGCGGTGGCTGTGGTGGCAGGGGGTAATATTACAGAGTAAACAAAACACAGGGGGTAAAATAAAAGGGTAAAATGGTCATTTCACCACCAAGTCAACAGATCAGTCAACAAAATTGAGCTTAGGGGGTAATGTTGCGACATAAGAGTTAACACTGGGGGGTAAAATTGCAATTATTTCCTTAGGGGGGTAAGAGTGCCAATCACCCCTAACCTCAGGGGGTAAAATTGCAGTTTACTCTTTTATTTGCTTATTAAAATGGATTATGTTTCACTTTATTCAACATAAAAACCATAGGAAATTGAGTGTTGAGAGGATTTATAAAGAGTGAATTACAAGGATTGTCCTTTATCTTTATACCCATTTGCAAGCGCTGTCCTTTATGTTTAAAATTGACGAGTTTTGTCCTTTATGTTTTCAAATCATACACGTTTTGTCCTTTAGCCCTAACCCAGTTAGATTTTTCTGTCAAATATGGTCATGTGCAATGCACATAAGGGTAAAATTGTCTTTTCACCCTATTCTTTAAAAATACATAAAAAAGAAAAAAATATTATATATCATAACAAAACCATCTTCTTCCCCAAATCAATCCAATTTCAAAACCCTAATTTCTTTTCAACAACCTACAACAATTCTCTATCATTAACTATACAAACACACATACATATATATGATAAACCTCTATCTCTATCACAAGTCACAACACACTATCAGTCTAACTACGGTACCACCACCGCCACCACCTCCACGCAGCCCACACCGTCTGTTACCACCACTAAAACCCGCCACCAACACCCGCCCCCGGGCCACCACCTTCACATATTTGTTTAGAGGAGGCATAGAATTATTTTTTTCCATATATATCGGCAACAGGGGACATAAAGAAAAATATCATATATTGAACCTTGGATTCTACGCATACATCAGAAAATAGGGGATTGGCTATTATAAATTATTAGAGGAGGGCAGGTTGGACGCACGAAGACATTATTTTAGGAGGAGGCGCTGCTAGACAAAAAGGAATCTAATTCCAAGAAGATATAAAGGGCTGCAACATCGAACAGAAGGAGATCAGACGCACGTATCATACTCAGACGAATTTAGATTTTTTATTCGGTTATGGTAGGGTGTGTTTGTATAGATAATTATAGAGAATTGTTGCAGGTTGTAGAAGAGAAATTAGGGTTTTGAAATGGGATTGATTTGGGGAAGAAGAGGGTTTTGTTATGATATATAATATAATTTTTTTCTTTTTTATGTATTTTTAAAGAATAGGGTGAAAAGACAATTTTACCCTCATGTGCATTGCACATGACCAGATTTGAAAGAAAAATCTAACTGGGTTAGGGCTAAAGGACAAAACGTGTATGATTTGAAAACATAAAGGACAAAACTCGTCAATTTTAAACATAAAGGACAGCGCCTGCAAATGGGTATAAAGATAAAGGACAATACTTGTAATTCACTCGATTTATAAATTAACCTTTGGAGCTTTCACTTATCATTCTCAAACAACACCACACTTGATCACCTCCTTCCCCTCTCCCTCATTCTCGTCCGTGAGCCACCACCTCATCTTTCACAAGACATTGTTTTACAAACAACTTATTTTATACAACTCATTTTACTTGGTTATTCATTTAACCATGTATTATTCTTTTATGTATACATATCATCTGATCTTATCGCTTTTTAAATGATTTACAAAACAAAACAATTTACAAGGTTCATGACTAAATTTTATTAAACATTTTTCTTAAACTTAAGTCATGAATCCTATTTTCACAAAACCTATGTATCTCACAGGCATTTTTATGCTGACGTACCTATTTTCACATGTGTTTTCAGGAGCTTTTGCGTAGGATGATGATCGTGACACTAGGGCGGACCTGTGCCTTAGAGACTAAAAATAAAGATAGAACTAGTTTAATTATGTTCTGAACTCTTTATTTCCTATTTTGAGACAATGTAACACTCTTGTTTGATAAATAAAATATAACTTTGTATGCCATGGTTGTGAAACAATTAATTCTGTTTCAACACTCCCCGACGTTTCCGCCACGTTTTGTTGTCCTACGTGGTCGGGGTGTGACAGAAGAGTTGGTATCAGAGCCAATGGTTATAGGGAATTAGGTTATTAGTAATGCTTTGACCTAGACTATAACCTTTCTAGGACCCTGATGTGTGAATTTATGGTCTAATAAAAGCTAACTAAATTTAACCTAATCTAGACACCCTAGTTTTAAATTTATAAACTAAGACTATCCTAATGCTAGACCACTGACAGGCAAGTGTACCTGTCGTACGTAGTAAAGCCTAATGAAGTCCGAGTATCGAACCCACGAGACACTAGCGACGCTAACTAGACTCTGACTCAACTAATTACTTAATTGGTTTATTTGATTTGATTGGATTGGATTTTAAGTGTTTTAATTTACTAATTAAATAATATTAACTTAGACAAGACTACCTAGACGCAGGCTGAAGGCTACTAAGGTGAAATTAAGGATGATAGGAAAGTAGGTTACCTAGGCGAGAATCCCTAGACTCATGAATAAAATCTTAACCTTGGTTTCGAATAAAGACTCTGTCTAACCCGATAAACCCCCGGAAGGTAAACCGAACCCAACAGTACGACGAGTGATGAAATGCTAAAATGGACTGACTCGATTTATCGACCACCAAATCCCACAACTATCATGTATAAAGCAATTTATTTACTAAAACCCTCAAATTATGAAGCAGAAATAACTAAGAACACCGAGACCCTAGGAAACTCTAGACGCGAATAAACAGATGAACCCGAGTTATCGGCCACCCATACTGCCAAACAACGCCCAGCTAATAACCTAGCAATTCTAGATTAGATTTCTCACCTCTAGAAGAGATTGCACGTTTTAATTAATTGGTTTTAATAATTATTAAACTTGAATTAGATTTCTCACCTTCAAGGTCTAGACCGAAAGATTACAACCTAGACTGACTCCCGGCTCTAAAGTATATTTCTAAGTATCTAGAGCAATGGAACCAACAAATATATTATTAAGCCAATCAACACCAACACACAAATAATTAGAATCGGGTTCAAAAATTATAACTTTTAAATCATCACATTTATTCAAAACCAAAAATTATTCATTCAAACAAATCGTCTAGTTCATCAACCCTAGGCAACCATAAAAGGTTTAGCCAATAATCATAACTATTAAAAAGAAGCAAGTCTCAAATAAATAACAAATCATGTTCATTGGTTCAAATAACATAAAGTAAATTAAAACCAAAACACTAACTCGTTGTGAACCCGGACTTGAATCTTTGTCATCGCTTTGAATCATTGAACCAATCTTTTTTTTTCTTTCTCATCGAACCTCTTGTTTGTTGCCTGCTATCTTTCTTTTCTGTCCGTCGAACTCCCTTTTCAAAAGCTTCTCCCTCTAAAATATATATATCCTCCCCCTTTTATTTTGTGTTGCCGTCAAAGATGATGAATTTATTAGGTTTAGATTATTATAATAATATAACATATGTGAATGCTTTAAAGGCCATGGCCCATAAGTCATGTAACATACATATGTGAATGCCTTTAATTCTTGCACAAGATTCTTTAGATTTTGGACCAAATATAGAAATTGTCTACGTGCGTCCTTATCTTCTTATATTGCGATCCCACCACTTCAAAATTAATATCACAGTAGCTTTTAATATAATTTGGTCACCTCCAATTAATATCAATATATATATATGTGTCAGCATCTTTATAGAATAGGCTTGTAATAATAGATGCCAGCCTTTTCTTTGATATATTTTAGCAGCCCAAACTTCATGCGGCAGAAAATGGCACCAATTTTACTTTGATCTCTGGTGGTCTACTCTACTCAAGTGGCTAGTTATTTATTTATTATTCTTTTCCACTCCATTTGCACCAGGACCTGCCAAAACACAAAATGATATAAAATACAACTGTATAAAGACTAAAAATGACTCAAAAACTATGAAAATAAAATACAAAATACACGGGTAAATGACGGCGTTTTTCAACACATCAGACCCCAACACAAGTTGTCTTGTGTTTAGATTTTAAAACATACACTTCACCTATCCTTAGGTGATAACCACAACGGGAACATCAAGTTCGAATCTGCTTTGAAAATTAATCATCTGTTTTTGAATGATTGATTACTAGGTTTTGAACCCTCTATTGTAAGGTTTTGAACCCTCTGTTATATGGTTTTGAACCCCTTTGAGTTTTCAAAATTTCGTCAAGGTTTTGGGTTTTAAATAATGTGAAAACGTGCAAACTGGAAGAGTGAATGCCTGTACCCTGGGTTTTCAGTCTAAGTGTTGGTGCACACATCTGTCGACTTCGTCTTTTATCGAGTCTCGGGTTAGTTGCAGTTTTGAACAAGCATGAGGTCATCATTACTGATGATGACATCACATAGATGACATCATTATGAGCATCATCACATGGAATACAAGTGAAAACATCAAATGCACATGAAACAAGAATTGGATGTTTGACCGTTTGAAGCCTATCATTTAAAAAGATGTCCGTTTGAGGTTGTAACCGTTTGAGAGGTGACCGTTTGAAGGATGCATGTCACCTTCAAATGGACAGGGTCTTGTCCTATATATATCCTTCAAACTGTCATCATTTGTAACTTTCAGAAACTTTCCGGCCAGAGCAACGAAGTGCTGCCGAAGTGTTGTCAGGTTGTAAAACGTTATAGAATCAATAATACAACAGTTTTAAGCGTGAATCTAGCTGAATTGAACTCTACACGTCTGTTTCCGCCTTTCGTTTAGAGATAAACTCTTCTGATCGACTCATTCGGGTCAGAAAACGATCTTACAAGTGGTATCAGAGCTCAGGAGGAAGAGTTCTTACCGTTTAGCTCGTTTTCGCTAGCAAATTCTGATTTTCTACACCTTCTTTCACAAAATTGATACTTTTCACGGTTAAAATCGGCTAAAACTTTCACAATGTGTGCGTAATTGTGTTTTAACAAACCCTTGAGAATATCATATCAAAACTCGAAGTAAAACTGGTAAAAATGGCTTGAAAGTAGGTGACCGTTTGAACGAAGTTTGACTGACCGTTTGAAATCTGCACCCTACAGTTTGAACCTGGCCTGACCGTTTGAAATCTGCACCCTACAGTTTGAAACTGACATGACCGTTTGAAACTGGTCTGACCGTTTGAAAGTTACACCTTACCGTTTGAAACTGGACATAACCGTTTGAAACATAACTTCCGTTTGATAATGGTTCAGCATTTCATGTGATACGTGTCTTAATCTAATCAAATGTCATCATTGGGTTTGAATTAAAATCGGTTGCATGTGATTGATGATAAGCTCAAAGTATCGGTTCTATCAAAGTATTCAAGAAAGTGTTTGTCAGAATACATGTGATTGAATTAATTTTGTTTTTGGTATTCGATATAAGTGTGGTAAAGCCAGAGGAGCCAAGAGGAGCAAATGATCCTTTTGGAAAAGATGATTATTATAAGAAGTCTATATATCAACAAATTACTCATCAACCGCATCAACAAAAAGATTCAACAACTGCTCATGGGAAAATGATTGAAGACGCAAACAAGAAAGCTTATTATGGTATCATTGATCAAGATGATGAGAAAATGGCTCCAGGATTCAGCTGAGATTAGTTTGTGGATGAGAATGGAGAGTTTAAAGCTTTCATTGCTCATATTGTGCAAAAGCCAGAGTTGATGAAAGAATGGATGGCTGTATTATCTGATGAGAAAAGTGAAGATGAAGAATCTGTTTCTTCTAAAAACAGTTCAACAGATACTAGTGATGATGATGAAGAAGTTGAACAGATAAACATTGGAAAATCTCATTTATCTTCTGATAGTTTTGAATTTTATTTTGCAGATAAATTGAAGAAACTCAAAGAGAGAAAAGCTGCAAAAGAATTGAAGAAAGTCAAAGTAATTGAGAAGATAGTGGAAGTGGAAAAGATAGTTGAAGTTGAAAAGATTGTGGAAGTCGAGAAGATTGTTGAAGTTATGAAACCATGTCTCACATGTTTGGAATTTTGCAAACAGTGTGAAGTAAAAGATGAGAGGTTTAGTGAATCAGAAAAGATGAAAGAAAAGTTGTTGTTTGATGTGAAAATTTTGAAAGAGTCATATGATGTATTGAACAGAACTGTGAATAGTCTGGAAAAGACTAACTCTAAAAGAGAGAAAGCTTTGAAGATGTTGAATGCTACCATGATGTCAAAGCAGAAAGAGATAAATTTTTACATTGAAGAATGTGCAAAATGGAAGAAAGAGTTAGAAACTGAGAAAGCTGAGAATGAAAGAATCAGAAGATTGCTGCGAAGTTATACAAGTTGTGATTACATAATTGATATAATTTATCCAACGGTTGAAGGTTTTGAGGCATTAAAAGACGAATAACCAAAGAAGAAAAAGGATACTGGTAAGAAACAGAGTGTCTGTTATAACAAGTGTCCACCTCCAATTTGGGAAGGATATTCGCCTAGAAAACCGAATGAGGAACAAGTCCAAAAGGCAGTTAATCTAAAGTTAGAGTCCGAGTTAACCGATGTATTACCAGCCAACATTGATGTCACGTTCACAGCGTCCGACACAGATCATGAGTCCGAATTAATAAAAAGAATGGTCGATCAGGTGTTGGATAGGGATGAGGAGTCAGAGTTAAAATCCGAGTCTGAAAGTTCATGTCAGTCTGTCGGAAGTTCGAGTTCGTCCGAAAAGAGTTCAAAGTCATCGGGAAAACGGGTGTATAGTAAAGAATTTTTGTTGTCAAAATCTAATTTGAATGATGAAACATTTGAAGTTGCATATACTTTGAATGATTCTGACAAATTATATATTGATAAAGAATTTCCAATAAGAAGTGTTCGATTTGAAATGATCAAAAAGGTTTTCAAAATGACAGAAATTAATATTTCTGAAATAAAAGATTTAAATCTTACTGAAAAACCTAAAAAATACACTTCAAGATTTCAACAACGGTTAAACAAGAAAATGGGTTACAATTATGGTTCGGAATTTCGAAAGAAACCAAACCATAATAGTAAGTTCAAAAAGAAAGGTCTTGGTTTTATTCCACCTGAAAACTATAAAAATGAAAAATATGTTCGAGATTTTAAATCAAAAATGACATATGTTGCAGGAACTAGCCATGAAGAAGAAGCAAAGAGCTCATTCTGGAAACAGTCAAATCAGGAGTTTCTTGCTGAAAAGATGAAGTATGGAGTTTTTCAAAGGAAAGAGACAAGAACCTGTTATAAATGCAATGAAGTTGGACATATTGCATGGAACTGTCCTAAAGCTACTCAAACAAAACAGGAAGTTTCTTCAAAACTTAAAGAAAATATTGTTGATGTTGAACCTCCAACTGAAAGATTCAAAGTGTTCAAAAATTCAACATATGAAGTTGGAGAGTGTTCGAAAAGGTTTTACAAGAAGAGGGGAAATCTTGACAACCAAGGTTGGGTTGTTAAGAAATCAGAGGTAAAATCTGGCGATGAATCTGATTCCACAAAATCGGAGGAGCCAAAGTTGAGGTAAAAAGTGAAAACTCAGTGCTTCTAATGGATGATGTTCATTTTCCACCATTGAGAGTTGAGAATTTTAAATCAAAGGTTGGAAAGGTTGAGATCTCAAATCAATTTTATTCTGAAAAGAATGAATTTGATGTTGAAAAAACTTTTAATGGGAATGTAAAGAAAATTTTTGGAAAGATGGTCGATGGGAAGGTTAAAGGAGTTAAAGATTTTTACGCTACAAAGAAGGCAACTTATACCCCAACTGAATCTGAATTGAAAACACCCAAGGCTGGTCAGGCTTGGGTGGATATTTTCTTTCATTGAAAAACCTGACTTGTCGGAGATCCCAAGTTTGTAATCGTGGATCAGGAATCGGCATCTTTCTTAAAAATTGATTGTGTAAATGAATCTTAAAGTTTGTTAAATTTTACAGATTGTGAATTGCCGGAGCTTCCAGGTTAGTAAGTGTGAAGCAGGAATTGGCATCTTGATTGGTAACATGTATTTGTGTAGATGTTTATTCCTACATGTGGTTATATGTTTTGGATATACTTACAAGTGGTAAGAGGTTGATTCTGACAAAGTGATTACTCAAGGTCATTAGGTTGAACTTGATGTAATCCTGATACAAGAGATTGAATGGACAATATGATGAACCAAACCCCTAATTTTACAAGTGGTAAAATCAACAAAACTTATTTTCCAGAAAAATCATTTTGGTTAAAACAAACTTAAGTATTTTGAAATCATTATGAGAAAATAGTTTGTTGTAAGGGGGAGTTCTGATTGTTTATGCCAAGTGAATGGCGAATTGACGCAATTCGATATCGGTTGTCACTTTACTGTATAGTTTGTTTTCAAATTTCCTAAAATGTGTTTGCATTTTAGGGGGAGTAGAAAATTTCAGAATATCCAAAAACATTTGAAAATTTGAAAAAGACAAAAACATGATAAAATTAAAAATGAGTTTTGGAGTCAAAGAAGAGGAAATGATAGTACATCAGTAGACAGTTACAGTATGCTAAAAAAATGTAATGTTTAAATAGCGTTAAACAGTCTCACTGATGATATGCCGATAGGTTTTTACACATTTAGTAAGCTTTTTCGGGATATAAACTTAAATTCAAACTTGCTTGTTTCGTGGGGAACACTACTTGGATATATAGGTAACCCCTGAAATCTTGTTTGAAAGGTCCCTCTTTCTGAGATACTAGGTCTTTATGCTTAGTGATATCTGGGGTATTATCCCGGGACTTCTGATTTTGCATAAGCAATGGCCTAGTCCCCATATAATACTTTCTGCAAATGCTTTGAAATATAAGCTCGCCCTCATCAAATTGATGAAACAATAAAATTGATAATCATTGCTGTTGAAGAAAAAATCCTCTAAAGGGGACACACCAAAAGTCGAAGCCGTCATCTCTCTGCGTATATGGGAGTATCGACTTGAGCTCTCACGGCCCTCGCAATTTAACCCCTTACAAATATCATCTGTGGTATACTCACCTGTAAGACTGAATATTGGGATCTGGATACGGGAGTATATTCAAGAGGTGGGACACATGAATGAGTTTAAGTCCTTAAAACACCTAACTCATATCCTGAATCAGTTGAAATTTGTGTGAGAATTTAAGTGGATCAGTATATTGGCAATCTAAGTGAATTGTTTAATTCTTAATGTGTAACTAAGCTCAACGGTACTTGTGACTTGTCAAAAACTGATATGATCCTCTTGCACAAACTCACAAAAATAATGTCTGTAAATATTTCTTTATTGCTTTTCATTTCATTCAAAAATCCAAAAATATTTTTAGTGTGTTTTAGCATAAATTTTGAAAAATACAAAAAGATTTTTGACAACTGGTGTTGGAGAGCTAATTTTCGAAATTCCGAGTGCTAAACATGATGAACAGATGGTTTGGGAGAGTGTGTTGGTTTTAAAATTAAAATTGATATATCTTCAAGTGGTTCATCAATGATTAACATTGTAAATTCATTCTTTGATAGTATAATTCATGCAAGTGGTTCATTAGATAGTGAGATTGTTTTTACAGGTTGTCATCAGAAAATTTATTTTTGGGTAGAGAATGTGCAGGTTATTTGAGTGATAGAGAGACAGGTTTCGATACCTGAAGATTGTGTGATTTTAACATGCCAGACTGTGATCCCAGCATATCGAAAGGGGAAGTCTGAAGACATCCGAGTAGAGATTGTTCGTGGAGAGTCTGCTGGTGATGAAAAGAGAAGAGATAAAGTTTGAGGATTCTTACAACGTCAGACACTTCAAAGAGTTCGAGAGGACTGATAAAGACTGAAGATGCGAAGACTCGACACTTAAGACTCGTCAACATCTGAGGGGGAGTCTGTTGGTGCACACATCTGTCGACTTCGTCTTTTATCGAGTCTTGGGTTCGTTGCGGTTTTGAACAAGCATGAGGTCATCATTATTGATGATGACATCACATAGATGACATCATTATGAGCATCATCACATGGAATACACGTTAAAAAATCAAATGCACATGAAACAAGAATTGGATGTTTGACCATTTGAAGCCAATCATTTAAAAAGATGTCCGTTTGAGGTTGTAACCGTTTAAGAGGTGACCGTTTGAAGGGTGCATGTCACCTTCAAACGGACAGGGTCTTGTCCTATATATATCCTTCAAACTGTCATCATTTGTAACTTTCAGAAACTTTCCGGCCAGAGCAACGAAGTACTGCCGAATTGTTGTCAGGTTGTAAAACGTTATAGAATCAATAATACAACAGTTTTAAGCGTGAATCTAGCTGAATTGAACTCTACACGTCTGTTTCCGCCTTTCGTTTAGAGATAAACTCTTCTGATCGACTCATTCGGGTCAGAAAACGATCCTACACTAAGGCTAGAGTGTTCGTACAAATCCACATAATCGGACCAGTCACTCTTACCTGGGAACTCTTGGGGTGAGTGTTCACTTATAGGCTAGCATGTCTTCGCGATACATTATTTTTGACCCATTTACTTTGATTAAGTCACTGTGTGTCGTTTGTTTGCTTTGTG
The DNA here is from genome assembly GCA_030545235.1 of Helianthus tuberosus. Taxonomy (NCBI): domain Eukaryota; kingdom Viridiplantae; phylum Streptophyta; class Magnoliopsida; order Asterales; family Asteraceae; genus Helianthus; species Helianthus tuberosus. The sequence goes on along the minus strand of CM060401.1, from coordinate 70,863,184 downwards.
ATGCAGACAAATGACCACCATCTTTGCTTTTGTTTATTTTGTTTCATCTCATTCTCTTCATCCAATCACCTCACTCGTTTCCTTTCATGTTTTCCTCTTTTAGAATGCCTCCTCGACGCGAAAACCAGATAGCGACTGCCGAACTGGCAGAAATTATTGCGCAGCAGATGGCTGCTCAATTCCCAAACCTCTTTGCTCAATGGAACCAAGCCAACAACAACAACAATGCTCCGTGCAAATTCAAGGATTTTAACTCGGCTAAACCACTCATGTTTAGTGGTTCTGAGGGAGCAACTGGGCTTCTTCAATGGTTCGAGAGCACTGAGAATACTTTCCGCCACGTGCAGTGTCCTGACAATCACAAGGTCGAGTTTTCTTCGAGTGTGTTTCCGAAGAGGGCTCTCACATGGTGGAGCGGGGTTATGAGAAACCGTGGTGCAGAAGTTGCTCTAGCACAAACTTGGGCCGAACTTAAGGCCCTTATGATGAGGGAGTTTTGTCCTCATCATGAACAGCGAGCTTTGGAGAGAGAGTTCGATGACTTGAAACAAGATAGTGGTGAGCGTCGGGCGTATACTGATAGGTTTGAGGAGCTGAGTCTGCTTTGCCCAACAATGGTTACCCCACTCGACAAGGCTATCGAAAGGTACATCGATGGTCTACCTGACTCAGTACAAGACATCATTACTGGTAGTAACCCTGCCACACTCCGTCAGGCGATCGACTTAGCAGCGACATTGACTGAGTCGCAGGTTCGAAAGGGAAAGCTGCACAAAAAGGGTGACAAAGGTAAGAAGCAGTCGTCTGACAAAGAAGATAGCAAGAAAGGTCAAAACAAGAATGGAAAGAATTCTGGTTCCTCAAAGGGATCTAGGAAGCGAAAGGCTTCCCAAAACTATGCCGCTACTGCACAGGCCCAAGCTGCACCAAATCAGCCTGCGCAACCACTAGCCAAGAAGCCTTATCTTGGCAATGCACCTTTGTGCAACAGGTGTAACAGCCATCATCAACCACACCTCCAGTGTCGTCAGTGCACCAACTGCGGAAGATCTGGTCATCTTGCTGACACCTGCCGCATCCCTGCCAATCAGAATCGGGCAGTTCAGAACCCGGCTCAACAAGTTGCTTAGCCTCTTGCTCAGCAACAAGGTCAAGCTGCACGACCTCATTTTCCTCCTGGTTCGTGCTACAATTGTAGGGATCTGACCCACTATAGAAACCGATGCCCAAGGCTAGCCAACCAGAATAAGAATGCAAATCAGAATCAGGCTCAGGCTCGAGGTCGAGTTTTCAACGTGAATGCACAGGAGGCACAAGCCGACAATGAAGTGGTGAACGGTACGTTCTTTATTAATAATCAGCCTGCATCTGTTCTCTTTGATTAGGGAGCCGATAAGAGTTTTGTGTCTTTATCTTTTGAGCCATTGCTTCGCGTGTCTAGAACGAAACTAGGTAAACCTTTGACAGTAGAGGTTGCTAGTGGTGAACCCATTGTTCTTGATTCTGTTCTTCGCAACTTCCAGTTGAACCTTAACGACCATCTTTTTTCCTATTAACCTCACGCCTATGTAACTTGGAAGCTTCGACGTTATAGTGGGTATGGATTGGTTATCCAAGCATCGTGCAGAGGTAGTTTGTTTTGAGAAGATTGTTCGTGTGCCGCTTTCGACAGGCGAGATCCTACAAGTTCATGGTGAGAAACCTGCCGGTGGTCTCAAACTCATGTCTTGTTTTAAAGCTCGGAAGTATCTGCGAAAGAACTATGTGGCCTTTTTGGCACATGTTGTAGCAGATAAGGGTAAGGGTAAGTCTATTCAAGATATTCCTGTTGTTCGGGATTATTCTGAAGTATTCCCTGAAGAGTTACCTGGTTTACCCCCAGCACGCCAAGTCGAGTTCCGAATTGATCTCGTACCTGGTGCAAATCCCATTGCCAGATCTCCATATCGTCTTGCACCGTCTGAGATGCAAGAGTTGTCTAAGCAGCTTCAGGAACTCTCTGACAAAGGTTTTATTCGTCCTAGCTTTTCACCTTGGGGTGCTCCCGTTCTTTTTGTCAAGAAGAAGGATGGATCTTTTAGGATGTGTATCGATTATCGTGAGCTTAACAAGCTTACCATCAAGAATCGATATCCCCTACCTCGCATCGATGATCTCTTTGATCAGTTACAAGGTGCTTCTTATTTTTCAAAGATTGATCTGCGATCGGGATATCATCAACTTCGGGTGCATGAAGAAGACATTCCCAAGACAGCGTTCCGCACTCGTTATGGGCATTATGAGTTCACAGTCATGCCATTCGGTTTGACTAATGCTCCTGCTGTTTTCATAGACTTAATGAATAGGGTCTGCAAGCCTTATTTGGATCAGTTCGTCATTGTTTTTATTGATGACATTTTGATATACTCTAAGACGCGAGCTGATCACGAGCAACATCTTCGTCTTACTTTGGAACTCCTAAAGAAAGAGCAACTTTTGTCCAAATTCTCCAAGTGTGAATTCTGGCTTAAAGAGGTTCAATTCTTAGGACATATTGTCAACGAACAAGGTATTCATGTAGACCCCTCCAAGATCAGTGCGATTAAGGATTGGGATACACCTTCTACTCCTACTGAAGTTCGTTCTTTTCTTGGTCTTGCGGGTTATTACCGCCGCTTCATTGAAAATTTCTCGAAAATTGCAGTTCCTCTAACTGCTCTAACTCAGAAGAACAAGCCATTTGACTGGGGATTTAAGTAAGAGGAAGCGTTTCTGACTTTGAAACAAAAACTTTGCGACGCGCCTGTTCTGACTTTGCCTGAGGGCAATGATGATTTCGTCGTTTATTGTGATGCATCTAAATTGGGTCTTGGCTGTGTTCTGATGCAAAGGAACAAAGTCATAGCATACGCATCCAGGCAGTTGAAGATACATGAGAAAAACTACACCACTCATGATCTTGAGTTAGGTGCAGTTGTCTTCGCTCTTAAGATCTGGAGATAGTATTTGTACGGTACAAAATGTGTGGTTTTCACGGACCACAAAAGTCTTCAGCATATCTTCAATCAGAAAGAAATCAACATGAGGCAAAGACGTTGGGTCGAGCTTCTAAACGACTATGACTGCGAAATTCGCTACCATCCTGGTAAGGCGAATGTCGTAGCCGATGCATTGAGTCGTAAGGAACGTACTAAGCTTCATTGTGTTCATGTTCAATCTGTTATTCAAGCTCGATCCGATATCCAAGCACGCATTTCTCAGGCTCAACAATCTTGTGTTTCACAAGGTTTGATGGATAAGGAATTTCCCTATCACGTAACACCTGATCTTGAACTGAAGGACAATGGATCGTATTACTTCATGGACCGTTTGTGGGTCCCAAGCCAAGATAACCTTCGCACCTTACTTATGGATGAAGCCCATAAGTCTCGTTATTCTGTTCATCCTGGCTCAGATAAGATGTATAAGGATCTTCGTATTCAGTATTGGTGGCCTGGTATGAAGAAAGACATTGCCTTATATGTATCAAAATGCCTTACTTGTCTTAAGGTTAAGGCTGAACATCAGCGTCCTTCTGGTTTATTGGTGCAACCAGAGATCCCAGTTTGGAAATGGGAAAACATTACTATGGATCTCATTACCAAACTTTCGCGCACAAAGAAAGGTCATGATGCCATCTAGGTAGTTGTTGATCGTCTTACTAAGTCCGCGCATTTCTTGCCAATCCGTGAGGATTTTTCTGCTGACAAAATTGCTAAAATCTATGTGGATGAAATTGTAGCCCGACATGGTGTTCCTTTGAACATCATTTCTGACAGAGATGCTCGCTTCACTTCTCATTTTTGGAGAACCATGCAATCTGCTATGGGGACCCAACTTAATTTGAGCACAGCTTATCATCCGCAAATGGATGGTCAATCTGAAAGAACAATCCAGACTCTGGAGGATATGCTTAGAGCTTGTGTGATCGATTTTGGTGGTAGTTGGGATTCACATCTTCCATTGATTGAATTCTCCTACAACAACAGTTATCACTCCAGCATCAACATGGCTCCTTTCGAGGCTCTCTATGGTCGAAAATGTCGTTCACCAGTCTGCTGGAATGAGATCGGAGAGGCTCAGCTTACTGGACCTGCCCTCATTTTAGAGACAACTGACAAGATTAAGAAAGTTCGTGATAACCTTCAGACAGCTTGAAGCCGTCAAAAGAGTTACGCGGACCCAAAACGCAAGCCCTTGGAATTTCAAGTCGGTGATCGAGTATTGTGACCAGATTTGGAAAGAAAGGAAAACTTGCACCTAGATACGTTGGACCATTCAAGATCGTCGAAAGAATCGGTAAGGTAGCCTACAGACTTGAGTTACCTCCTGAACTTGTAAATGTTCATCCAACCTTTCACGTGTCCAATCTCAAGAGGTGTTTAGCTGATGAGAACCTCCACATACCGCTTGACGAAATTCGTGTTGATAAAACACTGAAATTTGTTGAGAAGCCAGTGGAAATCATGGAGCGTGAAGTTAAGTGGCTCAAACGCAAGCGCATTCCTTTGGTCAAGGTTCGCTGGGAATCTAAACGTGGACCCGAGTTTACTTGGGAATGCGAAGATCAAATGAAGGCGAAATATCCGCATCTTTTCCCACGAGTTTCCTCTAAATAAATTTCGGGACGAAATTTCCACAAGTAGGGGAGACTGTAACATATGTGTCTGAAATCATTGTAAAAAATTAAGTTATCAATAAAATAAAGTTATTTGATCCCAATTTTTTTTTGGTTGTGTTTTACATTTTTCATGTTTTGACTTTTATTCAACTTCAAACTCTATATTGCTTTCTGGAGAGTTATACGCAAACTGATGCGTAAACGTAATCATTTTAATGCGAAAAATACTCTGGAACATCAACATATACTTAACATACCTTAAATAACCTTTACATAACTTATAAATAAGTTTTGAAGGCTTTGGTCTGTCAAAAACAAGTTAATTCGCTTACAGGGACTAAACTTGACAAACTGCGAAAGTATGCCAATTTGAACTGTAACGAACATTCCGGAACATGACCGTAAGTTAAACACACCTTAAATATCCTTTATATAGCTTAGAAATAAGCTTTGAGGGGTTTGGTGTGCTAAAATAAACTTTTGGGTCATTCAGGGACTAAAAGCGTCAAAAAGTGCACAAGTTTGCATTTTAGCGCATAACTTACGTTCTGAATACCTCCGGACATCCAAAAATTTATGTAAGCACTAAAATATTTTATTTTAGTCTTTGGAATAAGAAAAATCCATTCGTCACGCGTTTTGGATCGTTTTTCGCCCTTGTGCGCGTTCCGTCGTAATTAAGCAAACATCGCGATCATACGACCAAACGAACCAACATCCGACATATTTTTGAGCATGTTTCATGTCCACAATGTTTAGGCATCATTTTAGGGCCTTAAAGTTGGCTTAACGGGCCTTAAACGTGTCGGAAATGGCCTTAAACACCAACAGGGACCTAAACTGTCATTTCAGCAAAGTTTCTTTTTGATCAGACAGGCCAGGCGGCCCGCGTGGGTTTGGTGTATCCTCTTATGCGGCCCGGGTCAGCTCCCCAGATTAGATAAGTTCAATTTAACAGCAGATTACCGCTGTTAAGCACCCAACAACTCACCCACACTTGCCCTTTCAGTTCATGAGGGGCCATTTTGAGTCACCACAACATTCCAACAAGTGTACAGATGAGATTCGATCACTTTATTCAAGAAACGATCTTAACGGTTCGAAGAATACTATAAATACCCAACCCCATTCATTGCAAAACCCACAAGAATCTGATTTGAGAAGCTCTAAGTTGAAACCATTGTTTCATACCTGAGCTACTTGGATCAAGATTAGCTTTCGGGGACCCTTTGTAAGTATTCCTTCGTTCTTTTATTGCTTTTCGAGTCCGAAAGTCAAACTTTGTTTGACTTTCTGCATTGACCAGTTTATGGTCAATGCGAAGTTCGTTTGAACTTCGCAACGTGAGCGTAATCACGATGGTTATAGTCCCTTGTGACTATGCCTACTGATTACCACGTTGTCTAGGGTCGTAAGGGTAAGCGATCTAATAAATCGCTTACACCTTCGAACCCGACCCATTTGGTCGATCATTAGGATCCGACCAAACACTTTAGGTGACCATAGTATATAGGGAATAATTATGGTCACGATGTTTAGTTAGTTGTATGATAGGTAGTTTATATGCCTTAGGTAAATTACCAAAATACCCTTTTTACGCCAAAATTCATTTTAAGCATATGTAACATAACTTTTGGTATCTAAACTGATTTGGTAACAATATTAGACATGTTAAGGCATATTTTACTTGTCATAGGACTAGTTAGGCGTTCCGAACGTGTTTTACGCGAACGACGCGTTAAAATAGCATAAGCTACCTAGACGGATCATAATGGGTCGTAAGCACTTAGGTTAGGTTTCATTTTAGTATGTAGGCTTTGTTAAACCATATTACACGAGTCTCCATACTCATTTGGTTTACGAACCCTCATTCTATCCAATCCTCCGATTTAGGTCCGGTATATTAACATAGTTACCTATATTAGGTGTCGTTTGATATCCGTGATCTCTAGCATTGTTTGGTTGTTACTCAAGGACTACTAAGCAATCTCAGGTGAGTACATAGAACCCCCCTCTTTTACTGTTTTCCAAACTGTTTTGGGGTGAAACACATGTGCCTACTTGTTACTTTCATGCTTTCCTGTTTTCACATCATATACTTGCTATGTTCATTAGTACAATTATAGTACATGATTTACATTACATTTCATGCTATGTATGTCCATTGTGTGCATACTTAGTACATTGTTTTGTAATGTATGTTGACTGATAGCATGCTAGCACATTGATTTACATGACTTTTCTGCTTTGTATGTTAACTTAGCATACTTAGTACATTGTTTTCATATGACATGTATGCAATTGATATAACATTTGGTTTGCACAAACGAGACTTATATACGTTCATTAACATTAGCTACGCCGCTCGGTAGTAAGTAGTGGTACCATAGGACTTGACAAATCCCATTCCTGACATCCCGGGTTTGTTTGTATGTAAGGAATGACTGAATCCGAAAACATTTCTTTTGATAACCTTAACTGAAAGGGTTATCCGACTGTCTCAAGGCTTGAATGTATGCGTTAACTTACCACATAAATGTTTGTATCAATGTAACATGCATTTACTTTGCGAAACATAACTTTTTGATATATTCAAAATACTTTGTTTTGTACATTTCCACATTTGGTTTATGTGACAATACTTTACTTACAATACATAACATTTGTTACACATTACTTGACTACATTTGGACTTTTAAACATTTTGTCATGGTTTATACAAGGACTTTTTGACAATTGGTTTAAACATGGACTTTATACATTGGTGGTTTGTTTAAGTGATTTAAGTAACGAGACGGGTGTAAGATGATACAAGTATGGTGGATACGCCGCTGGTACTTCCTATATATAAGTGCTTGTATGGTATTACATATCGTAGCGTTATTTGAATCATTTCAATTTAGACATATAACATTTTATACAAATAACGTATCTTTCACAAGACATTGTTTTACAAACAACTTATTTTATACAACTCATTTTACTTGGTTATTCATTTAACCATGTATTATTCTTTTATGTATACATATCATCTGATCTTATCGCTTTTTAAATGATTTACAAAACAAAACAATTTACAAGGTTCATGACTAAATTTTATTAAACATTTTTCTTAAACTTAAGTCATGAATCCTATTTTCACAAAACCTATGTATCTCACATGCATTTTTATGCTGACGTACCTATTTTCACATGTGTTTTCAGGAGCTTTTGCGTAGGATGATGATCGTGACACTAGGGCGGACCTGTGCCTTAGAGACTAAAAATAAAGATAGAACTAGTTTAATTATGTTATGAACTCTTTATTTCCTGTTTTGAGACAATGTAACACTCTTGTTTGATAAATAAAATATAACTTTGTATGCCATGGTTGTGAAACAATTAATTCTGTTTCAACACTCCCCGACGTTTCCGCCACGTTTTGTTATCCTACGTGGTCGGGTTGTGACACTCCTTCTATTTCTTCATTAATTGCCGTTTGTCTGCATTAGTTGACCACGCCCCCGTGTCTGCTGGGCACGACCCCATGTGCAGAAGCGTATCTGTGCTATCAAGATTTCCTCAGATTCTGCGAATCTTAGAGTTGACCACGACCCCGTGTCGGCTGGGCACACCCTCGTGGTGGGTGATAGAAGCTTCTACAACTTTGTCTTTTCTGCAGACACTTGGGCACGCCCCCGTGCTCACTGAGCACGGGGCGTGTTCAGCCTTCTTTTTTCTTGTTATGCTTGGGAAGATGCTGTCGGGGGGTCGGGCATGCCACGTTTATCCCTTTTCTTGTATTTTTGTTAGATTTAGCTGCATTTTTGCTTCTTTTGTTCATTTGAGCTCATTTAATCCTGAAAATACAAAAGGAAGACAAAAACACATTTTTTCCAACATTAGTACTAAAAAAGGGTTAGTTTTATGCCTTATTTGATGTAATTGATATGTTGCGTTTTGCACACATCAAATACCCCCACACTTGAATCTTTGCTTGTCCTCAAGCAAAACTCTTTATAATGTGGCTTTACACTCCCAAATGGAATGGGTAGAAGAGAAGGTTTTGGGTTTCTCATAGAGTGTCGGGATTTCCAAGATTCTTTATTAAGTTTTATTTTTATTTATTTACAATCCTATTCATCATGATTTATTTAAAACATTACATAAGATAAATTACTTATTAAGGCATAACATTCCTTTTTAAAATTCTATTTATATACAAGTTCAGATACCTCACAGGGGATCACTCAACACTCGGCCGAAGATGTATTTTTGTGAAACACTCGAGAGCGGCATGGAACATACTACTACCATAAGCTTGCCAAGCAATCAATCCTCCTCCTTTTTAACTATATACCTTTGTAAATATCAAGAGGACTTTTGGGGTGAAGGGTTAGGCTAGGGTTAAAGGTAGGTGGTTGGGTTAGTGACTAGTAGAAAAGGGCGAAAGGCGTAAAAAGCGTCGGTTTTTGCAAAACATATTGTTTTTGTGACTTTTTATTCCAATGAAGTATTCTTCAAATAAGCCTTCTTTTGATGAGCTTTGTTTGTTTATTGCAAATTTCATTTTTTTTTCAAGATAAGAAAGTCACACAAAAACCGAGCTTTGTTACTAAAATAAAGAGTTTAAAATGAAAAAGGGTTTTGGTGGGTAAAAGGGTGTTTGATTTGGGTTAAGAAATGAAAAGGTTTAGGCTCAAAGGGGTTAACTAGGGGGATTTTGGGTAGGTCGTAAAAAAAAGAAAAATAATGGTGTAGAAATAAAAACGATTAGTCCTAATGCCTCCATCATTTACTTACTCGGGTTTAAGTTGGTAAGGATCGGGAATGTATTGTCGTGGCAAGTTCTAGAGTCGTAAGAACCAAGCGGCTATTCACACAACAAACGAAAAATGAGCATTTAGTTTAAAGATGTGTATTTTTATGCTCAATAAAGGCTCAAAACTCACTTTTTGTGGGAATGAGTTTTTATGTGATCAAGTATATATAATCAAATTTTAACTAGGTTTGTCATGCCGTTTCATAATTTTCTTATGTTGGTTCTTTTTATCACGACGCTATCGGTTGTAAATTTGTAAAAATATCACCTTTTTAGAACTTGAAATTCCCAACTTAAACCTAGACAAGTAAGAAAAATGAAAGATTTTTTGAAAAAAATTGGGGTGTTTAGCGGTTCCAATAGAGTTTTGTGTAAGGCTTGTAATTAGGACTTGCAAAATTCAAGGTTTTAGCATCCCCCCTACACTTAAATTACACATTGTCCTCAGTGTGTCCCAAAAATAAGTTTTTAGGTTGATTGGACGTGTAAAAAGGTGTGAAAAAGCAAAAGTTTATGTTACTGGGCGTCTGGACACGACCCCGTGGCCAGAGTGCCAGTAACGATAACTTACAAAAGGTGGACACGGGGGCGTGTTGGCTGGACACGACCCCGTGTCTGGCAAAAATCTGCAGAAATTTTAACAAACAGCAAGTCTGGGCAATGGGCGCGGGGGCGTGTCGGTCGGACACGACCCCGTGTAGACAGTCCGCAAAGGTGAAGAAACGGGTTTCTGGCTTCGGTTTTGTTGTCCCGGCTTTAGTAGTACTAATATTTAGTACTCTAATCCTCGTTTGTACATGTTTCATCAATAAACACTACACCAAACCATAGCAAACATCCTAAATTACCATCGTTCAAACATCCACGTCACAAGGTTAAAAAGAAAAATAATGCAGAAAGTAAAAAAGAGTTAAAGGAAAGTAAATTGTTCAACACATGGCACGCAGGCCGGAAATTGTTCATGAGATAAGGGATTAACCTGTGGACCTCCAACCATGAACCGCTACCTTCACTCCTCCCGCTCAGTTCATGTTCTCGTCATCATCTTTATCGTCACCATCGTCTCCTCCGTGTCCCGCCATGTACTCCCGGATGTTCCCAATGTCATCCTGTATGTCGGAGATGTTTCTCTCTATTGTTCCGACCCGGGTGTACGTGTTGCTGGCTAGGTTGTAGGTGTTCCTGGTGCACATGAGGTTTTCCTGCATTAAATCATGTAAACTTTGAAAATTAGGAAAACCGCCTCCTTGTGAGGAGGATTGGCCCGGATCACTGTGGGGCTGGTATTGGTGTTGAGGAGGATGTTGGAATTGTGGTGCGTGGAGGACGAGTGCCTCTTGCGGGTTCCATGCATGCCCCTGGACTCTTTGGAAGCTAACCGTCCCGTCTTCGGCTTCATAAATCAGGTTCATGGAACGGCAGATGTTTATGTCCACCCTCCCTGACCATTGATCAGTGCATTTTAAGTACACCTTACTTGATATTAATTATAATAAAAATTGCATTGATCTTGGAATAAAATATATTACTTTGATGAGTTTTTTTTATTTGATAGGTTATGGATAAAAAGAGCTAAAACCTTTTAATTAACTTAGAGACGAATGAAACTGATTTAAAGATTGGAGAATAAATTTTCGAATGATATTTATATATTAATGTTCTCAATCTTTTCGGTTCAAATGATTCATAACACTATTTATTATAAATTTACCATTGGTTAGATTTAACAAAGTTAAATATAATTTGTGATGTAGGTGACGTAGCAAAGTGCCAAACTCAACAAAAACAAGAATTGCTAATTTGAGTGGTGCACCTCAAGTTTATTTCTAGTGGATTACAAAAATGAGTTGGACTGAACAAGTTATACATCATAATTGGGCTTCATGTAAAGAGAATTTGGGCTGCAACACTTTTGAGGCTTCAAAGCCTTTTGGTCAACAAAGAAGAAAAATAGAGGGACGGTTACAAAAAGAAAAACGTCAACGGTAAAGGGGAGTTACGATTCGCACAGTGTAACAGACCGGTTGGAGGCTCTCAACTTCATGACTCAACACCATCAACCATATCAAGCTTTGGAAGATTTGTCACACATCATGAGCGGCTAGTCTCTTCGGTTTCACCCCGGTGTAGGTAGTTGTATTTTCTAGGGTTTATGCATTTGTTCTTTGATTCGACTTTGTGACAACTTGTATTGATTTTTGAAACCATTGACAATAGTTTACATTTGTTTCGTATTCGTAAATTGTCGAACGATGTTAAAAGTTATGACTTTGCGAAATGGTTATGTGTAGTTATGCATTGTCGTGGTTAGGATTTACTTGTGTTGATTACAAAGTGCATTCTTGTCCGTTCTTCGGGACGTTGATAGTTATTGGCACCTAAGTCACGGTACACTAAATCCGCTAATCGTATGCAATTGAGTTGAATTAAAACATGTAGGAACCCTAGGACTTACAAGTATCGAACCGGGTGTGAACCTTGTTCTCAATTCTTGTTTTCAATTAAGTAATTTAGTTTTGCAATTTTAGTTAGTAAACAAGTGTTTTAGATAACATCAATTTGTCGGTTCACTCCAATATCCTTTCAAACTAATTAAACAAATAAAATTAGCAAACTTCATAATCACCTTGTACATTATTTGTAAATAGTCTAACTAATCGAACGGGTCGTGCGATACTGACCACCTGCTCTTCGTGGATACGATACCCGACTTACCCTAGCTACCTAGGTTTAATTGGGTTTTTGACTGATCGGGACGACACGGTCACGTCAAAATGGCGCCGCTGCCGGGGAGCTAGTGCGCTTAGTATTTCATTGCTTGTTCGATTTTAGTTTAGTTTTTCTTTCTTGTATTTTTGTGATTTTACTTTGGGTGGTCGAGTTTGTTTCTGCAGGTACATGTTTTGCAGGTACCATCTTTCAATGAATTGGGTAGATGATGATCCGTGTGAGTGTTGCGGAAGCGGAGAGCATTATTTAGAAGATTGCTCCGTTTTCCACGCAAAAGTTCAAGCCAACAAGGATCGGGAAGAATACCTCAGCGGACTGTATGATTATAGGAGGGCGGATTATGGAGATTTCAATGGTCCATCCTCGCATTCTCCATACAGTAGACCACCACCACCCCCAAATTATCAAGAATACTACTATGCAGAGATGGGTTACCATTATGAGCAAGAACGGGGTTACAACAACTATGAACTCGACTTGCCACATTTCTCAAGTTATCAGGAGGAGTATGATGACTATTATCATGACTCCCCTCGACCGACATACGAGGAGCCTCAAGATTCATTACACTCTAAGCTCGACACGATCATGGACATGATGCTAGAAATGAAAAAGAAAGACGAGTTGAGAGACAGATCATTTGAGGCTTTGGTTATTCAGGTTGGTCAACTAACCGAGGAGATGGCCCAACTTAGGCAAGACCAAGAGGTTTGGGCAAATGGTACAATAGTAGATGGTGAGATGGTGGAAGAGGTTATAGATCTTCCGGAGCAAGAAACTGAATGTTTGAACCAAGCGGAAGACATAACACCGCAAGACGGTTCAGAACCAAAAGAAGCCCAGGTTCATATCGATCCTTCTCCCATACTTATCACTCCAACCAACAAAGTTGGGGATGCGGGTTCGGGTATAAGGATTCGAAGGGTGGCGTTGCAAGACATTGGCCAATTCGTCAAGAAACGACCCCAAAGTAGCTTAATACGCATGCCGCGTAAAATAAAAAGAGAATGGATCCGGCATGCCAACTACCGAGCGTATGTTGGAAACTCGGTAGGAAAATGTGCACTTCGACCACCATAAGAGGCAAATCAGGTATAATTGTTGTAGAGTTTGTACTATTATTCGTTTTATTTTTATTTTTTATTTTTTTTTTCTTTTCTTAGTTAAATGAACTTTGTGGGTGTGTTCCCTATATAACCCTCACGAGACCTCTCGTCCTCCCGAGCTATCGGGAGGTTTAAAAGGGCTTGTTGCATAAGCTAAATGCAACCGTGATTCCTACGAAAGTGAGTTAGGCTTGTTGTTATTGTAAATTAATTTTTTCACATAAATCAAAGTAAGTTAATGTGTGACTTGGTAATATTTTCATAAAAGTGGTAGAACTAGGTAACTAACAAATTTTAATGGTTGTGAGAAGCATGCTTCTACACAAGGGCTAAGATTTGTAGGTACATTATGTTCGTGAGACGACCGCTTTCTTGAAGAGAAGAAGAGCACACGAGGAATGAGCTCCAAAAATTAGGTGCATACGTTTCTTTTTACTTTTGATTTTTAGTTAGAAAATAAGTGGATCGTAAAGTGTATATTATTTTTTCGGGGTGAAATTTTGGGGAGGTTAGTCGTGTCACATCCCTTGTGCGTTTAATACTCTAGTTCTTACACATTGAGGACAATGTTTGCCTCAAGTGTGGGGATGGGGGAGTTAGTAAAAGTTTTCGATTTTTGACCCGTTCATTTAAACACTACACATTGAGGACAATGTTTACCTCAAGTGTGGGGATGGGGGAAAATTTTTCAAAAATTCTTCAAAATATCTTGTTTCAAAAGCGATCTAAAAAGCACAAGTAACTAAGTTAACGAGGGATGACACAACCCATTTGGTCTTTTGTCATGGTCAAGTTCAAGTTAATTAGCATGACGGGTATTTAGCGGGTGGTTATTTGGGAATAATTCGCCTAAGAAACTAGCATATCATGCATATCACATACCATACCCTTTATATATGTGAGGTTTTGAGCCACTTTTACATCATAGGATTACATATTCATGTTTCTTTGTTTGAGTGGACCATTAGTCATGTATTGTAGAACTTGCGACTTTTGATACGTTTGAGACCATAGACCGAATACAAGCACGAGAATGATTAAGGCATTAGGTGAACCTTTTTCTTTAAAACCATTTATATATCCTTACCAAAAAAAAAAAAAAATTATCCCCTAGTAGCCCACTTTGAGCCTAATCCTTTCGTTTGTCAACCCCTTTAGCCCATAACCTTAAACCTTTTCTTTTAAACCCATGTGATGAAAATTCGATTGTAGGTCTATTTGTTTGTATAGTTGTGCTTTACATTTTGCGAAAAAAAAAATCAGAAAAGTTGTGAAAAAAAAATGAAAAAGCGTTGAGAAAAACACAAAAAGATGTGTTAGTAGTTGTTGAATAAAAGGCGAAAGTTGTTGCCTCATAGTTGATGTTTATATTGAGTTTTGTTTAGTTTAGTGGTTTGTAATAAAAATCGAATTTTTCATCACCTTAGCCACCTAAAAAAAAAACATTCTATTCCATACCCTTAACCTAGCCCCGTTACAACCCTCCAAAGACCTTTTGACTTGTGCTTAGTATTCGTGTTCGGTGGTGGAGAATGATTGAGTCGCAAGCCTATGCGGGTACGTGTTCTAATCGGTTTTGAGTGATTACTTTTGAAAGTGCTAATACATCATAAAAAATTAGCCAAATTATAAACCGAGTGTAGAGAACATTGTGAGGGATGTGCATGATTTATTGGTTTCAAGGGCGGGTAAGTCTTGGATAACCATGTTATATGGGATAATTCACTTTTCCGTTAAATATTTTGTAAATTGTAAAAAAAAAGTTTGAACCGGGTATGACATTAGACCTTAACCTTTGTCTCGGGAATGGGAAGTGTGTTTCTTGTTCGACCCACGTGAAAGTGAAAAACAGATTTGCTTGAGGGCAAGCAAACGACAAGTGTGGGGATGTTGATCAGTGCATTTTAAGTACACCTTACTTGATATTAATTATAATAAAAATTGCATTGATCTTGGAATAAAATATATTACTTTGATGAGTTTTTTTTATTTGATAGGTTATGGATAAAAAGAGCTAAAACCTTTTAATTAACTTAGAGACGAATGAAACTGATTTAAAGATTGGAGAATAAATTTTCGAATGATATTTATATATTAATGTTCTCAATCTTTTCGGTTCAAATGATTCATAACACTATTTATTATAAATTTACCATTGGTTAGATTTAACAAAGTTAAATATAATTTGTGATGTAGGTGACGTAGCAAAGTGCCAAACTCAACAAAAACAAGAATTGCTAATTTGAGTGGTGCACCTCAAGTTTATTTCTAGTGGATTACAAAAATGAGTTGGGCTGAACAAGTTATACATCATAATTGGGCTTCATGTAAAGAGAATTTGGGCTGCAACACTTTTGAGGCTTCAAAGCCTTTTGGTCAACAAAGAAGAAAAATAGAGGGACGGTTACAAAAAGAAAAACGTCAACGGTAAAGGGGAGTTACGATTCGCACAGTGTAACAGACCGGTTGGAGGCTCTCAACTTCATGACTCAACACCATCAACCATATCAAGCTTTGGAAGATTTGTCACACATCATGAGCGGCTAGTCTCTTCGGTTTCACCCCGGTGTAGGTAGTTGTATTTTCTAGGGTTTATGCATTTGTTCTTTGATTCGACTTTGTGACAACTTGTATTGATTTTTGAAACCATTGACAATAGTTTACATTTGTTTCGTATTCGTAAATTGTCGAACGATGTTAAAAGTTATGACTTTGCGAAATGGTTATGTGTAGTTATGCATTGTCGTGGTTAGGATTTACTTGTGTTGATTACAAAGTGCATTCTTGTCCGTTCTTCGGGACGTTGATAGTTATTGGCACCTAAGTCACGGTACACTAAATCCGCTAATCGTATGCAATTGAGTTGAATTAAAACATGTAGGAACCCTAGGACTTACAAGTATCGAACCGGGTGTGAACCTTGTTCTCAATTCTTGTTTTCAATTAAGTAATTTAGTTTTGCAATTTTAGTTAGTAAACAAGTGTTTTAGATAACATCAATTTGTCGGTTCACTCCAATATCCTTTCAAACTAATTAAACAAATAAAATTAGCAAACTTCATAATCACCTTGTACATTATTTGTAAATAGTCTAACTAATCGAACGGGTCGTGCGATACTGACCACCTGCTCTTCGTGGATACGATACCCGACTTACCCTAGCTACCTAGGTTTAATTGGGTTTTTGACTGATCGGGACGACACGGTCACGTCAACCATGGGCTCTTTTTGAAAGACCTGGGCATGTTCACGAAATGTTTGAAGAGACGGTATATCCACCCCCCGAAGAAGATAGGGGTTGGTGGGGTAGTGAGCCGGTTCCAATGCATGTTTCGGAGCAGGAGGTACGGAACATCAAGGTTGGTGCGGGTATGAATGCAATGAAGGACCACCAGATCTCTCAACCCTACGACGCCACTGCTATCATGTCTTTGGCTAAGAGAGTAAGTGAGGACCCTATGGATGTAACGGTAAAGAGGGTCCCTCAACTTAGTGCTATTAGTGCTGCTTGGGTTGTAGTGCCTATCTCCTATTTGAGGCCAAGCGGCTTGGCGTTCGTTTTCTGATAATTCGCGTAACCCTCCGGTGTTCTCTTCATTACCCGCATCTTCATCCGCATACAACCCAACTATCAACCCAAACTGTGCCATCGAGATAGAGTACTTAGTCCCCCCACATCGGAATTCTACCCCATCATTATCAAATGGGTCGCATCTTGAATTAAACACGAATGTGCTATAGAATTCCAGATTATATTCGTGGACTGAACGAAGTTGAGTGCACAGAGCGGCTCTCAGTGGGCCAGTGACTAGGTTGTTAAATCGGTCAAGCTGGTTCACTACTGCTAGAAGATCCATGCACAATGTTCTTGGGTATTCCTCTGGCCTGGTTCGAAGCACGTCGTACCTTGCTCTAGCGTCCAGCTCATTTGCATTGAACCTTGTGAATTTCTTGGACATCTGAAAGAATACACCAAACAGTTAGCACGAAACAGTAAAATTTTCAGAAAAAAACTGAAAACAGTCGGCTGAACACGTCCCCGTGTTCAGCGGACACGCCCCATGTTGGTTAGAAAATGGTTGGACACGCCCCCGTGCTCAACGAGCACGGCCCCGTGTCCAGACGTCTGTTTCCCAAAAATCCCATTTTTCGACCCGGTCCCGAAAACTTGAAAATTTTTGGTCCAGTAGGGGAGGTTTTCCCCGAAAATGAAACCCCAAATGCCGTTTTTCCCAAAACAACCCGTTTACCCCTTCAATTTTATCTTTTTCGGTTCAAAAACAAGGGTTTGGTGTTTCTGTGAGAAATCGGGCAAATCTATGAACAATACAAGTTGATTTACTTCCTATAACATGTATCTGAACTAATGCTAACAGATCTAAGCAAAAATTTGAGGTTCGATCCGGATGAAGTTCAAGAACCCTACATTTTTCCCCAATTTTTTGGTGTTTTAACTACATGCAAGTGCTTAATCTAACTACTAATGATGATAGGATCATACCTTGATGTTGTTAGAAGTAGAGGAGACGTCGATATCTTGCAGAAAAATCGCCTGAACCAGAGAGTTTTCGGGGAAACGGGGCGTGTGAAAATGAAGAAACTGTGTTGAAAAGGGGTTTTATCCCGACAGTTGCGTGGACACGGCCCCGTGTCCAGCAGACACGGCCCAGTGCCGGGTGATTATTTTTTTCAGTGCTCGTGTGAGTGCCCTTGTTTCCCAAAAACTTGGTTAGAAGACTTACCGATTTGGAGGTCAACCCGTTCGTTCGTAACTTACCAGGTATGATGTTGATGCTTTTATTCTTCGACCGTTTGAAGCGAGATTTCTTCCTCCTCATCCTCAATGAATCCTTGATAGAGCTTCAGCCGTTGGCCATTGACTTTGACTGGAATGCCATTCCGAGATTTAATTTCTACTGCACCATGTGGGAAAATGTGGGTGATGGAAAAAGGTCCTGACCACCTAGACTTTAATTTACCAGGAAATAATCGAAGTCGTGAATTAAACAATAGAACTCGATCTCCTACTCGAAATTCATTAGGTTTAATGTGTTTGTCATGCAAGTTTTTCATTCTTTCCTTATAAATTTCAGAGTTAGAGTATGCATAATTCCTTAATTCGTCTAATTCATTTAATTGACAAAATCTATTTTTACCGGCAAATTCTAAATCAAGGTTTACATTTTTAATTGCCCAGTAGGCCTTGTGAGTTATTTCTACTAGCAAATGACAACTTTTTCCGTAGACGAGCTTGTATGGGGTTGTACCTATTGTTGTTTTATAAGCAGTGTGAAAAGCCCATAAAGCATCATCTAATTTATCGGTCCATTCCTTTTTATTTAACCCTACGGTTTTTTCAAGTATTCATTTTAAACCTCTATTAGTCACTTCGGCTTGTCCGTTTGTTTGAGGGTGATATGCTGTTGAGACCCAGTGATAGATCCCATACCTTGTTAAAAAAAATTCAAGTTGATGATTACAAAAATGGGTACCTCTATCACTTATTAATGCTTTAGGTGTTCCAAAACGAGAGAATAATTTTTTCAGAAATCTTACCACGACTCTTCCATCATTTGTTGGAAGTGCCTCGGCCTCGGCCCATTTAGACAAGTAATCTACTGCCACAAGTATATATTTGTTTCCTTTTGAAGGTGGGAAGGGTCCCATAAAGTCGAGTCCCCACACATCGAAGATTTCACAAACAAGAATGCCATTTTGTGGCATTTCGTTTTTGGAAGAAATATTACCTGTCCTTTGGCAAGCGTCACATGTCTTGACAAAACTTTGGGCGTCCTTGTAAATGGTCGGCCAATAAAATCCTGAATCAAATACCTTTCGTGCGGTACTAGCGGCACCATGATGTCCTCCGTATGGACCTCCATGACAATGGCGGAGAATTCTTCTTGCTTCATTACCATGTACGCATCGGCGGATGAGTTGATAAGCACACATTTTGAAAAGATAAGGATCTTCCCAAAAATAATGCTTTACATCAGCAAAGAATTTCTTTCTTTGATGATATGGCCAACCTTTTGCGACTATACCGCTAGCTAGGTAGTTAGCATAGTTGGCGTACCATGGTTCTTCTCTGTATTCCACCATTTCTAGGGACTCTTTTGGAAATTTTTCGTTGATTTGCTCGTCCCTGGTTGCCTCCAAAGTTGGGTCTTCTAAGCGTGAAAGATGATCTGCTGCAGTGTTTTCTGCTCCTCTTTTGTCTTTGATTTCAATATCAAATTCTTGGAGGAGTAGAATCCACCGAATCAAACGTGGTTTAGCATCTTGTTTCTTGAAGAGATATCGAATGGCTGCATGATCTGTATAGACTATTGTTTTAGAAAGAACAAGATAAGAACGGAATTTATCAAAAGCAAATACCACAGCTAGTAATTCCTTTTCAGTTGTTGTGTAATTTTCTTGTGCATCGTTAAGTGTTTTACTAGCATAATAAATCGGGTGAAAATGCTTTTCTTTTCTTTGTCCCAAGACAGCTCCAACTACAAATTCACTTGCATCACACATGATTTCGAAAGGTAATTTCCAATCAGGCGCTATCATGATAGATGCATTGACTAGCATTTCCTTTAGGGTTAGAAATGCTTGATTGCAATCCTTGTCAAAGATGAAAGGGGCATCTTTTCAAGTAGTTTTGTTAGAGGCCTTGAGATTTTAGAAAAGTCTTTGATAAACCGCCTATAAAATCCGGCATGCCCTAAGAAACTTCTGATAGCTCTAACGGAGGATGGGGGTGGTAATCGAGAAATAGTGTCTATTTTGGCTCGATCAACCTCCATTCCTTCGCTTGAGATTTTGTGACAGAGTACTATTCCCTCCGTTACCATGAAATGGCATTTTTCCCAATTAAGGGTGAGGTTGGTTTCCTCACATCGGGATAGCATTCGTTCAAGGTTATCGAGGCATTTGTCGTATGAATCTCCAAAGATAGAAAAGTCGTCCATAAAGACTTCCATTGTCTTTTCTATCATGTCATGGAAGATGGCCACCATGCAACGTAGAAAAGTTGCGGGGGCATTGCATAGACCGAATGGCGTGCGTCGATAAGCAAAAGTTCCATAGGGACATGTGAAGGTTGTCTTTTCTTGGTCTTCGGGTGGTATCGGGATTTGAAAGTAACCTGAAAAACCATCCAAGAAACAATAAAATTTATGACCGGATAATCTTTCTAACATTTGATCAATGAAGGGCAAAGGAAAGTGATATTTCCCTGTTGCTTCATTTAATCGCCTATAATCTATACATACCCTCCATCCTGTGACGGTTCTCGTTGGAATTAATTCATTCTTTTCGTTAGTTATTACCGTCATACCTCCTTTCTTTGGAACTACTTGGACGGGACTTACCCAAGGACTATCGGAGATAGGGTAGATAAGTCCGGCCTCAAGTAATTTGATGACTTCGTTTTTAACCGCTTCTTGTACATTTGGATTTACTCGACGTTGTGGTTGTATTACCAATTTGTAGTCATCGTTCATTAAAATTTTGTGCGTGCACATGGAAGGACTTATTCCTTTAATGTCTACAAGTTTCCAAGCGATCTCATTTTTGTGTTTTTTCAAAAGTTTAATTAATTTTTCTTTTTCTAAACTATCTAATTTAGATGAAATAATTACAGGTGATCTACCATCTTTGTCTAGAAAAGCATATTCCAAACCTTTTGGAAGTTCTTTGAGCTCAAGAGGTGGGTCTTTAGGAGACTCCTTATTTGGTTGCTCATTTTGATCAAGAACTTTAAAAGTTTGTTCTATGGCGACCTCTTCTTCAACAAAGTGGTCGATTTCTTCACTTGTATCGGGTGGTTCATCTTCATCTTCAATTAGGGGGTCATTATTGCCGAAAGGATATTTCATTGAACGCTGAAGATCGACACTTCTTTTAAATGCCCCTAATTGAATAGATAGATTGTTGCGCTTCCGGTTTTTCAAAGCTTCGTGGGATTTGACAAAAGGTCGTCCCAACACTAGAGGACCGTCATCAAGGATGACAAAGTCGGTTGGGATTACCATTTGATTTGTTTGAACCAAGACATCCTCAACTACACCGATTGATTTTATTATTTTTCAATTAGATAGAAAAATGGGTATTTTAAGTGGAGAAAAATCACTAATACTTAATTTTTCAAAAATGTAGTTGGGCATTATGTTAACACAAAGATCTTTATCAATTGTGACATTACTAATAAATGAATTTTGAAAAAAAACATGGAACCGGTGTAATGTTGATTTCAAATGGGTCTTCTTTTATTAGCGAGGTTTGATTATTGGTTAACTTAACGCTTACCGTTTCGTCAATTTTAGTGTTAGTGTTTAACTCTTTTAAAAACTTAGCATGAGTGGGTACTAAACAATGATTTTCGAAAGAAGGTGACAAGAGATTAATTTCTTCAAAATTAGACTCTTCTTGAATTTTAACGTTGTCGGACTCACCATTTTCGTTGTTTAACTCATGTGTCGGTTTTTCACTTATTTGTTCTTCCATTTTTACATTTTAAAATATCTCTTTTTTATTTAATTCTTCTCTTACGCGGGACTCCTCTTCCCTTGCGCGAGATTCCATAGGCAACGTTCGATAGTTTTAATATGTTCTATTATCTTATCGGTTATGTCGGTGATAGAATAAGGATCGAGATCCTCAAAGCTTGAATCTGGTTGTTCGATCCTTTGTTCCTCATAATACCCATAGGAAGTAGATGGTTCACACCATTGTCCTTCATTGTAAGTATATGATGGATAAGGGTCGTAATTTTGTTCTTCATAATACTCATATGAGGTGGGTTGTTCACGCCATGGTTCCTCATAATAATCATATGAAGGTGGTGGCTCATATCTTGGTTCCTCAAAGTATGAGTATGAAGGCTCATACCTTGGTTCATCAAAATATGAGTATGAGGAAGGAGGTTCATCCTTGGGTCTTCATAGGTTGTGTATGAAGTTGATGGCTCGTACCTGGGCTCCTCATAGTATGTGTATGAAGTGGATGGTTGAAATAAGTCACAATATTGGACCGAGTGCGGGTTACCACAATTAGTGCAATAATCTTCCCTATAACCATCCTCCTCATAGGTGTAGTTGTAACCTCCTGAGTATTGATCCATGAGAATCACTCAGCAGACCACAACAAAGTCTCGAGATCAGAAAACAAAAATAAAAACGGAAACAGAGACTGGACACGGCCCCGTGTTCAGTGAGCACGGCCTGTGTTTAGGTTACTGTAAATGCAAAACTAAACTAAAATGCAGAAAAATGTGCGCGCGTTTTGAAAAGGTTTTGAAAAACTGATTAGGCCGTCGATTTTAAGCTTTCTTAAAATCCTTGTGTCCCCGGCAACGGCGCCAAAAACTTGATGTGCGTATAGTGTGTTAGGTTTTTAATGTATCTTTTAAGCCCTTTTACACTTTTTAGCCAAGTTTTAAATTTATAAAACACGATATTTACTAACACTAAACACATATATGGGCAAGTGCACCCATCGTGAGCGTAGTATAGTGTTGGTAAGATACCGAGGTCGTCCAAGGACACAAGAGCTTTTAGTACCGGTTTATCCTCAACGTCTAATCAAATCAAAAGTTTAGAAAAAGGTTTTTAAACTAGAAAAATAAAACTAACTAAAATGCTGAAAAATAAAATAAAAGTAAAAAAACAGATAGACAAGATGAATCACTTGGCTCCGACTCGTGTGTAGTGTAACCTTTGATTATTTCCGCACTTTTGCACTTTTTAAGAGATTATCTTAGTTATTGTAGTAGGCCCCTCTTTTGAAGGTGACGTTACCCTCAACCCAAAAGTTTGAGTCAGCAAGGATACAATCCTAAAGGGTCGGATTATTGAAAGATAATTAATTAAGTTATTAATGCATAATGTGGTAGGCCCCTCTTTTAAAGGTGACGTTACCCTCGGCTAAGTAGTCTGAGTCAGCATGGCTACAGTCCTAAGTAGCCGGGTTAAAGTTTTAATAGTAGCTTACATATGAGGGGATCAAAGAGTTTGGACCCCCGCCATCCAATACCGTTGCGTATCGAAGGAGGTCCTACTAAATTTGCCCCAGGTCCTTGCAGGATCTATACGCTGAACAAGGCAAGACTCTTACCAAACCGTTCCCTTAACCCCCGACCAGGTAGCCAACATATCTCCATATAGACCGTGGAGATATGAATGGTGAAAATCTTTTATTTTACATAGACAGTAAAATAATGCCAAGACACCACGGACAAACGATAAGGAAGAATCACCTTCAACATAAGAAACTAGTTATTAAAGTCATTAATACATAACCAAATAAAAAGTGTGAAAAGATTAAAAATAAAAAGTATTACACTAGACACTTGTCTTCACCAAGTGATGTAAGAGACTTAGGCAAACATGGCCTTTGATTGTCAAGAACTCTTACGATCAATCTTGGATCCCGAGACGACTCACACGCTCTATGATGGATGATGGATGATGGTGGTGGATGATGGTGGTGGAGTGTGGGTGAAGTGTGAGAGAGGTGGTGTGCCAAGGGATGGTTTGCAAATGAGCCAAGCACCCCTATTTATAGCCTGAACAGCAGCTCGGGCACGGCCCCGTGTCCATTGGGCACGGCCACGTGTCCATTGGGCACAGCCCCGTGTCCATCCTCCTTCTTTTTTTTTCATTAATTGCAGTTTGTCTGCATTAGTTGACCACGCCCCCCGTGTCTGCTGGGCACGACCCCGTGTGCAGAAGCGTATCTGTACTATCAAGATTTCCTCAGATTCTGCGAATCTTAGAGTTGACCACGGCCCCATGTCTGTTGGGCACGCCCCCGTGGTGGGTGATAGAAGCTTCTACAGCTTTGTCTTTTCTGCAGACACTTGGGCACGCCCCGTGCTCACTGAGCATGGGGCATGTTCAGCCTTCTGTTTTCTTGTTTTGCTTGGGAAGATGCTGTCGGGGGGTCGGGCATGCCACGTTTATCCCTTTTCTTGTATTTTTGTTAGATTTAGCTGCCTTTTTGCTTCTTTTGTTCATTTGAGCTCATTTAATCCTGAAAATACAAAAGGAAGACAAAAACACACTTTTTCCAACATTAGTACTAAAAAGGGTTACTTTTATGCCTTATTTGATGTAATTTCTATGTTGCATTTTGCACACATCAACCTCACATGCTGCACCGTTTGCTCCTTTCACTTCTTCACCGCTGGACAAGCCATTCCGATGGTCCCTACCATACACTATGCCGATTTCAGACCCCTGTCATTCTTCACATTATGGAGGCTACACACGGGATGAGTTGCTCCTGTCACTTCAGCTACAGTTTGAGGTTTTGAGTCGTGAAGTTTTGGAGCCTGAGCTGACACCACGTCCCCCACCCTGTCTATGCCAATATATTTTTGATCCTCCACTGACTCCTTTTGCACTCTCACCTGCTGCTCTTACACCTTTTCCAGAGTTTGATGCTCGGTTCCTTACCATCGAGCAGCAGATCAGTTACTTGTTTCAACGTGTCTATGAGCTTGAGGAGGAGCTTGCACATATGCGCAACTTGCCTTCCTTCCCTCCACCTCCTCCTTCACCATCAGCCTGGTTGGTTTTTGGTTTTGTGTAGATTACATTACTTTTGGTGAGAACACCACTATTGAGCCGAGACTGTGAAGCCTTTTGGAGACCACCTTTTGATTATAAGACTTTTGTAGATTGGCAGACTTGCTAGACAAGGGTAGTGTGACCCTGTGTTCCTTCTGATATGATACAATTGGTAAAACATGTAACAATACTTTGTGGTCAATGATTATCGAAAGCCCAATCGTCATGTTCTCATTAAACATGTAAATCAACAACGTGTTTGCTTATTATGTTCTCATTAAATATGTTCCCATTTACTTGTTTATGTTATGATTATGTTGTTGTTTGATTGTTTGATATGATAATTTATTATGTGTATGTACATACGACCTCTAGACAACTATATACATTTTCCTGAACAAATAAGACCTGACCCATACAATCTTCTTAAAAGATGTCTCCTCAAGAGATCATTCGGCTGACCAAGGCAGAATGGCAAGCGCACATCTCACGGGCCATAGCTTGGCACGAGGTTCTTCGCTACAGACACAGCGGAAGTACCTCAGGGAATAACCCACCTAACGGTAATGTTTAAGTCACCTAAGACACATTACAAAACGTTTGGACATTTCCAAGTGTGCATTGCTAATGCCTTATGTGAATGATGTTGCTTATGTAGCAGGCTGCACCTACAAGCAGTTCTTGGACTGCAAGCCCCTGGCATTCGACGGCACTAGGGGTGCCGTAACTTTTGTGCGTTGGGTTGAGAAGACGGATTCTGTTTTGCGATTGAGCAAATGCGCCCCAGAGCAACAAGTCACGTACGTTTTCGGACTGCTTCAAGATGGGGCTCTGTCATGGTGGAACCTCTAGGTTCAGACGTTGGGCGAGGCTGCTGCATATGCTTTGACATGGGATGAACTATAAGAGCTGATGCATAAGAAGTATTGTTCGAGAGCAGAAATCCAGAAGCTGGAAACTGAGTTCTGGAACTTGAAGATTGAAGGTTCAAAGATAATTGAGTATGTGCAGAGATTCCATGATTTCTCTCGTGTTGTCCCCTACATGGTAGAACCAGATTTTAAGAGGATCGAACATTTCATCTGGGGATTGGCACCTCAGATTCTGAGCATGGAGACAACATCAAAGCCTCCAACAATTACCGATGCTATCGATTTAAGTTTGACGCTCACTGAGGAAGTGGTTAGACTGGGAAAAATTTCCACCTCGGAGGAGTAAAAGGAGACTCATGTGGAGCCGTCTGGAGATAACAAGAAGAAGTTCGCAAATTTCAAGAAGGGTACTCGGGCGAATAACAAGAACAAGGCCAAAAAGGGAAAAGAGTACATGAGTATCCTTCCTAAGTGCGACAATTGTCTACGTTATCATGTCGGGCGATGTAAATATGGGAAATGTGATAACTGTGGCAAGAGGGGGCATGTCAAGGAGACTTGTAGGCAAGGTACTGAACGTGGAAATGGAGGCCAAGATGGTAGCGGGAATCACAGAGGAAACAACGACAATGACGACTATCAAGGCATAAAGAGTGACGATAAAAATGTGCTCAATGTTGTTTTAACTGTGGAGACAAAAGGCATTTCAGAAAATATTGCCCTGAAAACAATCAGGCACGTGGATGAAAGCTCAACAGCGGAGCTAGGGAAGCACGCCAGGATCCAAACATGGTCATCCATACGTCCCATATTAGTCAACGTTATGCATCTGTGCTACTTGATACTGTTACAAATTTTAGCTTCGCATCTCTAGAGTTTAAGAGTATACATGGTTTAGTAGCAAGTAAGTTAGAAATCTCGTACTCGATAGAACTAACTAATGGGGAGCTAGTGGAATGCCAACGAAGTAATTAGAGGCTGTGTGATAGAACTTGGAGAGTGTGAGTTTCGATAGATCTTCTGCTAGTTAAGTTGGGAAGCTTCGACGTCATAGTTGGAATGGATTGGTTGTCGAGTAATCGTGCAGAGATTGTTTGCCATGAGAAGATTTTTCGCAGCCCGATTGCGAGTAAAGAGACAATCGTGGTTCATGGGAAGAATCCGGGTACGCCTCTACGAATTATTAGTTGTTTGAAGGCACGGAAGTTTTTCCGTAAAAGGTGTATTACCTTCTTGGCTCGTGTCGTGGACAAGGAAGTCAAAGAACCTAGGCTCGAAGATATCCATGTGGTAAGGGAATATCCTGAAGTCTTCCCCGAAGAATTGCCAGGATTATCTTCTTAATGACAAGTCGAGTTCCACATTGACTAGGTTCCAGGCGCCGCGCCTGTAGCTAAGACACCTTATCGACTTGCGCCTTCAGAGATGCAAGAGTAGTCAACGCAGCTTCAGGAATTGTTAGATAAGGGATTTATAAGACCAAGCTTCTCGCTTTGGGAGCTCCAGTGTTGCACGCCGAAAAGAAGGGTGGTAACTTTCGAATGAGCATCGACTACCAAGAGCTGAACAAGTCAACCATTAAGAACCAGTATCCCCCACTGAGGCTTAACGATTTATTTAACTAACTGCAAGAATCCAACTACTATTCCAAGATTGATCGTTGATTGAGTATCATTAGCTGTGGATTCAGGAAGAAAGTATACCGAGGAATAGTGAGTCAATAATTTGTTTTAAACGTGCACTAATACTGTGTTTTATACACGATACACAAAACAGTTATATACAGAGTACAAAACTTTGAGAATCTAGGAGACGCGTATTTAGGACTCTCAGGGACTTATGTTAAAGTCCATTAGAGATAATCTCGAAAAAAAACCACGTCGATTAACTCGGACAAACACTATTATTTTGTCATGCAAGCTATTTAGTTAACCGAACGGGTAAAGTACTCGAATTTCTTTTATTGAAATTTCCACTTTTGCTTCTAGCGAGTAGATGTTTGCATCTCTACTCCTCTTAATGGTAGTTGCATCGCGTCAATTTTCTTCACTAGAGCGAACACTCATTTGCTTCGGTACTTGATCATTTCTTCATTTTAGCAAATACTCATTGCTTCATTTCTTGGAAATTCATATGTTACGCATGCACCATTTGTTACGCATGTGGTTTCGTTTCGAATAAGCGTTTTGTCAAAGTTCAAATATTAATTGCTAAAGCTAATTATTGATTTGTGATTCGAATGACCTACATTATTGTAATTGTTGGTTCCTTTGCTATCAAGTCAACACACTTTCCTGAAACTTCTTTTCTTTCAAGTTACATTCATGGTTTATCTTTGTAACCATGCCGAAATTCCGTTGTCGATACCTACGTTAATTGTCAGATTGCGCTGAGACCAAATTCAATTGCTTGAACTTGTCCATTTCGCATATTCAATTCAAGACGCCTTATGATGTATTGAGAGCATCATATTCAAATTTATTTTTGCAAAAGTTCTTTTGTTTCGAGTCGTAGTAGACTTGTTTGGTCTACGACTCCATTAAATTGTTCGTTGATTTCGACACCTTGTGGTGGTGTCTCGATAATTTGAAGCTTGCACTAATCTCGTTTACGCATCTCATACACGGATAAACTTGTTTATTTATTAACTTGCTCTAAATCCGTTCTGTTTTATCATGATTAAAGCAGTCTTAACCCAATCGTGTGTTAAGACAATGGTACATAAATTCATTTTATATTCCAGTGTACCTCCTAACGGTTCTTTCATTATCGATCGAATGCCTTGCGGTATTTATTACTTTTTCATCTTCGATCGGAAACGATAGTTTTTTGGTGTTCTATGTTCAATTGAAAAATCCTACGATGTCGTTTGAATCAAATTTCCAGGATTGCTTCATTACACTTTCATTTGATTTCAAACACGGTGAACTTGTTCGGTGACCGCTATTATTGAATTATGTCATTACGACACCTTGTGGTGTCGATGTAAACTTGTAGCTTGTGCTAATCATGGTCAACCGTTTCACACAAAATTACACATACTTTTGTTTGACTTGTCAATTAAACACACTTAATGCAACTATGTATTAAGACAATGATACACCAGATTCGGTTGTATTTCATTCGGTGTATTCTTGCAATTCAATAATGTCAACACACTAGTTTTATTCATTTATTTGTTTGGAAGTTGACGGATCATTTTCATTTCACTACTACATTGAGCTTGCTGATTCTGAGTTCATCTAGCGGATGTTATTGTTTCTAGAACTCATTTGCGTATTGTAAACGATCGTTTGGAATTCTATCGGTCAAAACTCCTCTTTTGTTGAACCCCTGTTAACTAAGTTACACTAGGTCATACATCTATACATCTCGTATCCTTTGACATCAAACTCTGAAACACATACCTTTTAACCGCTGGGTTCCTAATGTTATAATATGTCCTTGGATTCACCTGATTCGAAGAAGTTTTGTTTCGGTTTTGTGTTAATCACTTTGGTATTATTCATGTCCATACACGCATAAGGTAACCCTAAGGAGTTAATGTAGTTTAAATTTCGAGGACGAAATTTTCTTAACAGGGGGAGAATGTGACAACTGTCAAATTTGCATACACCCGTACAATTATTAAATAATAATTAGTGCTTAATGACTGTGCTAAATTACAATTAATTACTTGAATTGCTTCTAATTATTACCATATACATACATGTGCATCATATAATGCTTAATGTCATGTCGTTATTGCATGAGAACTTTATTGACTCAAATGATGCACGAAACACAGTTAGCACAGTTATCCGGCAAATCAGAAAAATGCTGACAGAGTTCAGTAAATAGACAGACATTGTATTGAGACACAGAATGAGCCAGAAACCAAGTATTACACTAGTATAGTGTGTAGGAAAGTAGGGATCACAAAACTGCCTCCCTAGTGATAGTTTAAGTGCCAGAAAGTGCCTAAAACTCACATAAACTGCAGAATTCTGCAGAAAATCAGCATTTAAACACACTAATGTTATGCAGAAATATGGTTAAATGGTCCTGAATGCTTTCATAAGTGTCGGGAATCAAAAGTGTCACAAAAGGGTACATAAGGCACACTAAACTGCATAGTTTAGCACCTTAACGAACCGGTAACCAACCGGACACTACCCGAAACACCAAATTTTCACTAGAAGCATTATTTTAACATTTCTAAGCTAGTTATGGTCCCCGAACATCATAACACACTAAATAAATATCTAGTAACTAAACCCCTAACTAGATACTTAAAATCCAAACATAAACTAACTAATTGGTTGGAAACCTAGTCTAGACCCCCCTCCCTATTGGCGGATTCTAGTGGCCCCCACATGAAGATTTTATTTGCTTATTAAAATGGATTATGTTTCACTTTATTCAACATAAAAACCAAAGGAAATTGAGTGTTGAGAGGATATATAAATTAACCTTTGGAGCCTTCACTTATCATTCTCAAACAACACCACACTTGATCACCTCCTTCCCCTCTCCCTCATTCTCGGCCGTGACCCACCACCTCATCACCACCATCATCCAATCTTCTTCCATACATTTCAAGCACATACAAAGGTGTTAGAGGTTGCATAAGGAAGCTAGGAGCTTTCAGAAGTTCAAGGACCTTGTTCATTTGCTTTTATCCACTCTATTTCTTCTCTTGATCATCCCTAGCCTTGAGCTAGTGGTAAGAACATCATACACTCCATTTTTCATCTATTTCAAGTGGTTAAAAGATGATACAAGATGATTAACTTGAAGAACACTAAGAATCAAAGGAAAGAAACTTGAACATAAGCTTGAAATCATGAAGAAACTATGTTGTTTATGTGTTGATTCACTTGTTGATTGTTATTTACTTGTGTAAATGATGTAGATCATCATATGATCTTGCTAGATCATGATTAAAAACATAATCTAGCAAGATGAGAGGATGAAAGTGTTAAGGATTAATGGATCATCCTCACAAAAGTCATGAACTTGAATGAATGAATAAATTGTTTTCTTGTTAAGTGATGAACAAAGTAAGTTTAAAGTCTTGTAAATCTAAGATTTCAAGAATGATTTTTCAAGAAACCAAGTTAAAAATACAAGTTTTACATAATCTTGGTTCTTACATAAATAAACCTCATTTTTGGTGGTTAAACAAGTGTAGAAACACTTATGTAACAAGAAAAATCCAAGAAGAAACATTTTTAGAAATATGATTATAAGTTGTAAAGATCTAAATTCTTTAAAAATGATGTTTTTAAATAATCAGCCACACTTTAAAGGGTAACAAGACTTACTAAATATACTAGTAAGTTACTACATATTTTTATAAATATTCAAGTTCATGAAGTGGTAGTATATGCTTGTTTTTTGCAAAATTGGTAAGTAAAGATTGTTTGTTGTTGATTGTTGATTGATTGTAATGATTTACAAAAGAAAATTATATACCTTCAAGGTATGGAAACCTCCATTTTCACATAAAGTTTGCCATAATTTTTGTTACAAAAATTATAAATATTGCAGGTTGGTTTTTATCAAAAAAAGTGACTAAATATGTATTTAAGAAAATATATATTTAGATGACATCATGTGTGTGATTATTTGTATATTTTGTGTATTAATTATATTATTTTAGGACATGAAATAATATAACTCATCAAAATACCAAGAAATTACAATCCAAAATATTACCAAAATTCCAAGAGAATGAACATATAAATTATACCCAAAATATTGGACAAACCGAACAAGGGAATATAACTTACAAAATATTCTGGAAATATTATTCATGTGTATATTTTGGTAAATAATATTTTGGACATCAAAAGAACAAAAATATGATTTTCACAATTAATACAATGTATATCATATTTTTGACAAAGAGAAAATATATTATTTTTGGAAAATATATATATATATATATATATATATATATATATATATATCCTTGGAATTATTAGAAGACATATTATTTTGGAAGAAATATATATTTTCTCCAATAAACATGAAATACATTAATTTTTGAGAGAAAATGTATTTTCTTAAATAAACTTGAAATATATTATTTTTGAAGTTTACATAAAAATACAAATATTTTTGCCAAAGGAAAATTGTAAGTAATTTTTCCAAGTAATATTCTTAAATTATATATATTTTGGAAATATATATTAATGTATTCTTATTAAAAATAATATTCCGGAAAAGCTAAGTATAAGAATACTTAATAAACACAATAAGGATACGTATTCTCGTACGTATAAATACACTCCGGAATACGACACCAATACATGGCAAAAATATACAAGTATAAGAATAAGAATACGAATACAAATACACCCATCCTTGAGAAGAAAATACATGTATAAATACTTGAAAAGTATCAAGTTAAAATATATTGTTTTAACAATTATTCCAAAATTTAATAAATGTAATTTAAGTTAAAATATTTATTATTTTAACAAATAATTATATAACTTGGAATAACATTGATGACACAAACTAACGTAACTCAAGACACTAATTAACACCAAGGTTAAGGCACGACCTACCCGTCTAATGGACCGTAGTACGCATGTAGGTAGTCGTGCGTTCTAGAGGAAACTTTAAGTTACATTGGATACGAAGAACGCAAAACTGTGAGTTCATGTTCCCCATTTTCTTTTAACTGTTTTCAGTTTTATAACTTCGGGGGTGAAGTACATGTTACATACTGTTTACAAACAATTACAAATGGTATGATTAGCTATGGAATGTACTGCTAGATCATGTGAATGGATAGGCGATTGACTTAAGAGCATTAATCCTTGTATAAGGACCGAGGGGCATGAGTGATAGACCTATTGGGTGTTGCAAGCCCCACCCATGGGCCTGCAAGTTGGCCGCATGTGGTGACTATGTCGTTTCGCCGGAGGGCCCGGTACGAAATACGCATAAAGGGTTGAGTGCTTCCTATACCATGTCACTTATATTAATGTATTATAAATAAATTAATTGATCTGTTTTTCCTTGTTGCTTCATACCAATTTACAAATACATACATACATACTTACAAATGTTTTCAAGGTCGTTCGCGCACACATACAAAACACATGAACTCGCTCAACTTTTGTTGATGTTTTCAAACTACATGTATTTCAGGAAATTAAGTATGGATCTGGCGGACGTTGTAGTTACAAGTCATGTCTCTAATAAAAGGTGTCATCCGAAGTCGAAGGGTTTGGGTTATGTATTTTATCTTGGATAAGATACATGGCTCGAAACCTAGTTTGTTTGTGTCTCTTGTGAAGTCTTGTATGGAACTTTAAGCTTTGGTTGTCATGTGATCTAAACTTGAAGTCTTAGTTTGATGATAAACAATGACGGTTGTATTATTTTGGAAACTATCTATGGATGAACATCTTGGTTTATCATATAGTTGTTTGTTATGGTTGAATGCAATGATATTAAGCAAGTCATACATAATCACGCTTCCGCAAAAGTCAGGGTGTGACACAGTTACTTTATTAGTATCATTTATTACAATAAAAAAGTCCCGCCTAAACTACGCGCCAAAAAACTCCTATAAGAGAGGGGTCTATACACAATGAAACTGATCACACCCAAAAAACACAAACGCCATATCCTCTTGAAACCACTCACTTTAAAATGCCACAGATGGCAAAGCATTCACTGAAATGGATTCTTCTTCTGAGGGGGTTATCTCAATAATATTTTACTGAATGAGATGGACAAATATTCAAGAAAAAGAGACCGATGACAGTGATATGCCATCATGTGAGCTTTGTTCTTGATGAATATCGGCATGGAATAAAGGGATCAACACAAGTGTAAAATGCTATTTTAGACTCCATTATTATAAATAGCATCAAGCAAGAGTTGATTTTCAATGACATGCCACCAAACAATAATATCACACCAAAACGCCGGATGCCACTAAGTAGCTTCTTCTGAAAAAAGACGGGGTTTATGTAGGAAAGTTGGCATCTAGCTAAAGTATTCAAAAAAGGTTCAAAACGCCAAAAAAAGTTCAAGAAGATAGAGGCTGATGACAGTGAAGATTCGGAAGAGAAATTAGATTACCATTTTTTATTTTTTTTATTTTCATTTTATATTGTTTTGATGTCAAGTTATATGTTGTTTTGTTATCTAAATCTCTATAAATAAAATACATTATTATATAAAACGCCAAAAACTACAAACACCAAAACGCTAGAAGTATGAAAACTGGGAGAACGGTGCTGGCAAAGCACCTTGTAAAATGTATTAAACGGCAAAAAAGTCACTAAACGCCAAAAAAAATTGTTCTTATTGTAATCTTATGCAAATATTAATTACTAGTATTGAATTATTATACAAAACAACACAAAACGCCAAAAAAATTAACCAGAAAACGCTATAATGCTAAAAACTTATCTATGTGACAGAAAAACAATTACTTCAACGCCAAAAAGTTTAATAAATACAATTAAGGCCAAAAAAACTTAGACGCCATAAAATATTATACCGCGTTGGGAAAATAAAAGAAGATTGAAAAGACAAACAAGCCCATCCGCCCTTCTCTATGTCGCGTGACACGTGTTGGGACAGGATGCGTTCTCACCGTTCTCACACTTTTGAGCGTTTTCTCCTGATCCCGTTTCTATATATATATATATATATATATAATAGTGTGTTTCATTCGCTGGATCTCAGTCCGTAGTGATTTGATTTGCCACAATACTAACATTCGGTATATCTATCAAAAGATAAAGCCCAAAAATAAATCACTGATATGTCCAAAGGATATCAAGACATGATTTATATCAATCAATTTACATTGATCGAAAACTATAAAAGTGAAATGGGTACCGTTTCCGCCAATACCGATACTATGTTTATCTATGTTGTTCGATCAAAATCGATTCGATTAATTACAATACTGGTTAAAACAAAATCTATATCAGAATGTCAAGTAATATAAAATAATCACAACTACGTATTTAGATTTCTAAAAAGTTATTGAGCACAAATTATTAGATGAATATCAATTAAAGAAAATATATCAACTATAAGATCAAATAAATATCATTAAGAAAAGAAAAAAAATATTAATAACAAAATTTCTTATTGGCTTAAAGAAAATATTATTAACCAAAAAAGAAAAAGAATTTTAAAAATAAAAAGTTTTGGCAAAGCACTATTAATGCCAAGTTTGTATTTTTATATATATAAAAATATGTTAAAAGTAAATATAATAATAAACTAGTATAATATTAAATTAATAAAAAAAATTAAAAAACAACATATTATAATAAATTTAAAGTTACTATTCATCGTTGCTCAACAACAATATATACTAGTTTTTTCTGTCGTGCGTTACGGCGAAATGGAGCAAATGATAATGTAAAACAAACGTTATTTGAAAATATAGCATGTTGTTTAAAAAGCCAAACCGTTAGAATCAGTTCAGTTTATTATCGCATGATTTTACGATACCAAATAAATACTTTATTTTTGAACATAAATTCGTTTTTAATAAAACTTATACTAATGAAGGGTAAAAATTAAGCACAACTAAATACATAAGTTTTTAGAAAAAAAATTAACGAAAATAAGTTATTAAAGAAATATCAAATTAATTGATAAAGTAGAGATGCTTTTAGAAAAGGAAAAACAAAAAAAATACATTAAAAGCTAACAGTAAATAGGAAAAAAAAAATTAAAACATGTTAAAGTTGAAAGTAAATATTAAAAATAATATATTGAAATAATAAAATATTAAAAAGTTATATATTATTTTAAATTTGGAATTACTACTCATGGTCTTTTGAAAACTATATATATAAAATATAATAGCGTGTTTCCCCCTGCGCTATGCGGGGGGAACTCAGTCCGTAGTGATTTGGTTTGCTACAATACTAACATTCGATATATCTATCAAAAGATAAAGCCCAAAAATAAATCACTAATATGTCCAAAAGATATCAACACGTGATTTATATCAATCAATTTACATCGATCGAAAACAATAAAATTGAAATGGGTACCGTCTACGCCAATACCGATACTACGGGTATCTATGTTGTTCGATCAAAATCGATTCGATTAATCACAATACTGGTTAATACAAAATCTATATCAGAATGTCAAGTAATATAAAATAAGCACAGCTACATATTTAGATTTCTAAAAGTTATTGAACACAAACTATTAGATGAATATCAATCAAAGAAAATATTATCAACTATAACATCAAATAAATATTATTAAGAAAGGAAACAAAAATTTAAAAACAAAATTTCTTATTGGCTTAAAGAAAATATTATTAACCAAAAAAAGAAAAAGAAATTAAAAGTTTTGGCAAATCACTGCTCATGCCAGTTTTGTATTAAAATATATATATAATATATATAATATAATATAATACAATACAATACAGTACAATATAATACAATACAATATTATATTAATATAATATAATATAATATAATATAATTAATATATGGGGAAGGTTCAAATGAAAACCACTAGTTAACGCGAAAACTCGAAAACTAACTAAAAAAAGTCAAAAAAACATACCAAAATAGTTTTTTTTACCAATTTTCGCTATTTAAACTATATAAAAAAAATTGTAGTGCACATGTGTAATAGTACACATGTTTATGTGTACTTACATATGTGTACTACAAAAAAAAATTTCTTTTTTAAAAAAAAAATTATAGTTTAAATAGCGATTTTTAATAAAAAAAATTGTAAAAAAAGGGGTTAATGGATTTAAACACCCCCAACTATGGCCATTTGGCCGATGACACTCTCAACTTTCACTTTGGCTCAGGCCACTCCCAACTTAACACATCGATTGTCATGGCACCCCTTCGTTAAATATTCACTAACAGGGTTAGTTTTGTTGTCCTACGTGGCTAATTTTAGATGATGTGGCGTTTTTTTAGATGATGTGGTGTTTTTAATCAGTATATATTCACCCCTCTTTCTCACTTAACACCAGCACCATCCACCCTACCACCGTAACCCTACGCAGCCATTCACCCACTGCGACCACCTACCCCACACCACCAAACACCGCTTAATCTGGATCAAGAAGCCTGTTTGTGCGAGATGATATCGAAAACAAACAACGATGGGTTTTGATTTTGGGGGAAAACGGGGTTATGATGATAATCAGGTGATGTTGAGGAGGGGAACAGTGGTGCCGTCGCAGGGGGTGGTGTGATGTTGAGGATGGGAACAGTGGTGCCGTTGAAATCGCCGGTGAAATCCGCCGTTGATAAGCATTTTCTCTCTCGATCGGTTGCGGTTAGGAAACAGAGCACTTGCAGTGTGAAATCGTTGTGTATTCAATCAGGATCCAAGTCGTAAAGGTGTATAGCAAAGTTTGTAGAGCGTTCGATATACAATAAAGTATAGATATATCATATATGTGTGTATACAGCTATTTTGATGGTGAAAGATGAAAATGAGAAGACGATGATGATAATGATTTGTGTACGGATTCATATCTGAGCATCGTAATCAGTCATGGGGTCAACATCGACCCGTATCTTGGCGGGGCAACCCGGATGGTATGTGAGAGCAACAACAAGGGTTTTTCGTTTGCTATTACGGTGCAACCGTTGTTGCAGCCATGGCGGTGATCGTCCCTCTTGTCTGATCTTCATGTTACAAATCTGAGCCACCTTCTCTTTGTTTGGGGGTATTAGGTGTTTTAAAGATGATGAATCAGGTTTGCATTACACGTCAGCTAATGTATGACACGTATGAATGCCACATCAGATTAAATTGCCACATAGGCTAATTTTAGTAACCTGGTTAGTGAATATTTAACGAAGGGGTGCCATGACAATCGATGTGTTAAGTTGGGAGTGGTCTGAGCCAAAATGAAAGTTGAGAGTGCCATCGGCCAAATGGCCATAGTTGGGGGTGTTTAAATCCATTAACCCTAAAAAAAATGATATGTTTTTTAGGCTTTTTTTAGTTAGTTTTCGAGTTTTCGCGTTAAAAATGTTTTTCATTTGAACTATCTCCTATATATAATTTTTGGAAAGCTATGTTGAAATTGCGATTCACAGATTGAATGAAAATGGAATAATCCAAATTGCTTTGGTTGAATGGACCTAATATAATTATGGAAGTGAAAAGGAGGGCTGCTAAATTGTACTTTCTGTTGGGCCAATACAAGTAATTTAATTGGGCCTTTGTAAAGGAATTTGGGCTAGTACATTGGAACAATGGAGTCGGCAGTTGGAGGGAATGACAAACGGCAATTTGGGGGACTCCACGGCAGCTTTAGCACGCACGAGGGTTGTTTGGGACGCACCTTGTCTTTTGGCTAATCTCCCCCGTAATTTTCTCCTGGCGATACTTGTTTAAACTAGTTTGTTGGGATTGAGTAACCTTTTAAGTTTTGCGGATTCAATTGTAGTCTTTTGTTTAAAAGATTTGATTTTGTTGAAACTTTAAATTGATGAACTTTTTAGTCTATGATTTGTTTATTGGTTGATGTTTCATATAATTGAGTTGGTGTTGTGTGAATAGGACTCTTTAAGTTTGGTTCCTTATCTGCCACTTGATTAACCATACATGTGATCACTATTAATGATCAGTTGTATTTTGTCAAACCTGAAACCCAGAGTAGATTACGTTTTCTCATAATTGTCTTTCCATCAATTCAAGTAAGTTGTTCTCGTAAACATTCTCACAATCGAACAAAAGATAATAGTTTTTAGAATAGTTAATGAAATTCACGAATTCTAACACTTTCTACTAATTCTTCGTGGTTCGACGCCCTACTTACCATTGCTAGTAAAGGTATTTAGGATTGATTTTTAAACTTGTTTTTTTACCGACCTTTCGACATCGATCAAGTTTTGTTAACACATACTCATGCAGATAATAATACGAGCCAGGTATCAATACAAAGAAAATGAGCTAATTTATATGGGTGACATCTTAACAACAATTTCAATTTCAAATTAACTGTCTCAGGTGACATCTTAACAACAATTTCAAATTATACAAGTGTTAAATAATATAATACCAAACTATCAATACAAAGAAAATGAGCTAATTTATATGGGTTAACAACTAAGTCACTCGAGCCATATCAACTCGAGTTTGGGGTTTGTATATGAGCGAGCTACTTTAACTCAGACTCTACTCACTCTACTCGAACGAGCCAGCTAATTCTTTCCCGATTAACTCAAGCAAAATTAACTTTTAACAACCTAATTTATAAAGCCATAGTTCAAAAGCTATTTAAACAATGTAATATTGTGTTTCGCAAGGCATCTTTTCTCAGCTTTATTGAAAATTTTAACAAATTAAAGATATGAAAAAAATTAAAAGGTCTCCCTTCTTTCTTAAGAGTTAACTCAGTTTTTATAATGTAAAGTCACATGATAAAAATGAACGATGTATGAGACATTTCATTGGTTATTGTTAGATGATGGTAAACATTTGTACATTCAAAATAATCTCATTGTATTGTATATATATTTAAAAGGAATGTCCGGGAATAGTGTGAGGCAACTTCTTGACATTTCTCCATTGGGCATAGCTTCTTCTTTTTTTAATAACTAGTTTTTTTTACGTCGCGCGTTGCGCCAAAACGGAGTAAATGATAATGTAAAACAAACGTGACTTGAAAATAAAGCATGTTGTTTAGAAAGCCAAACCATTAGAACGATTTAGTTTATTATCGTACCATTTTATGATACCAAATAAAAACTTTATTTTGAGTACAACTTTGTTTTTAACAAAACTTACAACAGAATGTCAGGGAAAAAATTAAGCACAACTACGTACTTAAGTTTTAAAAAAAAAGTTATAACGTAAATTAGTAAAGAAGTATCAAATTAATTGATAAATTAATATATGTTTTAAAAAAGAAAAAAAAACAATTATTAAAAATGGTAAATAAAGGAAGGAAATATATATTTTTATTAAAAAAGAAAAAAATTAAAAATATGTTATTAAAAGTAAATATAATAATAAACTATTATAATATATTAAATAATAAAATAATAAAAAGCTATATATTATTATAAAAATAAAATTACTATTCATCATTACTCGTCAACAATATATATAATTTTGTCTTTTACTATTAGACTTTCAACTTCGCTAATATACGTCTTTAGCCTCTCTATTTTTAAAATTATTTCTTTTTGTTGGTTAAGTTTGTGTAAATGGGTGTTTAGTCCCTCTGTTTTAACCTGGGTAGTATACATGTTTAGTCTCTCTACTAAAAGCCATGGCCGAGAATAGTGTCAACACTTCCTCATTGGTTGTGGCCTTTTTTATTGTTTTAAATATTTTGTATTTTACTTTTAAACCTTCAACTTCGCTAATATACATCTTTAGCTCTTTTATTTTTAAAAAGCTTTCTTTTTATTGATTAACTTTGTGTACATGCGTGTTTAGTCACTCTGCTTTAACTTTGGTAGTATACATGTTTAGTCTATCTACTTTTGTTCCTTTTAATATTTCATCTTTTAGTTTTTTCCCCTTGCTACCTTGACGAACCAACCTGGGGGAATAGTGATCGTTTGCTATTAGTGAACAAACGTTGCTACTACTAGACCTTAATAAAGTTACTCTACAATTCATAAACTTAGTTAAAAAAATTCTTTGACGACCGAATTTTTATCTACGGCTCGGTGTAACTTTTATTGAGATTGTGTTATAAGTGGTACAAGTATCCAAAACACATGCATACATATTATAAAACTGATAAATATTCGGCTTACCACCCCGCAAAGCAGGCGGGGCATAAACCTAATTTTAATTATATAAGATACTAAGTTTCTACTTTATAACATAATAATAAATAATAATAATCTAAATAATGATAACTTCTGTACAAGGAAATTAATAATTATTAAATAAAGAAATAAAACAAGGAAATTAATAATTATTTAAATAAAGAAATAAAATAACTTTGTAAAAATTAGAAGATTATAAATTAATATTGCTAAAATAATAAAGAAATAAAATACCTTTGTAAAAAATTAGAAGATTATAATTAGTATTACTAAAATAAAGTGAAATTAACAAAAAGAAAATACAAAAGAAAAGGAAAATATAAAAAGAAAAAGCAATTGATTGGTCTCCAATAATCAGAATATCGAATTGAGGAAGTCCGTGTTATTGTGTTAGTGAACCAAGTTTAATCATAGCCCAATTACTGGGCCAGTGTTCAGGAGGCCTGCACTCCAGCCCAACTCACTTTTTTTTTAACGGAAAAAAATATATTTTAAGTTTAATTTTAGACTAATAGTAAAACACGTGTGCAAATACGAGTGGTTTTTAGAAAACAATGCATAACACGTGTACAGATATTGTACCAAAACTTGTTATCTATTATAGATAATAGACAACTATCAACATAGATCATCGGTTAATATATCAGTTACGTACGACTATTTCCATTGTCCTATCCAAAAAAGGAGTACCCACCCATTGACAATGTAACTTGCTTATAGACATAACTACATATAAAACATGTCTAAGAAGCTAAATTAGTACCACCGAGGAACCAAATGTACAACCACAAACAACCATCACATCAAACATTGTTTATAAACCTCCAATCAACACAACACTCATGAAGAGGGCTTTCTCTTTGTCATGAAATGCACAACTTTTGTTAGCTTCAGCAACTAAGTAGACTTGTGAAATTCAAACGAAAGTTCATCACCAAAAACAATATTGCAAGATCTCAGATAACTAGGTCATCCAACAATACCGTAGCTGAATCCAATATTGGTTTTTTGAGATCTTGTAAGCAATTCTTTGACTTCACCTTCAGATTTTGGATCTTGACAAGCTTAAGATTATCAGTATGCAGATCCAACGCAGATGATACATCTGATGGCAGATGCTAAAAAACAGAAAATTGAATAATGAATTTTATAAAGAGTTAATAGCCAAAATGGTCCCTGAGGTTTGCTCACTTTTGCCACTTTAGTCCAAAATCCAAAATTTTTAAATCTGGGTCCCTGAGGTTTGTATTTTATTGCCATTTTGGTCCAAAAACGAAATCAGGTCAGATTTTCAAAAAAGAACCTGCTATTTTGTCTTTATGCTCAGGGGTATTTTAGTTATTATGTCTCTCTCTCTTGAAAAAAATCCCCTCTGCCATAGGAACTGCCTCTCTCTCTTAAAAGAAATCAGGTCAGAATTTACACCCCTTTGCCTCTCTCTCTTCTCTCTCTCTCGCTCTCTCTCTCTCTCTCTCTCTCTCTCTCTTCTCTGAACTACCACCACCACCCCCACCACCGCATCATCCCCACCACCACCATCCCACTGCCGCCAACACCACCATCCCACTGCCATCATCTCTCTCATCTCTCTCTCGAACACCACCGCCACCGAACTCCACCACCGCCATCCACCACTGCCATCATCTCTCTCTAATTACCCAATATCAATCACTCCCTTTGTCAGTATCCATACTTTAAATCCCAAATTGGAACAACTAATCCACAAGTTCACCAAAAATCCCCCAATTTCTAGAGAGAGAACTAATCTGACACCACCAATCACCACCACAATCATCATCAATCTGCAATTAAACAAAAACCCACATAGCGGGGACCAACGGCGACTCAGCCGAATCACCGCTGTCGCATCCGCAACGGTGAGTTCCCGTTCCACCGATTGCTCTGCCATCGCAATCATGGTTCGAAACCCTGTTCACCAGCAGACAAATACCAGGGTTTAGTCCGGCACCCATGACTCTTGTTTCGAATTACTTCTCTGATCAATACCCAGATGTTGATTGCCGGTCATTTTCGCAGCTTCTCGCCGGAGCTATGGCTTCCCCTGTTTCAAAATTTTGACTGGCGAGTGTTGTTGAGGGATTGAAACAGACAGATGAGAAGAAATCAGGGGTTTTAAGTCGAGATTCATCTTCATGACCGGTGATTCTCTTTATATTTCAACAACCCCTGTGTTTTGTTGTATCAGTTAGTTTGGTTTGCTGAACTTGAAGCTGGTGATAAGAACAGGTGGTTCTGTGGGGCGGCAGATCTGTGTAGAGAGAGAGAGAAAGAACTGAGAGAGAGAGACTTGAATGATCTGTGTTTTAGTGAGAGAGAGAGTTATATATATATATATATATTATAGAGTAAACTGAGAGAGAGAGAGACTTGAATGATCTGTGTTCTATGGCAGAGGGGTTTTTATTCAAGAGAGAGAGGCAGAATGACTAAAATACCCCTAAGCATAAAGACAAAATAGCAGGTTCTTTTTTGAAAATCTGACCTGATTTCGTTTTTGGACCAAGATTTAAAAATTTTGGATTTTGGACTAAAGTGGCAAAAGTGAGCAAACCTCAGGGACCATTTTGGTTATTAACTCTTTTATAAAATATTGATATATAACTGAAATTGTTTGAAATAATGAAACAAAGTAAGGACTGCAAAAACTTACAAGCCTGTGTTCAGCTTGTGTGGTGAAGTGTAAGACTGGCTCTGAAGTGGATGATGCTAAATGAAACTTTTGAACTTTATACGGTCTATCAACAACTTGTTTATCCTCTACGATGGTCTTGTCACGAAGATTACGCATCTTTTCAACCTAAGTAAATTAACTTAGACTATAACAACTCTGAATTCTTGAAATTTTGTAACTTTCTTTATCAACACAAACTATCTTCTCAACTCACCTTTGAAGTTTAAGACTCGATCATACAGAAGAATATCAACACATCGAGACAATAATTAAACGGGCAGTGCAAAACTAATAAACGCTTAAATTAGATACAACAATTGGAGAGGCAGGAGTGTCATGAACAGAAAAATCTTTATAGTGAAGTTGAGGATCGTTAACATTAGTAGCTATTTTCACAGAATGATCTTGATGCTACAATTTTTTTTTTGAAAACCTTGTTATACTTATTGTAAGATAAAATATATTTGTATATATTTATATACAATATATAAGAAAAATAGGAAAATTTAAATTTACAGCACTTTTAACATCTGACTCATCAACCAGAGCCGCTACCTTTGCATCAAATATGCCATCATCAACATACTATATTTATAAGAATGATTTTTTTTTTTTTTGGGTAAAGGGTTACCCCGGTGATTCTATTAAAACAATCCCAATAAAGTACAAGTAGTGAGGATGAGTTCCACACTAATTCATATACAGGACATGCCTCGTATATGTAAACAAAAACAAAAACCAAAAAAACCTAAGACAACCCATAACCTAGCCTACATTACATCATGAAACAAGGTAGGCAAGACCAAATCACGAAACCAAAAATAACGACTCAACCTCCATCATCAAAGATGAAATTGCCACAAACCGGCAAACCTTTGACTCGAATCAAAACATGTCTAGCCATTTGAA
Organism: Helianthus tuberosus; assembly: GCA_030545235.1. NCBI lineage: Eukaryota > Viridiplantae > Streptophyta > Magnoliopsida > Asterales > Asteraceae > Helianthus > Helianthus tuberosus. The sequence goes on along the minus strand of CM060401.1, from coordinate 70,819,106 downwards.
CCCTTTGTGGAGGAGTTACTTGCCCGTGCTCTAGAAGATGAAGGATGTGTTCCTGATGTCATAAATTCATTAGTTTCATTGTAGACTTCAACAACCTCCTCCTCATCTGAATCTTGCTTTTCATTAATCTGCTTGGCCTTCTTCTCTATACGACCCACAGTACTACCTCCCTGACCACCATCATCGTCCTTAAGGACATCAAAGGGGTTTGACGTTGATACCTGATTGTTTATCGGCTTCCTCAAGGACGAATTTGGTTTAGGGTTTACAACTGGTCGATACACTACCTTAGGCTTCTGATTTTTCATATGAAGACCTTGGTTATTAGCTTTCTTCTTCTTGGCACCCACAATCTGAAAATCATCAATTTTCTTTCCAGAATCCCCACTCGAAACAACCTGAGGGCTCTTTGGGCACAAGTTATCTTCATGACCAAACACGCAACAAGATGAGCACCTTAAAGGCTCCCAATCATATTCGATTTTTACCTCCACCTTAGAATGACCATTACCCTCTAAAGATGAGATTGCAACAGTAACACTCCTCTTTAATTCAGCCACGGCTTGAATTTCAATGAGAGCTCTAGCATAACTGCTTCTTCCCCATGACTCAGCACACATTGTAGCAGTGTACGAATCTAGCATCTTAGGAACCCCTATCTTAGAAGCGAGCAAACTAAGACCGTCCTCAGTATATGCTGCTAACGGCACATCATAATAAAGCGTATTTTAAATCATATATAAGAAAGCGTATTTTAAATCATAATAAGTAAATATTACATGTGTATATATACATTAAAAATATCTTCAAAACTCGTAAACTACGTAGGATTACCAACCGTGGCTGCAGTCTCAGCATCATCTAAAGCAACTTCACCGGAATCTAGATCTTGTTTGCGTTTAGTCTACAATATGGCATTTCAATAGTTATTAGCATAATATAATAAAACTTACTTATCAACGTTATGTTATCAAACAAATGTATATTAACATCGAATTTTTATACCACAGCCAATAAATCAAACCCATCATCTCCATAAACTGAATCATCCAAAAAAACGACATCAACTTTCTTGAAAGAAATTTCAGTTCCAGTTTCGGGATGGAAAACAGAAAGCTCAAACATTTTAGATGCACTCATGGTGAAAACCAACTAAGATTCAAGTGGTATCGGAACTTCTTCAATCACTTTTAACCATCCATCAGTAAAACCGCATCCATCGGTCCATCCTTTCATCGTCACATTCCAAAACCTTTCTCCAACATAGATAGTTGCTATCCCATACTCGTAATTTTTACCATAGAATTCTTTCTAGAATTTGTCAGTAATTAGCTATAAAAGAAGTAAAAGAATAATTAGTGCATACTTACAAAATTGATATGAACTAATGATCAACAGAAGTTACAACGAGTTAGTCAAAAGAAGTTAAAAGGAGGGTTAGTCAACAGGGATTCTAGTATTACACACAACCTAACCACTGTTTTCTATCGACTGTTACATACCTCTGTTGTTTTCCAACAGAGGTTTCCTAACAACTGTCATCCATTATCCCCAACAGAGGTTGCCACGTGGACATATGTTAACTATCAGATGTTTGAAACAGATGCCACGCCAGGTTTCACTTTTTCACCATATAAAAACCCCTGTTCCATCCTCATTTTTATGTTAATAGTGTTAGTCATCCGATGTTAAAAGGGTTAATCAACAGAAGTTAAAAGGGTTATTCAACAGACGCCAAAAGGATAATGAAATAGATGTTAAAAGGGCAAACAAATATTAGCAGGTTGTTGAGCTAGCAAAAAATGTTTACAGTGAGTAGCAAAATAATATAAAGTTACTTACAGTTATGCCAAGTTCAGGTCTAATATTTGCTGAAATGTAAGAATTCTCGTAGACATTTTCTTTAAAACATGAGACAATGAATAACAAACTTCCAATAGCTTTTATCAATAAGCATATTTGGTTTTCAAACAACAATCTCTAACCAACTTTGTCCAGCCATCCGTAAATATATAATGATCATCTATGTTCCTTACTCGTACTAACCATTTTTTGTGACCATTATGTAGTTCTACAGTTTGACCGTAGGGGACCTCCTTCCCCCACAACAAATTCTCAAAATCAAGTGGTATAGTCTGCGACAATAATTAACAAACATCTTACATCAAAAATTAATGTACAATCCTAATAGTAGCATGATAGTAAAAAACATACCAAAAATATAAAATCATCTTCATTAAGGAATTTTAAAAAGGATGGTGTTTGATTGGATGGATTCATATCTGCAAAAAAAGGATTTAAACTTACGAGTTATAAAGACGAACATCATCCAAGAAAACTTATAGATGAACAACATCATATATATTATTTTATTTCCGTAATATACAAGTTGATGAAAAAAACATTCGTTAACATTCAAATATCAATAAAATAATATAAAAAACATCACTAACTTCAGTTAAACTAAACCAGTAATTAAAAAACAAAAGTACCAAATATTAACGGGACTATTTGTATAATCACACACTTAGGGTTTTATAAAAATAAAGCACAAAACGAAAATCATCATCTCTCATAACAGTTAAGCAAATCAACAACAACCAAAAATTATATGGTTGATTTATCAACCATAATGTAGAAGACGACATCAAGAAGATGCATGCACAAATTGTCACAGAGAATGCTATCAATAACTTCATTTAAGTTAATGCAGTACTTAATCAATAAAAGTACACCAGATTACAGCAACTATTATGATCGAAACAAAGAATATGAAACACCATTTATGAGGAATACATACTCATAACATCCAAGAATGATAAATTAAAGTTTATAACACAAACAATAACATCAAAGAAACAATACTTGGTTTTATAGTGACTAATATATATATTGCAATAGACCTGTTAAAAGCTTTGATAAGAAGCTTATGTGAGAAAACTTTCGAAGATGTTTTGTGATGTTTATGTTCAATAATGGAGTTGAAAAGAATATTAAATGGAGTTAATACAGAGGCTCCATTTACACGGGTTAGATGCATTTAAGTTTTCTAAAATTTATACTTTACCCCCTTTTCTTTAAAATATTGTAATTTTAGCACATTTTACCGCAAGATTGTAATGAATGATCATGTGTGTTGTTAAATTCATAACTTATTAGGTTTGTCCTTTCCAGATTGCATAAACATTCATACATTAATAAATACTCGACAACAATTTACATGATTTACACTTATGTAACATCTAAAAACACAGGTAGTCTTTAGAGAATTTCCATACAAAAATTTATTAAAAACACAAATCACTATACATTGTTCTTTATGAATTGCAGGAGTATTCGTAAATTCATAAATACTCTTTTACAACAATACACATGATGCACTAATATAACATTTACTAAAAACACCACACATAATAAATTTAAAGCATTAATACTAATATAATAAGTATCATAGTTCTATAAAGCATTATAATACTTCTTACATGTTTTTCGATCTAAAAACATCATCCAAAATTTGTAATAAATATGAGTAAGTAGAAGTTACAATTACATGTTCAAAAGTCATCAACCATGGCATAACAACATGTGATCATAGGTTTTGTAGAACTTCTTTGTAAACTACATTAGTAGTGGTTGTACAAACTCGTTTTGTTTTATCACAAATCAAAATTTTCAACCCCTTCCTACTTTTTACCCTAGATACAACAACATAGAGTTGGCCATGACTAAATACTGGGCGTGGAAGACACAAACCAACATGTTCTAACGATTGTCCTTGACTTTTATTTATTCTCATAGCAGATGTTGATCCCAGATAGAGGTAACCAAATACTTAATATGGCAAGTGATTTCAACAGATATGAAAATATTGTGCAGAACTAGAAATCAAAGTTTCAAGAAACATCTTACAGAATTTTCAAGTATATTAATGACTTTGTAAAACAAAGTTATTGGATGTTACAAAATGAATGCTTAAATAATTATGTGCGAAGGGTAATGGAGTTTGTGGTGTGGGTATTAAATGCTTAGCTCAACTCATTTAACCTTCTAGGTTGACATCTCTATTTATAGAGAGTCTAGATCTGAATAAACATTTGTTTATTCTTCACTTGCTCTGCACAAAGTGACTTTTTGGCATATTCATTGAATCGGTTATTGCCAACTTGCTACTTTTTCAGTTGTGTCAGGGCTTATCTCTTAAGACAAGTTGGTCCACCAGAATTTCTGGTGACCAGCTTACCAGAATTCTGATGAACTTGATCATCAGAAATATTCAACCAAAAACAAGTAAACCAAGACAAACGTAAGTCCAACAAAGAGAACATGAAATTTTCATTGCATCATATTCCCTTTTCATTTCTTGAAAATATACTTCTGACAAGTTGCTGAACACTTTTAACAGCAGAAGGTTGGTTAGGTGTTGAATTTGTACCTCAACTGTTTCTGGCATCTTAGTTCAATTGGTATCAGGCACTGCTAGTTTGACAGAAGTATGTTTTCAAGTTCAATTAAAATGAAAATAATTTTAATTTCTTGCAATTTAAAATCTTTAAAAAACAAATACATTGGATGAAACAAATAACAAATAATTCAAATTTCAGTAAAATATTCCTTGTATACCACATTAGTTGTCTTATTTGTAACATTTTAGTCTTTATCTACTATAAGTAACTTGACACCGACTAGGTTTTTACTCTTAATAATGCGACATATAGTTGATCATGTCAGAATCTTTGCTTGTCGTCCATCTCATAAGACTTGAGAAAATATATTAATTCAACAAGGCTCATCCTAGTCAAATCATTGGTTCTTTTGATAAGAGTAACATTGGTATCTCAGTTTCTAGGAAGAGCATTAAGCAGCTTTTGTTGACGACATAGTTTTGTAGTGGCATGTCATGTGTTCTCATCTCACTGATCAGAGAGATGAAGCTTTGAATCTGATTTTCAAGGGTTTCTCCTGGAAAGTGATTGAACATATTGAATCTTTGAGTCAACATCTCTCTCTTGCTTTCTTTCATCTCCTCGTTTCCTTCATACATTGCCAAGAGAGAATTCCACAGTTCTTGAGCAGAAGCAGCCTCCCTAACTCCAACATCGATTTCAGGCGCCAATGCAGAGTGTAGCATTGCTAGATCCTTTCCATCAACTTTAACTTTCTCATGGTCTTCTTCATTGTATTTCGTTGTAGGCTTGATAGCAGTAGTTCCCTTTGCATCATCCACCACATAAGTGATTACAGTAGGTCCATTGCATATAGACCTCCATGCCTTTGGATCCTTGATCTTCATGTATTGAACGAACCTGAACTTCCATTCTGAGAATGATCCCCCTAATAACAGCCCGGGGATCCTGTTGTTGGTTCCTATGATGTTGTCAAGATCCTGGTTAATTGCAGCTTTGTCACTTAACGGCATCTAGTTAGTTAGTTAGTTCCATTTCTGAAAAATCAAATTGTAAGTAATAATTGAAAAATTAATTCAGTTTAATATTTAACAGTTTTCTCAATTAACACAGTTCAATTTAACGAATTTTAAACAGCACAGTCCATGTCCAAAGGGTTCAAATGTGATGTCGCACAATCCAAGGGGTCAAATGTGATGTCGTACACCCCAACAGTTCAAACAATAAGACTGCACACTTCAAACACTCCAAATGATGAAGGCGCACACTTCATAATCCAATTAGTAAGACCGCACACTTCAAATAGTCCAAAGTATGAGGCCGCACACTTCAGAAGTTCAAAATACTAAGGTCGCACACTCCAAAAGGTTCACATTTAAGCCGCACAGTCCAAACCGCATAGTTCAAACCGCACAATCAATATCCAGTTCACAATATTGACTGACCGCACACTTGTATTCCAGTAGCACACTTCTTGATGGACCGCACACCACTTAAGTTTGGGCCGCACACTGAGTTATTTGGGTCGTACACTATAATGGGCTTCAAACTTCTTTGTTTGAGAGTTGATCGCACACTACTAACTGGACCGCACACATATGAAAATTGGGCCGCACACTTCATAATTGGGCCCACACACTAACCAAATGTCCAATAATCAACCACCCCACACACTTATCCGCACAGTTTTTTCCCATACACTTATTTTGGAAGGTTATTGTCCCGTACACTGTTTTGGAAACAAAATTTATTCGATGTAACAAACTTCCGAGATCTTAGGAGATTTAAGTCAAATCTTTGATTGATTTCTTTCTACCAAATATCCCAAATTTCCTGCAAATACGTTTGACTTTGCTCAAAAATAGATCAAAACCCAGTTTTTTAACAAAATCCTTAAGCAATTTATGAATGTTCTTATAAAAGTTATGAAAAAGTCTAAATTTTATTGACTGTTCTTAACAAAAATCTGAATTTTATTGACTACCACCATCATTTTCATGCAACTTTCAAGCTAATCTAAGGGTGTCACAAGGTGCATGAAGGTGATCTAAGAAGGCTTGAAGCAAAAGAAGTGGAAGGACCTTCACTAGGAGCTTTTATCCATCAAATCTTCTTCATCCGAATTTTTTAAAACTTATGAATTATGTTTCAATAAGATCCTGGTTTTTAAAGCACTCTTTGGTCAGTTTTCAAGAATGATAAACCTGCGAACACACTCAAAACACAGAAAAATTTAGTTGAACAAAATATATATAAAACAGATTAAAACGTACAAAGATTCAACCTTTTATGTATATCTTCGAGTCTTCGAATTCAGCAAACAGTGTTTTCTTCATATCTTTAGTAATATCCGATCCAAATCGAGCGTTTTGAAAGACTTCTTAGGCTCTGATACCAATTGTAAGTCCAGAAAACTATAATCAAATATCACAAACACCTAACCAAGTCGTGGAATAACAAGAAAAGATGTAGAAGATGAAGATTATGCCGATTGTATTGATCAAAGTGCACACGGTTACAAGGAACCGTCTGGTACACGAATACACAAGTTTTGCAAGCAATCAACAACCAAAACAAGAACAAGGAACATCCTATTTATAGATCATAGGATGACCTAATACAAATGGGCTAAGCCCAACCCCTATTCGAACATAATACATATCGACTAAGACCATATTCAACACCTAACCAACCCAAAACAAGTAAACCAAGACAAACGTAAACCTAAACAAGTTCATGCCCTTACAATAACGAACACCGTTCAAAAGTGGCATAGAGTTATAACGCTTGACATCTTGAAGCAAAGTTCCCGCAAAGACTCCACTAATTTCCTGAAATACATGTAAGTTTGAAAAATTTCAACAAAGTTGGTGAATTCATGTAGTTATTGTGTAATAAATGAATATTTGTAAAATGTGAGATTTATTTTTATGAAAATTCGTATGTAAACGTAAATGAAATCGTGATCATTAATGTTTTGAAAGGACATTAATATGTGTGATGACATAGGAAGCAATCCAAACCTTGATGATTTTTGTGCCGATTACCCTCGAATGGGATACACAAGCACTATTCTGTGTTGGTCATATGGACCAAGAGTGGGGCTCGTCAAAACCCAATAGATCTATCCCTTTTCGTTACTCGGTCTAAACTCGATTAATGGTGCTTAAGTACAACCCTATTCGCTCATGATCTAGTTGTTTCATTTCCTAGTCTAGCATACCTTTTGTACATGTATTTCCCCCAAAAGTTTTAAGAAAACTAGAAAATTTTTGACATGAACTCACAAATTTGCGTCCTGAAGCGTCGTAAATTCATCGGTACTTCTCTTGTTTTGCGACGTAACCTACAAGTGTCCTAAATATGTTAACCACCTAAGCCTACGATTATTATGTACAAGTTATCCATCTTGTTTATGTATTGGCTTTGTCTTAGGTGTATATGTTCTTGAGTTTTTATTATATATTTTACATAATTTATTTAGTTTTGTATACTTGTGAGTTGTGCTAATGGGTCTAGGCCCTCTTGCGTCTTCGTGCCTCGCACGAGTAAGATGTGCATGTCCGCGACATGTGTGGGTCGTGCCCATTGTAGTCGAGTCTCACCTGTTCGTCGCGTTATCGTTATTTTAAATTGTATTTTCTATTTGTAAGTGTATATATATATATATATATTGTATACGATATGTGTTAAAAGTAATATATTTTAACTTATCCTCGTAGAAGAATACTTGTATTATTTGTGTATTCTTGTCTTTGTATTCGTTCGACTAAGTCAAAGTAGATTTATACTTTTTATTAAATAATATTTTCAATATTATTTTAGTATAAATATATTTGTAATTTTTACCAAGTGTATACTTAGGCAAGTATTTTTACCTATGTATTTTTTACTTAATGCCAAGAATCATTTCTTATGATTTTATAATTTCCGGAATTATATTTCTTAAAAATAATATATATTTAAGGCTTGTTTAATATATGTATTTTTATCACACTTGTTAAATATATATACTTTGCTTCTTTATATATATATATATATATATATATATATAGGGGCCGCTAGAATAAGAACCACCTCTAGTTGTAAGAACCGCGAGAACCACTCTCAACCAATCAGAATATGACAACTCAAAGGGTATTATGGTCATTTACCCCAAATGTCATTTCTCACCCCTCTCTCCTCCATTTATTGATGTCAGTATCTCTCTCCTCCATTTATTAATTTCAGTACCTCTCTCCTCCATTTATTTGTTGAATCTGGGTTTTGTTTTGTGAGTGAAAAGAGAGAGTGGTGCTCGAGATGAAAGCAGAGGAGGAGACGGCGGCGATAGGCGGTGGCGGAGAACGGCGTCAGTGGTGGTGGTGGATTCAGGGGCGGTGGTGCGTCGGATGGTGACTGAATATCATCGGTGGTGGTGGATTCAGGGGCGGTGGTGCGATAGGCGGAGGTGAATGATGGGTGGAGGGGTGGGGTGAGGAGGTTCCGGTGATTGGGTGGTGAATGATGTTTGATCTGTGGGTTTTGAATGATGTTTGATCTGTGGGTTTTGAATGTTTGATCTGTGGGTTTTGAATGTTTGAATCGGTTGAATCTGGGTTTTGAATGTTTGATTTGTGGGTTTTGATCTGTTGAATCTTGGCCTGTGTTCTTTGATCTGTTGAATTTTTGGTATGTGTTCTTGATTTTTCTGGGTTTTGAATGTTTGAATCGGTTGAATCTTGGCCTGTGTTCTTGATCTGTGGGTTTTGAATGTTTGATCTGTGGGTTTTGAATGTTTGATTTGTGGGTTTTGATCTGTGGGTTTTGAATGTTTGAATCGGTTGAATCTGGTGCCTTTTTGAATCGGCGGTGATGATGCAAAAAAAAAAAAACGGACTATGGCGCGGCAAGGATGGTGGAGGGTAGGTTTTTTAACCCACAACCCCACTTTTGCAGCCTCTGATTATCGGAAAATCTGAGCCAAAACTTTGGTTTTTTTTCCAGAATCCACTCGTTCTTTTTTATTTTTGTTTGTTGGGTTTTTATATTTTTTTTTGAGGCGTCGATGATGATAGCAAACTATCTGAGACCTACCGAGTAACGATTTTCTGGGTGCGTTCGTTTTTGTGTAAAAAAAATTTTGTAAAAAAAAAAAGTTAAACCGTAAACTTTTTAACGTAAAACGTAATAAGTTTTACGTGAAACGTAAAACGTAAAAAGTTTTACGTGAAACGTAAAACTTAAAAAGTTTAACGTAAAACGTAAAAAGTTTAAAAGTTTTACGTAAACCGTAAAAAGTTTACGTAAAATGTAAAACGTAATACGTAAACATTTTTAACGTAAAACGTAAACTTTTTTAACGGAAAACGTAAACTTTTTAATGGAAAATGTAAAACGTAAACTTTTCAAACTTTTAACCTAAAATGTAAAAATTAAATCACAAAGCGTAAACTTTTTAACGCAGAAATGTAAAACGTACTCCTTTATGTAAAAAACGGGACGCTAAAAACGTATAACGTATAAAAACGCAAAACGTAAAAAGTTTAACGTAAAAAAACGCCGCTTGAAAAGGCCGAGTGTAAAACGTAAAACGTAAATTTTATAACGTAAAACGTAAAATTTTTAACGTAAAAAGTAAATTTTTAAGTAAAAACGACGTGAAAAACGGAGTGAAAAAACGGCGCGTTAAAAATGGAGCGTAAAATCGCCGTTAAAAAAAAAAGCGTGGAAAAAACGACATTAAAAAACGGTGTAAAAACGAAGTAAAAAACGGCGTGAAAACGACGTAAAAAACGGCGTTAAAACGACGTTAAAAAAACGGCGTAAAAACGACGTTAAAAAAACGGCGCAAAAACGATGTTTCGAACGGCATACAAACGACGTAAAAAAAACGACGTTAAAAAAACGGTGTAAAAAAACGGCGCGTAAAAAACGACGCGTTAAAAAAAAGCGACGCTTGAAAAATCCGGGTAAAAACGACGCGTAAAAAAAACGACGCTTGAAAAAGCTCGGCGTGCAAAAAACCAGCGCACAAAAAAATTGTCTTTGTAAAAAAAATCTGCATTTAAAAATGTTTTTAATAAAAAAATTCTTCTTAAAAAATAAAAAGTAATATAAAAAAACAAAAAAAGTAATAAAAAAATAATATAGATAAAAAGACAAAATAGAGTAATGTTACTAAAATACCCTTTTGGAATAAAATATTAAAGACAAAATAATAAGACAAAAAATACTTAATATTATTTTTAAATACTTTTAATCTCATCCATCTATCTACTTGATCTAATGGCCAGAAAGTGGTTCTCGCGGTTCTTACAACTGGAGGTGGTTCTCATTCTAGCGGTCCCCAATATATATATATATATATATATATATAGAAACGAGATCTGGAGAAAACGCTCAAAAGTGTGAGAACGGTGAGAACGCATCCTGGCCCAACACGTGTCACGCGGCATAGAGAAGGGCGGAGGGGCTTTTTTGTCCTTTCATCTTCTGCTTTTCTAGTTCCGCTTTTCCCAATATTGTTTTAATTTTTGGGGTTTAAGATTTTTGGCGTTAACCAAATTCAATAATTAATGGCGTTTAATGGTTTCACTGTATTAACATTTTGGCGTTTATGGCGTTTATTCAAATCGTATGCCATTTGAACCCAGGGGGTCAGGAAATCTATCTGAATGGCGTTTTTCAAGGCGTTTTAAACAAGATGGCCCATTGTTCTATTATTTTTATATACATTTTGGCGTTTGTGGTATCTTGGTGTTTTACAATTGTTAGATTATATTTCAACCACAGGAAAAAAAATACAAGCGAAGAAAATAAATTAAAAATCCTAATCGGATCTCTCTTCACAATCTCACTGTCATCAGTCTCTCTCTTCTTTAATAGTACAAGAACTGTCACCAAATATATGGCATTTTATGTAAAACCTAACAAACCCATCGGTTTGATTATTTTGCCTGCTCGTCTGTTGAAGTGGCTTTTTTGTGGATATTTGGGGACATAGATCTACGACGTGTCGGTGGGTTTTTCGCTTTTTATTCATCTTAATCTTCATCTTTATAATCATCACACTCTTTAGTGTCATTGATCTCTTCTTCTCATCCAAGCCTTCTTCAAGAACAAAAAATACAAAATGCCATATGACTGGCATCAGTATCTTTTTCTTGAATTTTTGTCCATCTCATGCAGCAAAATCTTACTGAGTTACTCCCCTCTACTAACAATTCATTCAGTGAAACTTCACGAAGAACAATACTGAATATCCAAGAAAGCATATTAGCCATCTTTGATTTTTTTTATTTTTTGGCGTTTTACAGTAAGCTGTATTTAGTAGTATTGGCGTTTGTTTTTTTTTGGTTTGATCAAATGGAAGTTGTTGAGACGTATCATTTTATAGGATGTCTTTTTGGCGCCTAAGTTAGGCGGTGCATTATTATAATAAAATATTTGTCTTTTCGGTTAGTGTTTGTAATTATTGTTTTTAATAAGCTTTATCTCTGAAGTCTGTAACACGTCCCATCTTTCTAGTTTGACGTTTTAGATTCTAATATAATAAATTTTCCCTATCTTCAGTATTACTGATTTGTAGTTACTGTTTCTAGTTACATTTTCAAGTTTTTATTTATTTATTTTATTTTATTTTTTTGGTTTTTTATAATAGTTGTCCAAAGTAATTTTATTATGGTTTGGTAATTTTTGTGGCGTTTTATGGCATGTTGGAGTTTTGACAAGCATTTGGCTTTTCTGCGTTTTTATTAGATATGGCGTTGTTATTATATAACAATCAACTGAAAAAAAAATTAAACAAAATAAATATTGATCTTCCAAATCTTCACTGTCACCAGTCTCTTTCTTCTTTTGAAGCATCTTCACTGGCTGTTCCGACTTTCGTATGATTTTTTTTTATTTTTTTTTTTTGAAGTAGTTTTTTTGTCGCCGTGTGGAAGCACAAAGTCTGAAATCAGCCTCTTTTTCTATAATATTTGTCCATCTCATGCAGCAAAATGTTATTGAGTTTACACCCTTTCAGCCAAAATGTTATCTTTTTTGGCGTTTTACCGAGAAAAAGAACGCCACTAAATAAACCATCTTAAAACTGTAAATTTGATTATGCTAAAATCAATAAAGTGTTGCTGTATGGTGATGGACAACATTGTTAATCCTCAGTTAAGAAAGATAACTGACAACGTTGTCCACCCCATACAACTAAACTTTATTGACAATAAATCTCAGTAATGTTTTTGTTTGTTTTGGTGTTATAAATTGGATGGAAGTTGAGGATAAGTCAATAAGATTTTACTCAATGAAATGGACAATATCTTTACTTAATGATTTTGTCCATTACATTGAGCGAAAGCTTACAGACAACCAAAATGAATTTCTAATAAACGTTTTGGGTTAGAAGATATTTGATGTTTGGGTTTTCTGGCGTTTATCAGACGAATGGTATATATTAAATATGGCGTTTGGGGTTTTGTGTGTGTTTTTAATTAAAGGTCTGAGTTGTTGTATATATAGGATTTTTTTGGCGGTTTTTTTAGGCGGGATTTTATTATAATTAAGTTTGGCGTTTTATATCTAATGGTGTTTTTAGTTAGAATGGTGTGTGATTTTTGTTTGGCGTTTTATTTTCATGAGATGACGTTTTGTTTGGAGTAGTCAAAAGACGCTTTTACCCTTAGTGAGGCGCGTCCACGTAATAAAATTGATGTTATTTACGAAAACGCCACCGCGCCAATCTAGTCCATAGATTGTTTTGATCGGACGATCGATAAGCGTTCTCACCGTTCTTACACTTTCCACCGTTTTCTCTAAATCCCGACCCTGATCGTCCGATCAAAACAATCTATGGACTAGATTGTCGCGGTGGCGTTTTCGTAAATAACATCAATTTTATTACGTGGACGCGCCGGTCGGGATTTAGAGAAAACGGTGGAAAGTGTGAGAACGGTGAGAACGCTTATGGATCGTCTGATCAAAACAATCTATGGACTAGATTGACGCGGTGGCTTTTTCGTAAATAACATCAATTTTATTACGTGGATGCGCCTCATTAAGGGTAAAAAGGTCTTTACACTTCTATACCAAAAACACCATACTAATGAATAAAACGCCATTACGGACCAAAACACATCCCTATATAAACAAAAACATCCCAGACATAAAAACACACCCCCCAGAACCTGAAACACCATATTTTCTACTATATACCATTCATCTTACAAACGCCAAAATCCTCAAAACATCAAACACACCTACTCAAAAAACGCCATATTTTCTACTATATACCATTCATCTTAGAAAACGCCAAAACACTCAAACATCAAAGATTCCAAAAAATCGACGGTTCTTCCAGATACACTATTTCCTCAGTAAAACGCCAAAAATGGCAAATATCGTTTCTTGTATATTCAAATATTGTTCTACGCCAAAGTTTCGGAGAATGCATTATTCCCTTAGATGCTGTGACTCAAATAACATTTTACTGCATGAGATGGACAAATCATAAACAAAAAGATGCTGGTGTCAGACTTATGTCATTTTTTGTGTTTTGTTATTGATGAATATCATAATGGCATGAAAAGACGAATGACACTGATGAGTTGTTTGAAGATACATATTCAAAGAAAAAACTTATGTCATTTTATCTTTACAAACGGCCACAAAAACACAAGCATGGCTAAGCCAAACCGCCAACGAACATGATTCAAAGAAGAAAGAGACTGATGACAGTGAAGATTTGAAAGATGAATTGTTTCTATTTTTATTTTTTTCAATTTTCTTTTTCTGTTGTTTGTTATGTATTTTTCAACTTAGAATAAAAAATACATTATATTAATAAAACGCCAAACAGTCATAATGCATGTGAAACGCCATAATGCAGTAAAAACGCCAAAAACTCACAAACTATAATGAAAGTAGTTTGCAGAAGTATTAATAAAAGCTAAAAATGAAAAAAAAAACGCCAAAAACTCCTTAAAGCCATTAAAAAACGCCAAACTTGAGAGATGGAAAGTCTATGACCCTAAAAACTCATAAAAAACTGAACAAAAAACAGTAAAAATACACAGTAACTGAAAAGACGACTACTTTATTAATATCATTTATTATAAATAAAATCCCGCCTAAACTACGCGCCAAAAACATCCTATAAGAGAGACGTCTCTGCACAATCAACTGATCACAAACCAAAAACAAACGCGATATTTCCTAGAAACCATTCACATAATAGTTAAAAAAGCCACAGATGCAGAACCTCGATTCTTCTATATTGAGTATTGATCTGAATGAAGTTTCACTGAATGGATTCTTCTCTGAGTTGGGTATCTCTATAATCTTTTGCTGAATGAGATGGACAAATATTCAAGAAAAAGAGACCGATGACACTGATATGACATCATGTCACTTTGTTCTTGATGGATATATTGATGGCATGAAGGGATCAATACATTAGAGCAGGTGTTGGTCTTCAACATGTCATCAAACAAGTATATATCCACCCACAATAAAGGATGCCACAAAAAATAAGCATCTTCTAAAGACGGGCATTATGTAGGAAAATAAGGATCTACATAAGGTATTCAAAAACAGGTTCAAAACGTCAAAAAGGTTAAAGTAGAAGAGGCTGATGACAGTGAAGATTTGGATGAGAAATTAGATTATAATTTTTAATTTTTTTTCACCTTCTATTGTTTGTTATCTAATTCTCTGTTGTTTATTATCTAATTCTCTACTAATTTAAAAAAATTGAGTATAAAACGCCAAAAACTACAAACACCAAAACGCCTGATAGTGTGAAAAACTGTAAGAACGAATGCTAGCAAAGCACGATGTTGCTATATAAAATGCCAAAAAACGCAAACAAAGTATTACTGGAAAAATCAACACTAATTGACAGATGAAAATTGAAAGAAACAGTAATTGCTAAAACAGTAAAATGAAGAGACGGTATCATTATTGCCAAACATTTATTATATTAAAAGCCACTACGTGGAAAATTGAATTTATTTATGTTTTCAAAACGCCATAATTGCCTGTCACATTATAGGCCTGTATCCTACATGGCACAACACTTGATATAATAAAATCAAGAAAATTACTGAAGTTTTTTACATTAAAGGCCTGCCTTCTGATCTAAAAAACAATAAAAACGCCAAAACAATACTTAAAACGCCAAAATATTTACTATGATCCTGATCTAAAAACAATAAAAATGTCGTGTATTTATTAAACGCCAATAAATGGAAAGATGAAGTGACACGCGTTTAAAAAAAGAAATATGAAAGGACAAAAAAGCTCCTCCGCCCTTCTCTAAGCGGCAGGACACGTGTTGGGCCAGGAAGCGTTCTCACCGTTCTCACACTTTTGAGCGTTTTCTCCTGATCCCATTTCTATATATATATATACACACACACACACACCTATATAAAGCATTTCACATGTACACAATAGTAGTTTAACATCAATTTTTTAAGATGACAGACTAAAGTCTCAAAGAAAACCCTATATTTTTACATTTTTCTTCCCATTCTGCCCTGCTCTGCCTACATCCCCTATTAGATATGAAACCCTTCATTGAAATTGAATGTTATCATTAAGACAGTCGTTCCCTTTACCCTCCCCAAGAGCAAGCTAGCACCCTTCAACGGCCGGAGAAATCAAGAGTTCCTATATTAAACTCATTTTCCGTTATAGATTTGCGCCTATATATGAGCTATTATCGCTACCGTTCATGGAAGGGGAGAGAGATACGCTCAGATGCCAGACAAAACACCGGGCGTTGCACGCCTGCACCCCGCTCCGTCGGTCATCGCTGCACCGGCAACAGTGTAGAAATTAACTTTCGAGGTAATAGCTTTCATCACCCAACTAAAATTTGGGGACTTTCTCGATGACAACAGTGAATTCCGGTTAGGGTTTCGATCACCCTTGTTTCTCCTTGGCCTCTTCCCTCTTTCCGGTACGTCTCCCTCGCCAGCCACCTCTCTTATCCATGATTTACAGTTGTGTAATTTTATTTGCATTTGTTTGATTCTTGGTTTTGGTTTTTGATTTTGGGTTTTCTCTGGTTTCAAGGCATCAGACGATTGCAACAACAGAACATCAACAACAATCATCAAGTAAGTGAATAACAGATTGATCATTCACTTTGTATCGTGTATAATATGTTATGAATGTAATTTGAAAGTTGCAATGCTTAATTTGGATTAATTGTTACTCTTGTAGTAATAGACTTTGGCAGTTTTATTCTTTTGGTTTGACTTTTATGCTGAATTTGTACTTTCTTATCAGGAGCTATAATGGTTTCGGAAAGAAGACTGTAAGTGTGTTTTTATGATCCAGTGTTGTATCGTATTTGTTAGACCTGTTTGTTATGAGTTTATTAATTGGATCATGTTATCTTTATAAACTTGCAGAAGTAGACTGATGAGAGCATCAACAACATATTAGCTCTTGTAATGAAGAGTGGAAAGTACACTCTTGGTTACAAGACAGTACTCGAGTCTCTGAGGAACTCTAAAGGTGGATTTAAGTTTTACTTTAGTATTATTTTTATTATTGAAGTTAATGGATTTACGAACTCTTGGTAACAATGAACTGTCGGCTGGGAGTCTTGATGCAGATCAATTGTTTCTAAAGCCATATGGGATTTCAATTCCGTCATCATATGTACATGGTATAATGAATTTGTAAATGCAAAATTGGTTCATTCTGTCAAACTAAGAGCATAATCATGGAAGTTATAATCCTTTTAACAACTGTATATAGGATTTGCTACCTATTTTGATGCAATACTTTATAAAGATGTACATATTGGGATCGGACCATCAACTGCAACACCAAATATGTATGTCTCTTATGTGCTTTGATTTATTCAATTTCTCATAATTAAGATTATCAAGATTATGAAAGACTTTCACTAATAACATTGTCTACAAATTGTGAAACATCATCATAATCATATAAGTATACAACTCTTATATGCAGGTGTTTCAAACCAATTTTAAGTAGTAAAATACGGGAATTAAATTAAATACATTATATGCATAGTGCTTTAATTGTAATACAATATATTATGGTATCTTTTCTTTTGAAGGTGATTAATAAATTTGAAATTGATTAATGTTGTTTTAGGATGGAAAGGTTGGGTTGGAAGACAACCCCTGGTTCATCAAAGATCATGGGAACTGCGTTAGGGGTTGGTGGGGCTATGTGGTTAACATTTTACAAGGGAGTTGACATTCACTTATGGAAAACCAATGTTAACCTTTTAAATGGTCATCATCATTCATCACATGTTCTATATTCAAGTAATAGAGTCATGGGTTCCTTATTGGCCATCCGTAGTTGCATAAGTCATTCTATCTGGTTGATCATTCAGGTTAGTTAAAACTTGACATTATACAGTTTTTGTATCTATTTTGACAACAAGGATTTTATATATAATAGTTTTGTGTATTGTAATTTGAACAGACAAATATGGATAAAACATACCCTTGCGCGTATTCGGTAACTGCTCTCACATCGACCATGGGTGCGGTTCAAGCAGTCGTGTTTGGGCTATGCACCGAAAGACATTGGGGTGATTGGAAGCTCGGTTGGAGTGTTAGACTTCTAACGGTAGCTTATTCAGTATGTACTTAAACACAATCATTGTGCTATACATACTTGAATGTCAAAAGTAACCTATATATACTGAATAAGTCAACATTTTCTACACATGATATATAAAATCATATAATTAAAAAACTAATATATACAAATATTTTGTTAGGGCATGTTGGCTTCTGGACTAATGTTTACATTCATTACATGGTGTGTGCAAATGAGAGGTCCACTATTCGTATATGCTTTTAATCCTCTTTTGCTTGTTCTTGTGGCGATAGCTGGATCATTGGTCTTGAATGAAAGCCTACACTTAGGAAGGTAAATATGGTCATTTAAATCTTGTTAAATTGCACTAGATAATTTTAAAGTTATATTAAAAAGGGGTTGGTTTCATTCTTGTTACAGTGTGTTGGGTGCGATACTGATAATATTTGGATTATATGTCGTATTATGGGGCAAAAGCAAAGAGGTAAAGAAGGTGGCTCAGTTGTGTCCGATAAGAGAACCAAGCATTAGAATGAGTGACGGTGCCATTGATGGTGAATCAGAACACTCGAGTTTTGAAGTTAATGATAGTGATTCGAAACATTCAAGTGTACGAAGTGCGAATGGAGAATTAAGATGTGTTGAGGTTGTTGTGACATGATCAAACAAAAAATGTTTATATGGTGTTGAAGAGAATATATATGATGCAAGAGTAAAAATTGATAGCTTAGGGAGGTTGCATTATGATAACGAGAAGTCAAAATTTAAACTTGCATTTATTTAAAAACAAATGTTGTTAAAAGAAGAAAACACAAATAAATGAGGTTTTAATATTGACTTCGCTAAGTTTAGGTTTCTAGCTTTGGTGGTTATCCATTGATGCTAGAAAATATTATATTTTGTTTTTGTTTCCTATAGGCTTTAGCTAATATTGAAATAGCTTACTCTTGGTTGTGCTGTGTATTGTGTTTCTTAACTATATCATATTGGCATACAATAGTTATATGCTTTTATAAATGTGATGTTTCAGGTAATATTTTTCTGTCATTGTAAAGTTTAAGTCAATCAACTTGTGGAATTTGTATGTGGGTCAGATCTTCCATCAGCCTGACTTGGTAAGTAGGTTAACTTCATGGGTACATGTCAAAGCTAGAGCAAATGTAGGGAAAACTTACAACCCAATCATAATGCCCATGTTTCCACCATGTGTTTTCAACTCCGTCGCAACGCGCGGGTTTCCCACTAGTATATATACATACATACATACATACATACATACACATATATATATATATATAGAGAGAGAGAGAGAGAGAGAAAGGTTAACATACTTCACGGCTTATCATACTTCACGTAGGAGACAATGGTAACCATTGGATCAGGGGTATAATCACGCATGGAACATATAATCACGCATGGGACCACATAATCACGCATGGGACCACATAATCACGCATGGGATCCAAAATCACGCACGTTATTTTGGTCAAAAAAATAATTACGCATGTTATATATTTCGTGAAGTACGTTAATGTACTTTAAGGCTTGAAGTACATTATACTTTCTCTCTCTCTCTATATATATATATGTCCATTTGTCCATAGTCCAAATGTCCAAGATATTTGCTAAGGAAATATATATAAATATATATTTTGTATTTTGTCCATACACCCATTTTGGGCAAGTATAAGTATCTTTATACTTAGTTGTATTTTATGGTATTTTTGAGTGTATTTGATATTTATATTCTTTGTGTGTATTTTGTAGTTTTTGAACCCTACTTGTATACTAGTACATAATACGCATAATATACACATAAACACACAAAGCACTGTTAGGATCTGAGTTTCTTATGATTGTGTTTGTTTGAGATTAATGAAGATGAATTAGAAACAAGTGCAGCGGAATTAAATGGAAACAAACTTTCAACACAATCAAATGGGAGAATTGCTTTCAACACACATGTTTAACATGAAATCGAATGATTATATTTATTACAATGATTCAATCACAATGCATGCATGCAATACAATCTCCCCCTCAGCCTGAGCTCACAGTTTGTTCGTACAGAATGAGTTGTGAAGAAAGAGCTAATAGAACAGTACAGGGTACTGTTCTATTTATAGTACTAAGCAAACCACTGAAGCATCTTTGCTGACGTCACCATGAAAGTGACATCTAACCTCCTAACAACCTACAACCACTGATCTAATACAACTACTGCTATTACAAACTACTGATTACAATAGAAACAAAGGATAGACTAAACTACTGCTTCCCATTCCACTGTTATACTCCTAGCAGTGTTTTGTCTTCATCAGCGGTACTTGAATCATGACCGTAGATTGATCATCAGTGCTTTAGTCTTCAACAGTCTTTAGCAGTTGTTGAAGATCATCAGTTGTTGTAGACGAACAGTGGATGGAGGTCATCAGATGTTAGGGCCACTTCCAAGGGGAAAGATTGAATACAAACATCTGCTTATTCTGGATACACTGATCTGATCCAGTTTTGGCTTTAATCAACTGTTCCTTTGTAGGGTTCAATCCCAACAATCTCCCCTGGAACAGATGATGCCAAAACCCTTCATTATTCTAGATCTTTATTGCCTCATCAATAATTCCCTGACTTGCCCTTTGAATTGTAATTCAAAGTCCAAGGAATCTGTATCATCCTCATCCCTGCACAGTGTAAGATCAAGGAGATCTTGCAGATCTTCAACACCCAGGCCCAGTGCTTGTTCCCTTGATATGTTCTTCACCTCACCACTGGATTTGAGCAAAGTCAATACGTGGGTCTGTTTGTCAGATTTCCACTTTAGTATTTTTTAATCCAGTGGGTTTCTTGGGAGAGGTTTTATTGATGATGAGTTTGGAGATGGAGGCCTGGTAATGACTGGTTGAGCAGTGTTTGAAGCTTTTGCCAATTCAGGATTTTCTACTATCATCTACTGAAGGACCATTTTTATAATGTAATCCCCTTGTGCTATGTCTTCTGCTGTTTCTGCATCCATCTGCTTTTGTTTCCTTCTTTGATAAAGGATGGCAGCATGTGGAGTAGTGGATCTCCTGATAGGCAGTTTTTGTTGTCTCACTAGAACCACTGCTTCAGGAGAGTTAGGCTTTTGTGGAGCAGTGGGATCCCTTTTTTCTCAACTCTTCCAAACTTTTGTAAGTGGCCAACACTTTATCTTCTTTCCACCTGCTAACCTGATTCCTTGACCCATAATCAGCAGCAATAAGCTCTTCTTTCATTCTCTTCAGTTGTAAAGCCTTTTCTGGTACATTTTTCTTGTACTTTGACCAAATAAGAGGAGTGTGTTTTATTTTCTCTTTGTTCATCTTTTCCACTCGTTCTAACTCCTTTTTAAGCTCATTAATGGTCCATTCTTTATATTGAGCCTTTTCTGCCTTGTATTTCTTGAATGCCATAATATAGTCAATGTAATCTTTTCTCAGGCTTTCATCATCTCTTTCTGATAGTTTCTCACAAAGATCTTTTGAAAACTGCTCCAAAGTTCTGACTTGAGTGAGCAGGTATTGAAAGTATCTTTGAATCTCTTTGTCAGATTTTCCCTCTGTATTTCTTTTAGAGATATCCTCTGCTTGTTGAGCCTTTAACTTCAAATATTCTTCTATGTTGTTAGGCCTAGGATAACCTTGAAGAGATGGCAGGTTCCTTTTTGCAGGGTCATCTTCAGAGTAGAAGGATTTTATCTCCTCTCTAACTACTAGAAGATCTAATGGGTACCGGACTGCTGCAGGAACAATGGCAGTGTTTGGATTTTGAGCTTGTACTGAAGAGAGTGGAACAGGGTTTGGAATGGTAGCAAGGGTCAGTGTTTGTGAAGATGTTGGAGGTGGTGAAGAGTCATCTTCCAGTATTATCCTTCTCCTTTTGGGTTTAGGAGAGGTTGGTGGTGTTTTGGTGGGTTGAGTGGTGGTGATTTGAGTGGTAGGTGGCTGACTAACAACTGTTGAAACAACTGGTGTTTCAACCACTATTGTCATTACAACAGATGATGTGTCACCCGATGTCTTCTACTTTTTGGCATGTGGTGTTGGTGGTAGTGAGGATGTTTTTGGTGGTGATGTGATTTTTGGTAAGGTAGTGGATTGAGTGTGTGTTGAAGTGGTAGTGGTGGCAGTTGTTGGGTTAACATCTGTTGATACAACAGGAGTTTTAACATCTGTTGGTTTGGAGGTTTGATGAGTGGAGTTTTTGGGAGTTTGGGGAGTATGTTTTGTGATTCTGGAAGGTGTGGATTTGGGTTGCCTCACTTTTCTAGTGGGCTGTCTTGTTTTAGGCTTAGGATTTTCCTGCTCATCCTTGGGCTCAGAAGTACCCTGTTCTTCAATTTCCATTAAAACTTTCTTCTCCTGCTTAAACCTTGATTTACCCTTTGCCTCCATATCCTTTTTCAGCCTTGCTTTTTCATCAGCAAAAGCATTTAAGGTTACATCAACCTTTTTGGAACCATCTGGCCTAGGGAGATCTGCAGCCAAGTTAGATTTTGCATCTGGTTCAATGTACAAACCATCTTCCCATCCCTTCTTCTTTAATTGCTTAATTTTCTCCCCCCTTTTTGGCATCATTAGGTGGTGGGTTGTCCACAAAAATGATTGAAGGAGGAGCAGAGCCATTGGTTTTCAACAAATGGGCCTTGATTGCCTTGATGTCTGCTTTTGTATCCTTGAACCTAGCTTCCATCAAATTTCTGATCTTTTGAATTTGAACTTCATGCTGTTGATCAACATATTCTCTTTGTTTGTTAAGCAGAGGTTGAAATAATGCCCAAAGCTCAGTGGGAGTACGAGTAGATGATGGAGCAGATGTTGCAGCTGGTGCAACAGTGGGTGCTGCCTTTTGTGCTTGTAACAACTGTTGTAGCATAGACTTGATGTCTGCAATAGATGTGTCCAATTTATCAACCCTCTCCGTCAATCCTTTGTACATTAAACCATCACCCAAGTTAATGGGATCATATGATTTCCCACTGGCAGTGGTTGTATCAGCAGTTGACTTAGGGAAAGTTTCCCAAAAGTCATCCACTGATGCCCCTTTTTCTTGGTGCTGGGGACTTCTTCCTTCAGCAGGGGTAACCAGTTTTAGTGAACCAGTGAAAACTGGAAACACTCTGGTTCCCAAAGAAGAAATTGCCTTCAAGGGAGTCTCACTTATGAAACTACTGTCCAAGTGTAAACCAATGGGTTCAACACTTGTAGTAGCTGCTCCACTTGAACTACTGTCAGGAAGTACTTGTACTTCCTGCAGTGTAACCTCCTCAGTTGTTGGTAGGTTAGCAAAGATAGGGAGCTCAGACTCAGTCACTTGTTGAGGCATATTCTCAGTGATAGGTGTTTGAGAAGAATTGATTTTTGTCTGAGCTATATCAAGTGCATCCAACAAGGGTAATATTTGTGGTGGAATTTGTGCAGTGAGTATGGGTGTGGAAAGAGAATTTACCCCGGTAGCTTGGCTGTGGATGATGGAATCAAGTGATTCCAGAGCATCATAATGTGATGTCCCTGTTCTTACAACCTGATCTTTTTTAGAAGAAGCAGGAGGATTTTGAGGCTCAGGTTGAGATCTTTAATCCAACTACGTACTGTGAGGAAGTAGCAGCAGTGGTTATTGGTGACTTTGGTGTTGTCACAGGTATAATCTCTGGGATATGATCTTCCAGAGTTACCTTTTTTGTGGGTTTGGGGGGCTTTTGTGATTTTTTCTGTTTTGGTCTTTTAGTGGTTTTAGGTGTGGGTTTCACAGTAGTGGTTTTGCTGCTGTGATCACCTTGAGTAGTGGGCTCAACAGCAGTATCCTGAGGAGCAGTTGTTGCTGCTAAATTCTGCTCAGGCTCTTTTGTTTGTGTTTTAGAAGGTTTTGAAAGCCTAGTAAAAGTTTCAGAAGAAAGGCTGTTTATTTGAGTAGGATTTCCTTGGATTAGCACATGTGCATTATCCTTGGAAAATTTCTTTTGAAAATAAAAACTTAGAAACCTTGGAAATAAGAGAAATGGTTTCTTATTATCTTTAATATTATTAATATTTTTAACCATGCCATTGAATATTTCCTGGGAGTAGTTAAATTTTTCTTCATTCAAAATTGCATAACCCAGATATTGAATCTTCAATGGTATCTCATTGAAAGCAGTTGTTTTATTAGACACACACATGAGGAGGGTATGGAACAAAAACCTCATGGCAGGAGGAAAACTGCCTTTTTGTAAGGTGTCCTTTTACATTTCCTCTTCATACCCTCTCTCAAGAAAATCAGTTTGATACTCTGTTTTAGGGAAAGAGTTTTTACCTTGAAAATCATTTAGTTCAAAAACCTCTGACAGAGTTTGAGGTGTGATGGAAACAGCAATACCCCGGATTGAAGAATTTATTGCTAAGGGCTTTTTGTCCTTAACATCAAGTTTAGCATTTTTCCAAAATTCTCTTTGGGTATCCAGGTAGATGGTAGCATTGCAAGTCAACAAAGTTTTGTACTTTGTGGTTGAAAGAGCATCAATGACGGAATTGAAGGTTGTGCTGCCACTTGGTTTTTGAAGTATGCACAGGTAATTGTGAGGAGCTTTGAATGGAAGAGCCATGGCGATTTGAGGGTGATTACGAGAGGAAGAAGATGATGAAGGACTTGAGAGAAATGGATGGTAACTGCAGAGAAAGGAATTTTGAATTCGATTCGACAGTGAAAACCTTGTTTGGGGTTTGATCAGGGTTTTATAAAGGGAAAAGTGAATGCTGACGTGGCAGCGGTTACAAAAATTTGACGGATATGTACTGTCCACGTGCCAACCTCTGATGAGTAATGGAAGACAGTTGTTTAGGAAACCACTGATGGAACAATATTAGTGGTTTGCAACGGTTACAATGAAAACAATGGCTGATTTTTAACTATCATTGGATAGCCTATCAGTGGGTTAAAACACTGATTTTAAACAACAGTGATTAACAAGGAAATGAGGAAACAGTGGTTGACTTTCAGCAGTGGACAATAATCATCAGAACAAATGTTTGACCCAAAACAGTGGTTATGGCAGACTTTTAAGGATTAATGAAAAATTTCATTTTTACAATTTTTAAGGATGGAATTTTGATTTTCTGAAAACATTTTAATTCTTTTATTCATAGAAAAACAAGATTTTGCTTGTTATTCCATGTTCAGCATGCCAATCCTAGAGATCAAGCTTTCAAAGGTGGATGTGTCTAATGCTTTTGTTAGCACATCTGCCAGCTGATCTTTAGTTGGAACATGATACAGAGAAATCAAACCTTTTTCATAGCAATCCCTCACAAAGTGATGTCTGATATCAATGTGCTTGGTGGTTTATGGGATACTGGATTTTTGATGATATTTTCTGCTACCTGACTGTCCAACATGAGAGGTGTCTTTAAGGCAGTGATACCAAAATCCAGCAATTGATTTTGAAGCCATAACAGTTGGGCTGTACAGCTTGCAGCAGCTATATACTCTGCCTCAGCAGTGGATGTTGAAACAGCTGCTTGCTTTTTGCTTTGCCAAGACACTAAGAAACTGCCTAGGAATTGGCACCCTCCTGATGTGGACTTCCTTGTTTTGTCACATCCAGCAAAGTCACTATATGAGAATCCTGAAAGCTTGATATTTCCATCAGCTGGATACCAGATACCAAGTGTGGGAACACCTTTTAGGTATCTGAATATCCTTTTTACAGCAATAAGGTTTGACTTTCTAGGGGCTGATTGGGATCTTGCACAAACACATGTTGCAAACATGATGTCTGGCCTAGATGCAGTTAGGTACAATAAAGACCCAATCATGCTTCTATAAAGAGTTTGATCAACCAAATCATCATTTTCATCAGACATGACTATCTTTGTGGTTGCAATGGGTGTACTACATGGCTTACAATCATCCATCTCAAATTTCTTTAAAAGTTCTTTGGCATATTTGCCTTGATGGATGAAAGTACCATTTTGCAGTTGCCTTACTTAGAGACCAAGAAAGCACTAGAGTTCACCCATTGCACTCATTTCAAACTCAGCTGTCATGAGTTGTCTGAACTCTTCACACATTTTAGAACATGTGCTTCCAAAAATGATGTCATCCACATAAATCTGGACAATCATCAAGTCTTTCCCTCTCCATTTTAAAAATAGTGTTTTATCAATTTTACCTCTTGTGAACCCAATGGAAAGAAGAAAGGTGGAAAGAGTTTCATACCAGGCTCAAGGTGCTTGTTTCAAGCCATACAAAGCTTTGTTTAGCTTGTAAACATGATTTGGATTAAATGGATCCTCAAAGCCAGGAGGTTGACAAACATATACCTCTTCTTGAATCTTACCATAGAGGAATGCACATTTGATATCCATTTGAAACACCTTTATGTTGTGGTTGACAGCAAAGGCCAGGAACAGTCTAATAGCTTCCAATCTTGCAACAGGGGCAAAAGTTTCATCATAGTCAATGCCCTCTTCCTGTCTGAAACCTTGAACCACTAGCCTTGCTTTATTCTTGACAACAGTGCCCCTTTCATCAGTTTTGTTTTTGAAGACCCACTTTATCCCAATAGGACTCACACCCTCTGGCAGTGGAACAAGCTCCCAAACTTGTTGTCTTCTAAACTGTTGGAGCTCCTCTTGCATGGCTTCTACCCAGCTATTGTCTTTTAGTGCCTCTTGGTACTTGACTGGCTGATGGAGTGATAGAAAACCAGCAAAAAGACAGATGTTTTGGGATTGGCTTCTTGTTAGCACCCCTTCAGTGATGTTGCCAATGATTTGGTCAGGTGGATGAGACTTCAAGAAGATTAGATCTCCTTTGTATGGAACAATGGCATTTAAGGGTGAGGGCTGCAGATGTGAATCATCTGAGCTAACCACTGCTGGTGACTTTGATGATCCAGCAGTGGCTTGAAATGGAGGTGGAGGGATAGGAGGAAGTGATGTGGAAACATGTTGACTTTTATCCACTGTTTGAGGACTTTTATCAACAGTGTTTGATGATGTGGCAGTGGTTGAGCTTTGACAACTGTTTTAACATCTGTTGCTCTACCATTTGATGCAGACTTTTGTTGTGGAATGATGACTTCATATCCATAGTCTCATGAGGAACTTTGAGATGGACCTGCATTGTTAGTCTTGACAGAAACATTTTCAAAGGTAAATTTATGAAGATCAAACAATTCCGCAGGGTTTGCAGGGATTTTCATTGAAGAAAGTTCATTGAACTTCACATTCAAAGTCTCTTCCACTGTTTTGGTCCTTGTGTTAAACACTTTGTAGGCCTTAGCAGTGGTTGAGTATCCCAAATGATATCCACTGTCTACTTTGGCTGCAAATTTTGAAATTGAGTCTTTTAAATTCAAGATAAAGCATGGGCAGCTAAATACTTTAAAGTATGAGATCAGTGGTTTGATTTTATACAGCAGTTCATAGGCAGTCTTTTGATGCCTGGGGTTGATTAAAACTCTGTTCTGGACATAGCAAGCAGTATTTACTGCCTCTGCCCAGAAAGTTAATGGCAAACCTGAATCAGCAAGCATGGTTCTGGCAGCTTCAATCAATGTCCTGTTCTTTCTTTCAACAACCCCATTTTGCTCTGGTGTCCTTGGGATGCTGTACTGCCTTACAATTCCTTTGGACACACAAAACTCATCCAACTCCTTATTTCTGATCTCTGTGCCATTGTCACTCCTGAAGACTTTTACTGGCAAGCCAAACTGCTTTTCAACCTGTTTGACAAAGTCTTGCAGAATGCCTGCAGTCTCATCTTTGGAATGTAAGAAATAAGTCCATGTAAACCTAGAAAAGTCATCTACAATTACCAAGCAATATCTTTTCTTTTTAAGACTCATGACTTTGCCTGGGCCAAACAGATCCATGTGCAGCATTTGCAGGCACTTGGTTATTTTGGACTCTTCAATGGACTTAAATGAGCTTTGATGTTGTTTTCCTTTTAAACAAGAAACACAATGCTCAGGACAGGTGAACATTTTTTAAGGTAAACCTCTTACTAACCCCTGTTTTGACAAAGCAGTGATTGTCTTGAGATTTGTGTGCCCCAATCTTCTGTGCCAAAGTTCTATCTCTTTGTTAGAGGCAGCTGATGTCACACCCCGACCACGTATAACATACAAAACGTGGCGGAAAACGTCGGGGAGTGTTGTAACAGAATTAATTGTTTCATAACCATGGCATTCAACGTTGTATTTTATTTATCAACATAAGAGTTACATTGTCTTATACAGGAAATAAAGAGTTCAGAACATAATTAAACTAAGTCTATCTTCATTTTATGTCTCTAAGGCACAGGTCCGCCCTAGTGTCACGATCATCGTCCTACGCAAAAGCTCCTGAAAACACATGTGAAAATAGGTACGTCAGCATAAAAATGCCTGTGAGATACATAGGTTTGTGAAAATAGGATTCATGACTTATAAGTTTAGAAAAAGTTGTTTATCAAAAGTCAGTCATGAACCTTGTAAATTGTTTTGTTTTGTAAATCATTTAAAAAGCGATAAGATCAAATGATATGTATAACTAAAAGAATAATGTGTGTTTAAATGTATAACCAAGTAAAATGAGTTGTATAAAGTAAGTTGTTTGTAAAGCAATGTCTTGTGAAAGATATGTTATTTGTATAAAATGTTATATGTCTAAATTGAAATGATTCAAATAACGCTACGATATGTAATACCATACAAACACTTATATATAGGAAGTACTAGCGGCGTATCCACCATGCTTGTATCATATTCCACACGCCTCGTTACTTAAATCACTTAAACAAAATCACAATGTATAAAGTCTATGTTTAAACCAATTGTCAAAAGTCCTTGTATGAAACATATCAAATGTTAATAGTCCAAATGTAGTCAAGTAATGTGTAACAAATGTCATGTATTGTAAGTAAAGTATTGTCACATAATCCAAATGTAGAAATGTACAAAACAAAGTATTTTGAATATATCAAAAAGTTATGTTTTGCAAAGTAATGCATGTTACATTGATACAAACATTTATGTGGTAAGTTAACGCATACATTCAAGCCTTGAGACAGTCGGATAACCCTTTCAGTCAAGGTTATCAAAAGAAATGTTTTTGGATTCAGTCATTCCTTACATCCAAACAAACCCGGGATGTCAGGAATGGGATTTGTCAAGTCCTATGGTACCAGTACTTACTACCGAGCGGCGTAGCTAAAGTTAATGAACGTATAATAGTCTCGTTTGTGCAAACCAAATGTCATAGCAAAAGTGAACATGTTATATGAAAACAATGTACTAAGTATGCTAAGTTAACATACAAAGCAGAAAGTCATGTAAATCAATGTGCTAGCATGCTATCAGTCAACATACATAGCAGAAATGTAAAGTAAAACAATGTACTAAGTATGCACACAATGGACATACTGTAACAACTGTGCTTGTAATCACTATGAACAGTTCTTTTATCAATAAAACAATGTTATTTGATCCCAATGTTTGTTTTGTTATGTTTTACATTTTTCATGTTTTGACTTTTATCCAATTTCAAACTCTACATCACTTTCTGGAGAGTTATACGCAAACTAGTGCGTAAACGTACTCAGTTTAATGCGAGAAATACTCTGGAACATCAACATATACTCAACATACCTTAAATAACCTTTAAATAACTTAGAAATAAGTTTTGAAGGCATTGGTATGGCAAAATAAAGTTAATTCGCTTACAGGGACTAAACTTGACAAACTGCGAAAGTATGTCAATTTGAACTGTAACGAACATTCCGGAACATAACCATAAGTTAAACACACCTTAAATATCCTTTACATAGCTTAGAAATAGGCTTTGATGGGTTCGGTGTGCTAAAATAAACTTTTGGAACATTCAGGGACTAAAAGTGTCAAAAAGTGCACAAGTTTGCATTTTCGCGCATAACTTACGTTCTGAATACATTCGGACATCCAAAAATTTATGTAAGCATGACTACATTATATTTTAGTGTTCGCCTTAAGAAAAATCCATTCGTCGCGTCATTTGGATCGTTTTTCGCATTTATGCGCATTCCGTCGTAATTAAGCGAACATCGCGTTCGTACGACCAAACGAACCATCATCCGACATATTTTTGAACATGTTTCATGTCCACAATGTTTAGGCAACATTTTAGGGCCTTAAAGTTGGCTTTACGGGCCTTAGAAGTGTCGGAAATGGCCTTAAACACGTGCAGGGACTGAAACTGTCATTTTTCAAACATGTTTGCGGATCAGAAGGGTCAGGCGGCCCGCATTGTGTTTGCCTGATCCTGAAGCGGGCCGCTTCCCACTATCAGACCAGATTAAATGTTTCTAACATCAGTTGCAGCTGGTTAATTGTCATCCACACATTCTCAAGAGTCTAGTCAGCTGATAAGGATGGCATTTTGTCACCACAACTTGCCGACACTTGTACGGCCATGATCGTTTCCCCTTTTCCAAGAAACGATCTCAACGGTTCACCGAATACTATAAATAACCCACCCCCCTTTGTTCAAAATCACTAGAAACTCACTTTGAGAAACTCTAAGTTGAAACAATTGTTTCATACCTGAGATTTTCGAATTGAGTTTAGCATTCGGGGACCCTGGGTTAGTATTCTTTCGTTCTTTTCCTTATTTTTACTGCTTTTCGAGTCAGAAAGTCAAACTTTGTTTGACTTTCAGCGTTGACCAGTAATGGTCAATGCGAAGTTCGTTTGAACTTCGCAACGTGAGTGTAATCACGTTGGTCATAGTCCTTTGGGACTATGCCCACTGATTACCACGTTGTCTAGAGTCGTAGGGTAGGCGATCTAATAAATCGCCTATACCTTCGAACTCGACCCATTTGGTCGATCATTAGGATCCGACCAAATACATTAGGTGACCATAGTAGGTAGGGAATAACCTTCCGAGGTTATACCCTATGGTCACATCGTTTAAGTAGTTGTATGATAGGTAGTTTATATGCCTTAGGTAAATTACCAGAATACCCTTTTCATGCATAATTGGTAATTTAGCATATGTAACCTAAACTTTTGCCACATAACTGATTATGTAACATGTTTAGGCATATAACACTTGTCATAGGGCTGGTTAGGCGTTCTAAACGCGTTTTACGCGCACGATGCGTTAAAGTAGCATAAGCTACCTAAACGGATCGTAATGGGTCGATAAGACTTAGGTTAAGTTTCATTTAGCATGTAGGCTTTGTTAAACCATATCATGTGAGTTCCTACACTCATTTGGTTTACAAACCCTAATGCTACCCAGTCTTCCGATTTAGGTCCGGTTTATTAACATAGTTACCTATATTAGGTGCCGTTTGATTCCGTGATCTATAGCATTACTCGGTGGTTATCTTTAGACAACTGAGCAATCTCAAGTGAGTACATAGACCCCTCTCTTACTGTTTTCCAAACTGTTTTGGGGTGGAACACATGTGCCTATTTGTTACTTTCATGCTTTCCTGTTTTCACATCATATACCGGCTATGTTTGTTAGTACATTATAGTACATGATTACATTACATTTCATGCTAGGTGTGCCCATTGTGTGCATTACTTAGTACATTGTTTTACATGACATTTCATGCTAGGTGTGCCCATTGTGTGCATTACTTAGTACATTGTTTTACATGACATTTCATGCTAGGTGTGCCCATTGTGTGCATTACTTGGTACATTGTTTTACATTACATTTCATGCTAGGTGTGCCCATTGTGTGCATTACTTGGTACATTGTTTTACATTACATTTCATGCTAGGTGTGCCCATTGTGTGCATTACTTAGTACATTGTTTTACATGACATTTCATGCTAGGTGTGCCCATTGTGTGCATTACTTAGTACATTGTTTTACATGACATTTCATGCTAGGTGTGCCCATTGTGTGCATTACTTGGTACATTGTTTTACATTACATTTCATGCTAGGTGTGCCCATTGTGTGCATTACTTGGTACATTGTTTTACATTACATTTCATGCTAGGTGTGCCCATTGTGTGCATTACTTAGTACATTGTTTTACATGACATTTCATGCTAGGTGTGCCCATTGTGTGCATTACTTGGTACATTGTTTTACATTACATTTCATGCTAGGTGTGCCCATTGTGTGCATTACTTAGTACATCTTTTTACATTACATTTCATGCTAGGTGTGCCCATTGTGTGCATTACTTAGTACATCGTTTTTCATTACATTTCACGCTATGTATGTTCATTTGATTACATACTTAGTGCATCACATGCTTCCATTTTTGGTATAACATTTGGTTTGTTTAACATGGGACAATACATTCATTAACATTGATCATGCCATTCGTTAGTAGGTAGTGGTACCATAGGAATTGACAACTCCCGTTCCGGACATCCCAGGGTAAGGGGACAGAAAGGAATGACCGAATTCGATATACATAACTTAGATAAATCTTTAATTTGTTTAAAGGTTTATCGCCTCAGTCTCAAGGCTTGGATGTATGCATATTAACAATACCACATAAATGTTTGTATCAGTATAGCATGCATTTGTTACACACAACATAACTTTGATTTAAACTATGTTTTACTTCAATACCTTGTTGTTGTGCATTTTACATATGGTTTAGTTGATACATTTCACTTACCATACATGACATTTTGATTACACATTACATGATTTACATTGAACATAGACATTTTGACATGGTTTACACAATAACACTTGACAATTGGTTTGTACATGAACATTTTACATCTTGATGGTTTGGTTTGATTAAATGGTTAAGTAACGATACGTGTGTAATATGATACAAACATGGTGGATACGCCGCTGGTACTTCCTATATATAAGTGTTTGTATAATATTACATAGCGTAACGTTATTTGAATCATTTCAGTTTGATACATATAACATTTTATACAAATAACATATTTTTCACAAGACATTGTTTTACAATCAACTTATCTTATACAAACTCATTTTACATGGTTATTCATTTAACCTTACATTTACTTATACATATCATCTGATTTTATTGTTTTCAAATGATTTACAAGACAAAGCAAATTACAAGGTTCATGACTAAACATTTTCTCAAATACAAGTCATGAATCCTATTTTCACAAACCTATGTATCTCACAGGCATTTTTATGCTGACGTACCTATTTTCACATGTGTTTTCAGGTGCTTTTCCGTAGGATGATGATCACAACACTAGGGCGGACCTGTGCCTTAGAGACTAAAAACGAAGATAGACTTGTTTAATTATGTTATAAACTCTTTTGTTTACTGTTTGAAACAATGTAACACCCTTGTTTAATAAATAAATACAACTTTGTATGCCATGGTTATGAAACAATTAATTCTGTCGCGATCACTCCCCGGCGTTTCCGCCGCGGTCCGTTGTTATACGCGGTCGGGGTGTGACAGAAGAGTTGGTATCAGAGCCAATGGTTATAGGGAATTAGGTTATTAGTAATGCTTTGACCTAGACTATAACTTTTCTAGGACCCTAACACGAGTTATCTTGTGTTTAGATCTTAAAACATGTACATCGCCTATCCTTAGGTGATTATCAAAACAAAAGCCAAAAATTTTCCGAAACGATTTTTGAAAAACAATCATCTGTTTTTGAATAAATTTTTACAAGGTTTTGAACCCTCTGTTATATGGTTTTGAACCCTTTTCAAGTTTGGTTTTTGGCCTTGTGCCTTCTAATTTTCAAAAATCCCGTCAAACGTTTTGGGTTTTAAATAATGTGAACATGTGCAAACTGGAAGGGTGAATGCCTGTATTCTGGGTTTTCTGTCTAGGCAAGCACTTCGTATACATCTCAACCAGACGCGAGACCAGTTGTGCTTACCTGGGAATTCTTGGAGTGAGTGTTCACTTATAGGCGAGCATGTCTTCGTTAATACATTATTTTTGACCCATTTACTTTGATTAGTCACTGTGTGTTGTTTGTTTGCTCTGTGATACGGACGAATGACCACCATCTTTGCTTTTGTTGATTTTGTTTCATCTCATTCTCTTCATCAAATCATCTCACTCGTTTTCTTTCATGTTTTCCTCTTTTAGAATGCCTCCTCGACGCGAGAACCAGATAGCAACTGCCGAACTGGCAGAAATTATTGCGCAGCAGATGGCTGCTCAATTTCCAAATCTCTTTGCTCAATGGAACCAAGCCAACAATAACAACAATGTTCCATGCAAATACAAGGATTTTAATCAGGCTAAACCACTCAAGTTTAGTGGTTCTGAAGGAGCGACTGGGCTTCTTCAGTGGTTCGAGAGTAGTGAGAATACTTTCCGCCACGTGCAGTGTCCGGATAATCGCAAGGTCGAGTTTGCTTCGAGCGTATTTCAGAAGAGGGCTTTGACATGGTGGAACGGGGTTATGAGGGACCAAGGTGCAGAAGTTGCTCTTGCACAGACCTGGGCTGAACTTAGAGCCCTTATGATGAGGGAATTCTGTCCTCGTCATGAGCAACGAGCGTTGGAGAAGGAATTTGATGATTTGAAGCAGGATAGTGGTGAGCATAGGGCTTATACTGATCGGTTTGAAGAGTTGAGTCTGCTTTGCCCGACTATGGTTACCCCACTCGACAAGGCTATCGAGAGATACATCGACGGCCTACCTGACTCGGTCCAAGACATTCTTACTGGTAGTAACCCTGCCACACTCCGTCAGGCAATCGAGTTGTCAGCGACATTGACTGAGTCGCAGATCAGGAAGAACAAGTTACACAGGAAGGGTGACAAAGGCAAGAAACAGTCGGCTGACAAGGGTGATAGCAAGAAAGGTCAAAACTTGAATGGAAAGAACTCTGGTCCTTCGAAGAGGTCAAGGAAGCGTAAGGCTTCCCAAAATTTTGCTATCACTGCCCAAGCTAACCAGGCAGCTCCTAACCAACCCGCACAGCTTCCAGCAAAGAAACCTTATACAGGGAATGCACCTTTGTGCAATAGATGCAACTGTCACCATCAGCCGCAACATCAGTGCCGTTTCTGTACTAGCTGTGGGAAGTCAGGTCATTCTACCGAGGTTTGTCGGTTTGCTCAAAATCGCGCAGTTCAAAACCCGGCTCAACAAGTTGCACAGCCTCCTGCTCAGCAACAGGGTCAAGCTGCAAGACCACAATACCCACCTGGTGCTTGTTACAATTGTGGGGATCTGACCCACTATAGGAATCGGTGCCCAAGACTGGCGAACCAGAACCAGAACCAGAACCAGAATCAGGCTCCGGCCCGAGGCCGAGTCTTTAACATGAATGCCCAAGAGGCACAGGCTGACGATAATGTGGTGAACGGTACGTTCTTTATTAATAATCAGCCTGCATCTGTTCTTTTCGATTCTGGTGCCGATAAGAGTTTCGTGTCTTTGTCTTTTGAGCAAATGTTTCGAGTGTCTAGAACGAAACTAAGTAAATCTTTGACAGTAGAAGTTGCTAGTGGTGAACCCATTATTCTTGATTCTGTTCTTCGCAACTGTCAGTTGAACCTTAACGATCATCTTTTTCCTATTGACCTCGCGCCTATGCAACTTGGAAGCTTCGACGTTATTGTGGGAATGGATTGGTTATCCAAGCATCACGCAGAGATCGTTTGTTCTGAAAAGATTGTTCGTGTGCCGCTTTCGACAGGCGAGATCCTACAAGTTCAAGGTGAGAAGCCTACCGTTGGTCTCAAACTCATGTCTTGTTTTAAAGCTCGGAAGTATCTGCAGAAGAACTATGTGGCTTTCTTAGCACATGTTACTGAAGATAAAGGCAAGGGTAAGTCTATTTCAGATATTCCTGTCGTTCGGGATTATTCTGAAGTGTTCCCTGAAGATTTACCTGGTCTACCTCCAGCACGCCAAGTCGAGTTCCGTATTGATCTCGTACCTGGTGCCAATCCTATTGCTAGAGCTCCATATCGTCTTGCACCGTCTGAGATGCAAGAGTTATCTAAGCAGCTTCAGGAGCTCTCTGATAAAGGTTTTATCCGTCCCAGTTTTTCACCTTGGGGTGCTCCCGTTCTTTTTGTTAAGAAGAAGGATGGATCCTTTAGGATGTGTATCGATTATCGTGAGCTTAACAAGCTTACCATCAAAAATCGATATCCTCTACCTCGCATCGATGATCTCTTTGATCAGTTACAGGGCGCTTCCTATTTTTCGAAGATTGATCTGCGTTCCGGATATCATCAACTTCGGGTGCAAGAAGAAGACATTCCGAAAACAGCATTCCGTACTCGTTATGGACATTATGAATTCACAGTCATGCCATTCGGTTTGACTAATGCTCCTGCTGTTTTCATGGACTTAATGAATAGGGTCTGCAAACCTTATTTGGATCAGTTCGTCATTGTTTTTATTGACGACATCTTGATATACTCTAAGACGCAAGCTGAGCACGAGCAACATCTTCGTCTTACCCTAGAACTCCTAAAGAAAGAGCAACTTTTCGCTAAATTCTCCAAGTGCGAATTTTGGCTTAAAGAAGTTCAATTTTTGGGGCATGTTATCAACGAACGGGGTATTCATGTAGATCCCTCCAAGATCAGTGCGATTAAGGATTGGGATACACCTTCTACTCCTACTGAAGTTCGTTCTTTTCTTGGTCTAGCAGGTTATTACCGCCGCTTCATAGAAAACTTCTCGAAGATTGCAGTTCCTTTAACTGCTCTAACTCAGAAGAAAATGCCCTTTTATTGGGGAAACAAACAAGAGGAAGCTTTTCAACACCTGAAGCAGAAGCTTTGCGATGCGCCTGTTCTATCATTGCCTGAGGGTGATGATGATTTTGTTGTGTATTGTGATGCATCAAAATTGGGTCTTGGCTGTGTTCTTATGCAAAGGAACAAAGTCATAGCCTATGCATCGAGACAGTTGAAGATTCATGAGAAGAACTACACCACTCATGATCTTGAGTTGGGTGCAGTTGTCTTTGCTCTCAAGATCTGGAGACACTATTTGTACGGTACAAAATGTGTGGTTTTCACTGACCACAAAAGTCTTCAGCATATCTTCAACCAGAAAGAACTCAACATGAGACAGCGACGTTGGGTTGAGCTTTTAAACGACTATGACTGCGAAATTCGTTACCATCCTGGTAAGGCGAATGTCGTAGCTGATGCATTGAGTCATAAGGAACGTACTAAGCTTCATTGTGTACGTGTTCAATCTGTTATTCAAGCTCGATCTGATATTCAAGCACGCATTTCTCAAGCTCAACAATCTTGTGTTTCACAAGGTTTAATGGATAAGGAATTTCCCTATCACATAACGCCTGCTCTGGAACTGAAGGACAATGGATCATATTACTTCATGGACCGTTTGTGGGTCCCAAGCCAGGATGATCTTCGTACCTTACTTATGGATGAAGCCCATAAGTCTCGCTATTCTATTCATCCGGGCTCAGACAAGATGTATAAGGATCTTCGTATTCACTATTGGTGGCCTGGTATGAAGAAAGACATTGCCTTATACGTATCTAAATGCCTTACTTGTTTAAAGGTTAAGGCTGAACATCAGCGTCCATCTGGTTTATTGGAGCAACCAGAGATCCCAGTTTGGAAATGGGAAAACATTACTATGGATCTTGTTACCAAACTCCCGCGCACTAAGAAAGGTCATGATGCCATCTGGGTAGTCGTTGATCGTCTTACAAAGTCAGCACATTTCTTGCCAATCCGTGAGGATTTTCCTGCTGACAGACTTGCTCAAATCTATGTGGATGAAATTGTAGCTAGACATGGTGTTCCTTTGAACATCATTTCTGACAGAGATGCTCGTTTCACTTCTCATTTTTGGAGAACCATGCAATCTGCCATGGGGACCCAACTTAATCTGAGCACAGCTTATCATCCGCAAACGGATGGTCAATCTGAGAGAACAATCCAGACTCTGGAGGATATGCTTAGAGCTTGTGTGATCGATTTTGGTGGTAGTTGGGATTCACATCTTAAATTGATTGAATTCTCCTACAACAACAGTTATCACACTAGCATCCAAATGGCTCCTTTCGAGGCTCTCTATGGTCGAAAATGTCGTTCACCAGTCTGCTGGAATGAGATTGGCGAGGCTCAACTTACTGGACCTGCTCTCATTTTAGAGACAACTGACAAGGTCAAGAAAGTTCGTGATAACCTTCAGGCAGCTAGAAGCCGTCAGAAGATTTACGCGGACCCAAAACGCAAAGCCTTGGAATTTCAAGTCGGTGATCGAGTATTACTTAAGGTCTCACCTTGGAAAGGTGTGATCAGATTTGGAAAGAAAGGAAAACTTGCACCTAGATATGTTGGACCATTCAAGATCGTCGAAAGAATCGGAAAGGTAGCCTACAGACTTGAGTTACCTCCTGAACTTGGAAATGTTCATCCAACTTTTCACGTGTCCAATCTCAAGAAGTGTTCAGCTGATGAAAACTACTCCATACCGCTTGACGAAATTCGTGTTGGCAAAACACTGAAATTTGTTGAGAAACCAGTGGAAATCATGGAACGTGAAGTCAAGTGGCTTAAACGCAAGCGCATTCCTTTGGTCAAAGTTCGCTGGGAAGCTAAACGTGGACCTGAGTTTACTTGGGAACGCGAAGATCAAATGAAGGCGAAATATCCACATCTTTTTCCACGAGTTTCCTCTAAATAAATTTCGGGACGAAATTTCCACAAGTAGGGGAGACTGTAACAACTGTGCTTGTAATCACTATGAACAGTTCTTTTATCAATAAAACAATGTTATTTGATCCCAATGTTTGTTTTGTTATGTTTTACATTTTTCATGTTTTGACTTTTATCCAATTTCAAACTCTACATCACTTTCTGGAGAGTTATACGCAAACTAGTGCGTAAACGTACTCAGTTTAATGCGAGAAATACTCTGGAACATCAACATATACTCAACATACCTTAAATAACCTTTAAATAACTTAGAAATAAGTTTTGAAGGCATTGGTATGGCAAAATAAAGTTAATTCGCTTACAGGGACTAAACTTGACAAACTGCGAAAGTATGTCAATTTGAACTGTAACGAACATTCCGGAACATAACCATAAGTTAAACACACCTTAAATATCCTTTACATAGCTTAGAAATAGGCTTTGATGGGTTCGGTGTGCTAAAATAAACTTTTGGAACATTCAGGGACTAAAAGTGTCAAAAAGTGCACAAGTTTGCATTTTCGCGCATAACTTACGTTCTGAATACATTCGGACATCCAAAAATTTATGTAAGCATGACTACATTATATTTTAGTGTTCGCCTTAAGAAAAATCCATTCGTCGCGTCATTTGGATCGTTTTTCGCATTTATGCGCATTCCGTCGTAATTAAGCGAACATCGCGTTCGTACGACCAAACGAACCATCATCCGACATATTTTTGAACATGTTTCATGTCCACAATGTTTAGGCAACATTTTAGGGCCTTAAAGTTGGCTTTACGGGCCTTAGAAGTGTCGGAAATGGCCTTAAACACGTGCAGGGACTGAAACTGTCATTTTTCAAACATGTTTGCGGATCAGAAGGGTCAGGCGGCCCGCATTGTGTTTGCCTGATCCTGAAGCGGGCCGCTTCCCACTATCAGACCAGATTAAATGTTTCTAACATCAGTTGCAGCTGGTTAATTGTCATCCACACATTCTCAAGAGTCTAGTCAGCTGATAAGGATGGCATTTTGTCACCACAACTTGCCGACACTTGTACGGCCATGATCGTTTCCCCTTTTCCAAGAAACGATCTCAACGGTTCACCGAATACTATAAATAACCCACCCCCCTTTGTTCAAAATCACTAGAAACTCACTTTGAGAAACTCTAAGTTGAAACAATTGTTTCATACCTGAGATTTTCGAATTGAGTTTAGCATTCGGGGACCCTGGGTTAGTATTCTTTCGTTCTTTTCCTTATTTTTACTGCTTTTTGAGTCAGAAAGTCAAACTTTGTTTGACTTTCAGCGTTGACCAGTAATGGTCAATGCGAAGTTCGTTTGAACTTCGCAACGTGAGTGTAATCACGTTGGTCATAGTCCTTTGGGACTATGCCCACTGATTACCACGTTGTCTAGAGTCGTAGGGTAGGCGATCTAATAAATCGCCTATACCTTCGAACTCGACCCATTTGGTCGATCATTAGGATCCGACCAAATACATTAGGTGACCATAGTAGGTAGGGAATAACCTTCCGAGGTTATACCCTATGGTCACATCGTTTAAGTAGTTGTATGATAGGTAGTTTATATGCCTTAGGTAAATTACCAGAATACCCTTTTCATGCATAATTGGTAATTTAGCATATGTAACCTAAACTTTTGCCACATAACTGATTATGTAACATGTTTAGGCATATAACACTTGTCATAGGGCTGGTTAGGCGTTCTAAACGCGTTTTACGCGCACGATGCGTTAAAGTAGCATAAGCTACCTAAACGGATCGTAATGGGTCGATAAGACTTAGGTTAAGTTTCATTTAGCATGTAGGCTTTGTTAAACCATATCATGTGAGTTCCTACACTCATTTGGTTTACAAACCCTAATGCTACCCAGTCTTCCGATTTAGGTCCGGTTTATTAACATAGTTACCTATATTAGGTGCCGTTTGATTCCGTGATCTATAGCATTACTCAGTGGTTATCTTTAGACAACTGAGCAATCTCAAGTGAGTACATAGACCCCTCTCTTACTGTTTTCCAAACTGTTTTGGGGTGGAACACATGTGCCTATTTGTTACTTTCATGCTTTCCTGTTTTCACATCATATACCGGCTATGTTTGTTAGTACATTATAGTACATGATTACATTACATTTCATGCTAGGTGTGCCCATTGTGTGCATTACTTAGTACATTGTTTTACATGACATTTCATGCTAGGTGTGCCCATTGTGTGCATTACTTAGTACATTGTTTTACATGACATTTCATGCTAGGTGTGCCCATTGTGTGCATTACTTGGTACATTGTTTTACATTACATTTCATGCTAGGTGTGCCCATTGTGTGCATTACTTGGTACATTGTTTTACATTACATTTCATGCTAGGTGTGCCCATTGTGTGCATTACTTAGTACATTGTTTTACATGACATTTCATGCTAGGTGTGCCCATTGTGTGCATTACTTAGTACATTGTTTTACATGACATTTCATGCTAGGTGTGCCCATTGTGTGCATTACTTGGTACATTGTTTTACATTACATTTCATGCTAGGTGTGCCCATTGTGTGCATTACTTGGTACATTGTTTTACATTACATTTCATGCTAGGTGTGCCCATTGTGTGCATTACTTAGTACAT
Source organism: Helianthus tuberosus (assembly GCA_030545235.1). Lineage (NCBI taxonomy): Eukaryota > Viridiplantae > Streptophyta > Magnoliopsida > Asterales > Asteraceae > Helianthus > Helianthus tuberosus. Next base: position 70,777,887 of record CM060401.1, on the reverse strand, counting down.
TGTTTTACATGACATTTCATGCTAGGTGTGCCCATTGTGTGCATTACTTGGTACATTGTTTTACATTACATTTCATGCTAGGTGTGCCCATTGTGTGCATTACTTAGTACATCTTTTTACATTACATTTCATGCTAGGTGTGCCCATTGTGTGCATTACTTAGTACATCGTTTTTCATTACATTTCACGCTATGTATGTTCATTTGATTACATACTTAGTGCATCACATGCTTCCATTTTTGGTATAACATTTGGTTTGTTTAACATGGGACAATACATTCATTAACATTGATCATGCCATTCGTTAGTAGGTAGTGGTACCATAGGAATTGACAACTCCCGTTCCGGACATCCCAGGGTAAGGGGACAGAAAGGAATGACCGAATTCGATATACATAACTTAGATAAATCTTTAATTTGTTTAAAGGTTTATCGCCTCAGTCTCAAGGCTTGGATGTATGCATATTAACAATACCACATAAATGTTTGTATCAGTATAGCATGCATTTGTTACACACAACATAACTTTGATTTAAACTATGTTTTACTTCAATACCTTGTTGTTGTGCATTTTACATATGGTTTAGTTGATACATTTCACTTACCATACATGACATTTTGATTACACATTACATGATTTACATTGAACATAGACATTTTGACATGGTTTACACAATAACACTTGACAATTGGTTTGTACATGAACATTTTACATCTTGATGGTTTGGTTTGATTAAATGGTTAAGTAACGATACGTGTGTAATATGATACAAACATGGTGGATACGCCGCTGGTACTTCCTATATATAAGTGTTTGTATAATATTACATAGCGTAACGTTATTTGAATCATTTCAGTTTGATACATATAACATTTTATACAAATAACATATTTTTCACAAGACATTGTTTTACAATCAACTTATCTTATACAAACTCATTTTACATGGTTATTCATTTAACCTTACATTTACTTATACATATCATCTGATTTTATTGTTTTCAAATGATTTACAAGACAAAGCAAATTACAAGGTTCATGACTAAACATTTTCTCAAATACAAGTCATGAATCCTATTTTCACAAACCTATGTATCTCACAGGCATTTTTATGCTGACGTACCTATTTTCACATGTGTTTTCAGGTGCTTTTCCGTAGGATGATGATCACAACACTAGGGCGGACCTGTGCCTTAGAGACTAAAAACGAAGATAGACTTGTTTAATTATGTTATAAACTCTTTTGTTTACTGTTTGAAACAATGTAACACCCTTGTTTAATAAATAAATACAACTTTGTATGCCATGGTTATGAAACAATTAATTCTGTCGCGATCACTCCCCGGCGTTTCCGCCGCGGTCCGTTGTTATACGCGGTCGGGGTGTGACACATACATAGCATGAAATGTAATGTAAAACGATGTACTAAATACGCACACAATGGGCATACATAGCATGAAATGTAATGAAATCATGTACTATAATGTACTAACAAACATAGCAGGTATATGATGTGAAAACATGAAAGCACGAAAGTAACAAGTAGGCACATGTGTTCCACCCCAAAACAGTTTGAAAACAGTAAAAGAGGGGATCTATGTACTCACTTGAGATTGCTCAGAAGTCCTAAGATAACCACCAAGCAATGCTAGAGATCTCGGAATCAAACGGCACCTAATATAGGTAACTATGTTAATAAACCGGACCTAGATTGGAAAATCGGATAGAATGAGGGCTCGTAAACCAAATGAGTATGGGAACTCATGTAGTATGGTTTAACAAAGCCTACATGCTAAATGAAACCTAACCTAAGTGCTTACGACCCGTTACGACCCGTTTAGGTAGCTTATGCTACTTTAACGCGTTGTTCACGTAAAACGCGTTCGGACCACTTAACTAGTCCTATGACAAGTAACATATGCCTTAATATGTCTAATATTGTTGTCAAATCAGTTTAGATGTCAAAAGTTATGTTACATAGGCTTAAAATGAATTTTGGCGTTAAAGGGGTATTTTGGTAATTTACCTAAGGCATATAAACTACCTATCATACAACTACTTAAACGAAGCGACCCTAAGGTATAACCTCGGAAGGTTTTTCCCTATATACTATGGTCACCTAATGTGTTTGGTCGGATCCTAATGATCGACCAAATGGTTCGGGTTCGAAGGTATAAGCGATTTATTAGATCGCTTACCCTTACGATCCTAGACAACGTGGTAATCAGTAGGCATAGTCACAAGGGACTATAACCATCGTGATTACAATCACGTTGCGAAGTTCAAACGAACTTCGCATTGACCATAAACTGGTCAATGCAGAAAGTCAAACAAAGTTTGACTTTCGGACTCGAAAGCAATAAAAGAACGAAGGAACACTTACAAAGGGTCCCCGAATGCTAATCTAGATCAAAATAGCTCAGGTATGAAACAAAGGTTTCAACTTAGAGCACATTCTTGTGAGAAATGAGTGAAAATATGATGGGTATTTATAGATTTCGGTTCACCGTTAGGATCGTTTCTTGGAGAAGAGGGAATGATCTAGCCCGTACACTTGTCGGAATGTTGTGGTAACTGATTTTGGCCACCACAAGAGATTAACAAGTGGCACTTGGCCTTTGGGGAGTGTTTAAGGGCTGAAACAGGCTGGAAAAATGACTTTTATGATTCTGAAGGGGCCTCGCGTGACGCCTAGACCCCTCGCGTCACGCCTAGCCCTTATTTCTGCAGAATTTGCAGAAATGGTCCCTTCACATGTTTCGTTGCGTAACGGCACTTCTAACACCCGTCAAACCCAACTTCAAACTCCACAAGGATGCCTAAACATTTTGGACATGAAACATGCTCAAAAATATGTCGGATGTTGGTTCGTTTGGTCGTATGAACGCGATGTTCGCTTAATTACGACGGTATGCGCATAAGCGCGAAAAACGATCCAAATGGCGTGACGAATGGATTTTTCTCATGCCAAACACTAAAATAAAATATTTTAGTGCTTACATAAATTTTTAGATGTCCGGATGTATTCAGAACGTAAGTTATGCGCGAAAATGCAAACTTGTGCACTTTTTGACACTTTTAGTCCCTGAATGCCCCAAAAGTTTATTTTAGCACACCGAACCCCTCAAAGCCTATTTCTAAGCTATGTGAAGGATATTTATGGTATGTTTAAGTTATGGTCATGTTCCGGAATGTCTGTTACAGTTCAAATTGGCATACTTTCACAGTTTGTCAAGTTTAGTCCCTGTAAGCGATTTAACTTGATTTTGCCATACCAAAGCCTTCCAAACTTATTTCTAAGTTATGTAAAGGTTATTTAAGGTATGTTAAGTCTATTTCACTATTCTGGAGTGTTCTTTGCATTAATCTGGTTATATTTACGCATCAGTGCGCGTATAACCTTCCAGAAAATGATCTAGAGCTTGAAATCGAACAAGAATTGATATGTGCAAAAGATACACATATTTATACAGATCCCAAGTATGAAATACAATATTTCATTGGCTTGGCAGTTGTTTGATGGTCGCAGTGACCCAGGTGTCACAGCTGAGAACAGACAGGCATCAGTTCTTGGGTTCTCTTTTGACAAATCAACTACATAAACATTGCCACTTCTTTGAGCAACAAGTTTGGTTTTTCCATTTTTTATTATTTCTTCAATCTTTTTAACCATTTCTGGTCCAACAATCCTACAACAATCCTTAGTAAAGAATGAGCCATAGCCCTTATCACTCATTTGTGAGACACTAAGATGGTTGAATTTTAGATTGTCTATTAGATTGACATTTTCAAACTTAACATTACCAGACTGAACTGTACCAGACCCCATCACCTTCCCTTTACTATTATTACCAAAGGATATATCACCCCCTCCATGAGTTTTGAAATCTTTGAGTAGGGCTCTACATCCATTCATGTGCCTAGATCGTCCACTATCTACATACCAAAGACTATCTAATCATGCAGAAGCTCCCTGCACATCAAGTAAAAGGTTAGTTCATTAGGGTCTTCAAAGCCAATAATGTCACACCCCGAACACGTAGAACAACCAGACGTGGCGGAAACGTCGGGGAGTGTTGTAACAGAATCATTGTTTCATAACCATGGAATAAATAAATTCTGTTTTATTGAATAAATGAACTCATTGTTTTAATACAATCAAATAAGTACAACTATGATCTTCCAAGTTTTAAAGTTGCTAAGGCACGAGTCCATCCTAAATGTAGCATGTATCAACAATCATTTCAGAGCAGTACCTGAAACATGTGTAAAAATAGGTACGTCAGCATAAAAATGCATGTGAGATACATAGGTTTTGTGAATATAGGATTCATGACTTATAAGTTTAGAAAGAGTTGTTTAACAAAAGTCAGTCATGATCCTTGTAAAATATTTTGTTTTGTAAATTATTTGAAAAACAATTAGTTCAGATGATATGTATAAATAAGAGAATAATGTATGGTTAAATGAATAACCATGTAAAATGAGTTTGTATAAGATAAGTTGTTGTAAAACAATGTCTTATGAAAAGTATGTTATTTGTATAAAATGTTATATGACTTAAATTAAAATGATTCAAATAATGCTACGATATGTAATACCATACAACCACTTGTATATAGGAAGTACCAGCGGCGTATCCACCATGCTTGTATCATATTACACACGCCTCGTTACTTAAGTCACTTACTCAAACCAAAACACCAATATAGAATGTTCATGTTTAAACCAATAGTCAAATGTTTTTGTATAACCCAAGTTAAATGTAAACCATGTAATGTGTAAGCGAAAGTTTTGTATGGTAAGTAAAATGAGACTACTTATACCATAAGCAAAAATGTACAAAACAAAGTGTTTGAATAAATTAGAAGTTATGCTTTGTAAAATAATGTAAGGTTAAACGAATAACCTTATAGTAGCATATTAAAAGTATACTTTGGATTTGTAAATAACATATTAAACTATGTTTTGGTTTCATAAATAACATATCAAAATATGCCTTGGATGTGATAAATAACATATTAAACTATGTTTTGGTTTTGTAAATAACATATCAAAATATGCCTTGGATGTGATAAATAACATATTAAACTATGTTTTGGTTTTGTAAATAACATATCAAAATATGCTTTGGATGATTAACAAAATATATGTTGGTTTTGTACAATACCACATATGAGAGTATATCAAACTATACTTTTGGGAGTATATCAAAATATACTTTAAAGGTGTGATTTAAGAATTCATTCAGACCTAGTGCATCAAACTACACCTTTGAGACTATAAGGATACCACAAAGGCAATCCCTATTTGGATGGAGAAACAAATTGGTTTCAGACATTCCATGACAACAGGAATGGGGTGTCTAATCCTATAGCGCCATATCATACAACCAATCGGTCTGGTGAACATAAAATAAGTACAATTCAACATTTTTATTTTATGTTCTTTGAGAAATCAGTGTTTAAACCATAGATACTCATTTAGTTTGTCAAATGATAAGTAATAACATGTATAATCAATTATACTTTGAAATCATGAAAATAACAGATAGGTACACATGCTTCACCCCAAAACAGTTTGGAAAATAGTAAAATAGGGGAACTATGTAATCACTTGAGATTTCTCAGTAGTTCTTGAGTAACAACCAAACAATGCTAGAGATTCACGGAAATCAAACGGCACCTAATATAGGTAACTACGTTAATAAACCGGACCTAAATCGGAGGATCGGATAGAATGAGGGTTCGTAGACCAAACGAGTATGGAGACTCGTATAATATGGTTTAACAAATCCCACATACTAAAATGAAACATAACCTAAGTGCTTACGACCCATCACGACCCGCTTAGGTAGCTTATGCTACTTTAACGCGTCGTTCGCGTAAAACGCGTTCGGAACGCCTAACTAGTCCTATGACAAGTAAAATATGCCTTAACATATCTAATGTTGTTACCAAATCAGTTTAGATACCAAAAGTTACGTTACATATGCTTAAAATGAATTTTGGCGTAAAAGGGCATTTTGGTAATTTACCTAAGGCATATAAACTACCTATCATACAACTACTTAAACGAAGCGACCATAAGGTATAATCTCGGAAGGTTATTCCCTATATGCTATGGTCACCTAATGTGTTTGGTCGGATCCTAATGATCGACCAAATGGGTCGGGTTCGAAGGTATAAGCGATTTATCAGATCGCTTATACTTACGACCCTAGACAACGTGGTAATCAGTAGGCATAGTCACAAGGGACTATAACCATCGTGATTACGCTCATGTTGCGAAGTTCAAATGAACTTCGCATTGACCATAAACTGGTCAATGCAGAATGTCAAAAAAAGTTTGACTTTCGGACTCGAAAAGCAATAAAAGAACGAAGGAACACTTACAAAGGGTCCCCGAATGCTAATCTAGATCAAAATAGCTTAGGTATGAAACAAAGGTTTCAACTTAGAGCACATTAGATCAGATTCTTGTGAGGAAAAGTGAAGGGTGGAGGTGGGTATTTATAGATTTCGGTTCACCGTTAGGATCATTTCTTGGAGAAGAGGGAATTATCACATCCCTACACTTGTTGGAATGTTGTGGTAACTGATTTTGGCCACCATAAGAGATTAGCATGTGGCACTTGACCTTTGGAGGTGTTAGGGGCTGTTAATCATGTGTTTAAATGACCTTTGCTGATCAGAAGAGGCCTAGCGTGACGCCAAGGGGGCTAGGTGTCACGCTAGGGTCCCCCTGATCAGCAAACACTTTCAAATGTTCATCTTTCAGTCCCCGTTGCGTATTCAGGCCATTTCCGACATGTTTAAGGCTCGTGAAGCCATTTTCAAGGCCCTAAAATGATGCCTAAACATTGTGGACATGAAACATGCTCAAAAATATCCCGGATGTCGGTTCGTTTGGCCGTACGATTGCGTTGTTCGGTTAATTACGACGGAATGCGCATAAGCGCGAAAAACGATCCAAATGGCGTGACGAATGGATTTTTCTTATGCCAAACACTAAAATAAAATATTTTAGTGCTTACATAAATTTTTGGATGTCCGGATGTATTCAGAACGTAAGTTATGCGCGAAAATGCAAACTTGTGCACTTTTTGACGCTTTTGGTCCCTGAATGACTCAAAAGTTTATTTTTGCACACCGAACCCCTCAAAGCATATTTCTAAGCTATATAAAGGATATTTATGGTGTGTTTAACTTATGGTCATGTTCTGGAATGTTCGTTATAGTTCAAATTGGCAAACTTTCGCAGTTTGTCAAATTTAGTCCCTGTAAGCGAATTAACTTGTTTTTGCCATACCAAAGCCTTTAAAACTTATTTCTAAGTTATGTAAAGGTTATTTAAGGTATGTTAAGCCTATTTCACTATTCCGGGGTGTTCGTTGGATTAAACTGGTTATATTTACGCATCAGAGCGCGTATAACCCTCCAGAAAGCGATTTAAAGCTTAAAATCGAACAAGAGTTGATATGTGCAAACGATACACATATTTTTACAAGTCCAAAGTATGAAATACAATATTTCATTGGTTTGGCATTTGTTTGATGGTTGAAGTGACACAGGTGTCACAGTCTCCCCTACTTTAGGAAATTTCGTCCCGAAATTTAATTCTAGAGGAAACTTGTGAAAACAGCTGTGACGGTTTCGCCTTCTAATAGCTCCATTAAACCCTTAAGTAAAACTCTGGGCCATGTTAGGACTCTTAGCGAATTTGTTAACCCTCAAAGTGAATTCCTTGTAGTAGTAAAACATGGAATTTTTGAACTACGGACAGAAGAACGTTTCTTATGAAGACTTATCATAGGAAACTTGGTGTGTGATTGAGATCAGAATTGAGGAGTGTGAGAATAAATGACATTGGTCGAGGTCCAAGACTTCTCCCGTATCATTATTCTTGTCACTATAGGTTTTAACACATGACAAAGCTTCCTGTGGTTTCTGTGCACTGAATTCCATAATTATGTAGGCCTCCATAATTACGTAATTCCTTGCACAGTCCGCACAGTTCATTTCATAATGCGTAGAAAAAAAAATCACTTGAATAAACATGAAGCGACTCGACTAGACCACCAAAGGATCCTTTTAATCAGATCAACGAACGATCTTTTTAACTAGATCAACACATGATCTTCTTAACTAGACCGTCGTACGATCTCCTTAAATAGACCACTTAAGGGATCTTTTTAAATTATATCATCACATGATATTTCTAATCAGATTTTCAAAATCAATCTGTTTAACCAGACCATTCAAGAGGTCCAATTATAGAATAGTACTTTATAACCCAAGGGACTTAACTACAATGTTGAAGTCCATTAAGGATTTAAGATAGTATCTTTGGATATCCTATTATGAATCTCTCGTATGAGATATGGAAGATTCTATGAGGATTTGGATGGATCACATACAACCACAAAACATGTAAGAAAAAAAACACATAAGCACAAATTTAGTTAACTTGATTCTTTAATTTGTTATCTTTAGGCATGGATATTTAAAGCACACTAGGAATCCAATCCTTGGATTTCATTTGGCACTTTAATGATTTTCAAGGATCCATCTATAAAGATAGAAGGATTTTCAATAAGAGTTTGGCTTTGTTTCTTAAAAGAAACGAGTGTTAAAGGTTCTTAGGGAGATCACGAGTGATCATAAAATGACAGAACCATACGAGTGGTTTGTCTTTGGGTTGACATCATAAGGTTGCATCAACCATTCACATAAACGCATAAATTTTGCAGAAATAAAAACAACAAATCTTTATTTATGTAACAACCGAATTGTCTTGAAGTGCCAAAAGATAACAACCAAGGAATAACAAAACACTAATTGTTCACTGCTGCATCATTGTTCACGTTTGCCTCATTGATGTTGAACACTCGTCCACGCGCTGGAGGTATGTTAACAAGTCTTGGGCAATTGTTCCAGTAGTGGGTAAGGTCACCACAGTTATAACATGACCCCGGAGGAAACCGCGCTTGAACAGCAGCAGGGTTTGCAGCAGCTTGATTTGCATAACGACAAACATTGATCAAATGTCCCAACCACCCACAGTGGGTACATTTGTGACACTGCTCTTGCTCTAGATGATGACGGTTGCACTTGTTGCACAAAGGTGCGGTACCAACATAGTTTTGCCTTTTTCGAGGTTGTGCTGGCTGGTTTGGTGCAACCTGTTTGTCTTGAGCAGTTACAGCGTAGTTTTGAGAGGCTTTGCGCTTCTTCTTCTTGGACACCTCAGCATTTTCTTCCTTTGGTTCCACTTGAGCAGTCTTGTCAGATGGTCTTGAGTCGCCCTTCCGAAACAGCTTGCGCTTCCTGATATGGGATTCAGTCAGAGTGGCAGACAATTCAATGGCTTGTCTGACAGTAGTAGGGTTGCTGCCAGTAACAATATCCTGAACTACGTCAGGAAGACCATCAATGTATTTCTCAATCGCCTTATCCAGAGGCGTAACCATAGTAGGGCATAACAAGCTCAATTCCTCATAGCGGTCAGTATAGGCTCGATGTTCCCCACTGTCTTGCTTCAAATCATCAAACTCCCTTTCTAGAGCCCTTAGTGTCACACCCTGACTTTTGCGGAAGCGTGATTATGGTGTGACTTACTTGTTATCATTGCATTCAACCATATCAAACAACTATATGATAAAACCAAAGATTTGTCATCCACAAAATGAGTTAAAAACATAATACATTGTCTAAAACGTAGACTTCAAATTTAAGTTTTACAACCCATATAAATTGTGTAAAGGTTCGCTAAGGACTCTTCAAAAGATATTAGTTGTAATCAAAGTTTGAAAGACATGTCTCGTCCAGGATTAAGACACGCTGGCCAAACCCAAAGACCATGGATGACATCTTTATACTTAACATGACTTGAAACTCCAACGCCCGCCAGATCCATACTTAATTTCCTGAAATACATGTAGTTTGAAAAACATCAACAAAAGTTGAGCGAGTTCATGTGTATGCGAGTCTGTATAAATCGTTAATGTGTGTCTGTATAAATCGTTTAAATGTGTCTGTATAAATGTATGTCCTTGGTATGTAGCAATAAGGAAAAAGAGATCAATTAATGTGTAGCTAATACATTAATAAGTGACATGGCCTAGGAAGCACTCAAACCTGTAACGCGTATTTCATACCGGTCCTTCCGGCGGAACGACATAGTCACCACATGCAGCCACACGCTGGCCCATGTGTGGGGCTCGCAACACCCAATAGATCTATCACTCATGCCTCTCGGTCCTTATAAAAGGATTAATGGTCTTACGATAATAGCCTATCCATTCACGTGATCTAGAAGTAAATTCCCTAGCTAAACATACCATGTAAATAAATGTCTGTAAATGTCCGTAAATGTCTGAAAAAGTCTGTAATGTCTGTAATAATTGTAACATGTATTTCACCCCCGAAGTATAAAACTGAAAACCGTTAAGAGAAAAGGGGGACATGAACTAACAGTAGTGCGTCTTGTACCGAATCTTGAACTCTGTCTGCTACACGACAACCTACACGTACTAATGTCTATTAGACGAACGGGCCGTGCCTTGGCTTAGAGTTTAGTATTTTGAGTTGCGTTACTTATATTGTTCCGCGTGATAATATTTGTTCGTTCGATGTTCTAGTAAATTTTAGTCTTAGAAAGCAAATATTTACTAAGTGTTAGAAGTTTCGGAAAATTTCGCCATAGTCTCCTTTGTAAATAGAGGTGCCCATGCCTAAGAGCATATCGTTTTCTTTTATATAAATCCCGTAGAGCGTTCCCACATAACCAACCCGACAATCATACATGCAATACACTACTTACGTCTTTTCAGCTTTATTAAACAAGACTAGGCTGTTTTCGAGCATTAAAATAAAATAGTTATCCTTTTCCAAAAATTCTCAAATTTTTACAGAATGTCATATATAATCCAAAATTTATTGTGTAAAAATTTCGGAGATCAGTTCATTACCAATTTTATATAAAAATTCGTTTACCCGACTGCAATCAGATTTGATACCTTCTGATTGCAGTTTTACGGAAAAATTCACTAAAAATCAATCGTAGGTCGGATCTACGAAATTCCAGATGGAGGGTCACGGGAACAACAGGGACCTTCTACAGTAAAAATCCCATGAGCTGTTTCTGCTCAGGTTTCACGTTTTGATTCCGAATACGACACACTTTTTCAGCAGGAAAATTTCAGCTTGGGCTGCTGTCTTAAAATAATTCTTTAAAAATAGTAAATGACCTCGAAAAATTACGATTCTAGTGCCATTTGTTCGGTTATTCAAAATTACACAATTTAGACTCCAGAAATTCAGTTTTTCGATTAAAAATGGTCCCGTTACAGCCTGTTGAAGTTGGCTGGAAATTCGACTCAGCAAGCTGTTTACATTGTAGAAGTGACAAAAAAAATGCATAATCAAAGACCCTAACCATGGTTTATTAATAAATTAATGATCAGACATTGTGCATGTATTATCCAAACTCAAACCAACCTGACTTTTAACCACATATAAACTTTTTATGTAGGGTTTTTATGCAGAAATTTCAAGTTCAACTTTTTAGTGTTTTAGCTTTAGTGTGCCATGAACATTTAAACAAAACATAACAAGAACAAGATGGAACAAAGGTGTGAAGGGACTTACTACTAGCACAAGGCTAGGGTAATAATCTTAGGGCAAAGATGATGAAGAATGATGGTGAGAAAGGCTTGAACAAGGCTTCCTTGAGAGCACTTCAACTTGCACCTCTATGGATCAATCTTGGAGCTTGGAATGGGGCTTGATAGTGAAGAAGATGAATGTATGAGAGGTGGTGATGGTGATTTCGGTTATGGGGAGAGGGGAGCTGAAAATAAGGGGAAGGGAGGTGAGGTTGAGTGTAAGTTTTGTAGTTATGATGAGTTTCTTGGAAATATGAGCATTCTAGCATCTAGGGTCATCATACTCAATATACTTGGCCAATAGTATTAAAGATTCTCTTTACAACAATCTAAACAAAATATTTTAGGTGATCATGGAAGATTTTCGGTTGGGGGGGGGGGTAAAGTGAAAATTTTGTTAACTAATAGGTATTAAATTAGATGGTTAAGAGTATTTTCAAGTATAGTGGGTGTATGTCATGTTTACATGGCGTATGGGAATTTTTGTGACCGTAAATAATTAAGAAAGATAAAATGATATTTCTGACAATATTTTCGTGTCTCGGGTAGTGTCTGGTTGTTCGGTTACGTATCGTTCCGTTAAAGCGTTTAATTGTACCGTATAGTGTCTTTTGTGCATCTTTTTGTAACGAAAACATTCCTGGCACTTAGGAAAGTATACCGGACCACTCTGCTATATTTGTATATTCTACTGGTATAATAAAATGCTGAATTTAATAAAAGAAAGCAGAATTCTGTATTTAAAGTGTGTTTTAGGCACTTCCCGGCATTATATCTATCACCTAATGACGCAGTCTTATGGTCTTCACTTCCCTATACTACAAACCAATGTAGTACTCTATCCCTGGCTCATACTGGCCATAATAATATTGTCTGTCTAAGTGCTAGTATTGTCAGCATTATTTCTGAATCAACCGTTCAGTGTGTCAACTGTGCTGAGTGCATCAAGTATGTCACTAATGTAGGTGTGTAATGAATGGAGTGACTGTATAAAATATGATGCATGTATATATGATATAGAATCATAGAGCCATTTTAAATTATCAGTTGTAATCAAGCACAATCATTAAGCACGTAATTAAGATTAATTAATTTGTACAGTACCTGAAATTTTGAGGGTTGTCACACTTAGCTCATGACGAGGACAGAATTCCTTCATCATAAGAGCCCTAAGCTCAGCCCAAGTCTGTGCTAATGCAACCTCAGCACCGCGGACTCTCATAACCCCGTTCCACCACGTAAGAGCCCTCTTCTGAAACACACTCGAAGAAAACTCGACCTTGCGATTTTCAGGACACTGAACGTGACGGAAAGTATTCTCAATGCTCTCGAACCATTGAAGAAGCCCAGTTGCTCCCTCAGAACCACTAAACTTGAGCGGTTTAGCCGAGTTAAAATTCTTGAAATTGCATGGAGCATTGTTGTTGTTGATGGCTTGAATCATTTGAGCATAAAGATTTGGGAAGGCAGCAGCCATTTGCTGCGCGATGATTTCCGCCAGTTCGGCATTCGCCATTTGATTGTCGCGTCGAGGAGGCATTCTAAACGAGGAACATGAAAGGAAACGAGTGAGAGAACTAGACGAAAAGAATGAGATGAAACAAATCTGATGAAAGCAAGGATAGTGGTCATTTGTTTGTTACTACAAAGCAACAAACGACCCCGGTGATTAATCAAAGTAAATAGGTCAAAAATAATGTATCGCGAAGACATGCTCGCCTATAAGTGGACACTCACCCCAAGAGTTCCCAGGTAAGAGTGACTGGTCCGATTATATGGATTTGTACGAACACTCTAGCCTTAGACAGAAAACTCAGGGTACAGGCACCCACCCTTCCAGTTTGCACGTGTTCACATTATTTAGACCAACTTTGACGGGATTTTGAAAACTTAAAGGGTTCAAAACCATATAATAAATCATCCTAGAACAGATAATTAGTTTTCAAAGCGGGATAGAAATTTATGTTCTTATTGTGGTTGTCACCTAAGAATAAGTGACGGTATTGTTTTAAAACTAAACATAAGAAAACTTGTGTTAGGGTCCTAGGAAGGTTATAGACTAGGTCAAAGCATTACTAATAACCTAATTCCCTATAACCATTGGCTCTGATACCAACTTTTCTGTCACACCCCGACCACGTAGAACAACCAGACGTGGCGAAAACGTTGGGGAGTGTTGTAACAGAATCATTGTTTCATAACCATGGAATAAAAAAATTCTGCTTTATTGAATAAATGAACTCATTGTTTTAATACAATCAAATAAGTACAACTATGATCTTCCAAGTTTTAAAGTTGCTAAGGCACGAGTCCATCCTAAATGTAGCATGTATCAACAATCATTTCAAAGCAGTACCTGAAACATGTGTAAAAATAGGTACGTCAGCATAAAAATGCCTGTGAGATACATAGGTTTTGTGAATATAGGATTCATGACTTATAAGTTTAGAAAGAGTTGTTTAACAAAAGTTAGTCATGATCCTTGTAAAATGTTTTGTTTTGTAAATTATTTGAAAAACAATTAGTTCAGATGATATGTATAAATAAGAGAATAATGTATGGTTAAATGAATAACCATGTAAAATGAGTTTGTATAAGATAAGTTGTTGTAAAACAATGTCTTATGAAAAGTATGTTATTTGTATAAAATGTTATATGACTTAAATTAAAATGATTCAAATAACGCTACGATATGTAATACCATACAACCACTTATATATAGGAAGTACCAGCGGCGTATCCACCATGCTTGTATCATATTACACACGCCTCGTTACTTAAGTCACTTACTCAAACCAAAACACCAATATAGAATGTTCATGTTTAAACCAATAGTCAAATGTTTTTGTATAACCCAAGTTAAATGTAAACCATGTAATGTGTAAGCGAAAGTTTTGTATGGTAAGTAAAATGAGACTACTTATACCATAAGCAAAAATGTACAAAACAAAGTGTTTGAATAAATCAGAAGTTATACTTTGTAAAATAATGTAAGGTTAAACGAATAACCTTATAGTAGCATATTAAAAGTATACTTTGGATTTGTAAATAACATATTAAACTATGTTTTGGTTTCATAAATAACATATCAAAATATGCCTTGGATGTGATAAATAACATATTAAACTATGTTTTGGTTTTGTAAATAACATATCAAAATATGCCTTGGATGTGATAAATAACATATTAAACTATGTTTTGGTTTTGTAAATAACATATCAAAATATGCTTTGGATGATTAACAAAATATATGTTGATTTTGTACAATACCACACATGAGAGTATATCAAACTATACTTTTGGGAGTATATCAAAATATACTTTAAAGGTGTGATTTAAGAATTCATTCAGACCTAGTGCATCAAACTACACCTTTGATACTATAACGATACCACAAAGGCAATCCCTATTTGGATGGAGAAACAAATTGGTTTCAGACATTCCATGACAACAGGAATGGGGTGTCTAATCCTATAGCGCCATATCACACTACCAATCGGTCTGGTGAACATAAAATAAGTACAATTCAAAATTTTTATTTTATGTTCTTTGAGAAATCAGTGTTTAAACCATAGATAGTCATTTAGTTTGTCAAATGATAAGTAATAACATGTATAATCAATTATACTTTGAAATCATGAAAATAACAGATAGGTACACATGCTTCACCCCAAAACAGTTTGGAAAACAGTAAAATAGGGGAACTATGTACTCACTTGAGATTGCTCATTAGTCCTTGAGTAACAACCAAACAATGCTAGAGATTCACGGAAATCAAACGGCACCTAATATAGGTAACTACGTTAATAAACCGGACCTAAATCGGAGGATCGGATAGAATGAGGGTTCGTAGACCAAACGAGTATGGAGACTCGTATAATATGGTTTAACAAATCCCACATACTAAAATGAAACATAACCTAAGTGCTTACGACCCATCACGACCCTCTTAGGTAGCTTATGCTACTTTAACGCGTCGTTCGCGTAAAACGCGTTCGGAACGCCTAACTAGTCCTATGACAAGTAAAATATGCCTTAACATATCTAATATTGTTACCAAATCAGTTTAGATACCAAAAGTTACGTTACATATGCTTAAAATGAATTTTGGCGTAAAAAGGGCATTTTGGTAATTTACCTAAGGCATATAAACTACCTATCATACAACTACTTAAACGAAGCGACCATAAGGTATAATCTCGGAAGGTTATTCCCTATATGCTATGGTCACCTAATGTGTTTGGTCGGATCCTAATGATCGACCAAATGGGTCGGGTTCAAAGGTATAAGCGATTTATCAGATCGCTTATACTTACGACCCTAGACAACGTGGTAATCAGTAGGCATAGTCACAAGGGACTATAACCATCGTGATTACACTCACGTTGCGAAGTTCAAATGAACTTCGCATTGACCATAAACTGGTCAATGCAGAATGTCAAAAAAAGTTTGACTTTCGGACTCGAAAAGCAATAAAAGAACGAAGGAACACTTACAAAGGGTCCCCGAATGCTAATCTAGATCAAAATAGCTTAGGTATGAAACAAAGGTTTCAACTTAGAGCACATTAGATCCGATTCTTGTGAGGAAAAGTGAAGGGTGGAGGTGGGTATTTATAGTTTTCGGTTCACCGTTAGGATAATTTCTTGGAGAAGAGGGAATGATCACATCCCTACACTTGTTGGAATGTTGTGGTAACTGATTTTGGCCACCATAAGAGATTAGCATGTGGCACTTGACATTTGGAGGTGTTAGGGGCTGTTAATCATGTGTTTAAATGACCTTTGCTGATCAGAAGAGGCCTAGCGTGACGCCAAGGGGGCTATGTCACGGCCCAAGACCCGGTTTGACCCGTTTCAGGAGCCGCGGCAGAAAATACTGCGGTATTGATTTAATTGAGTTTAACAGCGGAAACAGGATCGCTTAAAGCTAAAATTTTTCCTCGATTATTTTATTTCATAATTCGGGATAAAACCCCGATAATTTACAATATTATATTTTTACTATAAAAGCGTGATATTACAAAATCATTTCTTTTACTTTATATTGAGCCACTAACTTTAAGCTTGAAATGCTCTCCAGCACTTTTCCTGATTTACAACAGATTACCTGAAACATGTTTGAAAAAGGTTTTGTCTGCGGGAAATACTGAGTGAATCATTCTATTTACTAAAATGACACATTTGTTATAATATACAGTATTAAGAGCGATTACAATGTTTCTGATATCAAGCCAAATACCCACGGTAATTGTCACTCGACCCATTGGCCCATTCGTCCAATGGTGTCTGTGGCTATGGTCATATCCCCCATTGGCTGCCCCAATGGTGACGATTATCAAGTAATGTATACAAAACCCCACATACCGGCTGTAACTTGGTGATTACAAAGACTTAATCCCCGTAATTATAACTTTGAAATAAACATACTTTCGTAAATAGATTTGATAAAAAGAGAGAATGACTCACAATGCAGATTTATACGGGCAGAGCCTAGCTTACTGATTAGCCTTTTATCCTAATTTTTATAACAAGCACACAATTTGGAATTAGTAATCAATCCAGCATTTACTATAACTCACGAGATCAAATTCTCACAATGAATGTCAAAATGCAATACTTTGTCCATCGAATTAACGATGATCCATTGAATTAACAATGAACGACAAGGTATAATACTTTACCCATCGAATTAACGATGATCCGTTGAATTAACAACGAACGATAAAGTATAATACTTTACCTATCGAATTAACGACAATCCGTCAAATTAATGAAGAACGATAAAGTATAACCCTAATGTGGGCGGCACTTAAACATTCATTGAATATTTAGATCAAATGAATCGTAGCAGCGATTGTGCTAATACCCTGATTGCAGCTTCAATTTAGTGCCTGTATATATTAATTGTGGTAATCAGACCAAAACTCAGAGAATATCACGAATTTTCTCGTCGCTCAAACTCCAGAAACTAAGTGCCAATGTTCTGAATTTATACACAATTTTTGCCAAGCTTACGGACCGTAAGCTTGATGACCTTACGGTCCGTAAGGTACTCAAAATGCCTATATTGTTGCCACGTGTGGGACTAGCTCAGATGAGTCGACACTTTCTCAAAATTCAACTTGGATAGCACGTAAGTTGGATAATCGTTAAGTAGGGAATGCCCCCCCTGAGTTTTAGGGGCCCTAATCCTGATTCTGATTTTTCTGAAAATCTTAGGGTTTGCGCAGAATCACTTGGGTGTCTCAATTAGGGTTTCCTATTGGTCAAATTAATTTAATAATTATGACTTTTGATGAGAGTCGTTACATTCTCCCCAACTTAATAAAAATCTCGTCCTCGAGATTTACTGGAATAATTGAGAATACTTTCTCTTCCTTTTTGATTCCAGTTCCCACGTATATTAGGATCCTGTCTTGGAATCCTACTTTACTTAAACTAACACTATTGGTTTACCTTTATATCTTGGAAAGGTACTACCAAAGATTCGTCTGATAGACATTTCTGGAGATTGGATATATAAAATATATCATGTATTCCAACTAACTTTCCTGGTAGTTGTAAATTATAAGTAACTGATCCAATATGGGAATTACTGGAAATGATTCTACCTACTTTTGGACTTAGTTTTCCTTTCTTACTCCTTTCCAAGGAGATACTTCCAATTATATTTTGTTTCCAACTCGAACTTCAACGGCTTTTATCTATTATCTGCATAATTCTTATGACTATCTCTTGCCGTTTTCAGCTTTTCCTTTGTGATACTGAATATCACAATTGTAGTCACTTAGGATTTTCATCCATCTTCTTTGCCTCAAATTTTTTTTTTTTTTTTGCCCAATTATATATATCTTAACTTCTTATAATCTGTATAGATAGTATCCTTACTTCCATACAGATAATATCTCCAAATCTTAAGGCAAAATTATGGTTCCTAATTCTAACTCTTGAGTGGTATAGTTTTCTTCGGACTTTTTCAATTGGCTTGAGGCATACGCAATTACCTTTTTGTGTTGCATTAAGGAATATCTAAACCCTAGCTTTGAAGCATTACCGTATACTTCAAAATCTTCTGTTCCTTCTGGTAAGGCTAGGATTTATGTTTTTATATCCTAAAAACTTCTTCTTCTCTAATCAAACTTAACCGTTTTAGAGGTTAACTAATTTAATGGTATAGCTATTTTGAAGATTCCTTAATAAATTGTCTGTAGTATCGGACTAAACTTCTAATTCCCATTGTGAATTAGGTAATCTTCCATTTGGTAATTGCTGCTATCTTAGCAGAATTTATGTGAATATCTTCATGATTCACCATATGACCTAAAAATTTGCACTTCTGATAGCCAAAATTCATACTTCGAAAATTTGGCGTAAAGCTTTTCTTTTCTTAACAAAGTTAAGAATACTTGCCAGTGCTGTCAATGTTCTTTCCTACTTTTGTAATAAATAAGTATATTATCTATGAAGATAATTACAAATTTATCCAAATAGAGTTTACCGATCCTATTTATCATGTCCATGAATGCTGCAGTTGCATTCTTTAATCTGAAGGGCATGACTGTAAACTAGTAATGACCATTACTAGTTCTGAAAACAGTCTTAGGTACATCTTCCTCTGATACTTTTAATTGATAATGTACGGAACATAAGTTGATCTTAGAAAACTATCTATCTTCCTGAAATTGATCGAATAGATCATTTAATTCTAATTAATGAGTATTAATTTCTTGATTATAACCTTATTCAATTTCCTATAATCAATACACATTCTTATGGAACCATACTTTTCTTAACAACCAATAATGTGCTAACCGATAAGGTTCCTTGGCTTATCGGTAAAATTCTTGAAATTGATAAATCCTAAATTCTATCTTCCTATCTGGTGGTAATCCAAGTAAATCTTCTGGAAATATATTTGGGTATTCGGAATTTACAGAAATTTCCTTAAATTCTGTATCTTTAGTATTAATGATTACTGAAATCATATATACTATTTCTTGCTTTCGTTCATATTTAGCAATTTCCATTACTGATATGAACTTCATAGGTTTATATGGTTTATCTCCTGTAATCATAATTCCTCTTCCGATGGTTGATTGAATTTCTAAGAAATTCTGATCACAGATAATGATCAACATCGAATTCAACTAATTTCACATCTGCCATTTCTAATATAGAAATTTATCTAATGCTGGTTATCGGTAAGTTAAGAATTTGGCAGAATAAAGTATTTATAAAACTTTGGTTTGCACCAGAGTCAAATAATACTTTTAGGTAAATGTTGTAAGCTAAGAACATACCGGCTATCTGGAATCATCTCGGCCTCATGAGTAGTCAGCTGAAAGGCTCTCTCATTCCTTTTTGCTCCTTCTGCTGGTTTGGCTTGATTGTCAAATGATTTATTCAGTTTTGGACAATCTGGCCTAAGATGTCCAGTTTCTCTACAGTTGTAGCAAACTGAAAATTTCTTCCTCCTACAATCTTCTTCTTGATGTCCTGGAATTTTGCAAAAATTGCAATATCCTTTGCATCTTCCAAAATGCTTCCTTTTGCAAAAATTGCAAAATGGATTAGTAGAAGATTGCCCATTCCCTCCTTTCTTGAAATGGTTATGGTTACCCGAACTGAATTCTTGGGTAATCTTTTGGGCTACTTCCTTCCTTCTATTTTCTTCTCTTGTCCGTACTAGCTCGTCAGTTATAGTATTGGCTAATTCCACCGCATCATCAATTGTGCGAGGTTTCGCAGCTTTGACAATATTACGGATCTCAGAAATTAATCCCCAAATATAACGAGAAATAAGTACCGGCTCTGGCGAAGCCAGGATTGGTACCACTCGAGCATATTCGAAGAATGTCGTAGTATAACCTCGACAATCTATATCCACCATCCGGTGAGTTAGAAACTTATTTGCCATTTGATCTTTTTCATACTCAGGACAGAATTTTCTTTCTACAAGACTCTTAAATTCTTCCCAGTTCATAGCATACGCCATCCTTCTTCCTTTTGCTTGTAACATCGTATTCCACCATTCTAGCGCTACTTCTTTGAAAAGATTTGATACATACATGACCTGATCATCCTGAGCACATTTACTTATGGCAATTACTGCCTCGGTTTTCTCTAACCAACGCAGTGCTGCAGTCGCTCCTTCATTGCCTGCAAACTCAGTGGGTTTACAAGCAAGAAATTCTTTATAAGTGCAACCAGGCGTTGCAACTTTCCTTTTCTTAGGGAGCGGAGCTTGCCATGGTTTATCATGATTAACATGATTACCGCCTCCATTTATGCTATTACTGAAATTATCTTTAGAAATGCGTTTTCTAGGAACAACTTGTTGCGGTTCAATTGGATTTTTAACAGCAGCAATGATTGCTGGAATAGCGTTGGCTATCCCTTGAGCAACTATTCCTGGAATAGTGTTGACTATGATATTT
This sequence comes from Helianthus tuberosus, assembly GCA_030545235.1. Classification (NCBI taxonomy): domain Eukaryota; kingdom Viridiplantae; phylum Streptophyta; class Magnoliopsida; order Asterales; family Asteraceae; genus Helianthus; species Helianthus tuberosus. The sequence goes on along the minus strand of CM060401.1, from coordinate 70,756,780 downwards.
TCTATATCTTGCCTAGTCACATATTGGTTCCCCGATTGTTGCTCAGATAGATTACCCTCATTGACAGGTTCATTATTAGCGTTTTCCATCTGATATCTATTTTATAGATACATAATTAGTATAAAGGAAATAATTCAATGTCACAATTTAGTTGCACATAATCACATAAACGAATATACAAACAAAATTGTAACTTTTCTAATATTTCCTTATATCATGTTTCTATATACACCCGTTTTATTATTTAATTTACACATACTGATTTTACTGTTACTATTATACAACCACTGTTTCATAATCCCCTATCCTTTGTCAGATGATGTTCTAGTAACGACGTTTCTTCTCATCGTATTTCCAGGAGATCTGTCCCAAAGTTTCTTGGATCCTATTCCCAGCATCCATGTTATCAAAATGATGGAGTTCAGTCCTATTCTTGTTACTTATTGGTAAATTTGGTAAAGGTTCTGGATTGTACTTAGGAAAAAGCCTATAGGGATGGTTTTGTAACAGTATTTCATTATCCAACCATTCGTCTATATTCCAATGATTCGAAGAGTTTGGAATAGATGGTTCTAAGTTCATAAAATTATTTTCATTAACAGGCTCAATAGTATCATCGATTGCTATTATAAAATCTAATTCTTCTTGAGATGGTAATCCCTCCATTTGCCTAGAACTTTCCCCAATTTCCATTTTCTTAGGCTTAAGTTTCTCGAAAGATAAAGCATTGAATTCTATAGGTTCTTCTATATCTGGTATATACCTATTGAAATCTCTGGAAACTTCTATTCTTACTGGATAGAGATTTAAATTCTGAAGGGCTTCCAACAGATCACTCATGCTGATTAGTAAAATACATATAATTATTAAATCATACTAAAATTTTATGTAATAACTTTTTAAATAGTATTTCATATTACCAATCCAACTGAAAATTAAAACATACTAGGTTTTATTTGTAATTTATTTATAAATTTTCTAGACTGTAGATAAAATACTAAATTTTAAATCAGAATATTTAAAGATTTATAGTTACTATTACAGTAGTTAATATATAAAAATCTATATACTAGATAAGTATGATGACTTAGTTTATATATATTAACTAGTCATTATCATGGTGGATATTGGTTAGTGCTGCCTTGTTTAAGCATAGGTAATCAGTCCATGTCTAACTAAGGCTAGGTTATCCAATATCTGCCTTTGATAATAACCTTAGTATTTAAAATAATCTTAATACCACTACTATTAATATATTATTATTAACAATAAAATTATTAATAATAAATAACTAAACAAAATTTTTAAATAAGAGTATACTTCAAACATAAAAATATAATTTCTTTACCACAATATAGTAATACTATATTAGGTAATTCCATATATTAATCAAATAAAATTATAATATTTTTTCGATTAATAATAGAGCAACAAATAAAAATCTGCCCATATTAAAATTAACAAATAGTCAGTTAATAAAACACATAATCACCTAATAATAATCAGGAAAAATTAAGTATTTCTAAATACTTAATTAGCTTAACCCAGTGGCTCTGATACCACCTTTTTCTGTCACGGCCCAAGACCCGGTTTGACCCGTTTCAGGAGCCGCGGCAGAAAATACTGCGGTATTGATTTAATTGAGTTTAACAGCGGAAACAGGATCGCTTAAAGCTAAAATTTTTCCTCGATTATTTTATTTCATAATTCGGGATAAAACCCCGATAATTTACAATATTATATTTTTACTATAAAAGCGTGATATTACAAAATCATTTCTTTTACTTTATATTGAGCCACTAACTTTAAGCTTGAAATGCTCTCCAGCACTTTTTCTGATTTACAACAGATTACCTGAAACATGTTTGAAAAAGGTTTTGTCAGCGGGAAATACTGAGTGAATCATTCTATTTACTAAAATGACACATTTGTTATAATATACAGTATTAAGAGCGATTACAATGTTTCTGATATCAAGCCAAATACCCACGGTAATTGTCACTCGACCCATTGGCCCATTCGTCCAATGGTGTCTGTGGCTATGGTCATATCCCCCATTGGCTGCCCCAATGGTGACGATTATCAAGTAATGTATACAAAACCCCACATACCGGCTGTAACTTGGTGATTACAAAGACTTAATCCCCGTAATTATAACTTTGAAATAAACATACTTTCGTAAATAGATTTGATAAAAAGAGAGAATGACTCACAATGCAGATTTATACGGGCAGAGCCTAGCTTACTGATTAGCCTTTTATCCTAATTTTTATAACAAGCACACAATTTGGAATTAGTAATCAATCCAGCATTTACTATAACTCACGAGATCAAATTCTCACAATGAATGTCAAAATGCAATACTTTGTCCATCGAATTAACGATGATCCATTGAATTAACAATGAACGACAAGGTATAATACTTTACCCATCGAATTAACGATGATCCGTTGAATTAACAACGAACGATAAAGTATAATACTTTACCTATCGAATTAACGACAATCCGTCAAATTAATGACGAACGATAAAGTATAACCCTAATGTGGGCGGCACTTAAACATTCATTGAATATTTAGATCAAATGAATCGTAGCAGCGATTGTGCTAATACCCTGATTGCAGCTTCAATTTAGTGCCTGTATATATTAATTGTGGTAATCAGACCAAAACTCAGAGAATATCACGAATTTTCTCGTCGCTCAAACTCCAGAAACTAAGTGCCAATGTTCTGAATTTATACACAATTTTTGCCAAGCTTACGGACCGTAAGCTTGATGACCTTACGGTCCGTAAGGTACTCAAAATGCCTATATTGTTGCCACGTGTGGGACTAGCTCAGATGAGTCGACACTTTCTCAAAATTCAACTTGGATAGCACGTAAGTTGGATAATCGTTAAGTAGGGAATGCCCCCCCTGAGTTTTAGGGGCCCTAATCCTGATTCTGATTTTTCTGAAAATCTTAGGGTTTGCGCAGAATCACTTGGGTGTCTCAATTAGGGTTTCCTATTGGTCAAATTAATTTAATAATTATGACTTTTGATGAGAGTCGTTACAGGCTAGGTGTCACGCTAGGGTCCCCCTGATCAGCAAACACTTTCAAATGTTCATCTTTCAGTCCCCGTTGCGTATTCAAGCCATTTTCGACATGTTTAAGGCTCGTGAAGCCATTTTAAAGGCCCTAAAATGATGCCTAAACATTGTGGACATGAAACATGCTCAAAAATATCCCGGATGTCGGTTCGTTTGGTCGTACGATTGCGTTGTTCGGTTAATTACGACGGAATGCGCATAAGCGCGAAAAACGATCCAAATGGCGTGACGAATGGATTTTTCTTATGCCAAACACTAAAATAAAATATTTTAGTGCTTACATAAATTTTTGGATGTCCGGATGTATTCAGAACGTAAGTTATGCGCGAAAATGCAAACTTGTGCACTTTTTGACGCTTTTGGTCCCTGAATGACTCAAAAGTTTATTTTAGCACACCGAACCCCTCAAAGCCTATTTCTAACCTATATAAAGGATATTTATGGTGTGTTTAACTTATGGTCATGTTCCGGAATGTTCGTTATAGTTCAAATTGGCAAACTTTCGCAGTTTGTCAAATTTAGTCCCTGTAAGCGAATTAACTTGTTTTTGCCATACCAAAGCCTTTAAAACTTATTTCTAAGTTATGTAAAGGTTATTTAAGGTATGTTAAGCCTATTTCACTATTCCGGAGTGTTCGTTGGATTAAACTGGTTATATTTACGCATCAGAGCGCGTATAACCCTCCAGAAAGCGATTTAAAGCTTATAATTGAACAAGAGTTGATATGTGCAAACGATACACATATTTTTACAAATCCCAAGTATGAAATACAATATTTCATTGGTTTGGCATTTGTTTGATGGTTGAAGTGACACAGGTGTCACACATAAGGCTTTGGATGGGGTCTCAACAGTGTCTGTGTTAAGTTCAGGTGGATGGACAGTGGTTAGCTCAGGGGTTTAGACAGTTTTGGAACTGTTTTTCTCCAACCATTGTTGGGGGTCTTGCCCTATCAGCTCTTGATACCCAAAGGGATGCCTGGTCACTCTTGGTTTAGAAGGCCTTTTGTGGGCTTCATAAACATGTGGGACCCTTAGGTATGGTGGTTGACCTTTACCTCTTTGGTATTGGTTAGCAGGTGGTGCATCAGTCACCTGAACATCTCTTTTAACAGTGGTTTGGTTCAGCTATTTGTTAACAGCTGTTTGAACTGGCACAAACAATGGTTGATTCTTGATTGGTGGTTTTGATGAACTCATGGATATTTTTTAAGTGTACTCATCCTTTTTTACATCAAAGGATTTGAGATACATACATTTCTGAGTGATGTGGTTTGATTTACCACAGATGGTGCAGCTCTGGGAAGGCACAATGATGCTTGTTTTGTCAATATCATATGCTTTTAGATGAAAACAATCTTTGGTCAAATGATTTTTCTTCTCACAGAAATCACAAAACAAGTTTTTAACCTTTTCTTTTCTTTTCTTCTTATCCGACTTCTTTGCAACTGAGTTTTGAACCACTGTTGGGATGTCCTTAAGAGGAATAACCTTTGCCTTAGGAGCTTTTACACCATCAGTGGTTGTGAAGTCCATGGTTTGAAGTTTTCAAGGATGTCACACTCATCAGACCATGTGGGTTTAAATTGGTATTTCTCAATTTCCTCAAAAGTTGATCACCCCACATATCTTTCCAAAGTGATCTTGTTACCAAGTTTATCAGTTATTTTAACCTCTTGGCCATCCTTGTTTGTGGGAATAATTTCAACAAAACCAGCTTGATTTGCAGCAGTGTTTTCAACTTGGTCATTTTTTCTAAACCCTATGCCAAATTTTACATTACTTTCAAGCTGTTTTTCAAGCATGATATCATAACCTTTGCATGATTCCACCCATTTTTACAAGTGATTTGGGTGGCTTCCAACTCCTTTTTGCAAACTTGATATTTTTCTATCATTGTTTGGAGTTGGTCCTTGGTTATACTATGCTCTTGTTTGATGCTGCAAATTTCATTTTCTTTATCATTCAATTTGTTTTTCAGTTCTTTTAATGACTTTTCAAATTGAACTTCAGAAGTTAATAACCTATCCCTAAGGTTTTCATTCACCTCTTTAATGTTAGCAAATGATATGATGCATTTGTCTGAACACAGATTTTTAAGAACCTGAGGTGATACCTTAGATGCTGCCATCATGGCACAATCACAGGTATGATCACTTTCTTCTTGAGTTTTCTCTTCTTTTTCAGCTTCTTTCTTCTTTTCTTCTTCTTCAGACCAGGGGTCGGACAGTGGTTCCAACAGGGGTTTTGAACTTTCTCCCAGCAGTATTTCATCAGCAACAGCAGTAACCACTGCTTCAACAATTTTGTCCACTGTTTCATCACTTTACTGTCCTTCTTCAGCTTCCAACCCTTCTGGTATTGACTCTAATGCCATAAAACAGAATTTTTCATTAGAAGCATCATTAGTAGCATAGAGTGCAAAGTTTTCATCACCTAGCTCATCAGGTAAGCTGCTCCAGTCAACAAAGCCTTGGGTGAAAAAGCCTTGCTGATCTGGTTGAACCACTGTTGGTGCAGCTTGTTGAGGTGCAATTGGTTGCACTTGATCCTGAGGGACAGGAGCTTGGACATACTGAATTTGTGGGACAGTGGTTTGGACATAATGCACAGGAACATGGGTTGCAGGATGTGCATAATGGGCAGTGTTTACATGGGCAGCAGGGGTATATCGGGCATAGTGCACAGTGCTTTGGTTATTTTGTGGTCTAGGGTTTGAGCTGGGATGTGTAATAATTGGTCCATTGGTTTGACTCCTGCATTCCCTAGCAAAATGACCTAGCCTATTAAACTTATAGAACTTAATCTTTGACTTATCCAGCCCCACTTTTAGATTCCCATGTAACCCTGGAAATTTTCTCCCTGTCCTTTTGCAAAACTTGCTGGTTCTAACACTCAGCAAAGCAAGTTGATGCAAAATGTCCATTTCTTCTAAGTCAGTTGGATCAAAATGCTGCAAATCATTGAGCTCAAAGCATAGATTATCAGAGTACTTGCTTTCTCCATTTGCTGTGAAAGCAAAATTGGATGAGTGAGGATAAGAGTTGAAGTTTCCACCACCAGTTATGTCAATAAAGTGATCATAACTCTGCTCCTTACTACTGCCAGACTCTTCCTGACCCAAAAGAGCTGTGTTGCCAAATGAGTAGTCATCTGCAACTTTGCCAGACTCTTGCAACTTCTTTTTCTGGTTTAACTCCCTTTCATAGGTCAAGAGTCTACCATTAAGTTGGGTCAGGGTCAGATATTTGAACTCAACAGAATTTCTGGTCACAAAAGCAATTGTGTCCCATTTTTCAGGAAGTGATCTTAAAAAAACTGTTGTTAACAGTTGATTTAGGAAATTCAGTTTTAACAAGCTTAAGTTCACTTATGAGACAACTAAATCGCTCAAACTGCTGTGTTAATGTATCACCCTTAATGTGACAAAAGGTTTTATATTGTTGGTTCAAAATTCCCTGTTGTTTTCAAGTACTTCTTCAGTCCCCCCAAATTGTTCCTTAAGTGCATCCCACAATTCCTTGGCACTGTTACAGTGTAACAGCCCAGCATAGATTTCATTGGGGAGTGCAGATGCAACGATGCTGAATGCCTTAGCATCTAGTTCAAATTTTTGAAAATCCTGATCAGTGTAGTTCTCTAATTTCTTAGGAACAAAAACCTTTAGATCCTCAGCACTCGGCACCATTGGAACATGTGGTCCATAGATAACCAATTTCCAACATCCGGTGTTCTGTTGAGCTAGGATGTGACCCATCCTTCGCTCCCAGATGTGGTATTCATTTCTTTTCAACATGGGTGGTTTGAAGAAAGAAACAATGTTATTGTTTATATCTTGTGATTGTGACGTCATCCTGGTTGTTTTACAGGCTCTGATTAATCAACTTTGCTCGTGATTAATCCTTACTCTGTTTTTCAACGAAAAGAACAATTAATAAGTATCAACGATTGTGAGCCAAACTTTTACGTCAAATGATTGTTAGATCAAATTTGACTGTCCTAGCTCTGATACCAATTGTTAGGATATGAGTTTCTTATGATTGTGTTTGTTTGAGATTAATGAAGATGAATTAGAAACAAGTGCAGCGGAATTAAATGGAAACAAACTTTCAACACAATCAAATGAGAGAATTGCTTTCAACACACATGTTTAACATGAAATCGAATGATTATATTTATTACAATGATTCAATCACAATGCATGCATGCAATACAATCTCCCTCTCAGCTTAAGCTCACAGTTTGTTCGTACAGAATGAGTTGTGAAGAAAGAGCTAATTGAACAGTACAGGGTACTGTTCTATTTATAGTACGAAGCAAACTGCTGAAGCATCTTTGCTGACATCACCATGAAAGTGACATCTAACCTCCTAACAACCTACAACCACTGATCTAATACAACTACTGCTATTATAAACTACTGATTACAATACAAACAAAGGATAGACTAAACTACTGCTTCCCATTCCACTGTTATACTCCTAGCAGTGCTTTGTCTTCATCAGCAGTACTTGAATCATGATAGTAGATTGATCATCAGTGCTTTAGTCTTCAACAGTCTTTAACAGTCTTTAGCAGTTGTTGAAGATCATCAGTTGTTGTAGACGAACAGTGGATGGAGGTCATCAGATGTTAGGGCCACTTCCAAGGGGAAAGATTGAATACAAACATCTGCTTATTCTGGATCCACTGATCTGATCCAGTTTTGGCTTTAATCAACTATTCCTTTGTAGGGTTCAATCCCAACATCCACTTTATTTGTGAGTTAAGCATGAACATTACATTTTATTTATACTTACAAGTTTATATTTCAAGTCCTTCAAGTCTACTAACATGCTCATCATGGGTCTTTCAAGATCCATGTGTATACTTGTTAGATCTACACTTCTAACAAGCATGCATGTGATGGATCTCATCCATATCACAAAACAAATCAACTACAACTTCATAACAGCTTCATATAACATAAAAATCACTTATTTACTTTAGATTTTGTTATTAATTCTAGTGTTCATACTTTAAAGTTTGAGATTCTTGATGGTTTAACTTGTACATCTTTATCAGACTACTAATAAACATCAAAATGGAGGTTGAAGAACACTTACAACTAGCTCTAGTGGCTAGGAAAGAAACACAAAATCAAGAAGATGAAGATGGAACAAAGTTGATGGTTAAAAGCTTCCTAGAGAGGTCTTTGCTCTTCCGAGACTTGAAACCTTCTTTCCTATGCTTGAGACACCTTTGGGAACCCTTGGATTAGCTTGAAAAACAAAGGAAAGTGGAGGTGATATGGTGGTGTTGTTGATCGAAGGTAGGGAGGGAGAAGAGGAGGAAATGTATTTGAAATGGGGTTATGAGATATGAGAAGATAATGTGGGAATTATAAGGGTTTCATGCATTACCTCCTTTCTCTCATGTACCTCATTATCCATGAAGCCATAAAATAACAGTAGGAGACAAATGGGAGGCTTGTGGGGCCCATGTTGACCGTCCACATGGTGTGTGTGGGGGCGGGGGGTTGTGGCAAGTTTTGATAGTTAAGGGACTTGAATGTAAATTGTTGTTTTAAATTTGGTGTTAAATGGAATTAGGTGTTTTAAAGTGGAACAAGGTGTTTAATTATAGTAACTAGCCTTATGATGTCTAAATATGTAACTAGTTCATATTTGGTGTTTTGGTAGTGTTCGGATAACTGTTCGGTGCGTGTTTCGTTGTCGGTTCGCTAAAAGGTTAAGTTGCGTAACTTATAAAGTATGATATGTTCTTGTGTTTTAAGGGTATCCTCGATACTTTTTAAGTTGTTTTTGAGGTTTAATATTATTTCTAGACTTGGTATAATTTGCTGGATATTGAATTCTGCAAAAAAAATTGTCATTTATGGTCCAAACGGACACTTTTAAAGCTAGTTAAATTTTCTGGAAAGTGTTAACAATTATACTTGTTTTCCCACTTGGGATTTGATGTATTTTTTATGTCAGACCTACGTCTAAGTCCTAAATCTACCATTTAGTTGAGTACTGAGGCGGTGGTAGCACAATCTATCTAACCAGTGAGTTTACTAATTGTTTTGACGCATTGTTTAAATTGTTTCATAATGCAACGAATAAAATGTATGATATTCATGATTAAAATGTGTAACATGCAAACATGTAATGTTGACGTTTAAAACACATAATTGCAGAAAATAAAAAAAATATCTAATGGTATGGAAGTTACCGGATTGTGCCGTTTGTCACAGTTTGAGCCCTATAAAGGGTTTTTCGCTACATACTTTCAAGGAGTCACCAAACGATAGCGGGATACGAATGAAGTTTTCACAACAAATGACTTCGGCATGAACATTGGTAAGCCAATCCATGCCTACCATGATATTAAAACTAACCAATTGCATGGGTATGAGTTTGTTTGGAAATTCATGTTCGTTTAGATTAAGGACACACTCACAGAGAACAGAATCAGTGGTGATGGGTTTCTCGTTGGCGACTTTGACAGAAAAAGATTTTGGTAGTTTTGAGCGTGTACATTTAACAGTTGTTCAAATTCTAAAGATACAAAACTTTTATTAGCACCAGTATCAAATAATGTTGAAGCGTAAACACCATTAACGAGAAACGTACCATTTACGAAGTTATTGTCGTTTTACGCTTGTGATGCAGTGCTGATGAAAGCGCGTCCATGGGGTTGTTGCGCTTGAGTTTTGTAGGATTGTTGTCGGACCCAAGACGAGTCGATCAGAGGCGTTCTTCTCAAAATGAAAAGCGGAAACAGACATGATGAGTTGAATTCAGCAAGATATTCACTAAAACTGTCTTTTATATTGATTCTGACAAAATTACAGTTCTGAAGACACTTCAACAGAGCTTCGCCGTCGGAAACACACAAACTAATTCCGTTCCAAATGCACATACCTATTACCTATTTATAGACTAGTAATTCCGTGTGAAACATGCTTCAAACGGAATCAGTTACAAACGATATTACATTCAAACGGAATTACCTTGTAATTCGGTGCGGAATTACAAGAACTCTCTTCAAGCGGAATTAGACAGTTCATGCGAAATTAACTCTTTGACAATTTCCTCGAACTTCGTGCCATGAGCAATGCAAGACTCGATACAAGACGAAGTCGACAGACGCATGCACCAACAGACTCCCCCTCGAATGTTGACGAGTCTTAAGTGTCGAGTCTTCAACATCTTCAGTCTTTATCAGTCTGATCGTTCTCTGAAGTATCTGGCAGTGTACAACTTTTTCAATATTCTCTCTTCTCTTTTCATCATCACCAACAAATTCTCTCTCTTGACATACCTTTTCAGAATCAGGATCGTGATCTGGCTCACTTTCTACTCAGAATCAGGATCTGAAACCTGGCTAACCTGCACATCCTCTACCTTACAATAAATTTCACAAATTTAACATTTGACAAATTTATAATTACAAACTCCCCCTCGAAATTTAACCAGAAAAAAAAATTTCAATGATAATTTTTGATAAACCACTTGTATTAACAACATTTTTCTTTAAAAAAATTTTTTGTTTCAAACTAACTCCCCCTCACTGATTGTCATCATGTTTAGCACTTGGAATTTTGAAAATCAGCTCTCCAACATCAGTTGTCGAAAATCTTTTTTAATTTTTTCAAAATTTTATACTAAAACACACTAAAATCTTTTTGGATTTTTACTAAATGAAAATACAGTAAAGAAATATTTACAAACAATATTTTTGTGAGTTTGTGTAAGAGGATCATATCAGTTTTTGACAAGTCACAAGTACCGTTGAGCTTAGTTACACATTAAGAATTAAACAATTCACTTAGATTGCCCATATACTGATCCACTTAAATTCTCACACAAATTTCAACTGATTCAGGATATGAATTAGGTGTATTAAGGACTTAAAACTTATTCATGTGTCCCACCTCTTGAATATACTCCCGTATCCAGATCCCAATATTCAGTCTTACAGGTGAGTATACCACAGATGATATCTGTAAGGGGTTAAATGCGAAGAACCGTGAGAGCTCAGGTCAGAACTTCCGTTCAGCAGAGAGAAGACGGCTCGACTTTTGGTGGGTCCCCTTTAGAGGATCTTTTTTACAACAGCACATGATTAGCATTTTTCAATGTTTCATCATTTTTTATGCTGAGGGTAGGCTTTTATTTCAAGCAAGCGTAAAGTATTCTCCGGGGACTAGGCCATTGCTTCCGCAAAATCAGAAGTCCCGGGATAATACCCCAGATATCACTGAGCATAAAGACCTAGTATCTCAGAAAGATGGACCTTTCAAACAAGATTTCAGGGGTTACCTATATATCCAAGTAGCGTTCCCCACGAAATAAGCAAGTTTGAATTTAGGTTTATATCTCGAAAAAGCTTACTAAATGTGTAAAAACCTATCGGCATATCACCAGTGAGACCGTTTAATGCTATTTAATCATTACATTTCTTTAGCATACTGTAACTGTCTACTGATGTACTATCATTTCCTCTTCTTTGACACCAAAACTCATTTTTGATTTTATCATGTTTTTTACTTTTTCAAATTTTCTAATGTTTTTGGATTTTCTAAAAATTCTAACTCCCCCTAAAATGCAAACACATTTAAGAAAATTTGAAAAAAAACTATACAAGTAAATTGACAATTGATATCAAATCACGTCACTTCTCCATCCACTTGGCATAAACAATCAGAACTCCCCCTTACAACAAACTATTTTCTCATTATGATTTCAAAACACTTAAGTTTGTTTTAACCAAAATGATTTTTCCAGAAAATAAGTTTTGTTGATTTTATCACTTGTAGGCTAGGGGTTCCATCACATTGTTCTCCAAACATTTTGTATAAAAGTTACATCAAGTTCAACTTAATGACCTTGAGTAACCATTTGCAAGTGAACAACTTCTTCTACCACATGTAGATTCACTTATCAACCAATACCACTTGTAAATCAAAATATAACAATTTCAAAGATTACCACTTGTAGATCAAACCTGTAGGTCGAAATTATCACGAAAGTGAATTTCTTAAGAAATGTGCCGATTCCTGCTCCACTATTACCAACCTGGAAGCTCCGGCAAGTCATACTTATCACTTATGAAAAACAGACATCCAAGCTTCACCAAACTTGGATGTTACCTCCTCATCTGCACTCGGGTAGTAAGATGATTTCTTTGTTTCATAAAAATCTTTTACCCCTTTAACTTTTCCATCAACCATCTTCCCAAATATCTTTTTAACATTTCCATTAAAAACCTTTTCAACATCAAATTCCTTCTTCTCAGAATAGAATTGATTTGAAATCTCAACTTTTCCAACTTTTTGTTTAAAATTTTCAGCCCGCAATGGTGGAAAATTGACATCATCCATTGGCGGCACTGATGTTTCCAGTTTTATCTCAACTTGTGGCTCCTCTGACTTTGTGGAATCAGATTCATCGCTAGATTTTACATCTGATTTCTTAACAACCCAAGCTTGATTGTCAAGATTTCCTCTTCTCTTGTAAAATCTTTTTGAACATTCACCAACCTCATATGTAGAATTTTTAAACACTTTAAACTTTTCAGTTGGTGGTTCGGTTTTGTCAACAACTTTTTCTTTGAGTTTTTCAGAGACTCCCTGTTTTGTTTTTGTTGCTTGAGGACAGTTCCATGCAATATGACCAACTTCATTGCATCTGTAACATGTTCTTGTCTCTTTTCTTTGAAAATCTCCATTCTTCATTCTCTCTTGCTTCTTGGCAAGGAATTCTCTGTTTGATTGTCTCCAAAAAGAACTCTTTGATTCCTCTTCACAACTTTTCCCTAAAACAAATTTTGTATATGTTTTAGAAATTTTCTCATTTTTATAATTTTCAGGTGGAATAAATCCAAGACCTTTCCTTTTGAAATTACTGTTATGGTTTGGTATCTTTTGAAAACCAGAACTGTAACCCTTTTTCTTGTTTAAATGTTGTTGAACTCTTGAGGTGTAAATTTTAGATTTTCCAGTAAGATTTACATCTTTTATTTCAGAAATATTAATTTCTGTCAATTTGAAAACCTTTTTTATCATTTTAATTTTAACACCTCTTATTGGAAATTCTTTATCAAAATATAATTTGTCAGAATCATTCAAAGTGTATGCCACTTCAAATGTTTCGTCATTCAAATTTGATTTTGACAACAAAAATTCTTTACTATAAACCCGTTTTCCCGACGATTTTGAACTCATTTCAGATGAACTCGAACTCCCGACTGACAAACACGAACTTTCTGACTCGGACTTTGACTCTGACTCCTCATCCTTATCCAACACCTGATCAACCACCCTTTTTATTAATTCGGACTCATGATCTGTGTCGGACGCTGTGAACGTGATGTCAATATTGTCTGGGAATACATCGGTTATCTCGGACTCTAACTTTATATTGACTGCCTTTTTTACTTGTTCCTCATCCGGTTTTCTAGGCGAATACCCTTCCCAAATCGGAGGCGGTCACTTATTATAACAGACACTATGTTTCTTACCAGTATCCTTTTTCTTTGACATCTTATCTTCAAACACTTCAAAACCTGCAACAGTTGGATAAATTCTATCAATTAAGTAATCAGAACTCGAATAACTTCTTAGTAATCGTCTGATTCTCTCATTTTCAGCTTTCTCAGTTTCCAACTCTTGCTTCCATTTCGCACATTCTTCAATGTAAAAATTTATCTCTTTCTGCTTTGACATCATTGTTGCATTCATCATTGTCAAAGCATCTTCTCTTTTGGAGTTAGTTTTCTCCAAACTATTCACCGTTCTGTTTAATACATCGTATGACTCTTTCACATTCTTGACATCAAACAGCAACTTTTCTATCAACTTTTCTGATTCACTAAACCTCTCGTCTTTTTCTTCACATTGTTTGCAAGATTCCAAACATGTAAGACATGGTTTTGTGACTTCAACAATCTTTTCGACTTCAACTACCTTCTCTACTTCAACTATCTTCTCCACTTCAACTATCTTTTCAACAATCTTGATTTCTTTCATTTCTTTTGCAGCTTTTCTCTCTTTAAGTTTCTTCAATTTTTCTACAAAATAAAATTCAAAATTGTCAGAAGATAAATGAGTTTTTCCAACATTTATCTCTTCAATTTCTTCATCATCATCACTGCTTTCTGTTGAACTGTTTTCTGAAGAAACAGATTCTTCATCTTGACTTTTTTCTTCATCAGATAACACATCTATCCATTCTTTCATCAACTCTGGCTTTTGAACAATTTGAGCAATAAAAGCCTTAAACTCCCTATTCTCATCCACAAACGTATCCCAGCTAAAACCTGGAGCCAATTTCTCATCATCTTGATCAATGATACCATAATAAGCTTTCTTATTTGCATCTTCGATCATTTTCCCATGTGCAGTTTGTGATTCCTTATGTTGATGCTGTTGATGAGCAACCTGTTGATATATGGCTTTTCGATAGTAATCATCTTTTCCAAAAGGATTCTTTGCTCCACTAGTTTCCTGATTTTTACACTCTCTCTTGAAATGACCTTTCTCCTGCATCGAAAACAAGTAACTTTAGATTTATCAAAACCCTAAGCTGAAACATGAGCATCCAAAAAGTCATTTCTTCCTGTAATCATTTTAAACTTTTCAGCTCTTCTCAAGACACTAGCTAGACACCATTTGATGTCCATGAGCTCCAATTCTTTTGCATCGATCTGATCGTAATCTTCCTTTGTTAGCATAGGATTACCAATTCTTCCAGCAATCAATCCTTCATAAGATTCCAAAGCAGTAACCAGTAATGCCATATGACTTTTAACAACTTCATTAGAAAAATTCTGACCATTTTGAAGATGCAAAGCAACATTGCACTGAATCATATGTTCATTACCAACATTTGAACTTTGAACACTTGGAGGATTGACATTTGAAAATCCACTAGTGTTGATTGAACTTTGACTGACTGATCCAGGTGAATTTCCTGCACTAAAAGCGGTTTGGATCTTAGGACTTGCTTCAACAGTTTGAATATTTCCTTTATAGTACAATTTGATGTCTTGTTGATTGCTTGAGCTGTTCATTCTGGCAATCTTTTGTTGTTCAAGATCCTGTGTCTCAAGATTTTCAATAAACTGTCCAATTGACAATCTGCTAAATTCTCCAGAATTCTTTAAGATCATGAGATAAGTACCCCATTCTTTCTGCGGTAATGCGTCAGCTAACTTTTCAACCCATTCTGCTGGAGTTTTAGTAATTTTCAACTAAGACATGGTACGCGCAAGATGACAATATCTCTCAGCTAATTTTCAACCCATATTGAATTGGACGAAAGATTGAATTACGTTGAAAGACCGATAGCTATCAAGGATTCCAAGGTAACCCGCCTTCGGAACAAAACTAAAAAGCAAGTCTTGGTGCAATGGCAACATCGGAAAGGATCGGATATTACATGGGAGTTAGAAGATGAAATGAGGGAGCTCTACCCGACATTATTCGGTACGTATTAAGGTTTCGGGGACGAAACCTCTGCTAAGGGGGGTAGACTTGTAACACCCCCAAAATATGCAATTTAATTATGTTACCTAAGATGTCTAGTCATGTTATATTTAACCTAGTTAAGTATGTATATGTTAGTAACTTGATTAGAAGGAAGGTTATATGACAAATAAACTATCTAAGTAATTAGAAGGACTAAACTTGTTAAAAACGATGGAAGTTTAATAAAAATAAATAAATAAAAGAAAAACACAAACACACACTCTGGTGTGATGGTGTGGATCGATCAGAGCAATGGGGGGGGGGGGGAGGAGACAAACCCTAACTTCATGAAATTCTCAAGAATTGAAATAGATTAAGAGCCGAAACTAATGCATGAACTCGATACCTTAACCATCTAAACTTGTACAACAAGTGGTAAGTCGAATTTTCTGTTTTGGATGAATTGTAGAAAGTGGGTTTTAACCCAATCATGAAATTATGTTGAAATTATATGTAATTGAGAGTTAGGGTTTCATAATGGTTCGAAATTGTTGCTTGATTTCTGATTGTTTGAATGATTTAAGTGTATTACCCAATTGTTGTGAAGAAATCATAAACCTAATGTTTTGCATGTATGCTATTAGATGAAAATTTATACATGATCTTGAATAGAGATAGAAAAAAAATTAGTTAAGATGGTGTAGGATGAAAGAAAGCTATGAACTTGATTGATTCTTGTTAGATTAGAAAGTGAATAAGTAGAGTTATGCTATAAATACTTGTACCTTGTGCTTTGTTGATGTTCTGCACACCAAGTGTTTGATGAAATGTCTTAATAAAGATTTCAGCCATGTTAGTCATAAACGCTATGTGTTTTGAATGTGTTTATGATGTAGATGTAGATTACATGAAGTCTTGCCAAGTAGAGTATATAGACGAGTATGAGATATAAATTCTAAGTATGAATGGTATTGTTTAGGTGTAAAGGAATAAAGTTCGAGTCAAGCAAAGCAACAAGGGAATCAAGATCGAGGTACGCTACTTGTACAATTCAAATTATTATTATGTTGTTGTGTTTAACATTAGATGTGTAGAATTGAATCATGTGTGGAAGTAGTATTTGTGTGGGCCCTTTATGAATGGGTCGAAGGATGTGAATGCAAGAATAGAAAGAATAGTATGAAGTTCCATTTGGAACATATTTGTGGGAAAGAATGAAAGTATGTAGTAATTTAACAAGTTTGCAGATGTCATAATGGTTTCAAGTCGGTAAGTTGAATTCTTGATTTAAAGGAAAGAATTTTAATGCTAATAAGTTTACTTTGTTGTGGCGATGTAGGTAAATCTCATGGTTAACTTTCAAGCTTCGCCCGGTTCGAACACATTTCAAGACCCGCCTCATGTTTCGCTACTTTTGTAAAGAAGACAACGCTTAATATTTTGGTCGCTTAATCTATGTCTAGTAATTAAAGATTTGGTTTCGTTATGTACTTTGAATTTAACGAATTTCGTATGTGTGTCAAGTTGTATGGCGGTAAATATTATGTCCTTTGAAAAGTGTCGTGTTAAGCATATATTTTTTATTATGAAAAACAGGGGACCGCTCCTTTTACGAATGGGCCATGCCCAAATTTCATTAGAAAAGTGCGTTATTATTTAAATAATTTAAAAGAAAAATTTTATGGGCGTTACAAGTTGGTATAAGAGCCTAGGTTTGAGGGATTTAAGCATCAAATGCTTGAACTCAAACCGAAAGCTCGTGTGAAGTGTGTGTTCGTTCCGCGGCGCAAAGCAAGTAAGTAACTTTAAAATTTGAAATTTTGCATTACGAATAATTTTAATTATGAAATGTTATGAAATTGTTTCGAGATGATGTGATAAGGTGTGGGATGAAACGGATCAGTTTGGGGTAAAACGGAACGGAAAGGGCTGCAAAAATATAAGAAAAATCGATCATAGCATGCTGGGCGCCACCGTAAGCTACGGTGGCTACCGTAGCTTACGGTAGCCCCTGGGACACTTAGCCACCGTAAGACAGTAGAATTGCACCGTATGGAAAAAGACGCCACCGTAAGTTACGGTAGCCACCGTAACTTACGGTGGAGACCATTTTCAGCCTACTTCAATTGTGATGTTCTATTTAGTGTTTTCTATCATACGAGGAGTATTGGAAACGTTATAATAAGACTCTAAAGAATGATAATATGCATGGATGTTGACTTTTCAAAGGAAGTTATGTATTATTAGTATGATTATATGATGGAAAGGACGAATGAATGCTCGAAATAAAGAATGATGTTTATGTGTAGATGGCGGATACGAATGATGATGAAGCGACACAACAAGAACAACTGAAAATTATGATTTCGAAAGAGATTGGGAAGGCAATGCAGGCAAGTATTCCTCATTTAGCCCAGGAAGTGGAAAGTCACGTGTTGGAAGTGGTGGAAACAATGATGGCAAGTAAGATGGACGAGTTGAAGGGAATGATTGGAGAAATGCAAGGAAAGAAAGGAACTCGCAAATGCACTTACAAAGAATTTATGGCGTGCAAACCATTACCTTTCAAAGGAGAAATTGATCCTATAGCATGTCAAAGGTGGATTGCAAGTACTGAGGCGGTATTTGTAAGGAGTCATTGCGAAAGGGAGGATCAAGTGATGTTTGCCACTGGTTTTTTACAACTCCAAGCTAAAGACTGGTGGGATGCTCATAGTAAAGAGATTGGGGAAGACAAAGTTCAAGTCTTGACGTGGCAAGAGTTCAAGGAACCTTTCCTAAAGTACCACTGCCCGCAATCTGCCATTGACAGGATCCAAGAAGATTTCTTACATCTCCGTCAGAAAGACGAAACCATTGATGAAATCACCAACACTTTTCTCGACAAGCTGAAATTCTGTAAGGAAATAGCGGGAACAGAAAGGATGAAGATAAACCGCTATCATGGTATGTTGAAGGCTGAGTATCGGGAGTTCATAATTCCCGCTAAATGTGAAACCTTGAATGAACTCATTAACCTGGCCCAAGATAGGGAGATTGAGCTAAGAAGACAGGCAGAAAGAGGTGAGAAGAGAGTGACTGAGAATGTTCCCAGCTCAAGTCCGTCAAAGAAACAGAAATTTCAAGATCAGGGTAAGAAGGATAAGGCAAAGGGTAGTGTTCCAAAATGCAAAACTTGTGGAAAGCTACACACGGGGGAGTGCTTGAAAGGGAAGAAGGGATGTTACAATTGCGATCAAGAGGGACATCCATACTATAGGTGTCCTAATCCTTCCCGAACGTGCTACAACTATTTCCAACCGGGTCATATTAAGGCTGAATGTCCCAAGCTTCAACAGAAAACCGATAAGGAAGCAAGAAAGAAGGAAGCCCCAAGAGCTAAGGGGAGGATGTTTCAGATCACGACTGAAGAAGCAAGGGACCACCCTAATGTTGTATCAGGTATATTCTCATTGAACTTGATGCCTACATACGTGTTATTTGATACTGGAGCCAGTAGATCGTTTGTATCAAGTCAATTAGTGTCACACCTCTCTTTTAGAATCGAAAGAATGCATGTGCCATTAGAAGTAGAGATAGCTGATAGTAAGAGTTATTTGTTGCACGAAGTTTGTAGAAATTGTGAAATTATCATTGAAGACGAGAAGTTTGCCATTGACCTTATTCCCATGGTATTGGGGGAATTCAAGGTTATAGTTGGCATGGATTGGCTAGCTAAACATCATGCCGAAATTCAATGTGAGAAGAAGGTGATTCATGTGTTAACACCGGGTGGAAAACGAGTAAGTATACAAGGGGAAAGGAATGTTAATTCGAAGCTTTGTTCTATAGTCCAAGCATACAAGTATATACGAAATGGAAGCAAGGCATTTCTAGCCTACGTGGTGGATACTAAGCAGAATACCCCTAAGATAGAAGAGGTTGAAGTCGTGAACGAGTTTCTTGATGTTTTTTCGGAAGATTTGCCGGGGCTTCCACCAGAACGTGAAGTGGATTTTAAGATTGAATTGTATCCCGATGCCAAACCCGTAGCCAAGGCTCCTTATAGGTTGGCCCCAACTGAGATGCGGGAGTTAATGGTTCAAATACAAGAATTGCTCGACAAGGGATTTATACGCCCGAGCGTATCGCCCTGGGGTGCGCCTGTGCATCGACTATCGAGAGTTGAATAAGCTCACGGTGAAAAACCGATACCCGTTGCCCCGAATCGATGACCTCTTCGATCAGCTACAAGGGGCAAGTTGGTTTTCAAAAATTGATTTACGATCCGGATACCATCAGTTAAGGGTACGGGAGGAAGATGTGGCAAAGACGGCTTTTAGAACCCGATACGGACATTACGAGTTCTTAGTAATGTCCTTTGGGTTAACGAACGCGCCTACCGCGTTCATGGACCTTATGAATCGAGTTTGTCGGGCCATGTTAGACAAATTCGTTATAGTTTTTATAGATGATATCTTAGTTTATTCCCAAAGTAAGGCCGAGCATGCATGTCATTTGCACGAGATTCTTGAAGTGCTCCGTAAGGAGAAATTGTACGCGAAATACTCTAAATGTGCTTTCTGGCTTAGAGAAGTACAATTTCTCGGTCATGTGATTAATGCGGATGGTATCGTAGTGGATCCGTCTAAAGTGGAAGCTGTTATGAAATGGGTACCTCCAAAGAACCCAAGTGAAGTGAGAAGCTTTTTGGGTTTAGCAGGTTATTATAGGAGGTTTATTCAAGACTTTTCTAAATTGGCGCTACCGTTGACCAAGTTAACCAAGAAGAATGAGAAGTTTACATGGGGTACAGATCAAGAAAAAGCGTTTCAAACTTTGAAGGAAAAGCTGTCGAGCTCCCCGGTACTAACCTTACCAGATGGAACGGAAGACTTGGTGGTGTTTACTGATGCATCACACCAAGGGTTGGGATGTGTTTTGATGCAAAGGGGTAGAGTCATTGCCTATGCTTCAAGGCAATTGAAATCACATGAAAGTAATTACCCAACCCATGACTTGGAATTAGTTGCGGTAGTGTTTGCTTTAAAGATATGGAGGCATTATCTATACGGTACGAAAAGCGCAATTTATTCTGACCACAAAAGCCTTAAATACTTTTTCGAGCAAAAAGATTTAAATATGAGGCAACGAAGGTGGTTAGAACTTCTTAAAGATTATGATTGTGAGATCCTTTATCATCCGAGCAAAGCAAATGTAGTGGCCGATGCCCTGAGTCGAAAGGACTACCCGCCTCCAATCCAAGTGAAATCCATGAAGATGGTAGTTACACCATGATTTCTCGAAATGATTAAGGAAGCCCAAATCAAGTCGCTGAGCGAAATGGATTCAATAAAGGAAAGAACAAAGGGTTTTGTGGATAAATTAGAAGAAAGATCTGGTGGAATTAAAACAATGTATGGCCAGATATGGATACCTCGGTTTAGTGAAGCAAAAGACGTGTTACTCAAAGAAGCTCACAAATCCCGATTTTCGGTTCATCCCGGAGCTACAAAAATGTACTTGGATTTGAAGAAAAGTTATTGGTGGCCCGGTATGAAACGTGATATCGTCAAGTATGTTGCAAAATGTTTGACTTGTCTGCAGGTAAAGGCAGAACATCAGAAACCATATGGAAGGTTGCACCCGTTAGAGATTCCGGTATGGAAATGGGAAGAAGTGACGATGGACCTAGTGACCAAACTTCCTAAGACAAGGAAAGGTCACGATGCTATATGGGTGATCGTGGACCGCCTCACCAAGAGCGCGCACTTCTTACCCATTCGGGAGACTTACTCCTCTGAAAGGATGGCGGAGATTTATGTTAACGAGATAACATCTCGACACGGAGTCCCTGTATCTATTGTGTCGGATCGAGATACCCGATTCACATCTCGATATTGGCAAGGTTTCCATGAGAGTATGGGTACAAAGTTGCATTTCAGCACCGCCTACCACCCCTAAACGGATGGTCAGTCTGAGCGAACCATTCAAACACTCATTGACATGCTACGAGCATGTACTATAGATTTTGGGGGGAGCTGGGATGACCACTTGCCATTGGTGGAATTTTCGTACAACAATAGCTACCACAATAGCATTCGAATGGCGCCGTATGAAATGTTATACGGGAGAAAGTGTAGAACTCCCATTTGTTGGGAAGAAGTGGGACAAAGAGAAATTGCGCCCAATGATGTGATAGCCAAGACTAATGAGAAGATTGAACTCGTCCGAGCCCGTTTAAAGGCGGCTCAGGATCGACAGAAAGCCTATGCAGATCGAAGAAGACGTCCTATTGAGTTTCAAGTAGGGGATCATGTGTTATTGAAGGTAACCCCATGGAAAGGTATAATCCATTTTCGAAAGCGGGGAAAGCTAGGCCCTCGTTATATAGGGCCATTCAAGATTTTAGCTCGAGTTGGAAAGGTAACTTATCGGTTGGAATTACCGCCAACCTTAGATGGAATACATGACACATTCCATGTGTCACAATTGAGAAAGTGCTTAGCTGATGAGACGACATACGTGCCCCTTGACGATATTGAATTAGACGAAAGATTGAATTACGTTGAAAGACCGATAGCTATCAAGGATTCCAAGGTAACCCGCCTTCGGAACAAAACTAAAAAGCAAGTCTTGGTGCAATGGCAACATCGGAAAGGATTGGATCTTACATGGGAGTTAGAAGATGAAATGAGGGAGCTCTACCCGACATTATTCGGTACGTATTAAGGTTTCCGGGACGAAACCTCTGCTAAGGGGGGTAGACTTGTAACACCTCCAAAATATGCAATTTAATTATGTTACCTAAGATGTCTAGTCATGTTATATTTAACCTAGTTAAGTATGTATATGTTAGTAACTTGATTAGAAGGAAGGTTATATGACAAATAAACTATCTAAGTAATTAGAAGGACTAAACTTGTTAAAAACGATGGAAGTTTAATAAAAACAAATAAATAAAAGAAAAACACAAACACACACTATGGTGTGATGGTGTGGATCGATCAGAGCAATGGGGGGGGGGGGAGGAGACATACCCTAACTTCATGAAATTCTCAAGAATTGAAAGAGATTAAGAGCCCAAACTATTGCATGAACTCGAAACCTTAACCATCTAAGCTTGTACAACAAGTGGTGAGTCGAATTTTCTGTTTTGGATGAATTGTAGAAAGTGGGTTTTAACCCAATCATGAAATTATGTGGAAATTATATGTAATTGAGAGTTAGGGTTTCATAATGGTTCAAAATTGTTGCTTGATTTCTGATTGTTTGAATGATTTAAGTGTATTACCCAATTGTTGTGAAGATATCATAAACCTAATGTTTTGCATGTATGCTATTAGATGAAAATTTATACATGATCTTGAATAGAGATAGAAAAAAAATTAGTTAAGATGGTGTAGGATGAAAGAAAGCTATGAACTTGATTGATTCTTGTTAGATTAGAAAGTGAATAAGTAGAGTTATGCTATAAATACTTGTACCTTGTGCTTTGTTGATGTTGTGCACACCAAGTGTTTGATGAAATGTCTTAATAAAGATTTCAGCCATGTTAGTCATAAACGCTATGTGTTTTGAATGTGTTTATGATGTAGATGTAGATTACATGAAGTCTTGCCAAGTAGAGTATATAGACGAGTATGAGATATAAATTCTAAGTATGAATGGTATTGTTTAGGTGTAAAGGAAGAAAGTTCGAGTCAAGCAAAGCAACAAGGGAATCAAGATCGAGGTACGCTACTTGTACAATTCAAATTATTATTATGTTGTTGTGTTTAACATTAGATGTGTAGAATTGAATCATGTGTGGAAGTAGTATTTGTGTGGGCCCTTTATGAATGGGTCGAAGGATGTGAATGCAAGAATAGAAATAATAGTATGAAGTTCCATTTGGAACATATTTGTGGGAAAGAATGAAAGTATGTAGTAATTTAACAAGTTTGCGGATGTCATAATGGTTTCAAGTCGGTAAGTTGAATTCTTGATTTAAAGGAAAGAATTTTAATGCTAATAAGTTTACTTTGTTGTGGCGATGTAGGTAAATCTCATGGTTAACTTTCAAGCTTCGCCCGGTTCGAACACACTTCAAGACCCGCCTCATGTTCCGCTACTTTTGTAAAGAAGACAACGCTTAATATTTTGGTCGCTTAATCTATGTCTAGTAGTTAAAGATTTGGTTTTGTTATGTACTTTGAATTTAACGAATTTCGTATGCGTGTCAAGTTGTATGGCGGTAAATATTATGTCCTTTGAAAAGTGTCGTGTTAAGCATATATTTTTTATTATGAAAAACAGGGGACTGCTCCTTTTACGAATGGGCCATGCCCAAATTTCGTTAGAAAAGTGCGTTATTATTTAAATAATTTAAAAGAAAAATTTTATGGCGTTACAATATTGATGTAGGTTGTATTATCACCCTCGATTTTCTTGAGGGTCCAAAACTCGTTTTCGAGTTTCGTAACTCGTGCGGCGGACAAAACTTCGCTATCATAAGTTGCTTTACCTCATCCCAAGGTAAGGCATAGCGCGGTGCCGCAACAAGTGTTTCTTTCGGCAGTCCACTAATCAAGTGTTCTAGCTTGGAAGGCGTCAGTAGCGTTGAGGGTCCTTAACTGCTCGGGACAACCACTTTGGCGAAAAGTGACCTCAATGGAGTCAAACCATTGGAGCATCACTGTTGCCCCGTTGCCCGTGAAATGGGTTGGGCTACAGGTGTTGAATTGCTTGAAGTTAAAGGTGCTCTGGGGTGGGTCAACCTTAGAGTCAACTGAGGCGTTTATGCTTGAGTTGGCTTGAATTTGGTTGACGATATCGGGTATGACTTTGGCCATAAACGGCATCATCTTTTTGTCTGTGCTCTACTTTGAGATCCTTTTGAGTTTGAGTGACGGCTTGAAGACATCTATAAGATTGAGTAAAGGAGTGGATGAGACTTGATCACATGGATTTTGAATAAGTTTTGCAAAATTAGCATGGTAGTATGTCACATAGCACGTAGTTTCAAGTTGAACACATTAGCATAACATGAATTTACTTTGAATATAACCTAACAACAATGAATTAATTGTAAATTAGTTTGTTCTCGAGTATTATTGTTGTTTTAGGTTGCGAGAGTTGCGTGATTTGGAATGTCGAAATTTGAAATGTAAAGGGATCAAATGTAAAACACATTAAAATTGATATAACATAAAAGAGGTTTAATGTAAAACGTGGAGTATTCTAGAACAGATCTAAGACTAAACCAAAATGATCAAAAGTTCTTTTGAGTACGGGATGCATGCTTTGGCCTGATAGGTAGAAATACTCTCGCATTTTGGTTAACGGTATTCTCCTTTCCGGTTACTACATGCCCCTAGTAAATCGAAAGTTTGAGAGTTTGGTGGGATTGAAAATCGAGAAGTGGAACAAATAATCAAGATGTGGATATCACTTCTAGCTTGATGATGTAGTTTCCTAGTTGTGGTTGGTACTTACCAAATGAGGTAAGGGAATAAACCCGACTCATTGGTAAGGGTCTACTAGAGTGAGAATGGTGAAATTTCCATCAAGGTAAGGAAATCACTCCTAACTTGATGGTATAATTTCGTAAAAACAATGATCATGGATTGAGAGTTATCACCAAAGTAAGGGTTTCACTCCTATTTTCGTGAGATCATCTCGTTTGCGAAATAAGAGCGTCTTCATGTCTTCATATTGTAATGTAAACTTTACCTTAGGGAAGGCATGTATTTTAGACAAAACAAGGGGATGAGAAGCAAAATAGGGAGAATTCAAGTATTTTAAACAACGATAACAAGAATGGTCAACAAAGGTTCTTAACTATAGACTAGGTTAAAACATGGCTATTTTTCCTAATTCCCTATAGTTATGGCTCTGATACCAATCTGTCTCACCCCAACTGATGGTGGAAACATCAAGGTGGGACGAAATAGATTGCTCGAGACTTCGTAACTTGCTAATAATGACAATAATTTAAATAACAATTTTTCATTTCATTCTAAAAGTAAGTACATAGTATTGAATGGAAAGTACAACAATTTTGGCAACTTGAATAAAATGAAACAAAGGAAATACGTAACATGAAAATTTGGGTGTGTATCTAGTTCACCCCAACCAATTTCTTCAAATCGTCAAGGCTAATTTCCTACAACATGTATTAAAATAATTTGTTAACACATAATGGTCAGTGAGCATACAAGTTTGATTTACATATCATATCATAAAAAGTCTCAAATCCAACATGGAAAAATGTATACTAAGTTGAAGCTAGCATGCATAACTATAGGTCAAACCCTTGTGTCCACTGAATATTGTGCGAAACCCTTTGTCACTGAAGTGAACGAGACCTTAAAAATTAATTGAATACTTAACAATGCCCAACAAACAGGTAGTGTGTTACTCCTATAACACTATAATTGTTAAGGTGAGCTAGCTAAGTAAATGACAAATAGAACACATGAATGTTTTCTAGCATGAAATCAACCTAAGTATAACAAATAGCATGTTTGGTGGATCGAGTGATTGAATATGATTAGTTGTGTGCACTGTGAATTTTGATAGATTATACATGTTACACCCAAAAGTGCATTAAAGCGTAAGAAGGGTCAAGTATACAAATGGTTTGCTAAAGCTTCCAAACATGAG
This sequence comes from Helianthus tuberosus, assembly GCA_030545235.1. NCBI lineage: Eukaryota > Viridiplantae > Streptophyta > Magnoliopsida > Asterales > Asteraceae > Helianthus > Helianthus tuberosus. The sequence continues at coordinate 70,730,604 of CM060401.1, read as the reverse complement.
TTGATATGAATGGGATGGTTGGCACACCAAAGTTACCCTACCATAGGAAACGAAGGTGTGTGAGTTAATGGAGTTTGATTATGAGTTAGATTCAGAAATTAATGATTATAACAAGAAGGTAAGATATTGTGTGAAAATACATCTTGTCAAGACACTCATTTGGACACTAGATTTTAGTGTGTTTTCATGGGTGCCAAATCACCCATTAGAATCCAAAGTGAGAAATCAAGAACTAGAATGATGAACACCATAACTCATAACCCTTAACCATGAATTGGTTGAAGTTAGGGTTCGGTTTTATAAGTATATTACATATATGTGTTGGTATAGTTAGTCATATATAGTCATGTATGGAGGTAGGATGAATTCCATCCATTTAACCTCATTATATGGATTCACCAAAGCATAAAATTATCAATATAGGTGATGATTTCGGTTGGTCATGAATAAGAACAAAATAAAATTTCCTAATTCACCAAGACAACCAAGTTGACTAGACGGGTGCATATCAAACATGGATAATATTTGGAGACTTGGTGTAGTCTTGTTCACTTTGTTACTTGGAAGTTATTTTGGTGACTTAGAAATGAATTAAAATGCCTATCATTTCTGGAAAAACCTTCAATCCAACTTATCCAAGCGATGGGATTTGTGGCAACTTGAAGATGTTCAAGAAATGAGGAAGGATGAACAATGTTTAAAAGAGTTTGTCAAAAATAGAAAATAAACCAACTTTGGACCTCAAAAATGGTGATGTACCAACTCAGTTTACCATGGTAAACTTGTGGTAACATTCCTAGAGGTGTTCCAAAGAAGGAGGAGAAGAAAAACATGAAAAAAAAGTGAAGAAACAAACTCAAAACTCACTATTTTAAACTTGGATGAATTTGCCCAAAGTTGAGAAATGTAGAGATTTGAGAGTGTTACAGAGAGTGTTTGGAGTGTAGAAATTGTTTACGAGGTGGTAAGGGGTTGTATTTACAGTTGGGATTAGGGGTTGGGTGTTAAATGAGGTGGTTGGGGGTTGAAAGGAGGGAAAAGGAGTCAAAATTCACGAGTTTGAAAACATTTTGCCAGACCTGGTGATTTTGCACGCTCGTGCGGATCAGGTGCATGGTCATGCGGATCACGGCACGCATAGTTGTGCAAATCAGGTGCACGGTCATGCGGATTGCAGTACGCATGGTCATGCGCATCAGTTGCATGGTCGTGCGCCACCTGCAGAATTTACCAAACTTTCTAGAATTTGCACTTTGACCCATAGAGTTTGATAATTACACTATTTTATGCTAGAAACTCATAACTAACCATGTTTTTAGGTATTTGAGTGTATTGGTGTCTGTAAGGTGTAATATGTTTTTATTGATATTTTAAGCCGATTTTACACAATAGTCAAGTTTTAAATTTATAAAACACGATATTCTACTAACACTAAACACACAATTGGGCAAGTGCACATATCGTGAGCGTATCATAGCGTTGGTAAGATACCGAGGTCGTCCAAGGACACAAGAGCTTTTAGTACCGGTTTATCCTCAACGTCTAATCAATCTAAAATTTTTTTGAGAAAAGATTTTAAATATGAAAAACAAAACTAAAAATGCAGAAATAAAAATAAAATAAAAACAAATAGACAAGATGAATCACTTGGATCCGACTCGCCTTTTAAGTATCCTTTGATGATTTTTGCACTTTTGGACTTTTTAAGAGATTATCTTAGTTATAGTAGTAGACCCCTCTTTTGAAGGTGACGTTACCCTCAACCCAGTGGTTTGAGTCAGAAGGATACAATCCCAAAGGGTCAGAATATTAAAAGATAATTAATTAAGTTATTAATGCGAAAAGTGGTAGGCCCCTCTTTTGAAGGTGACGTTACCCTCGGCTAAGTGGTTTGAGTCAGCAGGGATACAATCCCAAGTAGCCAGTTTAATGTATTAATAGTAGTTTACATATGAGGGGATCAAGCCATTCGCACCCCCGCCATCCAATACCAATGGGTATTGAAGGAGGTCCTAGTAAGCTTGACCCAGGTCCTTATAGGATCTATACACTGAACAAGGCAAGAACCTTACTAAACCATTCCCTTAACCCTCGATCAGGTAGCCAACATACCTCTATATAGACCGTAGAGATATGAATGGTGTAAATATTTTACTTTATATAGACAGTAAAGTAATGCCAACACACCATGGACAAATGATTAAGAAAATTCACATTCAACATAAGAAACTAGTTATTAAAGTCATGAATACAAAACCAAATAAAAAGTGCCGAAAGATTAAAAATCAAAAGTAATACATAAAAGACTTGTCTTCACCAAGTGATGTAAGAGACTTAGCCAAACATGGCCTTGGATTGACAAGAACTCTTACTATCAATCTTGGATCCTAAGACTACTACACACTCTAAAGGTGGATGATGGATGATGGTGGTGGGTGTTGGTGGTGTAGTGGTGGCAAAGTGGGAGAGTAGTGGTTTGCCAAGGGATGCCTTAGAAGTGAGCCAAGCACCCCTATTTATAACCCGAACAGAAGCCCGGCCACGGCCCCGTGTCTAGCGGACACACCCCTGTGGCCATCCCTTTCTCTTCCTTCATTTACTTTTGTCAGCATAGAGCTCCACACGCCCCGTGTCCGCTGGGCACGGCCCCGTGGGCAGAAGCGTATCTATACTACCAAGATTTTGCAAGATTCTGCGTATCTTAGCATTGACCACGCCCCGTGCTGAGTTGGGCACGCCCCCGTGGTGGGCGTAGAAGCTTCCACAGCTTTGTCCTTTCTGCAGACACCTGACCACGCCCCCGTGTCCAGTGGGCACGCCCCATGGTCAATCTTCTGTTTCTTGTTTTTGCTCTCGAGGATGCTGTCGAGGGGTCGGGCATGCCATGTTTATTCCTTTTCTTTGTATTTATGTTGGTTTTTGCTGCATATTTGTTCTATTTGCTCATTTAAGGTCACTTGGTCCTGTAAATTCAAAAGGAAGACAAAAACACACTTTTTTCCAACATTAGTACTAAAAGGGTTAGTTTTATGCCTCATTTGATGTAATTTATATGTTGCATTTTGCACACATCAAATACCCCCACACTTGAATCTTTGCTTGTCCTCAAGCAAAACTCTTTAATATGTGGCTTACACACCCAAATGGAATGGGTAGAAGAGAAGTTTTGGGCTTGTCTTGAGTGTCGGGAATCCAAGATCTTTATTGGTTTTATTTTTATTCTTTTTACAATCCTATTCGTTATAATTTACTTAGAGCGTTTCATAAGAGAAATTACTTATTTGGGCATAACATGCCTCTTTAAAATTTCATTTATATACAAGTTCACATACCTCACGGGAGATCACTCAACACTCGACCGAAAATGTATTTTTGTGGAACACTCGAGACCGGCATGGAACTTACTTCTACCATATGCTTGCCAAGCAATCAATCCTCCCCCTTTTTAACTATGAACCTTCGTAAATATCAAGAGGACTTTGGGAAAGGGTTAGGCTTGGGCTAAGGGTAGGTGGTTTTTGGTTAGTGGTTAGTAAAAAGGGCTAAAAGCGTAAAAAGCATCGGTCATCGTAAAACTTTTTGTTTTTGTGACTTTTATTCAAAGTAAGCATCTTCAAACAGAGTTTCTTTGAGGGACTTGTTTGTTTATTGCTAAACTTTCATTTTTTATAAAGAAATGTCACAAGATAACCGAGCTTTCTACTAAAATAAAGGGTTGAAAAGAAAAAAAGTTTTGGTGGGTAAAGGGTGTTTGTTTTGTGGGTTTAGAAATGAAAAGGTTTAGGCTCAAAGGGGTTAAATAGGGGGATTTTTGGGTAGGTGATAAAAAAATTGAAAAATAATGGTGTTGAAAGGAAAATGGATTAGTCCTAATGCCTCCATCATTTACTCACTTGGGTTTAAGTTGGTAAGGACCGGGAATGTATCGTTGTGGCAAGTTCTAGAGTCGTAAGAACCAAGCGGCTATTCACACAATAAACGAAAAATGAGCATTTAGTTTAAAGATATATGCTTGTATGCTTAATATAGGCTCAAAACTCACTTGTTGTGGGAATGGGTTTATAATGTGATCAAGTATATATAATCAAATTTTAATTAGATTTGTCATGCCTTTTCATAATTTTCTTATGTTGGTTCATTTTATCACGACGCTATTGGTTGTAAATTTGTAAAAATATAACCTTTTTAGAACTTGTTATTCCCAAATTAAACCAAGACAAGTAAAAAAATGAAAATTTTTGAAAAAAATTGGGGTGATTAGCGGTTCCAATAGAGTTTTGTGTAAGGCTTGTTATTAGAACTTGCAAAATTCAAGGTTTTAGCATCCCCCCACACTTAAATTACACATTGTCCTCAATGTGTCCCAAAAATAAGTTTTTAGGTTGATTGAATGTGTAAAAAGGTGTTGAAAAACAAAATTTTGTGTTACTGGGCGTCTGGCCACGGCCCCTTGCTCAGATTGCCAGTACCAAAATTTAACAGAAGACTGGGCACGGGGCGTGTTCAGTGAGCACGGCCCCCGTGTCCAGTTACCTGAACTGGGCAAATTTCTGCAGAGCCTTGGGCACGGGGCGGGTTGGGCTGAGCACGGCCCCGTGCTAAACTTGCTGTAATGCTGGAAAATTGTCGGGAAGCTCTGTTTTTGTGCATGGGGTGTGGTTTTTTCGTTCCCTTGGTAACCTCCACCTTTCTGAGTGTGTTTTATTCCTGAAAAGTAAAGCTGAACTAGAAAATATAAAAGTTACACTAAACTAAAAACTACGGATAGTTCCGCGGAATGCCTTCGTGGTGCGCCACGTTTATAAGGGTCCTTGGCTAGACCCTAAGTCAGTCATGTGTTACCCAGGCAGGATTTCTCGCATCCTGTGTTACACCTTTGGAGAGCGTCATCCAAGCTTGAGTCTATGACATCCATGTAGTTGACCGGGTCGTCTTCTACTCTTTTCCCAACCCCGAATTTCATCTATTTGTCCCCAATTCACAATGTTAGTTTCCCATCACTCATATCCACCATTGCATGAGTGGTGGCAAGGAATGGTCTTCCTAGAATGAGTGGTATTTCGGTGTCTTCCTCCATGTCGAGTATGACAAAGTCGGCCGGGAAGACAAAGTCTCTGACTTTTACCAATAGATTTCGGCGACACCTTGTGGGTATTTGATAGACCTATCGGCTAGTTGTATGCTCATCTTTGTGGGGCTTGTTTTACTTAGCCCGAGTCAGTCAAACATTGACGCGGGCATGAGATTGATGCTAACCCCAAGGTCGGCTACTGCATTGCGTACAGGAGATCCCTAAATGGAACAAGGGATGGTGAAACTTCCGGGGTTGATTTTCTTTTGTGGGAGTTTGTTGAGTAGCACGACAGAGCATTCTTCACTTAAACTGACTAATTGCAATGTTTCAATCTTCCTTTTGTGAGTGAGAAAGTCTCTCATAAATTTTGAATATTTTGGCATTTGAGTGAGGACTTCCACAAATGGAAGATTGGTATGCAATTGTTTTAGTAAGTTTATGAATTTTGTGAATTGCTCATCGGTCTTTTGGCGAAGTAACCTACCGGGGTAGGGCACCGAGGGGTTCTTAGTTGGTTCAGGATTTGGCGGAGGCGTTGCTTCCTTATGGGTTGGAGGTGAGGTCATGGTTTGACTGGGTGGACTTTTTTCGGATGGGGGTAGTGGGGCCTCCTCGGGACCTACTGTGACAACTGCCAAATTTGCATGCATCCGTACGATTATTAGACAATGATTAATGCTTAATGATTGTGCTGCATTTCAATTAATTACTTGAACTGCTTTCTAGTTATTACCATATACATACATGTGCATCATATATTGCTAAATGCCATGTCATTATTGCATGAAAACTTTATTGACTCAAATGATGCACGAAACACAGTTCGCACAGTTATCCGGCAATCAGAAAAATGCTGACAGAGTTCAGTAGATAGACATACATTGTATTGAGACACAGAATGAGCCAGAAACCAAGTATTACACTAGTATAGTGTGTAGGAAAGTAAGGATCATAAAACTGCCTTCCTAGTGATAGTTTAAGTGCCGGAAAGTGGCTAAAACTCACATAAACTACAGAATTCTGCAGGAAATCAGCATAATTCAGCTATAATCAGCTATTTAACACAATAATATCATGCAAAATTTATGTTTTATTGTCCAAAATAACTTACAAAGTGTCGGGAATTGAAACAGTCACAAAAGGTGCTTTATACTTAGTGAAACTGCGCAATTCAGCACTTTAACGAATCGTAACAAACCAAACAATCGGACAATAACCGGGACATCAAAATTTGGCTAGAAGTAATGTTTTTATGATATTAAACTAGTATTGGTGCTAGAACACCTTAAAAATCATAAAGACACCTAAACACACTTAAACTAACTTAAACCCCCTCGTTTGCACTTTAAACCCTCAACTTCCCAAATTTTACACTTTACCCCCCCCCCCCCCTCATCAAAATCCGGCCCAAGAGGACCCCACATGACTTTTAGTATTATATATAACTATGTCTCCTAACTAGTAAACAAAGAAATCTTTGAGAAAGATCATGTATTGGAAAATTATGTTATAAGGACCTTAAGTGTTTATGCATTGTCCATCATTCATAAAATTCACCATTTCTTTCCTTTCTTCTTCTTTACTCTCGGCCATACATCACCACGCACACATCCATCCTTTTTAACCATCTTCTAATAAATCCAAGGTGATAATATGGTGTAAGAAGGTTATCTAAGGAAGCTACAAGTGGTGAAAGTGGAAGGACCTTCACCGTTTGCTTTTATCCACTTCATTCATTCACTTGACCATCCCTAGCCTTGAGCTAGTAGTAAGATCTTCTACTCTTCATTTTACATCTATTTTAAGTGGTTAAAAGATGATACAAGATGATTATCATAAAGAACACTAAGGAACAAGAAGATGAAACATGAACATAAGCTTAAAGTTATAAGAAATCATGAAGAAATCATGTTGTTTTGTGTTGATTTACTTATTGATCATTGTTTGCTTGTGAAAATGATGTAGATCATCACATGATCTTGCTAGATCATGATTAAAAACATAATCTAGCAAGATGAGAAGATAAACATGTTAGAGATTCACATATCATCCTAACATAAATCACGAACTTGAAGGAATATATTGTTTTCTTATAAAGTAATGATCTAAGTAAGATGTAAATCTGGTAAATCTAAGATTTCAAGAGTGAGTTTCTAAGAAACCAAGTTAAAAATACAAGTTTTACTAGATCTTGGTTATTACATAAACAAATCTTATTTTTAGTGGTTAAACAAGTGTAGAAACACTTGTGTAAAAAGAAGAATGCATAAAGAAATATTTTTAGAAAATATGATTTGAAGTTGTAAACATCTATATTCTTTAAAAATGAAGTTTTTAAAGAACTAATCACATTTTAAAGGGGTAACAAGGCTTATTAATGACACTAGTAAGTTCCTACAAATTTTTACAAATATTCAAGTTCATGAAGTAGTAGATTATACTTATTTTTGGCAAAATTGGTAAGTAAAGGTTGTTTATTATTGATTGTGAATGGATTGTGATGATTTTTACAAAAGAAAATGATATGCTTGAAAGCATGGAAACATCCATTTTTAGGGGAAACTATGGAAAAAATTTCTAAAAATATAAACACTTAGAAAAATATTTTTAAACAAGTATTTACAAGTGTATTCAAACCATAAATTGTTACATAAACTTTGCCATAATTTTTGTTACAAAAATTATAAATATCGGATGTTGGTTTTTACAAATAAAAGTGACTAAATATGTATTTAGGAAATATATATTTAGAAGGTATCATGTGTGTGATTATTTGTATATTATGTGTATTAGTTATATTATTTTAGGATTTGAAATAATATAACTCATCAAAATACCAAGAATTTGCAATCCAAAATATTACCAAAATCCTAAGAATATGAATATAAAGGATTACACAAAATACCGGTAAAACCGAACAAAGGAATATAACTTGCAAAATATTTTGGAAATATTATTCATATGTATGTTTTGGTAAATAATATTTTGGACACCAAGTGAATGAAAATATGATTTTCACAATTATTACAAAGTTATATCATATTTTTTACAAGAAGAAAATATATTATTTTTGGTGGACAAAAATATATTCTCTTGGAATCAATAGAAGATATATTATTTTTGGGAGAAAAATAAGTTTGTATATATTTTCCAAGATAGACTTGAAAATATAGTATTTTTGGAACTTATATGAAAATACGAATAGTTTTGCCAAGAGAGAATTATAAATAATTTTCTAAGTAACATACCTCAGAATATATATTTTGGAAATATATATTAAAGTATCTTACTAAAAATATTATTCCGGAAAAGTTGATATAAAATTAAGTATATAAATACTTAATGAATACAATAAAAATACGTATTCTCATACGTATAAATACACACCGGAATACGACACCAGTACATGGCAAAAATATACAAGTATAAGATACCCCATCCTTGGGAAGGAAATACAAGTATAAATACTTGGGAAGTATTAAGTTAATATATATTGTTTTAACAATTATTCCAAAATTTAATAAATATAATTTGAGTTAAAATATTAATTATTTTAACAAATAATTATACACTTGGAATAATAATGAAGACACTATGAAACGTAACTCGAAGACACTAATCAATACTAAGTCAAGGCACGACCCGCTCGTCTAATGGACCATAGTACGCTTGTAGGTAGTCATGCGTTCTAGAGGAAGCTTTGAGTTACATCGGATACAAGGAACGCAAAACTGTGAGTTCATGTCCCCCTTTTCTTTAAACTGTTTTGTTTTATAACTTCGGTGGTGAAGTACATGTTACAAAATGATTACATACAATTACAATTGGTATGGTTATCTTTGGAAAGTACAGTAGATCATGTGAATGGGTAGGCGCACTCTTAAGGCCACTAATCCTCGTAGTAGGACCGATGGACATGAGTGATAGATCTATTTGGGTGTAGCAATCCCCACCCATGAGTCCGTCGAGTGGACCATGTGGTGACTATGTCTTATTGACAAAGTCTGCTAGGTTTGAGTCTTCCTGCACCATGTCACGTATATTAATGTATTAGCTACACATTAATTGATCTGTTTCCTTGTTGCTTTCATACCGGATTTCAAGTATATACAAACATACTTACAAAGGTTTCAAAGGTTTATTCACAAACATACACATGAACTCGCTCAACTTTTGTTAATATTTTCAAACTACATGTATTTCAGGAAACTAAGTATGGATCTGGCGGGCTTTAAAGTTTCAAGTGTTGTCTGGAATAAAAGATGCCATCCGGTGTCGAATGGTTTAGAGTGTGTATCCTATCCTGGATAGGATACATGTTTCGAAGCTTGGTTATCATTAGTGTCTTTGAAAAGTCTTTATGGAACTTAGAACCTGTTGGTGTTGTATTCTGAATACGAAGTCTGTGTTTTTGGGGTTAAATCAATGTTGTTGCAATGTTTCAAAACTTAATCAATGGATGAACATCTTGGATTTATCATATAGTTGTTTGTTATGGTTGAATGCAATGATATTAAGCAAGTCACACCAAATCACACTTCCGCAAAAGTCAGGGTGTGACAGTTTGGTATTAGAGCTTCGATTGTAGCGAACTAGGATTCCTCCTCGAGTCTAGACTACAATCATTAGGGCTCTCACGAAAATATTTTTACAACATGTTTTCATTGCATACATGAAATGCCCAGATCCAAGAAACAAAACAATTTTTATAATGAAAAGACACAAAACACATTTCAAGGTTTATGTTTGTGGTTCAGTCTGAGAGACTGGGTTTTTCAGTCTGAGAGACTGGGTGTTTCAGTCTGAGAGACTGGGTGGTTCAGTCTAAGAGACTGGTGTTTCAGTCTGAGAGACTGGGTGGTTCAGTCTGAGAGACTGGGTGTTTCAGTCTGTGAGACTGGGTGTTTCAGTCTGAGAGACTGGGTGGTTCAGTCTGAGAGACTGGGTGTTTCACTCTGAGAGACTGGGTGGATCATTCTGAGAGACTAGGTGTTTCATTCTGAGAGACTGGGTGTTTTAGTCTGAGAGACTGGGTGGTTCAGTCTGAGAGACTAAGTGGTTTAGTCTAGGAGACTGGTTGGTTTAGTCTAGGAGACTAGGTGGTTTAGTCTGGGAGACTAGGTGGTTTAGTATGGGAGACTGGGAAAGATAGAAAGCTTCATGAAGAATAATGTGAATACATGATTACATGATGAATTGTCTTTGCTTGTAATACACTAAGTGTTAGTGATTACTATGGATATACATGCTATGATTATTATGTACCGGCACACATGTCACCATCTTCAGAGAGCGAGTTGTCAGACGTTGACGACCCTATGGCCCCCGCCACAGATAATGAGATTGCACCTGCGCCGGAGATGTTTACGTCAGACACTGAGAGTAACCTTGACATGCTGACCAAGGACGAGGACGACTTCCAGCCGTTCGCGCTACCAGACTTGGGCGATGATTTACCCCCTTGCTGATGGCTTCCCTGACGAGGACCCTTTTTTTACATACCTGTTCCAGTCCATGGCCACCTCGTCATTTAGACACCCCTGATGGCGAGCACATCATGACTCCGATCCTCGATGTCGTACCTCTCGTGGTCATTCCTCCCGAGGATCTGCCTTCTAACGATTCGTTTGATGATGACGTTGATTTGTTTGTTGAGGATCCTCCTCACGACGCCCATGATGGTGATGAACTAGACGAGGACGTTGTGTCTATTCCACTTCCTGAGATCCCTGTTATCGAGTTATCCTCTGGTTCTAGTTTACACTCTGTTTCAGACTACTTTGAGTCTGTGACATCTTCAGCTTTACAGACGGCCAGACTGCAGCTTTTTGCTACTGAGTTAGATAACGACGACGCTATAGCTACCGCACTATCATCTGCTCGAGATCTCACACCTCCACACAACCCAGAGCCCGCTCCTGAGCTATCTTCTGTTCCTTTTGGGTCAGCCTGATGTTGCGCCTATTGATCTTGAGCTGATTCCTGATCCTGACCATGTTTCTTTTGGTTAACCAGGCATTGCACCCCTTATACCTGATTCAGTTCCTACACCTGTTGACCCTTCTTTTGTTGAGCTATGTATTCCCCTGCCTGCACCACTGATGTTGCTCCTTTTCCCCCTATGAAGACCGACGTCCATTGCACCAACATGCCTATCGTTTTCTTTCAGGACATACCCGCACCCCGTCCGGGGGAAGGTGCTTCTGGTCAGCACCCGCGCGACGATCCCTTTGCTTCAACAGCTGTTTGATCCTTTCACTTCTTCACCGCTGAACAAGCCATCCCGATGGTTCCTACCACACACTATGACAATTTCAGACCCCTACCATCCCTCACATTATGGAGGCTACACACGGGATAAGTTGCTCCTGTTACTTCAGCTACAGTTTGGGGTTTTGAGTCATAGAGTTTTGGAGCATGAGCTGACACCACATTCATCCACATTCATCACTGTCTCCTTTTGCATTCTCACCTGCTGCTATTACACCTTTCTTAGGTTTTGATGCTCGTTTCTCTACTATCAAGCAGCAGATCAGATACTTACTTCGCCGTATATACAACCTCGAGGAGAGACTCACACATGATAGCAGTTTCTTTTCTTCCCTCCTCCACCCCAGTCATCAGTATAGTTGGTTATTGGTTTTATGCGGATTGCATTACTTTTGGGTAAAGACACTGCTAATGAGCCGAGATGGTGGAGACTTTTTGAAGACTACTTTTGACCACGTGATTCTGATACACTGATAGACTTATTAGGCAAGGGTAGGGTGACCCTGTGTCCCTTTCGATGTGATACACTTTGTAGACAATATAATTATGGTCGGTAAATAATGAAGGCTCAGTCGTTATGTCCCCACTAAGCACGTTGTTGATCTGCGTGTTTGTGCTATAATTGTAATGCTACGTGCTTGCTTGTTATGTTCTCATTAAATATGTTCCCATCTGCATGTTTGTGCTACAATTGTGATGTTATATGATTGCTTGCTATGACGATTGCTTATACATGTATGTAAATACACCTCCTAGGTCTTATTCATTACGTAGACGCTTATGTGCCCGTATCCTTAATAATACCTAACCTAACCGATCTTCTTCTTAGAAGATGTCACTTCAAAGAAACACCGATACCAAGAACCCTCTACCGACGACAGAAGCAGAATTACAAGAGCGCATCTCACAGGCCATCGCACAGCACGAGGCCCTTCGCTCCGAACGCAGCGGAGGTACCTCAGGAAATAACCCACCCAATGGTAATGTTTAGTCACTTAAGACGCATTACAAAACGTTTGGACATTTCCAAGGGTGCTTTGCTAATGCCTTATGTGAATGATGTTGCTTCTGTCGCAGGCTGCACCTACAAGCAGTTTTTGAGCTGCAAGCCCCTGGATTTCGACGGCACTGGGGGTATCATAGCCTTTGTGCATTGGGTTGAGAAGACGGATTATGTTTTGCGATTAAGTAAATGCGCCCCCGAGCATCAGATCACGTACATAGCTGGACTGTTTCTAGATGGGGCTCTGTCATGGTGGAACCTTCAGGTTCGGACGATGGGTGAGACTGCTGCGTATGCTTTGACATGGGACGAACTGAAAAAGCTGATGCGTAAGAGATATTGCTCGAGGGAAGAAGTCCAGAAGTTGGAGACTGAACTTTGGAACTTGAAAATGGAAGGTTCAAAGATAGCTGAGTATGTGCAGAGATTTCACGACTTATCACAAGTCGCTCTGCGTCTGGTGGAACCAGAGTTTAAGAGGATCGAATGCTTCATCGGGGGATTGGCACCTCAGATTCTAAGCCTGGTGACAACATCTAAACCTCCAACAATCACTGATGCTATCGACTTAAGTGTTGCGCTCACTAAAGAAGCGGTTAGACTAGGAAAAATTTTCACCTCGGAGGAGAAAAATGAGATTCCTGTGGAGCCGTCTGGAGATAACAAGAAGAAGTTCGTAAATTTCAAGAAGGGTACTCGGACGAATAACAAGAAGAAGGCCAAAAAGGGAAAAGAGTACATGGGTATCCTACCTAAGTGCGACAATTGCCTACGTTATCATGTCGGGCGATGTAAATATGGAAAATGTGATAACTGTGGCAAGAGGGGGCATCCCAAGGAGACTTATAGGCAAGATACTGAACGTAGAAATGGAGGCCAAGATGGTAGCGAGAATCACAAAAGAAACAACGACAACAACGACTATCAAGGCAGGAAAAGTTACAAACAAAAACGTGCTCAAGGTTGTTTTAACTGTGGAGACAAAAGACACTTCAGAAATATCGCCCTAAAAACAATCAGGCACAAGGATGAAAGCTCAATAGCGGAGCTAGGAAAGCACGCCAGGATCCAAACGTGGTCATCGGTACGTCCCATATTAGTCAATGTTATGCATCTGTGCTGCTAAATACTGTTGCCAATTTTAGCTTCGCATCTCTAGAGTTTAAGAGTATACTTGGTTTAGTAGCAAGTAAATTAGATAACCCGTACTCGATAGAACTAGTTAAAGGGAAACTTTGAAGTGGAAATTGGGATGGATTGGTTGTCGAGCAATCGAGCAGAGATTGTTACCCGCATCCCGATGGCGAACGAAGAAACGATCGTGATTCATGAAGCAGGATACGCCCCTACTAATTATCATTCGTGAAGACACGGAAGTTTTCGCGCAAAGGATGTGTTGCCTTTTTGGCTCATGTCGTGGACAAAGAAGCCGAAGAACCTAAGCTCAAAGATACCCCTGTGATGAGGGAACATCCTGAAGTCTTCCCCAAAGACTTGTCAGGATTACCTCCTCAACGACAGGTCGAATTTCGCATCATTTTGGTTCCAGGCGTCGTGCCTGCAGCCAAGGCGCCCCATCGACTTGCACTTCCTGAGATACAAGATTTGTCAATGCAGCTTCGAAAGTTGCCAGATAGGGAATTTATAAGGAAAGCTTTTTGCCTTAGAAAGTTTCAGTACTGTTCGTCAAGGAGAAGGACGATGATTTTCAAATGAGCATCAACTGCCAGGAGCCGAACAAGCTAACCAACAAGAGTCAGTAACTCTTGCTGAGGATTAACGAATTATTTATTTAACTAACTGTGAGGATTCCACTACTATTCTAAGATTGATCGTTGATCGAGTATCATTAGCAGTGAACTTAGGAAGAAAGTATACCAAGCTACAGTGAGTCAACAAGTTGTTTTTTTAAACATACGCTAATATTGTGTTTTATACACGATACACAAAACAGTTTCACGCAGAATACGAAACTCTAAGAACCTAGGAAAAACACGAACTTAGGACCTTCGGGAACATAGGTCAAAACTCATAAAAGGTTATCACATAGAAACTACGTCTATTAACTCGAGCAAACCCCATTTTTCTGACATATATGCTATTTCAGTTAACCAAGCAGATAAAGCACTCAAACATCTTATATTGAAATCTCCACTTTTGCTTCTAGCGAGTAGATGTTTGCATCTCTACTCCTCCTAATGGCAGTGGCATCGCGTTAATTTTCTTCGCTAGGGCGAACACTCACTTGCTTCGGCATTTGATCATTTCTTCATAATAGCAAATACTCATTGTCTCAATTCTTGGAAAATTCATATGTTACGTATGCACCCTTTGTTACGCAAGTGGTTTCATTTCAAATAAGCGCTTCATCAAAGGTCAAGTGATTATTTCGCTAAATCTAAGTGTTGATTTGTGACTCAAATAACCAGCATTATTGTAATTATTGGCTCCTTTGTTATCAAGTCAACACACTTTCTTGAAATTTCATTTCTTTTCAGTTACATACATGGTTTATCATTGTAACCATGTCGAGATCCCCTTGTCAATACATACGTTTATTGTGAGATTGCGGCACTGAAACCAAGTTCAATTGCTTGAACTTGTCCATTTCGCATATTCAATTCAAGACGCCATATGATGTATTGAGAGCGTCATATTCAAATTCATTTTTGCAAGCGTTTCATTTATTCCGAGTCACAGTAGACTTGTTTGGTCTACGGCTCCATTAAATCGTTTGTTGGTTTCGACACCTTGTAGTGATGTTTTCACAAAATTAAATCTTGCGCTAATTTCGTTACGCACCTCATACACGGATTTAATTGTTTACTTATTGGCTTGCTCTAAATCAGTTTTGTTTATCACAATTAAAGAAGTCCCAACACAGTTGTGTGTTAAGACAATGGTACATAAACTCATTTTATATATTCCAGTGTACCTCCTAACGGTTCTTTCTTTATCGATCGAATACCTTGCAGTATTTATTACATTTTCATCTTCGATCGGAAACAGTAGCTCTTTGATGTTCTATATTCAATTGAAAAAACCTACTATGTCGTTTAAATCAAATTTTCAGGATTGCTTCATTACACTCACAATTGATTTCAAACACAATGAACTTGTTCGGTCACCGCTATTATTGAATTATGTTATTACAACACCTTGAGGTGTTGATACAAACTTGTAGCTTGTTCTAATCATGGTCAATCGTTTCACACAAAACTACACCTACTTTTGTTTGACTTGTCATTTAAACACCCCTAATGCAACTACGAATTAAGACAATGACATACTAGATTCGATTGTATTTCATTTCGGTGTATTTTCGCAATTCAAGAATGTCAACACACTAATCTTAACCATTTATTTACTCAAAAGTTGACAGATCATTTTCGTGTTACTATCATATTCGGGTTGTTGATTTTGAGTTCATATAGCGGATGCTATTATTTCTGAAAACTCATTAGCATATTGTGATCGATTGCTTGAAATTCTATTGGTCGAAACTCCTTTGTTGCACCCCTATTAACTAAGTTACACTAGATTATACATCTATACATCTCGTATCCTTTGACATCAAATTCTGAAACACATAACTTTTAACTGCTGGGTTCTGATTGTTGTAATATGCCATTGGATGCACTAGTTTCGAATAAGTCTTGATTCGGTTTTGGGGTTATCTACCTCAGTATTATTCATATCCACACACGCATAATGTAACCCCAAGGAGTTAAGGTAGTATAAATTTCGAGGACGAAATTTTCTTAACAGGGGGAGAATGTGACAACTGCCAAATTTGCATGCATCCGTACGATTATTAGACAATGATTAATGCTTAATGATTGTGTTGCATTTCAATTAATTACTTGAACTGCTTTCTAGTTATTACCATATACATACATGTGCATCATATATTGCTAAATGCCATGTCATTATTGCATGAAAACTTTATTGACTCAAATGATGCACGAAACACAGTTAGCACAGTTATCCGGCAAATCAGAAAAATGCTGACAGAGTTCAGTAGATAGACAGATATTGTATTGAGATACAGAATGAGCCAGAAACCAAGTATTACACTAGTATAGTGTGTAGGAAAGTAAGGATCATAAAACTGTCTTCCTAGTGGTAGTTTAAGTGCCGGAAAGTGCCTAAAACTCACATAAACTGTAGAATTCTGCAGGAAATCAGCATAATTCAGCCATAATCAGCTATTTAACACAATAATATCATGAAAAATTTATGTTTTATTGTCCAAAATAACTTACAAAGTGTCGGGAATTGAAACTGTCACAAAAGGTGCTTTATACTTAGTGAAACTGCGTAATTCAGCACTTTAACGAACCGTAACGAACCGAACAACCGGGCAATAACCGGGACATCAAAATTTGTCTAGAAGTAATGTTTTTATGATATTAAACTAGTATTGGTGCTAGAACACCGTAAAAATCATAAAGACACCTAAACACACTTAAACAAACGTAAACCCCCTCGTTTGCACTTTAAACCCTCAACTTCCAAAATTTTACACTTTACCCCCCCCCCCTCATCAAAATCCGGCCCAAGTGGACCCCACATGACTTTTATTATTATATATAACTATGTCTCCTAACTAGTAAACAAAGAAATATTTGAGAAAGATCATGTATTGGAAGATTATGTTATAAGGACCTTAAGTGTTTATGCATTGTCCATAATTCATAAAATTCACCATTTCTTTCCTTTCTTCTTCTTTACTCTCGGCCATACATCACCACACACACATCCATCCTTTTCAACCATCTTCTAAGCAATCCAAGGTGATAATATGGTGAAAGAAAGTTATCTAAGGAAGCTACAAGTGGTGAAAGTGGAAGGACCTTCACCGTTTGCTTTTATCCACTTCATTCCTTCACTTGATCATCCCTAGCCTTGAGCTAGTAGCAAGATCTTCTACTCTTCATTTTACATTTATTTTCAGTGGTTAAAAGATGATACAAGATGATTATCATAAAGAACACTAAGGAACAAGAAGATGAAACATGAACATAAGCTTAAAGTTATAAGAAATCAAGAAGAAATCATGTTGTTTTGTGTTGATTTACTTGTTGGTCATTGTTTGCTTGTGAAAATGATGTAGATCATCACATGATCTTGCTAGATCATGAATAAAAACATAATCTAGCAAGATGAGAAGATAAACATGTTAGAGATTCACATATCATCCTAACATAAATCATGAACTTGAAGGAGTATATTGTTTTCTTATAAAGTAATGATCTAAGTAAGATGTAAATCTTGTAAATCTAAGATTTCAAGAGTGATTTTCTAAGAAACCAAGTTAAAAATACAAGTTTTACTAGATCTTGGTTATTACATAAACAAATCTTATTTTAGTGGTTAAACAAGTGTAGAAACACTTGTGTAACAAGAAGAATGCATAAAGAAATATTTTTAGAAAATATGATTTGAAGTTGTAAATATCTATATTCTTTAAAAATGAAGTTTTTAAAGAACTAATCACATTTTAAAGGGGTAACAAGGCTTACTGTAATAACCATAAATTTAAAACCATTATTATTATTATTATTAATAGGAAAACCCTAATTAAGACACCCAAGTGATTCTGCACAAACCCTAAAATTTTCAGAATTTTCAGAATCAGGATTAGGGCCCCTAAAACTCAGGGGGGGTATTCCCTACTTGACGATTATCTTAATAACTTGCGGACGAAGTTGAATTTTCAGAAACTGTCGACTCAGCTGAGCTAGTCCCACACGTGGCAACCCTATGCCTAAAAATAGTTCTTACGCGGGCCGCCTCAAGTTAGCTTAATTCTCACGCGGGCCGCCTAAGGGTCAAAATTTCAGTATAAATAGAGGATGTTGGCACTTGATTCTGGGCACAAAAACGACGATCAAACTCCAAAATTTCGCTGAGTTATCGTCCGATTACTCTCAAAACACACACGAAACACTAATTAAGTATAGCGGGGTGCTGCAGAACAGGGTAATAACTCGATCGCTATTACGATTCATTGTCCGATCGATCAATATATCCAATGGATGTTTAAGTGCTGCCCACATTAGGGTTATACTTTGTCGTTCGTCGTTAATTCGATGAATGAGTTTAAGTATCGTACTTTGTCGTTCGTCGTTAATTCGATGGATGAGTTTAAGTATCGCACTTTGTCGTTCGTTGTGAGAATTTGATCTCATGAGTTATCGTAAATGCTGTATTAAGTTACTAACCTAGTTTGTATGCATGTTATTTAAATTAGGTTAAAAGACTAATCTGTAGTCTAAACTCTGCCCGTATAAATCTGAAATATTACCACAGAGTAGCTTCACTTTGGAATTATTAAGGTACGGATCCTTACCCCACTCCTTATTGCTTCATATTCAAATTGTTATAAACCACTAAATTACTATATCTTTTAAAAACTCCTCACGTCTTTGATTATCGATTCATTTGACAGTCCGTTCAATTTCTATTCTAATAATTTGATTTAGCTTTCATGTCATGCGATAGTATTATGTTGTTATACTCATTATCGCATGTTCCAATATATGTTCCGTTTTGTTATGAAAATAAGTTTTATAAGTTATGTGAATAAGACCATTTGTACTCTGATACCCTGAGTATCGCTTCTCGTGGAGTGTCCCACGAGCATGTTGTTGCGGCATCAACAGCATGTGCTCCATCTGTGACGGAGAGATTAGTTCACGGAGTCCCTAGGTACAAGTGTGGTACAAAGCTACTAGGAGGCGTATGGATCGATCCTAGGATTTCAGTTAATGAGGTGGATATAGGGTATGCCAACTCGCCATTTCGTGTGATAAGTATGCAGGAGTAGCTACCTGTGTATTGTCACGTTTTCAGTTTACTCATGGGTACATTCGTAAGATATAATTATGAAATTATGTTCTTGCATCGTATCATTTTCGCAATGAGTTTCCTCCGAATAACATTGCATATAAAGCGTTATTTGTTCTTTGAGCCTATAATTCCGTACTGAGCATTCGGCTCATTCCGTATAAATTTTGTATTTACAGGTCAGCAGGTTACCTTGGGTGGGGAAAAGAGAGAAGCATAAAGCCTAGGAATAAATCTGAAGATGTTAGTTAATCAATTCGAATGTCTTCGCTTGTATATTAACCTTAAGATAAATTGTCGTGTGGTTGTATCCTTGTCAAATAAATAAATGGAATTATGACTTTTGTTTATGATACTGTTATTGTGACACGTCAGCCCTTCCGGGTTGGGGTGTTACAGCTATGGTATCAGAGCAAAGGCTCTTTCCTGTAGAAAACTTGAAGATAGTAATTAAAACCTGTGAGGAATGGGTAGATATCTATGATAGGATTCAAATTGGTCTCTTATTTGGTTTAATTCCTATGTCTATTCGTATAGATATGCCTCCTCGTCGTCCGCTACGTAGGAGTACTCGTACTAACCCTATACGTAACAACACTTCTTCAAATGAGACTCCAGTTGGTCCAGACGTAATTAATGCTATCAACCAGGCTGTTGCCGAATTGCTTCCAAACCTTGTTGCTCAAACAGCTGAGGCCGTTATTCAACAAACTCGCCATCCAGAAAGTAATAACACGAATCCAGTCTCTGGTGAAGAAATTCGTGAGAATACCACGAACCATAATACCTATAATATAGACATATGGATCTCTAAATTCCAAAAACAAAAACCGAATCAAATTACATATCCTCTATGTAATACTTGTGGTAAGAGACATCAGGGCGTATGTCACCGAGGTATAGGAGCATGCTTTAGATGTGGCCAAACTGGACACAAGATCAAGGAATGTCCTAAGAAAGATACTAAGAAGAATAACCAACCCAATGTTGGAGGAAGAGTTTTTGCACTTTCTGCTAATGACGCTGCTAATGTCCCAGGTACTGTATCTGGAACTCTTCAGCTTGGTGAACGTAGTATCTATGTGTTGTTCGATACAGGAGCGACTCATTCTTTAGTATCCCACTCGTTTATTAAATACCTTCCAATAAGACCAACTCTCTTAAATCATACTTTAACCATTTCCACTCTCATGGAAAATTCATCCGTAATCACTTACGTATATAAAGATTGTCTGATCCGTATTGAATCTATTGTGTGTAAGGCAGACCTATTTCCAATACATATGTGTGACTTTGATGTTATTCTAGGGATAGATTGGTTGTCTAGACATCATGTAACTATAGATTGTCATTCTCGACGTGTTATTTTCGGTGATCTTCATCATCCTGATATTATATATCAGGGAACTCAAGCTCATAAATCTCTTAAAATTATCTCCGCATTCAAAGCTCGAAAATTCATATCAAAACGGCTGTGCTGGATTTCTAGCATCGATTAAGGATACTTCTGCTAATGTTAAGAGTATCGATAGCCACTCCGTTGTTCGTGAATATCCTGATGTGTTTCCGGATGAACTACCAGGATTACCACCCGATCGTCAGGAAGAATTCACCATCGACTTGATCCCTGGTACCGAACCTATTTCTAAAGCTCCATACCGTATGGCCCCGATGGACCTGAAGGAGTTGAAGGAACAATTGTAAGAATTGTTAGATCTAGGATTCATAAGACCCAGTGTGTCACCTTGGGGTGCTCCGGTCTTAGTTGTGAAGAAGAAAGACGGTAGTATGCGTTTATGTATTGACTATCGAGAGTTGAACAAGATTACTATTCGTAATCAGTATCCTCTGCCTCGCATTGATGATCTCTTTGATCAACTTCAGGGGGCTCAGTTCTTCTCAAAAATCGACCTGAGGTCCGGGTATCATCAGCTAAAGATCAAGAATGATGATGTTCCCAAGACCGCCTTTCGTACTCGATATGGTCATTACGAATTTTTGGTTATGCCCTTTGGGCTAACTAATGCACCTGCAGTCTTCATGGATTTGATGAATCGCGTATTTCACAAATTCCTAGACAAATTCGTTATTATCTTTATCGATGACATTCTAGTATATTCTAAGAGTCGCGAAGAGCATGAAGCACATCTACATGCAGTACTTAGAACCTTGCGGCATGAGAAGTTGTACGCTAAGTTTTCCAAATGTGACTTTTGGCTTAGCCAAGTGGCATTTCTAGGTCATGTCATATCAGCAGAGGGAATTATGGTAGACCCAACAAAGGTTGAAGCTATTACAAAATGGCCAAGACCCACTTCTGTTACCGAAATACGAAGTTTCTTGGGTCTTGCTGGCTATTACCGAAGATTTGTTGAAGGATTCTCGGTAATTGCTTTACCACTCACAAAACTCCTAAGGAAAGGGGTGAAGTACTCATGGAATGAGGAACAAGAGAAAAGCTTTGAAGAATTGAAGAAACGACTCGTATCCTCTCTAATACTCGCTCTCCCTTCTGGATTAGGAGGTTACCAAGTCTATAGTGATGCCTCAAAGAAAGGATTAGGTTGTGTGCTAATGCAATATGGGAAGGTTATCGCTTATGCCTTCCGTCAGTTAAAGCCTTATGAAGTTAACTACCCTACACATGATTTAGAACTAGCCGCAGTCATTTTTGCACTTAAGATTTGACAACACTATCTGTATGGTGAGAGTTGTGACATCTTTACCGATCACAAGAGCCTCAAGTACATATTTACGCAGAAGGAGCTAAATATGAGGCAAAGAAGGTGGTTAGAACTTTTAAAAGATTACGATGTAAATATTCAATATCATCCAGGTAAAGCCAATGTTGTAGCTGACGCGTTGAGCCGAAAGAATTCCGGGACTATATCTTGCTTACAAATTCAGCCTCATATTATGAGGGATCTCGAAAGAATGAACATTTGGCTTTAGGTTAGTAAATCTGATGGATATCTAGCTAGAATGCAGATTGAACCCGACCTCATATCACGGATCAAAGATGCACAAAAGCAAGATGGAGAACTTTGGGCAATTGTGCAAAATCTTGAGGTGGGTAAGCAATCTGAATTTAGTATAGACCATCATGGGGTGATTTGGTGCGGTAAAAGACTTTGTGTACCCGATGACTCCAGCCTTCGTGAGTCATTGTTAGCC
This sequence comes from Helianthus tuberosus, assembly GCA_030545235.1. NCBI lineage: Eukaryota > Viridiplantae > Streptophyta > Magnoliopsida > Asterales > Asteraceae > Helianthus > Helianthus tuberosus. The sequence goes on along the minus strand of CM060401.1, from coordinate 70,708,231 downwards.
GAAGCTCACAGCTCACCATTTTCAATTCACCCAGGATCTACCAAGATGTATCGAGACTTAAAACAAAACTTCTGGTGGAATGGAATGAAGGAAGACGTTGCTCGATACGTAAGTAAATGCCTCACTTACCAACAAGGAAAATTGAACACAAACGAGCAAGCGGTCTATTGCAGCCATTGGATATTCCCATATGGAACTGGGATGAGATTACAATGGATTTTGTTACCGGTTTGCCTAAGACATTCAAGAAGAATGATGAAGTTGGAGAAAAGATTTTTGAAGACCAGAACTAGTTCAGATTACAAACGAAAAAATCACTATGTCACAAGAAAAACTGAAAGAAGCTCAGAGCAGACAGAAGAGCTATGCAGATCAAAATAGACGACCACTCGAATTCAAAATTTGGGACTACGTTTTCTTAAAGGTATCACCTTGGTGTGGCGTTCGTATATTTGGAATTAAAAGGAAGCTTAGTCCCCGTTTCATTGGTCCGTTTGAAATCCTTGAAAAAAATCGGAGAAGTATCATATCGACTAGCTCTACCTCCTCAGCTCTCTCACGTTCATAACGTTTTTCATATCTCCTCGTTAAGAGGATATAATTATCATCCACTCCATGTCATTAGTTATCCGTTACTTACAATTCACGAAGATTGGTCCTACGAAGAGGAACCAGAAGCCATCTTAGATCGACAAGAAAGGGTTCTGCGTAGGAAAATAATTCCGTTTGTTAAAATCCTCTGGAAAAATCACTCTGAACACGAAGCAACATGGGAATCTGAAGAATCAATTCGCTCTCTATACCCTAATCTATTCTCGCAATAGAACTTAGTCGAGGTAACGGTAAACCTTGCTCGTTGATATATGTTCATTTGTTCCTGTTTACGGTCATTCATGCTTTGCTTTATGTGAATATATCTTAGCTATGATTAAGCATGTTTATGTAGGAAATATCCGTATCAATAGTCAATCCTATTATCTGTAAGTCTATGTTAATTTTCTGTAGAAGTAAATATATTATTAAGATACGTTATAGAAGGACCATTAGGGCACATATATAAGGAAATTGACAAGTATAGTCATGACCTTAGTTATGAATTTCAGATACACATGTGTGGTTAGGAGATTCTGGTTATATAAGTTAGTAACTCTGCTAGGAAAGTTCCGTTACTTATACAATATGTTTGAAAAATTTTGAGGACGATATTTCATTTAAGGGGGTAATAGTTGTAATAACCAAAAACTTAAAACCATTATTATTATTATTATTAATAGGAAAACCCTAATTAAGACACCCAAGTGATTCTGCACAAACCCTAAAATTTTCAGAATTTTCAGAATCAGGATTAGGGCCCCTAAAACTCAGGGGGGGTATTCCCTACTTGACGATTATCTTAATAACTTGCGGACGAAGTTGAATTTTCAGAAACTGTCGACTCAGCTGAGCTAGTCCCACACGTGGCAACCCTATGCCTAAAAATAGTTCTTACGCGGGCCGCCTCAAGTTAGCTTAATTCTCACGCGGGCCGCCTAAGGGTCAAAATTTCAGTATAAATAGAGGATGTTGGCACTTGATTCTGGGCACAAAAACGACGATCAAACTCCAAAATTTCGCTGAGTTATCGTCCGATTACTCTCAAAACACACACGAAACACTAATTAAGTATAGCGGGGTGCTGCAGAACAGGGTAATAACTCGATCGCTATTACGATTCATTGTCCGATCGATCAATATATCCAATGGATGTTTAAGTGCTGCCCACATTAGGGTTATACTTTGTCGTTCGTCGTTAATTCGATGAATGAGTTTAAGTATCGTACTTTGTCGTTCGTCGTTAATTCGATGGATGAGTTTAAGTATCGCACTTTGTCGTTCGTTGTGAGAATTTGATCTCATGAGTTATCGTAAATGCTGTATTAAGTTACTAACCTAGTTTGTATGCATGTTATTTAACTTAGGTTAAAAGACTAATCTGTAGTCTAAACTCTGCCCGTATAAATCTGAAATATTACCACAGAGTAGCTTCACTTTGGAATTATTAAGGTACGGATCCTTACCCCACTCCTTATTGCTTCATATTCAAATTGTTATAAACCACTAAATTACTATATCTTTTAAAAACTCCTCACGTCTTTGATTATCGATTCATTTGACAGTCCGTTCAATTTCTATTCTAATAATTTGATTTAGCTTTTATGTCATGCGATAGTATTATGTTGTTATACTCATTATCGCATGTTCCAATATATGTTCCGTTTTGTTATGAAAATAAGTTTTATAAGTTATGTGAATAAGACCATTTGTACTCTGATACCCTGAGTATCGCTTCTCGTGGAGTGTCCCACGAGCATGTTGTTGCGGCATCAACAGCATGTGCTCCATCTGTGACGGAGAGATTAGTTCACGGCGTCCCTAGGTACAAGTGTGGTACAAAGCTACTAGGAGGCGTATGGATCGATCCTAGGATTTCAGTTAATGAGGTGGATAGAGGGTATGCCAACTCGCCATTTCGTGTGATAAGTATGCAGGAGTAGCTACCTGTGTATTGTCACGTTTTCAGTTTACTCATGGGTACATTCGTAAGATATAATTATGAAATTATGTTCTTGCATCGTATCATTTTCGCAATGAGTTTCCTCCGAATAACATTGCATATAAAGCGTTATTTGTTCTTTGAGCCTATAATTCCATACTGAGCATTCGGCTCATTCCGTATAAATTTTGTATTTACAGGTCAGCAGGTTACCTTGGGCGGGGAAAAGAGAGAAGCATAAAGCCTAGGAATAAATCTGAAGATGTTAGTTAATCAAGTCGAATGTCTTCGCTTGTATATTAACCTTAAGATAAATTGTCGTGTGGTTGTATCCTTGTCAAATAAATAAATGGAATTATGACTTTTGTTTATGATACTGTTATTGTGACACGTCAGCCCTTCCGGGTTGGGGTGTTACACTTACAAATGACACTAGTAAGTTCCTACAAATTTTTATAAATATTCAAGTTCATGAAGTAGTAGATTATACTTATTTTTGGCAAAATTGGTAAGTAAAGGTTGTTTATTATTGATTGTGAATGGATTGTGATGATTTTTACAAAAGAAAATGATATGCTTGAAAGCATGGAAACCTCCATTTTTAGGGGAAACTATGGCAAAATTTTCTAAAACTATAAACACTTAGAAAAATATTATTAAACAAGTATTTACAAGTGTATTCAAACCATAAATTGTTACATAAACTTTGCCATAATTTTGTTACAAAAATTATAAATATCGGAGGTTGGTTTTTACAAATAAAAGTGACTAAATATGTATTTAGGAAATATATATTTAGAAGGCACCATGTGTGTGATTATTTGTATATTATGGGTATTAGTTATATTATTTTAGGATTTGAAATAATATAACTCATCAAAATACCAAGAATTTGCAATCCAAAATATTAACAAAATCCTAAGAATATGAATATAAAAGATTACACAAAATACCGGTAAAACCGAACAAAGGAATATTACTTGCAAAATATTCCGGAAATATTATTCATATGTATATTTTGGTAAATAATATTTTGGACACCAAGTGAATGAAAATATGATTTTCACAATTATTACAAAGTTATATCATATTTTTGACAAGAAGAAAATATATTATTTTTGGCGGACAAAAATATATTCTCTTGGAATCAATAGAAGATATATTATTTTTGTAAGAAATATATATTTTCTCAAATGAACATGAAAGATATTATTTTTGGGAGAAAAATAAGTTTGTATATATTTTCCAAGATAGACTTGAAAATATAGTATTTTTGGAACTTATAATACTTTTGCCAAGAGAGAATTATAAATAATTTTCTAAGTAACATACCTCAGAATATATATTTTGGAATAAAATTAAGTATATGAATACTTAATGAATACAATAAAAATACGTATTCTCGTACGTATAAATACACACAGGAATACGACACCAGTACATGGCAAAAATATACAAGTATAAGATACCCCATCCTTGGGAAGGAAATACAAGTATAAATACTTGGGAAGTATTAAGTTAATATATATTGTTTTAACAATTATTCCAAAATTTAATAAATATAATTTGAGTTAAAATATTAATTATTTTAACAAATAATTATACACTTGGAATAATAATGAAGACACCATGAAACGTAACTCGAAGACACTAATCAAGGCATGACCCGCTCGTCTAATGGACCATAGTAAGCATGTAGGTAGTCGTGCGTTCTAGAGGAAGCTTTGTGTTACATCGGATACAAGGAACGCAAAATTGTGAGTTCATGTCCCCCTTTTCTTTAAACTGTTTTGTTTTCTAACTTCGGGGGTGAAGTACACATTACAAAATGATTACATACAATTACAATTGCTATCGTTAGCTTTGGAAAGTACAGTAGATCATGTGAATGGGTAGGCGCACTCTTAAGGCCATTAATCCTCGTAGTAGGACCGATGGACATGAGTGATAGATCTATTTGTGTGTAGCAAGCCCCATCCATGAGTCCCTCGAGAGGACCATGTGGTGACTATGTCTTATTGACAAAGTCTGCTAGGTTTGACTCTTCCTGCACCATGTCACGTATATTAATGTATTAGCTACACATTAATTGATCTGTTTCCTTGTTGCTTTCATACCAGATTTCAAGTACATACAAACATACTTACAAAGGTTTCAAAGGTTTATTCACAAACATACACATGAACTCGCTCAACTTTTGTTGATATTTTCAAACTACATGTATTTTAGGAAACTAAGTATGGATCTGGCGGGCGTTAATGTGACAACCGGTGATTTACGGCTCTTAATTACGTGATTAACAAGCGATTAATGCGACAATAAATAGTGTTTACGATGCAAATTAACTTAATTAGGCCTTTGGAGTGCCTAGGAACGTCTATACGACTTTACAGGGCGCGAACGGTGGTTTACGGAAAAATCTGCTGAATATTACGTGACAACGAACTGATACCGTACGAGATACTGAAAACGCCGACAAATATTGGATTTTTACGATATATTCTAGCTTCGTAATTAAATTTTAGCGATCGTAGTTGAAATCGGCTCGAAAAACGGATTAAAGACGGCGACAATGTAATTTTTCGCGATTAGTACCGTTATCAACGCATGAACGCGACTACAACGGATACTGACATTAATTTTTACACGTTTTTAACTCTGAAATATTATTTTACTAGACTTCGGTGATTTCGGTTTTAAAACGGGTCTCGTAGGAATTACGGACCACTTACACATGAGATGGGCTTGTGGGCCCTGGGCCCAAGCCCAAAACCCACAAGCCTAAACCTGCACATAATATTAGATCTCTAAAACTCTATACCAAAATCTCATCAAATCTTAGTAAATCTCTGCTAAATCTTTTCAAATCCATACAAATCTCTACAAGAGATTCTTGTCCCAAAATTTAAAGCCATAAGATCTCAACAAGATTTCTATTAGGTCCCTATCCTCTCCTTATATGTGCAGACCCACTCTATCAAACACACACACAAAAACTTACATTAACTCTCTCCTTTCTCTCTCAATTACACACACAAATAACACACAACCCTAACCTCACCTTCCCCTCTGTGATGAAGAAACAACCGGACTCCGTCCAGACACGGCGGAGCCGGCGACGTCAGTGGGGCCCAGCGGCGGCTCACCCATCGGTGAAACCTCTCGGCGCCAATAACCAGCCGACAACACCCCTCTCCTCCTTCCCTCATCACCCCTGAACCACGCACAGACCCCCCTTCTCCTCAACGGACTGACCACCACCACTGTTATCGGGTGGTGGTGAGCGACGGCTGAAGACAGAGGCGGGATAGAGAGAGAGACGAGACGGAGAGAGAAAGGCTAAGAAGAGAGAGAGATGTGACGGAGAGGCAGCGGCGCCGCCGCTCACGGCGGCAGTGGCAGCGTGGCGGTGGTTTGTGCCCCTGTTCCTTCGACAAATTCCGGTAAACCTGCTTCCTTTTTATTTTCTTGAAGTTTGAAGATGATGATAAATGTTTGGTCAGACTCTTGATACGGGTTATGTTTGGTGCGAAGATCATTCGGTTCAGATACGATTCAAATTTGGGGTTTACAAGGAACAACTCAGCAGATTCAGTCAGTGGTTCGGGTCAAGCGGCTTTGGGTCAGACTCAATCTCGGTTTCGGTTGACTCGGTCAAGCCGAGTCAACTCAGTCAACAGATGGGTTCGGGTCAACACGGGTCTTGGTTCAGTTCAAAATGGTTCTGATTGGTTCGATTTTGTTTCAGATACGGTTCTAATTTAGTTCGGGTGCACGTCAGTTGTGGTTCGGGTTCGTGAAACGGGTCGACTCGGTGCAACTCGGCTCGACTCGGTCAACTCACTAGTCAACTCGGGTCAACTCAGCAAGTGAACTCAGCCGGTCAACCCGGTTGACTCAGTGAAGTCAGCTGGTCAACCCACCGAGTCAACTTGGTCCAGGTCAGCCGGTCAACTCAGTTGACCCGGTCGACTCAGTCAACGTTCGACACTAGAAGATGGTAAAAGTTTAAGTCGTGGTTATTTTCGTTAACTATTCCTTATTTTCATAATACGTGATAACGAGCTTGAACCGACATGATTATAGTTTACATTTTATGAAATTTTTGGCAAATTGATATATCGGTAATTGAATCTTGGATTGAATTTTGATAAAATGACGACAACTTGTGTTGTCGGGGTGTCCAAAAACAGAGGAAACTCCGCCCGTTTTTCGAGAAAATCCGAAAAACCAAAACACTTTTTATTCAAACGACATCTATAAAACAAAGTTATCGGATTCGAATAAACTTTTATAACGATGATTACAAATATTTAGCTACGTACGACAACACTTTACAACTTACAACAAACGACGATTAGGGAATTATCTAAAACAAATAAATATAGTTATTATATTTATTTTAGAAACTTGGAAATTCTACAAGTCTTTTATAAAATCAATATAATTATTTATATTGTTTCAAACGCCGAAGACGCCTTCGTTTTATAAAATAAACATAGTTTTATATATTTATTTCAAATGTCGAACAACACGAAATCGTTTTTATAAAAATAAATATAGCTTGTATATTTATTTCAAGTATCTAACAATAACGAATTCCTTTATAAAAATAAACATAGTTTTATGTTTATTTCAAACATCAATCGACTCGTATTCACTTATAAAAATAAATATAATTATATATTTATTTTCAAACACAAACAACTTGATGGTGTTTTTGTAAAATAAATATATCTTTTTATATTTATTTCAAATACCGAAACGGCATATACGTATGTATTGGTAAATATATTCAAGACGCAATATATATAATACAAGGTTATTATATACTACTTTCATACGAATATTCCTATATACACAAACGACTTCTCGAGACGACAACCGGCCTTAACGATATATTTATATATTTTGGTATAAATATTTATTATTAAATATCTCAAGGATCAAGTCTTTTCAAGACTTATTAGTTTGTATCGACAATAAATGATAGTTATCAAATATGACCTAATCATTTCCGATAAGTTAACTACTTATCGTTGAATCGTTCGACTAACGATTCGGTAGAGCTCGGTGACACGTAGTTTAGTTACCGCTTTTGTTTAGAAACTTATAAGATATTCCGTGTTAGGAATATTGTAGAATGCACGCTAGCGAGTCTCATCTTGGAAACGACATCACGAAGTCGTAATTAGCTAGCTTTGCACAAGGCAATTCAGGTGAGTTCATAACCCCATCTTTTTACGGTTTTACATTTTTATAAATGTTTTCGGGGTGGAAAGACATGCACGTTTTGCTGAAAACACACAAAGTTCTCAATGAACAAAGACTGCATATTTTAGATAAAGCACGTTTTGCAAGAACATACAAAGCTTTTGAACGAACGAAAACTCATATTTCTAAATCATATTACGAATGGATTTCGAGGAACTCAAATGGTTTACGAATGGATTATACTAAATATACTGGTTTTTACAAAACAAATGCGTATTATCGAAATGGGAATGATTTTCAGGACTAGGGATGGATCGTCTGGTGATAATATAGAGAGACTGGGGAGTTAGCCTTAGAGGCTGGGGAGGTTCAGCCTTAGAGGCTGGGGTAAAATACATGTTACAATTATACAGACATTTTTATACATGGTATGGTTAGCCTAAGGAGGGTACACTACTAGATCATGTGAGGGGTGGGTACAACACTTAAGGCCATTAATCCTCGTCGTAGGACCGAGGGACATGAGTGATAGATCTATTTGGGTGTAGCGAGCCCCACCCATGAGTCCGCGGGATGGACCATGAGGTGACTATGTCTTCCAGCCAGAAGCTCGGTACAAATTTGCTAGGTTTGAGTTCTTCCTGCACCTTTTCACACATACCATTGGCTTTGCAACCCATTTGTGATCTCTTTTTCCTTATTGCTACATACCAGGGACATACATACTTACAGAAATACTTGATTTTTACAAATTACATACCATGATTTATACAAATTCAAAGCATAGGATTATGTGGGCAAGGAGTCAAAGTCAGGGTGGGCATTGACGGTTATACGAACATTACAAATACGAGAGTTTACAAATACATGGTTTTACGAATATAATGTGTTACAAATACAAAGTTTCCATATAACTTGGCAAGAAAATGATTTCTAAATTTGTTTTCTCAATATATTTCACAAACCGGTTATTCAAAAGATTTATTTCAAATCTTTTACAAACAAACTATGAACTTGCTCAACTTTATGTTGATTTTTCGCATGTTTCTTTCTCAGGTTACTTTTCAGAAACTATGGCACGGTTGGAATAGGAGAACCAAGTGGAGTCGAGTACTTAGTGGCGTTCATTTTCTAAACGACTTAGCTTATTTGCTTCCGTTGTGCAATGAAGATACCAGTCCAAACACGCCAGCTCTGATAATTTCGGGGTGTGACGGATTGGTATCAGAGTTATAGGTTACAGCGAATTAGGTGTCTGTAGAGATACCTAGGCTCTAACCTCACTTTCCTTCTGGGGACTTAGATTATTAAGACTCTGAATACATATAAAACGCCTAGTACTCGAATATGGTCTCCAACCGTTGCCAAAACAAAAGAGTCAGAATTTCGTTCTAAACATACGCGAATATTGTGTTTTATACACGGTACATAAAACAGTCGCATACAGTACACAAAACTCTGTGAGTTTAGGAAACGTGCATTTAAGACCTTCGGAAACTTATGTTGAAGTTCATTAAAGGTCATCACGTAGGAACCGCGGATATTAACTCGGGCACACACCATTATCCATATTGTCTATGATATTTTAACTTCCCGAGCAGGCAGCCTACACATAACGAAACGCTAGTGCACGAGAATACATGGAACTCAAATTTTACGTCAAAGGATGTCGGAGTACATCAGATTCTACGCGGAACGAAACGCTAGCGCACAGGTATACGTGAAACTTAAGCTATACATCAACAGAGGTTGAAGTACATCACATACGACTATCGAGGCGAGGCCTTTGAGAAGAAACGATGGCACAATTCAACGACAACGCTAGATTCCTGTCAGCAGGAGAACTATCGATCAGGAAGCGGCAGTTTGGCACGCGGTCCTGCAACGACACGAATCACTCCAAGGAAGAAGATGTATGTTTCCACATCCCCCTATATCAGTTAACGACGAATACGCTATGTTCGACATTCCATGGTAATGTCAACTGACAACCGGTCATCACATGAAACCCCAGGTAAAGTCCTCAAATTTCTTTTATTGAAATTTCGACTTTTGCATTTACTGAGTAGATCTTCGTATCTCTACTCCTCTTAATGGTCATCGTATCACGATCATTTCTATCATTTTAGCGAATACTCATTTGCTTCATTTCTTGAAAATTCATATGTTACGCATGCATCATTTGTTGCGCATGTGGTTTCGTTTCGAATGAGCGTTTCATCAAAGTTCAAATATTATTTCGCTAAACCTAATTATTGATTTGTGATTCGAATGACCCGCATTATTGAAATTGTTGGCTCCCTTGTTATCAAGTCAACACATTTTCTTGAAAGTTCTTTTCTTTTCAAGTTACATACATGGTTTTTCGTCGGAACCATGTTGAAATTTCCTTTTTGATACATATATATTTATTGTCGGATTGCGCTAAAACCAAGTTCAATTGTTTGAACTTGTCCATTACACCTATTCAATTCAGAGCATCATATGATGTATTGGGAACATCATATTCAAATCAATTTTTAACAAGCGCTTCATTTGTTTAGAGTCGTAGTAAACTTGTTTGGCATTCGACTCCATTAAATTGTTTATTGATTTCGACACCATGTGGTGGTGTTTTCATTTATTTGAAACTTGCGCTAATCTCGTTTACACATCTTATGCACGGATTTAATTATTTATTGATTTGTTTTAAATCCGCTTCGATTTATCATATTTAAGCGATCTTAACACAATTGGGTGTTGTGAAACTGGTACACAAATTCATTGCATATTCCGGTGTACCTACTAACGGTTCTTTCAACATCGATCGAATATTTTGCGATATCTATTGTTTCTTCATCTTTGATCGAAAACATTAATTCTTTGATGTTCCATCTTCAATTGAAAATCTTATGATGACGTTTGAATCAAATTTTCAAATTTGCTTCATTGTACTTTCGCTTGACTTCAAACACGGTGAATTTGTTTGATCACCGCTATTATTGAATTGTTTCATTCGCTACAACACCTTGTGGCGTCGGTATAACTTGCAGCTTGGGCTGATCACAATCAAGTGTTTCATGCAAACTATTACTTTTGAGCTTGTTGATTCTAAGTTTTGTTTAGTGGATATTATTGCTTCTAGAATTCAATTGCAAATTGTGAACGTTCATTTGGAATTCGGTTGGTTGAAGTTCATGTTCTTTGTTGGACCCCTGTTAACTTAGTCACACTGATGACTGTATCAGTACGTCTCGCTTCCTTTGACATCAATTATTGAGACACATTTCTTTTAAACCGTTGGGTGCTTATTGTTGAGGAATGTTCTTGAATTCACATGATTTGAATAAGTCTTGATCCAATTTCGTGGTCATCCACTTTGATACTATTCGTATTTACCAACACATAAGGTAACTCTAAGGAATTAACGTAGTCTAGATTTCGAGGACGAAATTTCATTAACAGGGGGAGAATGTGACAACCGGTGATTTACAGCTCTTAATTACGTGATTAACAAGCGATTAACGTGATAATAAATAATGTTTATGACGCAAATTAACTTAATTAGGCCTTTGGAGTGCCTAGGAACGTCTATACGACTTTACAGTGTGCGAACAGTGGTTTACGGAAAAATCTGCTGAATATTACGCGACAACGAACTGATACCGTACGAGATACTGACAACGCCGACAAATATTGGATTTTTACGATATATTCTAGCTTCGTAATTAAATTTTAGCAATCGTAGTTGAAATCAGCTTGAAAAACAGACTAAAGACGACGACAATGTAATTTTTCGCGATTATTACCGTTATCAACGCACGAACGCGACTACAACGGATACTGACATTAATTTTTACACGTTTTTAACTCTGAAATATTATTTTACTAGACTTCGGTGATTTTGGTTTTAAAACGGGTCTCGTAGGAATTACGGACCACTTAAACATGAGATGGGCTTGTGGGCCCTGGGCCCAAGCCCAAAACCCACAAGCCTAAACCTGCACATAATATTAGATCTCTAAAAATCTATACCAAAATCTCATCAAATCTTAGTAAATCTCTGCTAAATCTTTTCAAATGCATACAAATCTCTACAAGAGATTCTTTTCCCAAAATTTAAAGCCATAAGATCTCAACAAGATTTCTATTAGGTCCCTATCCTCTCCTTATATATGCAGACCCACTCTATCAAACACACACACAAAAACTTACATTTACTCTCTCCTTCCTCTCTCAATTACACACACAAATAACACACAACCCTAACCTCACCTTCCCCTATGTGATGAAGAAACAACCGGACTCCGGCCAGACACGGCGGAGCCGACGACGTCAGTGGGGCCCAGCGGCGGCTCACCCACCGGTGAAACCTCTCGGCGCCAATAACCAGCCGACAACACCCCTCTCCTCCTTCCCTCATCACCCCTGAACCACGCACAGACCCCCCTTCTCCTCGACGGACTAACCACCACCACCGTTATCGGGTGGTGGTGAGCGACGGCTGAAGACAGAGGCGGGAGAGAGAGAGAGAGACGAGACGGAGAGAGAAAGGCTGAGAAGAGAGAGAGATGTGACAGAGAGGCAGCGGCGCCGCCACTTACGGTGACGGCGGTAGTGGCAGCGTGGCGGTGGTTTGTGTCCCTGTTCCTTCGACAAATTCCGGTAAACCTGCTTCCTTTTTATTTTCTTGAAGTTTGAAGATGATGATAAATGTTTGGTCAGACTCTTGATACGGGTTATGTTTGGTGCGAAGATCATTCGGTTCAGATACGATTCAAATTTGGTGTTTAGAAGGAACAACTCAGCAGATTCAGTCAGTGGTTCGGGTCAAGCGGCTTCGGGTCAGACTCAATCTCGGTTTCGATTGACTCGGTCAAGCCGAGTCAACTCAGTCAACAGATGGGTTCGAGTCAACATGGGTCTTGGTTCAGTTCAAAGTGGTTCTGATTGGTTCAATTTTGTTTTATAAAATCAATATAATTATTTATATTGTTTCAAACGCCGAAGACGCCTTCGTTTTATAAAATAAACATAGTTTTATATATTTATTTCAAATGTCGAACAACACGAAATTGTTTTTATAAAAATAAATATAGCTTGTATATTTATTTCAAGTATCTAACAATAACGAATTCCTTTATAAAAATAAACATAGTTTTATGTTTATTTCAAACATCAAGCGACTCGTATTCACTTATAAAAATAAATATAATTATATATTTATTTTCAAACACAAACAACTTGATGGTGTTTTTGTAAACTAAATATAACTTTTTATATTTATTTCAAATACCGAAACGGCATATACGTATGTATTGGCAAATATATTCAAGACGCAATATATATAATACAAGGTTATTATATACTACTTTCATACGAATATTCCTATATACGCAAACGACTTCTCGAGACGACAACCGACCTTAACGATATATTTATATATTTTGGTATAAATATTTATTATTAAAAATCTCAAGGATCAAGTCTTTTCAAGACTTATTAGTTTGTATCGACAATAAATGATAGTTATCAAATATGACCTAATCATTTCCGATAAGTTAACTACTTACCGTTGAATCGTTCGACTAAAGATTCGGTAGAGCTCGGTGACACGTAGTTTAGTTACCGCTTTTGTTTAGAAACTTATAAGATATTCCGTGTTAGGAATATTGTAGAATGCACGCTAGCGAGTCTCATCTTGGAAACGACATCACAAAGTCGTAATTAGCTAGCTTTGCACAAGGCAATTCAGGTGAGTTCATAACCCCATCTTTTTACGGTTTTACATTTTTATAAATGTTTTCGGGGTGGAAAGACATGCACGTTTTGCTGAAAACACACAAAGTTCTCAATGAACAAAGACTGCATATTTTAGACAAAGCACGTTTTGCAAGAACATACAAAGCTTTTGAACGAACGAAAACTCATATTTCTAAATCATATTACGAATGGATTTCGAGGAACTCAAATGGTTTACGAATGGATTATACTAAATATACCGGTTTTTACAAAACAAATGCGTATTATCGAAATGGGAATGATTTTCAGGACTAGGGATGGATCGTCTGGTGATAATATAGAGAGACTGGGGAGTTAGCCTTAGAGGCTGGGGAGGTTCAGCCTTAGAGGCTGAGGTAAAATACATGTTACAATTATACAGACATTTTTATACATGGTATGGTTAGCCTAAGGACGCTACACTACTAGATCATGTGAGGGGTGGGTACAACACTTAAGGCCATTAATCCTCATCGTAAGACTGAGGGACATGAGTGATAGATCTATTTGGGTGTAGCGAGCCCCACCCATGAGTCCGCGGGATGGACCATGAGGTGACTATGTCTTCCAGCCGGAAGCCCGGTACAAATTTGCTAGGTTTGAGTTCTTCCTGCACCTTTTCACACATACCATTGGCTTTGCAACCCATTGGTGATCTCTTTTTCCTTATTGCTACATACCAGGGACATACATACTTACAGAAATACTTGATTTTTACAAATTACATACCATGTTTTATACAAATTCAAAGCATAGGATTATATGGGCATGGAGTCAAAGTCAGGGTGGGCATTGACGGTTATACGAACATTACAAATACGAGAGTTTACAAATACATGGTTTTACGAACATAATGCGTTACAAATGCAAAGTTTCCATATAACTTGGCAAGAAAATGATTTCTAAATTCGTTTTCTCAATATATTTCACAAACCGGTTATTCAAAAGATTTATTTCAAATCTTTTACAAACAAACTCTGAACTCGCTCAAGTTTATGTTGATTTTTCGCATGTTTCTTTCTCAGGTTACTTTTCAGAAACTATGGCACGGTTAGAATAGGAGAACCAAGTGGAGTCGAGTACTTAGTGGCGTTCATTTTCTAAAAGACTTAGCTTATTTGCTTCCCCTGTGCAATGAAGATACCAGTCCAGTCACACCAGCTCTGATAATTTCGGGGTGTGACAGTTAAAGTTTCAAGTGTTGTCTGGACTAAAAGATGTCATCCGGTGTCGAATGGTTTAGAGTGTGTATCCTATCCTGGATAGGATACATGTTTTGAATCTTGGTTATCATTAGTGTCTTTGAAAAGTCTTTATGGAACTTAGAACCTGTTGGTGTTGTATTCTGAATACGAAGTCTGTGTTTTTGGGGTTAAATCAATGTTGTTGTAATGTTTCAAAACTTAATCAATGGATGAACATCTTGGATTTATCATATAGTTGTTTGTTATGGTTGAATGCAATGATATTAAGCAAGTCACACCAAATCACGCTTCCGCAAAAGTCAGGGTGTGACACCTACGGTCCGGTTTCTTAGTGTTATGAGATGTACTTGCGCCTTTGGGTTGGTTTCGATATTGCTATGTAGTGTGCCTTGTGGTCTCTCGGAGAAATTTTGGGCTAGTTGATTTAATTGTTTTTCAATGTTTTGTATACTAGCTTGTTGATTCCTAAAGTTTGATTCCATTTGTAGGA
Source organism: Helianthus tuberosus (assembly GCA_030545235.1). Taxonomy (NCBI): domain Eukaryota; kingdom Viridiplantae; phylum Streptophyta; class Magnoliopsida; order Asterales; family Asteraceae; genus Helianthus; species Helianthus tuberosus. The sequence continues at coordinate 70,693,029 of CM060401.1, read as the reverse complement.
ATCGATCCAAGTTCTTTTTTTCGGTTTCAAAGATGAGGCGTGAAACAGTGTCTTCAAGCCTTTCTCGTCCCCCTTGTTGTTGAGAGAAATTTTGTGACTCATTTCTTGGTTGTTGTTGAAAGTTTGTTCTTTGGTTTTGGTTTTGTTGGTTACTACTATTGTCGGGTTCCCTCCCACCAAGGTTAGGGTGGTTACGCCATCATTGGTTGTACGTGCACGATGGGGCACCCGACAGCCTAGGTCTATTATCAATGTAGTTTACCATTTCTGTTTGATTATCCATTTCTTTCATATAACTCCAATTTTCATGTGGCCCACCACACCCTTCGCAAGCCATAATCGAGGCCGTTTTTGCCATTTCTAACTTTTTGATTTTTGAAGATATGGCCTCGATTTGGGCTTGTAAAGAGGTGTTTTCATCCACTTTGTGGGCACCCAGGGCAATAGATTTTGTGCCTCGGGTGTGTGCCATTGAAAATTGTTTTGAGCAATTTCCTCAATTTGATTATAAATTTCATTTGGGCGATGATTACCTAGGAGTCCCCTGGATCTAGAGTCGCGTGTTTGTCTTGTGTGTGGCAACAACCCATTATAGAAAGTGGATACTTGTTTCCACACTGCGAGACCATGATGAAGACATTTCCTCAATAGCTCCTTGAATCTTTCCCAAGTTTCATATAAGGACTCCCTGTCCTCTTGTGAATATGTATTGATTTCAGTCATTAATTTAGCGGTTTTAGAGGGCGGGAAATACTTATATAGAAACTTTTGGGCAAGTTCATCCCAAGTGTCTACCGAACCATTTGGGAGGGTGTTAAGCCAAGCCATGGCTCGGTCTTTTAGTGAGAATGGGAACATTCGGAGGCGGATGGCGTCGTTTGATGCTCCATTGATCCGAAAAGTATTACATATTTTCAAAAAGTTGGTAATATGTAGATGTGGATCTTCATCGGCTAGGCCATGGAAGGTTGCGGAATTTTGGAGCGTTTGAATCAAATGCGGCCGAAGTTCGAAGTTGTTGGCATTGACATTCGGTGCATTGATAGCGGCACCGAGATTACCTATTGTGGGCCGTAGGTAATTCATAAGGGTACGCTGATCCGACATTGGAAGTTGGTCCCCCGAAGCTTTCTCTTGGCTTTTAGCTTTTAGTCTCTTTCTCAGAAAGCGTTTGGGTTCGTCTAGAGGTTCTTTTATGTCTTTATTGGAACTGGAGCTCAAGCACTGCATAGAAAGTTCAGGTGATGCGCCTGGGTGCCAAGTCCTGTGATAAAACAAAAAAGAACGTTGGTCAGAAGTCTCACCACGGCCACGTGGTCATTGTTACAATAATTGTTTTCTGGATCCCAGTTAATGCGGAGTTCAGCACGGCTCGTGGTGCACCGCCACGGCCCCGTGGTCGCTCTTCTGTAACTCAGAAAACAAAAACAACCAGTAAGGTTGCTGGGCACGGCCCGGTGTCCGACCAGGCACGGCCCGTGCTGAAGTCTGCAGAAGCTGAAAAATTAAATAAAATCCTAAAAAAATAGAAAAAAATAAGAAAAAATGATTAGGCTGTTGATTCCTAACTTTCTTAAAATCCTTGTGTCCCCGGCAACGACGCCAAAAACTTGGTGTGTGTAAGGTGTAATTTGTTTTTATTGATATTTTAAGCCCATTTTACACATTAGTCAAGTTTTAAATTTATAAAACACGATATTCTACTAACACTAAACACACACTTGGGCAAGTGCACCCATCGTGAACGTAGGATAGCGTTGGTAAGATACCGAGGTCGTCCAAGGACACAAGAGCTTTTAGTACCGGTTTATCCTCAACGTCTAATCAATCTAAATTTTTTTTGAGAAAATATTTTAAATATGAAAAATAAAACTAAAAATGTAGAAACAAAATTAAAATAAAAACAGATAGACAAGATGAATCACTTGGATCCGACTCGCCTTTTAAGTATCCTTTGATGATTTTTGCACTTTCGGACTTTTTAAGAGATTACCTTAGTTATAGTAGTATGCCCCTCTTTTGAAGGTGACGTTACCCTCAACCCAGTGGTTTGAATCAGCAAGGATACAATCCCAAAGGGTCGGAATATTGAAAGATAATTAATTAAGTTATTAATGCGAAAAGTGGTAGGCCTCTCTTTTGAAGGTGAGGTTACCCTCGGCTAAGTGGTTTGAGTCAATAGGGATACAATCCCAAGTAGCCGGTTTAATGTATTAACACTAGTTTAAATATGAGGGGATCAAGCCATTCGCACCCCCGCCATCCAATACCAGTGGGTATTGAAGGAGGTCCTAGTAAGCTTGACACAGGTCCTTGCAGGATCTATACACTGAAAAAGGCAAGAACCTTACTAAACCATTCCCTTAACCCTCGACCAGGTAGCCAACATACCTCTATATAGACCGTAGAGATATGAATGGTGTAAATATTTTACTTTATATAGACAGTAAAGTAATGCCAAGACACTACGGACAAATGATAAAGAAAATTCACCTTCAACATAAGAAACTAGTTATTAAAGTCATTGATACAAAATCAAATAAAAAGTGCCGAAAGATTAAAAATCAAAAGTAATACATAAAAGAATTGTCTTCACCAAGTGATGTAAGAGACATAGCCAAACATGGCCTTTGATTGACAAGAACTCTTACTATCAATTTTGGATCCCGAGACTACTACACACTCTAAAGGTGGATGATGGATGATGGTGGTGGGTGTTGGTGGTGTAGTGGTGGTGGAGTGGTGGCAAAGTGTGAGAGTAGTGGTTTGCCAAGAGATGCCTTTGAAGTGAGTCAAGCACCCCTATTTATAGCCTGAACAGAAGCCCGGCCACGGACCCGTGTCCAGCGAACACGCCCCTGTGGCCATCCCATTCTCTTCCTTCATTAATTACTTTTGTCAGTATAGGGCTCCACATGGTCCGTGTCCGCTGGGCACGGCCCCGTGGGCAGAAGCGTATCTGTACTACCAAGATTTTGCAAGATTCTGCGTATCTTAGCATTGACCATGCCCCGTGCTGAGCTGGGCATGCCCCTGTGGTGGGCGTAGAAGCTTCCACAGCTTTGTCCTTTCTGCAGACACCTGACCACGCCCCCGTGTCTAGTGGGCACGACCCGTGGTCAGTCTTCTGTTTCTTGTTTTTGCTCTCGGGGATGCTGTCAAGGGGTCGGGCATGTCACGTTTATTCCTTTTCTTTGTATTTATGTTGGATTTTGCTGCATATTTGTTCCTTTTGCTCGTTTAAGCTCATTTGGTCTTGTCAATTTAAAAGGAAGACAAAAACACACTTTTTCCAACATTAGTAGTAAAAAGGGTTAGTTTTATGCCTCATTTGATGTAATTTATATGTTGCATTTTGCACACATCATGTATGCAAGACAACAAGAGTATGAGTGATGATAACATGTGTAATTAACATTCTAAAATAATATAAGCTCAATGTATGGCTCGACTTTTATTTAAATCGTGTATTTCGTGATTGTTTATGTATCGTGCATGTATGAATAAACAAGTATGAATAAAATACAATTTCCACTATGATCAAAGTCTTGAGATTACAAGGATTGAAATGAAATACGAATACAAGCTTTCTAAAAATAGAAAGTATGAAAATACGAAATGTTACACCAATATTCTAGTGGGTGTATGATACACTAGGATGTACTAAAATTCATGTTTTCTGCTATAATACACATCTTAGACATGTTTCAAAAGAAGAGTGCATAGATTGGCTAAATAGGAATGCCCCGTATCCAAGCAAAAACTTTAACCAATGGACTCTTAGTCACTTAAGAGATGAATTGGCAGAGTTAAAGCTATGATTTCCGATCCTAACATCAAGGTCATCCCTCCAGAATATAAGATTGGCAATCAAAAGGCAAACCCAGAGATTGAAGCCAAAAGATTCAGGATGAGGGAAGAGCTTATTGCTTATAGTTATCGTGAAAGGAACTAAGTGGTGAGATGGAAAGAAAAAAGATTGGTGGATACTTAGTTCATTCAAGATAGAAAGAAGAATCCAGAAAAAAAATCCTCTACCTCTTGACTTCTCATGAGCCATAGTCATTGGGGCAAAGAAAAAGACCAAGGCAAATATTGCACCTCTCCAATTTAATCCTGATGAGAGATTCTATTATAATCCTAGGCTTATGCAAGAATATTAAAAAAAAAAAGCTTAAAGACCATACAAGGTTTACATTATGGGCAAATGATTTCACACATGAAGATAAGTTTCTGATTACGGATTCATCGCCCGATAAATCACAAGTCTTTGAAATAACTAAAGATAAGGCAAGAGCGACTTACTCAATGGCTATTGCTGATGAACTAGCACTTGATGTTCTAGCAGTTTCCCAACAAGGGGTGAGGATGCCAGAAAGAATAGGCACTCATCCTCCAACTATCGTTCTTGATTTACCTCAAGTCTTTTATAACCCACAGATTGTGAGTTTAAAAGTAAACAAGGAATCATCTGATGTAATCTTCTATAGGGCTGATAATTTTAACTGAAAGTAGGTTCATATGTCATTCTGAGTTTTGTATTGATAATCTCAAAGTGTTGATTGATCTTCCACTTATAAAAGAAGAAGAAGACAATCACGCCATGGATTTTGAATTGACAATCAAAGGGCAGATTAAAGAAGGATTTCTCAAAATATATAAACAATAAAACAAGGTGCAAATAAGTGAAGTTTTGGCATCACTAGTTTAGGGGGGAGATTGTTGGATTATGGAAAGAACTATCGAAGTTGGAAAATCAAAACTCCAGCTTTGACCATCATTTTGTAGAACATAAATGTTGACCTTGCAAAATAAACTATTGCCTCTCTGCAAGTAAGTGCATCTGGCTAGAAGTGATAATATAGAGACTTATTGTCAATACATAGTAAAAGAGCTGCTCAAAAGAGTTGGATAGTGAAACTGCCGGTAAGTCTGTTAACCACCAATTCTCACAATCCAATAAATTATTTCTTTCTAGTAGTTTGTATTGTGTCCAGTAGTTTGTATATTCCTCAGTAATTCTATTAACTGCTGGGAATCAATTGTGTTAGCCTAGTTAGATGTCACAATCAGGATGACGTCACCAGTTGTTCTCATTCATGTATAGATCGATTATTCTATGCTAGAACAATCTATCACTTGGTACATAAGAGTATATTCTAAGTGAGAGAAAGAAAGCGAGATCCTTTGGTGAGGGGGAGTCTTACAAATTGTACTTTTGAAATTTCAATTTAATAGAATCTGCGATGACTTCTGTGACAATTGTGTATTTTAATCATTTTAAGACTCCGAACAATTCAATTATCAATGAAACATTGTGTTTTGATTCCAATCTTGTTTATTTATTTATGACATTTACACGTTTTCAATCTTTGTTCAAATTCGGGCTCTTAAACCTTTTCTAGAAAGTTATACGTAAACTATTACGTAAATGTAATCAGTTTAATGCGACGTACACTCAGGAACAATGACATAAGCTAAACATACCCTAAATACCCGTAACATAACTTAGAAATAAGTTTTGAAGGGTTCGCTATGGTAAAAACATCCTTATTCGTGCTCAGGGACTATTTGCGTCAAAGTTATGAAAGTCTGCCAATTCGCATATTTCTTAATACGACACGCACATCCAAAAAATTTTGTAATCATTAAAATAATGTATTTTAGTGATAAGAAGGTAAAAATATCATTCATTGCATAATTTCGGTCTTTTTCGTGTTAGTTAAAGCGTTCGTCGTAATTAAGCAAAAAACGCGACCGTACAGCCGAACGAACCGACATCCACGACATTTCCAAGCATATTTCAAGTCCCATATGCTTTAACGTCCTTGTAATGCCTAAAAAATGGGTTAACGGGGTTTAAATACATCAAAAAAAGTTTAAAAGGCTGTAGGAACTGAAACTGCCAATTTTTGAAACCTTGCTGAATTGCCTGGCGGGGCGCCACCGGCCAGACCCTCCTGGGTCGCGGGGCATGAGAGACCATGCTGGGAAGAAGCTTCCAAATAGCTTCTAGCTGGTTTCAACTCGTTTTCTTTGATGGTTTTGTGAGTTTGGGGACCAAGATAAGTGTTCTCCAAGGCTTGCAACCTGGTCCACACACTTGGAATGATCTTATGAAGCCTTGGGCATCACACAAAACACTTGGCAAGATCCTACAAGTTCAAGAACACTATAAATAGCAAACCTCATTTCCTCATTCATTTCTCATTTGCTCTTTCTCATCTCAATTGCTCTATTGGAGTGCTAACATCTTTTTGGAGGCCTCCCATCTGAGTTTTCTTTCATCCTAGAACATAAGTGAGTGTTCTTCCTAGTCTTGTTTATTTATTTTAGCTATTTTAAGCTGAAAGTCAAACAGTTTGACTACCATTTGACTTTCGGTTTTGACTACCATAAGTGAGTGTTCTTCCTAGTCTTGTAATGCAATGTGATCGTAATCACGAAGGTTATAATCCCTTGCGATTATACCTACTGATTACTATGTTTACTAGTCGAAATGACGAGTCAAAGTTTTGGTCAAAATGCACGTTTATGTGCATTTTATGAGGAACTATTTTCGGGTATCAAAACACTAAGTTTTGATACCAAATCAGTTTTGCAACTTAGTTAAACATGTTTTGACATGTTTAACTCATCACTTCTAGTTTATTGCTTATTTAGGGTCGTAAGTCGAGCGGTCTTGACCACCGCATTGACTTTCGAATCCGACCCGTTTGGTAGATCTTAGGATCTGACCAAACACATATTTGTGACCATAGTTGTATAGGGAATAACCTACTGAGGTTATACCTTATGGTCACTTCGTTTGGTTAGTTATATGATAAGTCGTTTATATGCCCTTAGAAAATGACCAAAATGCCCTTTTTGCGTATAAAATCATTTTAAGCATATGTAATCAAACTTTTGACATATAAACTGATGTTATAACATTATCAAACATTTTTGGGCATTTAAGACTTATCATAGGACATGTATAACCATTCGAATACGCGTTTACGCAAATGACACGTTAAAGTAGCGTAAACTACCTTAACGGGTCAAAAGCACTTAGGATTACTTTCAAATCAGAATGTAGACTTTGTTAAACCATTTCATATAAGTTCCAACACTCATTTGGTTTACAAGACCTCATTCTATCCGATCCACCGATTTAGGTCCTGGCTTATTAACATAGTTATTCGATATTAGGAACCACTTGATTCCTTGTTCCTTCAAGCTTTGTTTGATCTTTATTTCAAGACTTATACGCAATCCTAAGTGAGTACATAGTTACCCTCTTTTACTTTTGCAAATATTTTGGGGTGAAACACATGTGCCTATCGTTACTTTCATGTTTTCATGACATATACATGCTACGTTCATCTAGTACACATATAGTACATGATTTCAATTGCATTTTGCTTCGTATGTTGACTTAGCATGCCTAGCACATTGATTTCAAAGATACTTTTTGTTGGTGCATACGTCTGTCGACTTCGTCTTCGTTCGAGTCTTAGATTAGTATTGAAAGATCAAGGCATGAAGTTCGAGAAATAGGTCAAAATGTAATTTTATGTTATTTTGTAGTGATTTCGCTTGAAATGACATGTGGTCATTTCAAACGAAATTAGAATTGTTAATTCCACTTGAAATGACATGTGGTAATTTCAAACGAAATTAGAATTGTTAATTCCGCTTGAAATTAGATGCCTATAAATAGGCAGTTGTAGTTTCTCATTTGGCGCGGAATTAGTCAGAGTGTCACGAAGTGCTGCTGAAATTCCACCGTGTAATCTAGTCTAGTTTGAATGAGAAGCTTGTTTTAAAGTGAAATACTCTGTTTCTACTCAATTCTTTACTGATTCTAAACTGTTTGTTTGTTTTCGCCTCTCAAACAGTTGTGTATTGTCTCTGATTGACTCATTTGGTCGGTAAAACGATCCTACAAGTGGTATCAGAGCTCAGGATGAGTCAATACACTTGAATCAGTGCCTTTTTCTACGCATTTTGGATTTCTGGACAAATTCAAGGACAAAATGGACTGATCTTTTGATATTGTGTGTAAAATACAGTTTTAACAAACCCTTGAAAGAATCAGACCTAAAATCAGACTATGATAAAAATGGGCCAAAAGGTTAATTCCGTTTGAACGAGCATCTAATTCCGTTTGAAAAAAGGTAATTCCGTTTGAAAATCAATCTGATTTTGTTTGAAAAAGGTGATTACGTTTGAAAATCAATCTGATTTCGTTTGAAAAAGGTAATTCCGTTTGAAAATCAATCTGATTTCGTTTGAAAAAAGTAATTCCGTGTGAAAATGATACTTGATTTCGCTTGAAATTGATATTTCGTGTGAAAGATCCAATTCATGTGATATTATCATTTCGTTTGAAAAGTTCCAGGTCTCGTAAATTGAAATTCAGGTCACATGGATTGATAAAAAATTGTCGGCTTAGTGGAATTTGAGGCCCAATCATATAATATTAGAGATATCATCGACCCAATGCATGTGAATTAATTGTCAGATCCCATTCACGTTTTGTCGGCCATTTAATTGAGAATATCAGAAATTCATGAGGGATAAATCCACGTGAATCATATTTGTAGCGGCCCAATTGAATTTAGTTGTTATATGTGATCTGTAGTGTGTCAGCCCATTTATTGCATCCCATGTGAATATTGTCAGGTTCAATAGGTCTATTAAAAGTTTTGGTGATTTAAAGTTTTTGGCCCAATTAAAAACTTGCATATTAAAGTTTGAAAGACCCAATTGTGATTAGGTTGTGTAAAGGTCCAATGAGATTTTTAATGTCATAACGATTGTCGGCCACAAACCTTTATTGAATACACAAATTTCATAAAGATAAAAGCATCGTTTTGTAGATAAATTGATTTGTCAGATAGTGCATGTGAAACGGTTGCATGTGAAATTGAACCAGGTCTGTCGTTTGAAAGGTTTGACATCACGTGACTTTTAGTCATTTAAGTTCATCGGTTTAATAGTTTTTGAGTGTTACCAGCCTTCAAAGTCTATCGGCCCGATACATTTGTTAATATCCAGATTGCATGTGAACAATATTCATCGGCCCAATTAGCAATTGAGTAAATTCAAGTTTGTCAGCCCATATGTTGTGAATCCTTTTAATCGGCCCAATCAGAAATTGTTTAATATCAAGTTAATCGGCCCAATTGAATCCATATCTTTTTTACCAGCCCATTCATTCAGTGATTATACCCAAAATACATTGAACGAGTCCTTGAATCTACGACACGAGTCCTAGATCGATTCAACCGTCACACACGTTCACGTATTCAGTTTGTTTAAACTGATCATTTGTTTTTTTTTATTTCCAGGTGTTTCACGAAGTGAACCAGTTTGTTTGAAAGCTTGTTTGAGAAATCTTTCAATACTGAAACACGGATTCTGAGTCTTATAACCCGTCTTTCGGAAATGGTATGTTTGTTCAGACTCTAGCAAGTATCAAACAAAAGTTTGATAGTTTTACAGCTATCAGGGGAGAATCTACAAAAGAGTTGATCGAAAGGTATTGCAAGTTATATGTAGAGATGAAGCGTTTGAACATTAGCAAAAGAGATGACGAGTGGGTTGACAAGTTGGCAAATGCTTTACCGAGTGATGTGTGGGGACATATATGTTGGCTTGGAAGAAAAACATGGAATATATTGGTTTCAATTTGAGCACATTCATTGAGAAGATTGAAGCTCAAGAACTTGAACTCCAACAGATTAGAAAAATGAAGTCTGATTCAGGAGAGGAGTTTGATTCAGAGTCCGGAGAGATTGATAAAACCGGAAGTAAAATTGAAAAACAAGAAAAGGTCTCGGAAAAGGTTCCTGTTTTTTATCATTCGTCTGATGAAGAGAGTGACAACGATGAAGAGGAAATCCGGAGACTTGAATATTGTAAAGAACAACTTTCACCTGAAAATCATAATGGAAAGTTATTTTATGCAAGTAAAATTGAAAAGATAAAAGAAAAACAAGCTGCAAAAAGGAAGAATCAAAAGGCAGCAACTATTAAAGATGAGGTCAAAGTTGAGAAAGATGAAAAAACAGCAACAGCTGATGGACAAATCAAACTTGGTGAGAACAAGCAAGTTGAACAAATTCCAGCTGTCAAGATTGAGAAAGAAGAAGTTGCCGTAAAGATGTCTGGGGTGTGCTCAAAATGTGAAAAATTTGAAGCAGACAATGTCAAACTCTTAAAAGAGGTGGAGAGTTTGACATTGGAAAATAAAAATTTAAAAGAAAAGGAAAAAGTATTACAAAATAAAATAATGTTTGTTGAAAATGAAAAATTAAAAAGTGAAAAAGATTTTCAAAATCAAATAAAAATTTTAGAAAATGAAAAATCTATTTTTGGTAAAAATAATTTGGAGAAACAAATAGCAATAAATTCTCATCTTGAGAAAATCATTCAACTTGAAAAAGAAGCTGAATGTGCTAGAAATAAAGTCAATGACTTAGAAAATCAATTGAAAGGTTTTGTGAATATGTCATCAGTAGCAGATTTTATATGTCCAAAACCGATCAATGAAATTCCAATAAGTGACAATGTCACAAATTATGACAAAGTCATAATTGAAGATTGTGATGATAAAGCTGATGATGAAAAAGAGAAAAAGAAAATATTTTTGGAATTAAAAGAAAAATTTTAAGAAACTGTTTTACATTCGACTGAAATAGGTGAATGCTCAAAGCAAAAAACCTGTTAAGAAGAATGTAGAACAAAAGCAAAATGTTAAAAATTTGAAAATTTTTCAAAACAACAATAAAAGGTCATCAGTTCAGTCATCCAATCGTTATAAAAAACCACAAAAATTTGAAAATCAAAACTCACAAAAAGTTGGTAATAAGTGGTGCAGGTTTGACCACAGTGCTCAAGTGTCAAATCAAGCTTATAGGAGAAGTCATGAGTACTACAAATCAAATCAAATCAGTGTTATAATTTGAGTGTTTGGATTGATGGTGGAGATTGGTACGATAACAGGGTGTGTTACAACTGTGGTTTTCAAGGACACATTGCTGTTAACTGCCAGAGACAGAGATTTGAGACAAGAAGATGTTATGAATGCCAAATCAAAGGTCACATTGCCAGAGATTGCCCAATGAGATCAATGGAAAGATCGAGGGCTGAATCTCAGAAAAAGATGAAGAAATCAGTCAAGGTCAAAGAAAATCCCAAAGAACAGAAGGTGAAAGAACAGAAAGTGAAGCTTTCACAAGGGCAGAAAGACCGACTGAGAAAGAAAAGAAAGAAAGCTCGAGAGTATCTTGAAAGGATTTTGTCCTCGGATACAGCCGAAAAAGCAGATAACAGTTCTGATAAATCATTTTGCTCTCCAAAGATTGATCAGTCAAGTAAAACGAATCCATCAGATACAAATCTGAGGACAAAAGGGATAATAAAGAAAGAAAATGTGGTTAATCAAGTGATTAACAAACCAAAGAAAGTGAAATTTTCACTTTCTGGCGATGAATTTGTTTCTTCAGAAACAAAGGAGCCATGTTTTGGCAATGATTCTGATTCGTCAAAATCAGAGGAGCCACGAGTTGAGCTCAAAAGTGAAAATTCAGTGCCGCCAATGGATGACGTAAACTTTCCACCATTGCGAGCTGAAAATTTTAAACAAAAAGTTGACAAAGTTGAGATTTCAAATCAATTTTTTTCTGAAAAGAAAGATTTTGATGTTGAAAAAGCCTTTAACCCCAATGTTTTAAAATTTGTTGGAAAAATGGTTGACGGAAAAGTCAAAGGGGTAAAGGAATTTTATGAATCAAAGAGGAAAACTGATACACCGAGTAAAAATAACTCGGATGCACCCAAGACTGGTCAGGCTTGGGTGTCACCATTCTTTGTATGAAATCCTGACTTGCCGGAGTTCCCAGGTTGGTAAGTGTGGAGCAGGTATCGGCATCTTTCTTGAGAAATTCACATCTGTGATATTTCGACTTACAAGTGGTTAATCAAGGACATTAAGTTGTACTTGATTTAACTATCTTACAATTGGTATGATTATTGGAAATTGTTTTTGTGATAAACCTACTAGTAGATTGTGAAAGGACAATGTGATGAAAACCCCAAGTTTGTGAAATGGCAAACAAAACTAATTTTCCGGAAAAACCATTTTGATTAAAATAAACTTAAGTGTTTTAAAATCATAATGGGAAAATAGTTTGTTGTCAGGGGGAGTTCTAATTGTTCATGCCAAGTGGATGGCGAATTGAAGCGATTCGATATTATGTTGTCACTTTATCTGTATAGTTTGTTTTCAAATTTTCTCAAAAAATCAAAATTGAAACATATTTTGATTTTAGGGGGAGAAAAATTTAAAAAAAATAGAAAATTTGAAAAATTCATAAACATTGGAAAATTCAAAACGAGTTTTGTGTATAAAAAGGAAATGATAGTACATCAGTGGACTATCAGTGCACGCTAGAGAAATGTAAAGTTTTAAACAGTCTCATTAGGGATGTGTCGATAGGCTCAGCTAAGACTAGTAGTTTTGCGAAAATGATACAAACATAAAGCAAAAAGCCTAAGTCTGGTGGGAAACACGGTCGAACGCATAGTACTTAGTTTTGTCCTTCTTGACTGTGTGCCTGCTTGGTAATTGCTGATTGTCGAAAGACATAAAACCGGTTAAATTTGTGAGCTTTCACAATTTTGCTGAAAAGTCACTGTGATTCTGTGTTTTCATTTTGCAAAGACTTAAACTTGTTTTATTTCTTTATTTTGTTTAAGCATTGGACATCCTCTGCGTATACGTGAGTATCGAACTGGATGTTATTGCCTAAGCGTTCTACTTTTTTTTTTTTTTTTGGTGTTTCGTTTAAGCTTTGGATCACCTCTGCGTATACGGGAGTATCGACCTGGTGGTTAAAGCCTAAACAATTTCAACTTGTTTTTATTTCTTATTTTGTTTAAACATTGGACTTTCTCTGTGTATACGGAAGTATCGACCTGATTGTTAATGTTTAAACATTCTGCACTGTTTTTACACAAATCACAGTTGATGAAAGTTTAAAGGCATTACGTGAGTTAGTGTATTGCATGATGAGGGGATATGCTAAGACCGTGGGGCACATAAGACTTTAGTGCTATCTAAATATACCTTAATCGTATCAGTAAGCATTACGAACATCTTAGAGAAGTTTAAGTGGATCACAATATCGATGATCTAAGGTGAATTGTTTAAAAGCTTTAAGTGGTAATGTTTAGATCAACGGTGCAGTTGATTTGTCTCAATAAACTGATATAATCCTCTAACGCAAACTCACAAAAATATGTCTTTAAATATTTCTTTACTACTTTTCAGTAATCAAAAATCAAAAAAAAAATTATGTGTGTTTTAGCATAAAATTTTGAAAAATCCAAAAAGATTTTCGACAACTGATGTTGGAGAGCTGATATTCAAAATTCTGAGTGCTAAACAGGAAGAACAGAAGTTTGGAAAAGTTTGTTGGAAATGTGAATTGTTTTTTAAATGACTAAATGGCTCATTAATTTGAAACCAATTTAATCATTTTAAATACAAGTGGTAAGCATAAAGTTAAATCTTAATGTTGGTTAGAGTTTGTGCAGATCCCCGTGTCGAAGTCTGTGCAGAGTTAAAGCTAAGTTTCCGATACAAAACCTGTGAAAGTGCTATATCAGATTACGATCCCGGAACAACTTAAGGGGGAGTTTGTTAGAAAAGGGGAGATTGAAGAGTGAAAGAGCCAGATTCAGATTATGGAAGAATAGCTGATAATGGTGAGAAAAGAGAAAGAGAGAATTTGAAGAATGCTTCAGCGTCAAATACTTTGGAAATAGTATGAAAGAAGATAGAGTTTGAAAGATTCTTACAATGAAAAATATTTTGGAGAAAGCGTGAAGACCGATCAAGACCGAAGACGTGATATGCCAAAGACTCGATACTTCAGACTCGTCAACATCCGAGGGGGAGTCTGTTGGTGCATACGTCTGTCGACTTCGTCTTCGTTCGAGTCTTAGATTAGTATTGAAAGATCAAGGCATGAAGTTCGAGAAATAGGTCAAAATGTAATTTTATGTTATTTTGTAGTGATTTCGCTTGAAATGACATGTGGTCATTTCAAACGAAATTAGAATTGTTAATTTCGCTTGAAATGACATGTGGTCATTTCAAACGAAATTAGAATTGTTAATTCCGCTTGAAATTAGATGCCTATAAATAGGCAGTTGTAGTTTCTCATTTGGCACGTAATTAGTCAGAGTGTCACGAAGTGCTGCTGAAATTCCACCGTGTAATCTAGTCTATTTTGAATGAGAAGCTTGTTTTAAAGTGAAATACTCTGTTTCTACTCAATTCTTTACTGATTCTAGACTGTTTGTTTGTTTCCGCCTCTCAAACAGTTGTGTATTGTCTCTGATTGACTCATTTGGTCGGTAAAACGATCCTACACTTTTGCTACATATGTTGACTTAGCATATTTAGCACATTGATTTCATGAACATTTTGCTTCGTATGTTGACTTAGCATGCCTAGCACATTGATTTCAAAGACATTTTACTTCGTATGTTGACTTAGCATACCTAGTACACGGTTTTCAAACATTTTCACGACATTCTTACATTGATTATGACATTTTGGTGTGTTGAACAAGACAAGATACATTCATTAACATTGATCACGCCGACCGGTAGTATGTAATGGTACCATAGGATTGACAATCCCATTCCCGCTTCGTAGGTTTGTTTGGAAGTGACTTTAGGGAACGACAGAATCCGATGAAATTTTGATAAACCTTTGACTTGATAAGGGTTTATCAGACAGTCGACAAGGCTTGAATGTATTCGGTAACAAACCTGATAAATGTTTATAACAATAAAAGCAATGGTTTTCAAAACATAACTTTTGATTTAAACAATACTTTGTTTATTCAAAGACATTGTTTTGTACACGACATTTGGTTACACAATACATTTGGTTATACATGACATTATTACATGTGGTTTAACTAAATACTTTTTACTTACCATACAAGACATTGGTTATTACTTAACATTTGTTATACAAGACATTATTAATACATGACATTTGACATTGGTTTAAACAAGAAATTTATTTGATGGTTTATGGTAAGTGATTTAAATAATGAGACGTGTGTAATATGATAAAATCATGGTGGATACGCCACTGGTACTTCCTATATATAAGTGCTTTTATTACGTTACATACCGTGATGTTATCTAAACCACTTCGACAAAGACAAGACATGACATCTTTTATACAAAACACGACATCTTTTATACAAAACATGATAATTTATTATTAGACATGACACATTTTATACAAATTATTATCATTTGCTTATTTGTTTAACCATGTATTATTTCTTTCAAATCATTTGATTTTCATATGATTTTATAAAGGAAAATACTTTTATAAGAATTCATGGCTACTTTTTAGTTAAACACTTCTTTTAACATTCAAGTCATGAATCCTCATCAACAAAACCTATGTTACTCACAGGCATTTTTATACTGACGTACCTATTTTCACATGTGTTTCAGGAGCTAATGTTTGATGATGATCATGCTTCACTTAGGGCGGACTTGGGCCCTAGTGACTTAAAATCAAGAAAGACAATTTATTTTATGTTCTATTTCCGTTCAATCTAAGACAATATAAACATTTTATTAAATAATACCAAACTTTAAAATCCATGTGTTATGAAACAATGATTCTGTGACATGACTCCCCGACGTTTCTGCCATTGTTTGTTGTTTTACGAGGTCGGGGTGTTACAACTTCATCCTTATCATTGTGAATGTTTTGTGTAAAAACTGATCTATTATGATGCACGATTATTTATTGTTGGATTAATTCATAAAACACAAAAATACACACTCAGATCCTAACAAATCTAACTGTGGAGATATTTGATATGTAAAAAACTGAACATATAATTCACATCATTGGGGGCCAAGTTTTATTAAAGTTCTTGTGAAAATATAGTAAATATGTTATTTTATTAGTTTACTTTTAATTTTAGGTACAAACGACCCACAAAATGATAAATATGGCGTTCCTGTGCTGGAAATCAAGTTTTTCAAGAAAAATGACCAAGGCACGCCCTCACGTCTTAGTTATTGGTGGAAAGACAAATTAGGTTTAAAGAAACAAGGTTATGTCCCATGAAGCACAACCTTGTGTGCACACCTTGGCATAAAAGACAAAGAAGACAATAAGGAACTAGGTCATGCCTGATCAAACAAGTCCCCATACCTAGGATCCTAAGTTAGTACATAACAAATGCGGACCCCACAAGAGTTGACCACAGTCATGCCTGATCTAGGCACAAGGCCGTATCACGTGCAAAATGTCAACTCTACAGCTGGTACTAAAAGAAAAACGACAAAAAGTAAACGACACGGTCGTGCCTCACATAGGCATGGGGTTGTGCCTCATGATCTATACAACCTATAAATAGAGCCTATTGCCTCCCATTTTAAGCATCCCTTAACCCATTGTCACTCTTACAACTTCATTACCACCCATTTCATACACAACCCATTTCCCAACCATCCTATCATACATCCACCCACCACCATTTTGTAGTTTATTTTGGTTTTATTAGTCAAAGATTCTAAGAACTCTTTTTAACAATCATTATTGTATGTTTATCTTGAAGCAATCAAGTTTGATAATGTTTATTTCAATATCCATGATTAGCTAAGTTCTTGTGTCACTTGGAGGAAATGAACCCTTAGTGGCTCTCTAACCCCCCCAAAAGTTTTGGATAACCTTAAGGTTTGTGTTAATGACTTTAAGTAACTAATCATCATATTGAAAGTGAATTGTATCAAACACTTAAAAAAAATCATTAACCTTGTGTTAGTTGAGTTAAACATTCACGTTTTCTATATCTATGTAGTCAATAACGTGTTAATCACTTGGAAAAGGGTTAGAGGTTTTGGTTTAGGACGTTGGGTTTGGTAATTCTTGCCTCTACGTGGTGAAAAAATCTAAGCGTTGAGGACTTGGTATAGTTCATCCCAATTACTATTGGATAGGCAAAACTAAAAGTCCCCGGGACCCCCTGGATTGCCGACGAACAACATCCATTGCCCTCGAACAAGACGTGAAACATAAAAAACATAAAAGATAGAAAGATGTAGAAGATGAATCTCTTTATTATTGAAACAATCATCACAGATTTACAAACCAAAAGAGTATACATCCTCTACAAGCTGGTTTAGATCACTAAGATCTAAACCTTTCTTTCTCTCACTAACACATAGTTTCCCTCTCTAGAATGTGCACACACTCTTGAAGGATTACCAGAGAGTTTGTGAGCGTTGCCTTAATCTAACCTATCAACACATATATATAGACTAGGGACCAAACCTGGACAAAACATATTTTCCGAACACTACAAACTTGGACCACTAAGTCCAGACATGAACCTTATCCAAATTTATACACGAATTCGGACTAAACATTACATTCCAAACAAACTCGGACAGGATATACCTAGTCTGAATTTATTATAAATACGGACATACATATCAACCGCTAACACATCTCCAGTCCGAATTTAATCTGATAAATTCGGACAACTCCATTTGACCTTTGACTTCTTTGACTTGGAACTTTGACTTTTTTTACCAGAACTGATAAAGCACAATTACACGGCAGGAACTACACTTACAGACCCCCCTTAACTGTTGTTATCAGTTCTGTCTGACATTGATATCTCCAGTCACCGGATACTGCACTTACAAAAAGTGAGTGACGTGTGCGTGTGAGGGTATATTTTTTAGTTATATTTTAACTCTTTTTTACTCGCAAATTCAAGTTTTAAATATATAAAACACGATATTCTACTATCACTCTACACACACGTTAGGGCAAGTGCACCATCGCGGACGTAGTATAGTGATGGCAAGATATTGAGGTCGTCCAAGGACACAAGAGCTTTTAATACCGGCTTATCGTTAACGTCTAATGATGTGTGCAAAATGCAACATATAAATTACATCAAATGTGGCATAAAACTAACCCTTTTTTAGTACTAATGTTGGAAAAAGTGTGTTTTTGTCTTCCTTTTGTATTTTCAGGATTAAATGAGCTCAAATGAACAAAAGAAGCAAAAAGGCAGCTAAATCTAACATAAATACAAGAAAAGGGATAAACGTGGCATGCCCGACCCCCCGACAGCATCTTCCCAAGAAAAAACAAGAGAACAGGAGGCTGAACACGCCCCGTGCTCAATGAGCACGGGGGCGTGCCCAAGTGTCTGCAGAAAAGACAAAGTTGTAGAAGCTTCTATCACCCACACGGGGGCGTGTCCAGCGGACACGGGGCCGTGGTCAACTCTAAGATTCGTAGAATCTAGTAAAATCTTGATAGTACAGATACGCTTCTGCATACGGGGTCATGCCCAGCAGACACGGGGGCGTGGTCAACTAATGCAGACAAACTGCATTTAATGAAGAAAGAGAAGATGGGTGGACACGGGGCCGTGTTCGGGCTTCTGTGCAGGCTATAAATAAGGGTGCTTGGCTCATTTGCAAACCATCCCTTGGCAAACCACATCTCTCACGTTTCACCCACCCACTACCACCATCACAACCCACATCCACCACCATCATCCATCATCCATTCTAGAGTGTGTGAGTAGTTTTGGGATCCAAGATTGATCGTAAGAGTTCTTGACAATCAAAGGCCATGTTTGCCTAAGTCTCTTACATAACTTCGTGAAGACAAGTGTTTAGTGTAATACTTTTTATTTTTAATCTTTTCGCACTTTTTATTTGGTTATGTATTAACGACTTTAATAACTAGTTTCTTATGTTGAAGGTGGATCTTCCTTATCATTTGTCAGTGGTGTCTTGGCATTATTTTACTCTCTATATAAAATAAAAGATTTTCACCATTCATATCTCTACGGTCTATATGGAGATATGTTGGCTACCTGGTCGGGGGTTAAGGGAATGGTTTGGTAAGAGTCTTGCCTTGTTCAGTGTATAGATCCTGCAAGGACCTGTGTCAACTTTAGTAGGACCTCCTTCAATACCCAGTGGTATTGGATGGCGGGGGTCCGAACTCCTTGATCCCCACATATGTAAACTACTATTAAAACTTTAACCCAGCTATTTAGGATTGTATCCCTGCTGACTCAAACTACTTAGCCGAGGGTAACGTCACCTTCAAAAGAGGGGCCTACCACATTACGCATTAATAACTTAATTAATTATCTTTCAATAATCCAACATTTTATGATTGTATCCTTGCTGACTCAAACTACTGGGTTGAGGGTAACGTCACCTTCAAAAGAGGGGCCTACTACTATAACTAAGATCATCTCTTAAAAAGTGCAAAAGTGATGAAATAATCAAAGGTTACACTAAATGCGAGTCGGATCCAAGTGATTTTTCTTGTCTATCTGTTTTTGTTTTTATTTTTATTTTCAACATTTTTAGTTTTTATTTTCTAGTTTAAAACCTTTTTCTAAACTTTTGATTTGATTAGACGTTGGGGATAAACCGGTACTAAAAGCTCTTGTGTCCTTGGACTACCTCGGTATCTTGCCAAAACTAAACTATGCTCACGATGGGTGCACTTGCCCATATGTGTGTTTGGTGTTAGTAAAATATCATGTTTTATAAATTTAAAACTTGAGTAACGTGTAAAAAGGGTGAAAAATATACATAAAAATCTATACAACCACACACGCATCATCTAATCTAAGCAAATTTTGATGAAAAGGTTTTTAAAACTATAAAAAGATAAACTAAAAAAACAAAAATAAAATATAAGGAAAAACAAATAGATAAGAAGGAATCACTTGGTTCCAACTCCTCTTTTATGTATCCTTTAATGATTTTCGCACTTTGGGCATTTTAAGAGATTATCTTTAAGTTATATTAGTAGGTCCCCTTCCAGGCAGCGTTACCCTCAACCTATTGGTCTGAGTCAGCAGGGATACAGTCCCACAAGGTCGGATTATTGAAAGATAATTAAGTAAGTTATTAATGCAAAAAGTGGTAGGCCACCTTCCAGGCAGCGTTACCCTCCCTTTGGTCTGAGTCAGCAGGGATACAATCCTCGCAGGGTTGGTTTAAAGTTTTAATAGTAGTTTATAAACAAGGGATTCAAGCGGTTCTTACTTCTCCCGCGGGGGTTAAGACCGTCCACTCGAGAAGTCCTACTAAGCTTGAACCAGGTTCTTGCAGGATCTTTATACTGAACGAGACATAGAATTTACCCAACTACCCTTCTAACCCCCTTCCAAGTAGTTAACGCGCTTTATATAGACCGTAAAGACACGAATATGTGAATCAACGACATATGAAAAATGGTTAGATAAATTCGCCTTCAATATAAAAAACTAGTTATTAAAGTCATCAATACATACTCAATTAAAATGGAGCCAAAGATTGGAAATCAAAAAGAAATACATAATAGATTTGTCTTCACCAAGTGATGTAAGAGTTTAGCCAAGCATAGCCTTTGTTTGAAAAAGACTCTTACGGTCGATCTTGAATCCCGAGACTACTACACACTCTAAATGATAGAAGATGAATAATGGTGTTGTAGTGGTGGTGGACTGGTGGCAAGTGTGAGAGAAGTGGTTTTCCAAGAGATGGATTGGAATGAAACCAAGCACCCTTAGATGTTGAGGATAAACCGATACTAAAAGCTCTTGTGTCCTTGGGCGACCTCGGTATCTTGCCAACACTATACTACGCTCACGATGGGTGCACTTGCCCATATGTGTGTTTGGTGTTAGTAAAATATTGTGTTTTATAAATTTAAAACTTGACTAACGTGTAAAAAGGGCGAAAAATATACATAAAAATCTTGTTGGGATTGAACCCTACCAGAGGATCAGATAATGAAAGCCAAAACTGGATCATGACAGTGGATTCACAATAAGCAGCAGTTTACACTAAGTCTTCTCCCTTGAAAGTGATTATAATATCTGATGGTCCTACATCCACTGCCCGGATACAACTGCTGCTGTTCTTCTATCTACTGATGACACCAGAAAACTGCTGAGAAGAAAACACTGCTGGTACAATCTACTGATGACAAAACCCTGCCCAATCAAGGACTGATCAACCTTGAGGAAAGCACTGGCATGAAGAAAATAGCAGTAGTTTAGTATATCATCTGTTTCATGTATAGTCAGTAGTTAAGGTTTAGCAGTGTTTGTATAAGAACAGTAGATATAGGTTGTTAGGCTGTTAGACATCGCTTTCATGGTGACGTCAGCTGAGATGCATCAGCGGTTTGGTTTGTCTATAAATGAAACAGTACTCTGTACTGTTACATCCGATTCGTTCTGAGAGAGTTCTTCTCCTCAGTTCAATCCTTTCATCTTGTGCAACCAACCACTGTAGTATCAGGCTGAGGGGGAGCTTAGTTTGTAAGCTTGCAATGTAATCTTTTGCTTTGAATTGTAATCTTTCGACTCTATGAAAAGCAAATGTTTATCAAACTATTTTCTCCTTTGATTGTGTTTACAAAGTTTGTTATTCATTTCCGTTGCACTTTACATTGTTTCATATTCATTCATAGTTCAAATCATACAAACAAACACAATCTTGAGAGCCTCTGATCCTAACAATTGGTATCAGAGCCTGGACAGTCAAATTCGATCTAACAATCAATTTGATATAACAGTTCGGCTCATAATTCAATGATACTAAGGTTGGGTGCATTTAGTTGAAAAACAGAGTACCGAGTAAACCATGTTCAAAGTGGTTATTCAAAAACTCTGTAAATCAACCAAGATGTCATATGACACACAAATCTCACACAACAAGTGATTTCATGCACAAGACACTCAAGGTTTTAGATCTGAAAACATATCTGTTAAAACTACGGGATTATTTCTTATTTTCAAAATTGATTTCAACTGTTGTTATGAAATCTGTGATGTCGCTGTATTAGATGACAAAGTTGAACCTCAGATTAACAAAAGCCTATGTTCATAAAAACATTAGTGTTTTTGCTAACGTATAAAGAGGGAAATTAAATCTTTGGTCATTAGATCTTATGTGTTGAAAACAGGTTGAGATCCTCAAAAGGAATAAATCAACTGTGTTAAAATACATTAAGGAGTCAAGATAGTCCGTATCTTATGTAATGTGAGATTGGTCAAAATTTTGTAAAAATATAGCTAAACCTCTTAAAACATTACTGCAAAATGATTCTGGATTAAGTATTCCTTCAATAAACACCTCCCAGTAAGTATTTCATTACTTATGAATGGGAAGGGTAAAAAGGGAAGAAAAATTTTTCACAAAAACTCAAAAGTGTTTTATCTCAAAACTTTTGAAGTCAGAAGAAAAGAGTATAAACATAAAACACTTTAGAGTCAAAAGTTGGGGTAAAAATGGTCATCAAAGAAACTGTGTGCAATCATTGGTTCAGGAAAAGGTTCAGGTAACCATGGTATTTCCAGTGAATAAGCTTTCAAAAGAGGACTAGACAAACTTTTCTAAATAATCACGTAGTAACAAAGTCTATAACATGATTTTGAAAAACTCATGTGAACATGTGTCCTTATTTCTGTTTGTCAATCAATCAACAAGAAAATGGTACCAAACAGTGGACAAAATGCAGTTAAAATTCATACCACTGTTTTCAACCACTGACCATTCTCATAAACTTGAGCATGAGATGATTATGTGCTTTATTGTTGTTTTACCAGGTTCTTTTGGTGCTGTTTTAGAAAATCCTTTAATTTTTTTTCTTCCAGAAAGGATTTTCTCGAATAAAGCAGGATATATTATTCTTTATTTTTTGGAATGATATATTTTGAACTTTTACTGGTTTCTGATAGTAAAAGTTTCAATCTCCCGTCAGGATAGATAACCTTTATTTTTGTTGGTTAAATTATCCTCAAGCAGATCAAAAGAAAATGGTATGGTTGTCAAGGTCATGACAAACTCAAGTTTGTTCTTACTTTATAAAAAGGATTGATTGTCAACAGATCTTAAAATACTTGGGCACTCATGTTTTAATTCAAATATTATAACAAGGATGAGTTGCCTTGGTAAAAAGTCTACATCATCTGGGGTACTAAACCACTGTCAGAAATTTGAAAAAGCTTCAAAATGTGCAAATGACTTGTGGTAAAACCTTGAATGAAAATTCCTGTAAAAGTTGCTGATATAATGTGTTTTCAAATCATCACCATTATTTTACCTCTAACCACTGTCTTGTTCAAACATCTTTTTACTAAATACTGTCCACTGCTGAAAGTCAGCCACTGATCCTTTATTTTTCTTGGCAAGCACTGATGCTCAAAATCAGTGTCTTATCCACTGATATACTATCTACTGATAGTAAAAATCATCCACTGATGTCACATTATTACCATTGTAACTACTGATGCTTGGTACATCAGTGGCTCTCAAAACAACTGTTCTCCATTTTTCATCCATATCATCAGAGGTTGACACGTGGTCAGTTTTTAGCCATCAGATCCTAATAACCGCTGCCACATCAGCGATCATTTTTCCCCTAAATAAAACCCTGATCAAAACCCCAAACAGGGTTTTACACTGTCGAATTGAATTATGAAAATTCTCTTCTCAAAGCAGTTTCCAAACCCTCCATCTCAAATCATTCTCTGTTCTTCTTCTTCCTTTTTTCAAAATGACGAAATCAAAGTCAAAATCAAAATCAAAATCAAAACCAAAATCACCATCATCTTCCAAAGAGGTCGATCAAACGGCCGCTGAATCCATTGAGATACCATACAAATCCCCTCACAAATATTTGGGTCTACTTACAAAACCCTCAAACAACCACACCTTCGATTCCGTCATCGACACACTATCTGAATCAAAGTACAAAACTTTGTTGTTAGCAGATGCTCCCATTTACTTGCAAACCCAGAGAGAGTTCTGGAAAAATGCTACGCTTGAGAAACAAGATGATAAAGTAGTAGCCATAAACTCCTCGATACAGGGTAAAGCGATTCAAATTACTCCACTATCAATCTCAGAAGTCTTCAAACTCGATGATCAGAAAGGTAAAACTTCCTTCGATAAAAACGAGTTGAAAGCTGATTTTCGGAAAAGGGGATATGCAGAACAATCAAAGGTAGATACCTTACAAAAAAGTTACTTCCCTTTTGCACCAAGGTTTTTATTCCACACACTTTTTCGTGTGTTTCAAATAAAACAACAGCGTTTAACGAAATACCATTAAAGATTCAATGCCTGGGCTATGCTATTTTAAATAATAAAGATTACAACTACTCCCAGGAGATCTTTAATGACTTGGTAAAAAATGTTGATAGCAAAGCATTTTTACTTTTTCCAAGGTTTCTAAGCGCTACTATTTTAAACTAAAATTTGAAAAAGAAAATGAAAATTTGCTCAAACAAGGTGTTTATTTTCAAATAAAAAGTTTAACACCTGAAACATTCACTAGAATGTTGGCACCAATAAAAACAAAAGCAGAGGTGTCTGAGCAGAATTTAGCAGTTACCACTGCTCCTCAGACATCTGCTACTGAGCCCACTGCTCCAGGTGATCATAGCAGCACTACCACTGCTTTGAAACCCACACCTGCTACTACCAAAAAGACCAAAAAGAAAACATCCAGAAAACCCACCAAACCCAAAACAAAGGCAACTCTGGAAGATGAGATCCCAGAGCAACTGCCAGTAATAAAACAAATGTCACCACAAACCACTGCTGCTACTTCCTCACAGCAGTTAGTAGAAAGATCTCCACCATTGCCTAAAACTCCTCCTGCATCCTCACAAAAGGATCAGGTTGTAAACACAGGGACCCCACAATATGAAGCTCTGGACCCAATCGGATCCATCTTCCTCAGTCCTGATCCAAAGGACATGTCTCTTTCAACTCCCATACCCTCACCAATAATATTACCACAATCCATGCTACCTTTGTTGCATGCAGTTGTTATAGCTCAGACACAAACCAGTTCCTCTCAATCACTTATCAAAGAGAGTACACTCCAACAAGTGACTGGGTCTGATGCTTATACCTCTGCTATCCCAGCAACAACTGAGGAGGTTACACCCCCCGAGTTACAAGTAACTCTAGGTGGTAGTTCAAGTGGAGCAGCAAATTAAACTGATGGATCAACAGATCTTCAGTTGGACAGTTGTTTCATTAGTAAGACTCCCTTGAAGGCAATTTCTTCCATAGCACCATCGGTAACCACCAGTGAGTTGGTTCTAACCACTGGTACCATCAAAGGTTTATCAAGTGCTGAAGAAAGAAGTCCCCAGTACCAAGAACAAGGGGCATCAATGGGTGATTTTTGGGACTCAGTTCCTAAGTCGCACATTGGTACAACCACTGCTAGTGGGGATTCAGATGATCCCATTAAAATGGGTGATGATTCAAAATATCAGGAATTGACTAGCAGAGTTGAAAAACTCGAAACATCAGTTGCTGAGATAAAGGATATGGTGCAGCAGCTGCTAAAAGCTCAAAAAGCACAATCCACTGCTGCTCCAGCTCAAGCATCTGCACAACCTGCACTTACTCCAAATGAGCTGTTGAATATTTTCCAGCCCTTACTTGAAAAACAAAAACAGATGGCTGATCAGCAGCATGAGATACATGTGAAAATGTTGACAAACATGGTGGAGTCGAGATTTAAAGATACTCAAGCAGACATCAAAGCTATCAAGGCTCATCTCCAAAGCACTTCTAGAAAAGTTCCCTCTACTATCCTTTCTATAGATAACCCCCTTGCAGATAATGCCAAAAAGGGGGAGAATGTCAAACAGTTGAAGAAAAAGGGAATTGAAGATGGTCTGTATGTTGAACCAGAACAAGGAAAACAACCATCTAAATCTCAAAAGGTTCAAAATCTCAAACTTCCATCCAAACAGCTGATACAGCAGTAGTTACAAAAACTGTTGTCAGTAGACAAACAGCTGTCATCTCATCAACACACACAACTTCACCACACACCACCAAAACCACTGCCATACCACCATTTCCTGCCAAAAAGCAGAAGACAACAGATGTTACAACATCTGTTGTAATGACAACAGTGGTTGAAGCACCAGTTGTTTCAACAACTATTAGTCAAACACAAACCACTGCCATTCAATCTCAAACCACTGAGCCACCCAAGACATTATCAGCATTTCCTACAATAAAAAGGAGAAGGATTCTCATACCTGATGATTCACCACCACCATCACCACCATCAAAAACTACCTCCCCACCTTCAACCCCTGCTCAAAAGCAGAAGACATCTACTGACACATCAGTAGTTGTAATGACAACAGAGGTTGAAACACCAGTTGTTTCAACAGCTGTTAGTCAACCATCCACCACTGCTCTCATCATTCCTACATCACAATCAAAATCTTCTTCATCCGCAAAGCTCTACACCAGAAAAAGAAAACTTACTCAGCCAAATGAGGACAAAAATGATCCCACTGCTGCAAAATATCCGTTGGAACTAGAAGCTATAAAAAATGAGATGAGGCAATTCTACACTGATGATGATCCTTCAAACAGAAGATTTCCTTCACTCGTTGGCTTCATAGTTCCAGAAGACATGGATGAATATCTTGATCTCAAAGCAAGACAGGCTAAGATAAGAGCCAAGGTTGAATGTGAAGGTCAAGGTAATGAAGCCATTGCTGAAAAATTGGAATTTCTGCTCACAAAAGTCAAACAAATAAAAGATTTTGCACAAGAGCTAAGCAAAGAAAAGGCAGATCAACGAAAAGAGATGAGAAGAAAACTTCTTGCATACATCATGCAAGAAAAATTCTATCCTGCTGAAGAAAACCAATTTGAAGAATGGCCAATAGTGGCTTTAAAGCATGAGGCTGATAGGATTGATAGAATCAAGAACGATCCTAGAAAGAAGAAAAATGCTCCAAATTGGAGCAAATACAAAAAGCTCATCGCTGACCTAACAGCTGAGTACAAAAGAAAGAAACAGGAGTTGATAGATGCAAAAGTGGACACTGCCAATGCCATATCAAAATGGTCAAAACAGCATACTGATGAAGCCTATGAAAGGCTGAAGAAAAGGAAGATAATTGTTTCAGGCACTTCAAAGAAGCATGAACAAATGATGAAGCTTGAACAACAGATTGAAAACCTCAAAACACTGTTCAAGTCAACAGAAAATCCTATTCTTGTGTCAAACCGAGAAGAAGGAAAACAGCTGACTAGTGAAGAGGTAAAGGAAAAGGAAGTTGAGTACTTCACAAAAACCATCATGAAAATGGATCTAAAAGAAGAAAGCTCAGAAAAACTTCAAAACCTTTTCAAGAAGGTGTTAACTAAGCCTGGATCACCAAATACTTCAGAAGTTTCAGACATTGAGCCAGATCAACAAAAGAGACAGGAGCAGATAGAAAAGGAGACTGCAGAAGACATAGTTGCAGCAAACAATGTCATTGAAATGGCCTTCAAACGAATGTCTGAAATTCTGCAAGTTTTCACAAGGCCAACATCTCCCAACTCATCTTCAAATAAATCTCTCCCAAGAAACCCATTTGGTTTAAAAATACTAAAGTGGCTCTCTGATCAAAAGACCCATGTATTGACTCTAGTCAGAATCAATGGTGAAGTGAAGCATATATCAAGGAATCAAGCACTAGGCCTGGGTGTTGAAGATCTACAAGATCTCCTTGAGCTTACACTGT
Organism: Helianthus tuberosus; assembly: GCA_030545235.1. Taxonomy (NCBI): domain Eukaryota; kingdom Viridiplantae; phylum Streptophyta; class Magnoliopsida; order Asterales; family Asteraceae; genus Helianthus; species Helianthus tuberosus. Next base: position 70,665,376 of record CM060401.1, on the reverse strand, counting down.
GCCGGGATGAAGATGATACAAGTTCTCGGGATTTTGAGCTGAAATTTAAAGAACAAGTCAAAGAACTTCTGATGAGGAATAAAGATCCAGAATAATGAAGGGTTTTGGCATTATCTGTTCCAGGGGGAGATTGTTGGGACCAGAGGAACAGATAATGAAAGCCAAAACTGGATCATGACAGTGGATTCACAATAAGTAGCAGTTTACACTAAGTCTTCTCCCTTGAAAGTGATTATAACATCTGATGGTCCTACATCCACTGCCCGGATACAACTGCTGCTGTTCTTCTATCTACTGATGACACCAGAAAACTGCTGAGAAGAAAACACTGCTGGTACAATCTACTGATGACAAAACCCTGCCCAATCAAGGACTGATCAACCTTGAGGAAAGCACTGACATGAAGAAAATAGCAGTAGTTTAGTATATCATCTGTTTCATGTATAGTCAGTAGTTAAGGTTTAGCAGTGTTTGTATAAGAACAGTAGATATAGGTTGTTAGGCTGTTAGACGTCGCTTTCATGGTGACGTCAGCTGAGATGCCTCAGCGGTTTGGTTTGTCTATAAATGAAACAGTACTCTGTACTGTTACATCCGATTCGTTCTGAGAGAGTTCTTCTCCTCGTTTCAATCATTTCATCTTGTGCAACCAACCACTGTAGTATCAGGCTGAGGGGGAGCTTAGTTTGTAAGCTTGCAATGTAATCTTTTGCTTTGAATTGTAATCTTTCGACTCTGTGAAAAGCAAATGTTTATCAAACTATTTTCTCCTTTGATTGTGTTTACAAAGTTTGTTATTCATTTCCGCTGCACTTTACATTGTTTCATATTCATTCATTGTTCAAATCATACAAACAGACACAATCATGAGAGCCTCCGATCCTAACAAATCTATACCACCACACGCGCATCAAGTTTTTGGCGCCGTTGCCGGGGACACAAGGATTTTAAGAAAGCTTAAAATCGACAGCCTAATCAGTTTTTCAAAACCTTTTTAAAACGCGTGCACATTTTTCTGCATTTTAGTTAGTTTTGCATTTACAGTAGGTTGAAAACGGGCCGTGCTCACTGAACACTGGGCCGTGCTGCATTTTTTTATAAAACACCCAGATATAGAGTCTGAACATGGGGCCGTGCTCACTGAACACGCCCCCGTGGTGCACAAAACTAGTCACTTTAATTCAAACGCCCAGATACAGATCCTGAACACGGGCCGTGTCCACTGAACACGGGGCCGTGTCCAGCCTCTGTTTCCGTTTTTATTTTTTGTTTTCTTGTCTCGAGACTCTGTTGTGGTCTGCTGAGCGATTATTATGGATCAATATTCAGGAGGCTACAACTACACCTATGAGGAGGATGATTATAGGGAAGACTATTGCACCATTTGTGGTGACCCGCACTCGGTACAATATTGTGACTTATTTCAACCATCCACTTCATACGCCTACTATGAGGAGCCCAGGTACGAGCCATCGACTTCATACACATCCTATGAAGACCAAAGGTATGAACCTTCTCCCTCTTACTTATATTTTAATGAACCAAGGTGTGAGCCTTCATACTCATGCTTTGAGGAACCAAGATACGAGCCACCACCTTCATATGCTTATTATGAGGAACCATGGCGTGAACAACCCACCTCATATAAGTATTATGAAGAACAAAATTACGACCCTTAGCCATCATATACTTACAATGAAGAACAATGGTGTGAACCATCTACTTCCTATGAGTATTATGAAGAACAAAGGATCGTACATCCAGATTCAAGCTTTAAGGATCCCGATCCTTACTCTATCACCGACATAGCCGATAGAATAATAGAACATATTAAAACTATCGAACGATGCATATTAGAATCTCGCGCAAGGGAAGAGGAGTCTCGCGCAAGAGAAGAATTAAATAAAAAAGAGATAGTTGAAAATGTAAAAATGGAAGAACAAGTAAGTGAAAAACTGACACATGAGTTAAACAACGAAAAGGCTGAGTTCGACAACGTTAAAATTCAAGAAAATTCTAATTTGAAGAAATTAATCTTTTGTCACCTTCTTTCGAAAATCATTGTTTAGTACCCACTCATGCTAAGTTTTTAAAAGAGTTAAACACTAACACTAAAATTGACGAAACGTTAAGCATTAAGTTAACAAATGATCAAACATCGCTAATAAAAGAAGATCCATTTGAAATTAACATTACACCGGTTCCATGTTTTTTTCAAAATTCCTTTATTAGTAATATCACAATCGATAAAGATCTTTGTGTTAATATAATGCCAAACTACATTTTCGAAAAATTAAGTATTAGTGATTTTTCTCCACTTCAAATACCCATTTTTCTATCCAATCGGAAAGTAATAAAATCAATCGGTGTAGTTTAGGATGTCTTGGTCCAAACAAATCAAATGGTAATCCCAACCGACTTTGTCATCCTTGATGACGCTCCTCTAGTGTTGGGATGACATTTTGTAAAAACCCACGAAGCTTTGAAAAACCGGAAAACAATCTATCTATTCAATTAGGGGCATTTAAAAGAAGTGTCGATCTTGAGCGCTCAATGAAATATCCATTCGGAAATAATGACCCCCTAATTGAAGATGAAGATGAACCACCCGATACAAAAGAAGAAATTGACCACTTTGTTGAAGAAGAGGTCGCCATAGACAAACTTTTAAAGTCCTTGATCAAAATGAGCAACCAAATAAGGAGTCTCCTAAAGACCCACCTCTTGAGCTCAAAGAACTCCCAAAAGGTTTGGAATATGTTTTTCTAGACAAAGATGGTATATCACCTGTAATTATTTCATCAAAATTAAGTAGTGTAGAAAAAGAAAAATTAATTAAACTTTTGAAAAAACACAAAAACGCGATCGCTTGGAAGCTTGTAGATATTAAAGGAATAAGTCCTTCCATATGCACGCACAAAATTTTAATGAATGATGACTATAAATCGGTAATACAACCACAACGTAGAGTAAATCCAAATGTCCAAGAAGTGACTAAAAACGAAGTCATCAAATTACTTGACGCCGGACTTATTTATCCTATCTCCGATAGTCCTTGGGTAAGTCTCGTCCAAGTAGTTCCAAAGAAAGGAGGTATGACGGTAATAACTAATGAGAAAAATGAACTAATACCAACGAGAACCGTCACAGGATGGAGGGTATGTATAGATTATAGGTGTCACACCCCAACCGATGGCGGAAACATCGGGATGTGGCGCTAAGCGAAACAGATTGCTCAAAACAACATAACACTATTTGTGACATTATAAATTTATTCCATTTCATTGAAACTAAAATGAAATACAATGTTTCAAATTAACAAACATAAATTCAAACAATTCTTTATTTGCTAAAATGGGTATCTAAAGCCATCCTAGCTTGTTTTCTTGAATCTTACACAATTTCAACCTGCAACATGTATTAAAATAAAATCAACAAAAAAAATGTTGGTGAGTATACAAGTTTGATACATAGCATAATAATTTGTATAAATGTTTCTCATATCCAATGTGAATAACATTATCATATTAACAGTATATACTCGAAACGATGTTACTCTATGTGTCCAAACCAAAGTTTAACGCAATTAACATGCCTATCCCAATGAATGAGATGGTTTTAACATAGATTAACCTAACAATACCCGCCAAAATAACGGGAGGGACGTTTCTCAACCTATAGCGCTACCATTGTTAGGGGAGGCTTGCAAAGTTAATGAACACATAGTCATGAGAGTTTACAGTAGCATAACATGTATAACATGAATCAAATTGTATCACATGGAATTTGGATAGAGTGTGCATAAAGCTGTTTGAAGTGAAATGTGTGTTTGATATAGAATACATATTGCACCCAAAAGTGTTGAAATGGGTCATGTATACTCATCTTTGATTGCGTTGTGTTTCTTGTAAATAACGTACAAGTAAAATGGAGAAATCCAAAGAGAATGAACGAGGGAGATTAACCTAGATATGAAAATATCACATAACGATCTCGTTATTATTTATAGGTTAAATATGATTTCTAATGTTTAAGGTTTTCAAGTTAATTAAATCCTTTACAATTGTTTCATCATTAAAATTATAAAAAAAATTATATGAAAATATATATTATAGGATTTAATGACATTAGATTATATACACGTACATTCTATTCTATTTATATAAAATAGTGTTTATAGAAACAAACCAAAAATCATTGTTAAATCACATGTAAATTGTTTTCTTTCTTTAAAAAAAGATCATGCATATAGTTTGACAAAAACCAAAACAAACTGTCATGTCTTCTTCTTTATTATAACAAGATCAATCGACAGAACCTGTATATGCATATATTATTTTTTCCTTGTTTCAGTTTAGTTTGAATGGCATAGTAGTTCAATAAGTAATTAAACAGAGGAATGAAGTAGGAAGACGAGATATACCGAACAGTGACGACTCGATTCCGACTTAACAGCTCCGAAGTGATCCTCCGATATCTTCTTCGAGAATTAACGTAAACTGTTATCGAAAAGGTCGGATGTGATCCTCGTGGGGAGCTCCGATCTTCGGCAAAACTCCGGTCGTCTTCTCGAGTGCTCCGGCAAGTATGCAAGGCTATTCGAAAGAGATGTTACGGTGTTGCGCGGTGTCGAAGATATAAGAACAGAGGGTGGCGAGTTGGGGTGGTGTCGAGATGGGCTTAGAAGGGTGATCGAGTTGTGTGAGTTTCTCGGATCAACATGTCGTATATATAGCGTGTTTCGGACTCGTGATTTTAGTATGATTGAAGTTTCCGAAATCGAAACATGGTAAGGTTTTATGAGTGTGCGATGTTTATGGATCCATATATGTCCAGGTTCTTGATTGATCGAGTAAATGGAAACGCGGATCATTCCTTCAATCCCGACACTCACGAAGGTTTTCTAAAAAGGAAAATGTGGTTGTTAACAATTGTTTGGCGGCAAAATGCTTCAAAGAGGGTTTTGGGCATTTGATGAAAATTATTTTGTCTCTTATCACAAAGTCAAACTTTTAAGGTGCAAAAAGACAAATAAAAAAAAAACCGATTGCTCATATCTTTCTTTTTAATTGCAAGTTTCAAGATTTACAAAAGAACCCCCTTGACTTTGAAGGTTTAATCATTTAGTTAGATTAACTTTGGTTATTACATTAAGACTCATTTTAAAGCCGACAACTAACTAGGTTATCCATAGTTAACTTAACTAATTACTTTCTTTTACAAAATCTACATAACTTAACTATGTTTAACTATATAGTTAGTATTTTAAAACCTATTTTTAATTAATATAAAATTAATTAATCAGTGAAATAAAAAAAAACCATTTTTTAATGAATTAAATTAGGATAAAAGCTTTCAACGGTTATTTACTTCGCGAAAATTTCCGTGGTTTCAAAGGTTAGGATTGTGGTTTCAAAACGGGTCGGATTTTGGAAATCCATTTTGACGGATGTTACAATAGGCGATTAAATGAAGCAACAAGGAAAGACCACTTTCCTTTACCCTTCATTGATCAAATGTTAGAAAGATTATCCGGTCATAAATTTTATTGTTTCTTGGATGGTTTTTCAGGTTACTTTCAAATACCGATAGCACCCGAAGACCAAGAAAAGACAACATTCACATGCCCTGTGTAACACCACGAAAATTTCGGGTTTAATAATAAAACGACACGTGTCATGTAAGACAAAACGCGTTGAAAACCCGGATTTAATAAAGATGTTTCGGTAGGATTAAAGTGGCGTCATGTTAAATTGTTACCTCTGAACGACCTCAAGTATAAATCCCAAGACCCGATTAAATGTTATACCCATCTTTATTACCCTCAATTCAGAATTTGGGTTACAATAATGGATCTTGAAAAGCATGATTTGATCACAAGAAGAAAACGAATGATAAACCGTTGTTTTCGGGCCTTGTAAGTTCATTCAATTTCAACAAAGGTTCATGGTAGGGTAATATACAGGAGTAGACACTTATTAGAGGCCCCTCCATGTAAAAGAATGGCTAAAAATCATGCAAGTGGATTACATGTTCGAAACACCAACAAAAGGCAACAAATCTGCCTCTGAGAATGGGTAGCGCACCGCTACATGTGTAGCGTAACGGTGCGCTACCACGATAAGTCAACTGGCCCATTATATCAGGCTAGCGCACCGCTACAAGTGTAGCGTAACGGTGCGCTAGGGATGCCCAGTTCCAGCAAAACGGGCTGTTGCCTGTCTTTCGCGATTTTAACCCATTAAACCGGTTTTTATCAGTTATAAAAGACCCCTAAACTATCCTAGAGCACTAGGACAAGTGTTGAATGGTTGTGGATGGTCCTAGAGTTAGTTGTCCATTAGTTGTGGTGGATCCAAGCACTATATAAGGCCACTTGATGCAACCACATTTCTTCACACTTGCATTTGATCTTTGGAGCATCCTGGAGCATAGGAACTCTCCCTTCTGATCATAATTCGTGCATTGGACTATTGTAAGTCTTCTAGTTCTTATTTAGTTGTGTTTAGCTTAGTTAATTAGCTAAAAGTCAAACCGTCGTAATTACGGTTTGACTTCGAGATTAGTCACTAATGACTCAGTCTTATCTCGAATTAAAAGTAGTTTTAGAATGGTAATTATGTGGGTAATAAAACCCCAAAAGGGTTTCCCCTGATCACCATCCTAAGCAGGTCAAATGTCGGGTCAAACATTTACTTAAAAAGTCAACATATTGCTTAAAATGTCATTTATGCATAATTAGCTATCTAGAACATTTATAACATGTTTGAATATTGTCATAACTTAGAAATAAGTGTAGGAACATGTTCAAACCTGTTCAACCCGACTATTTCTTGTTTAGGCCCGGTTCGGAACCGAAAGTCACTTAGTTTGACTTTTCGGTTGACTTTCAGTTCTGACCCGTTTGGGCATATTTTAGAAATGCCTCAGAGCTTAAATTGGATTAGGATACATGTTAGAACAACCCTCTGTGATCATACACCTTGGTTCACTAGTTATCCAATTAATATGCAAATTTCCGTTAATTGCTCATACGTTGACCGTTATGCCCTTATTACCGTAAATCATGATTTATGAAAATGTAAAAGTGTAGAAACCTTAGTTACTGATATATAAACTTGTATGCAAAGTTTGACATCAGTTTGACTTGTAGATTAAGAGTTACGCTCATTGTCGCTAAATTAAAGCTTTATGTTAATAAAATGGCGTAATTAGCGTATAGCCTAGTTAAACATACTTTTTGATATCAAATATTTTACCCACTGATGTTATATATTATTTTGGGATTTTTAAAGATTTTTAATCAATTTTAGGCTGAGCATAACTCATAGTCGTAGGCTTAACCCGGTAATTGTCGGTTTTGCCCTTACGGGCCATAAAATGAGATTTACTTATCTAAACGACTCCAAAACTTTTTCTACTGATCACATATGTTAAATAAATTATTTTAAGCCTGCTGGAATTATAAAAATATCAGATTTAAGTATAGAACCCGGAAATGGCCTTTAATCGCCATAATTAGCGTTTTTAACGCATAGTATGTCTTAATATCATATTAGACATACCCGGGTTGATACCTACTGATATATGAGGCAAATTATAATATTTTAACAGTAAGCAAAGGTTAATAAACTCAGACTTCGTTTTTGAGCTTTTCGGCTTATGTGAAATTACCAAAATACCCCTACGGGGCATAGTTTGGTTAAATATGATAAATTTCACATATATGCCTTAGCCTACTGTTATAACCCATCAAAATGAGTATGTTTGCTGTTTACATCAGACCTGTAACTCAGTTAAACAATTAAACTCTTTTACAAACTTTAAAATGACCAAACTACCCCTACGGGGCATAGTTTGTGTTTAAATTAGTTCGGGGCATAACGAAAGACATCCTACTGATGTTACAACATATTTGAAGCATATTAACTTAGGAAACCTGTATATGGCTCTTACGGATACCCGTTACGCATCTTACGCGTTCGGCTCGGTTTATGTAACAAGTTTACATAAATTAGCCGAAACGGGTCAAACCTTATCGGTTTAATCTCAAAATCCAGAATGTGAATAATGAACCCATATTAAACAAGTCTTCAAACTTGTCGGGTCTGAATCACATTCTATCCGGTCTTCGCTTAATCGTGCGTACGAACCGTATCTTCGAAACTAGCCGGTCTAAGCTTAAGCATAATTAAAGACCCGCTAGGATTCTAATAGGTTATATTTAACCTTCGTTCCAGATTAGGAGAAACAGTAAAAGCTACTTGCTATTTGACTATTGTGACTATACTTTGCATCAGGTAAATACTTTTAACTTATTTTCCCTATACGGGCTTGGGTTACGGTACATAGCGTACCGCTTGATCGGGAATCAAATCTTCCATCGCTTAGGTGGTTAATTGAATAATTTGATCGGCTCATTTTAAACAGATGTGATTACTTTACAGCCTTTGGGGGGTTAATGACCATGTCCCGGATATCCTTGGCATTATCTTACGAGATGGCCACGACCTGAGCACGGGGTGTAGGCGTACACCTGTCGGTGTATAACTCATTATTGTGGTGTGTCTATTGATCTTTAACCCGGATACGTCCGGGCTACTGAACGCATAAGTAACATGTAAATCGTTCTCAAGATTATAATATTAAATAATTCTCCCAAGTTAAACAAAATGTTTATGCCACGTGCATCCAAACCAATTTCAAATCATTTTCCAAAATGAGTCAGTTGAATGTATTTACCAGTGTAAACTGACGTATTTTCCCAAAAAGATTAAATGCAGGTACTAGGCGAAATAGGGTGGAATTCTCCTAAGCATCATTAGAAGTCTCGCAAGCTTAAGATGCCTAAAGTCTGTGGAACCATAAACAATGTTTTTAAATTCGATCCTACTGTGGATAAACACCGGATAATTGTGACCTTGTTTACAATAAATAAATTCGGTTGTATCTTATTTTAAATTTGCTTCCGCTGTGCATTATTATATTGTGTTGTTTGACTATTACGTTGCCAACCACGTCACGATACTCCCCCACCGGGCCCACCGGTGACACGTGGAAATCGGGGTGTGACACCCTGTGGAAATTTTGCTTATCGACGCATGCCATTTGGTCTATGCAATGCCCCTGCAACCTTCCAACGTTGCATGGTGGCCATCTTCCATGATATGATAGAAAAGACAATGGAAGTCTTCATGGACGACTTTTCTATCTTTGGAGATTCATACGACCAATGCCTCGATAACCTTGAACGAATGCTATCCCGATGTGAGGAAACTAACCTCACCCTTAACTGGGAAAAATACCATTTCATGGTAACGGAGGGAATAGTACTCGGACACAAAATCTCGAGCGAAGTAATGGAGGTTGATCGAGCAAAAATAGACATTATTTCTCGATTACCACCCTCATCCTCCGTTAGAGCTATCAGAAGTTTCCTAGGGCATGCAGGATTTTATAGACGATTTATCAAGGACTTTTCTAAAATCTCAAGGCCTCTAACAAAATTACTTGAAAAAGATGCCCCTTTCATCTTTGACAAGGATTGCAATCAAGCGTTTCTATCACTAAAAGAAATGTTAGTCAATGCACCTATCATGATAGCGCCTGATTGGAAATTACCTTTCGAAATCATGTGTGATGCAAGTGACTTTGCAGTTGGAGCCATCTTGGGACAAAGAAAAGAAAAACATTTTCACCCAATTTATTATGCTAGTAAAACACTTAACGATGCACAAGAAAATTACACAACAACAGAAAAAGAGTTATTAGCTGTGGTATTTGCTTTTGATAAATCTCGTTCTTATCTTGTTCTTTCTAAAACAATAGTTTGTACAGATCATGCAGCCATTCGATATCTCTTCAAGAAACAGGATGCTAAACCACGTTTGATTCGGTGGATTCTACTCCTCCAAGAATTTGACATTGAAATCAAAGACAAAAGAGGAGCAGAAAACACCGAAGCAGATCATCTTTCGCGCTTAGAAGACCCAGCTTTGGAGGCAACCAGGGATGAGCAAATAAATGAAAATTTTCCAACGGAGACCCTGGAAATGGTGGAATACAGAGAAGAACCATGGTACGCCGACTATGCTAACTACCTAGCTAGCGGTATAGTCGCGAAAGGTTGGCCACATCATCAAAGAAAGAAATTCTTTGCTGATGTAAAGCATTATTTTTGGGAAGATCCTTATCTTTTCAAAATGTGTGCCGATCAACTCATCCGCGGATGCGTACATGGTAGTGAAGCAAGAAGAATTCTCCACCATTGTCATGAAGGTCCATACGGAGGACATCATGGTGCCGCTAGTACCGCATGAAAGGTATTTGATTCAGGATTTTATTGGCCAACCATTTACAAAGACGCCCAAAGTCTTGTCAAGACATGTGACGCTTGCCAAAGAACAGGTAATATTTCTTCCAAAAATGAAATGCCACAAAATGGCATTCTTGTTTGTGAAATCTTTGATGTGTGGGGACTCGACTTTATGGGACCCTTCCCACCGTCAAAAGGAAACAAATATATACTTGTGGCGGTAGATTACTTGTCTAAATGGGTCGAGGCCAAGGCACTTCCAACAAATGATGGAAGAGTCGTGGTAATATTTCTGAAAAAAACTATTCTCTCATTTTGGAACACCTAAAGCATTAATAAGTGATAGAGGTACCCATTTTTGTAACCATCAACTTGAATTTTTTTTAACAAGATATGGGGTCTATCACCGGGTCTCAACGATATATCACCCTCAAACAAACGAACAAGCCGAAGTGACTAATAGAGGTTTAAAAATAATACTCGAAAAAACCATAGGGTTAAATAAAAAGGAATGGGCCGATAAATTAGATGATGCTTTATGGGCTTTTCGAACTGCTTATAAAACAACAATAGGTACAACCCCATATAAGCTCGTCTATGGAAAAAACTGTCATTTGCCAGTAGAAATTGCACACAAAGCCTACTGGGCAATTAAAAATGTAAACTTAGATTTAGAATTTGCCGGTAAAAATCGATTTTGCCAATTAAATGAATTAGACGAACTAAGGAATTATGCATACTCTAACTCCGAAATTTATAAGGAAAGAATGAAAAACTTGCATGATAAACACATTAAACCTAATGAATTTCGAGTAGGGGATCAAGTTCTATTGTTTAATTCACGACTTCGATTATTTCCTGGTAAATTAAAGTCTAGGTGGTCAGGACCTTTTTCTGTCACCCATATTTTCCCACACGGTGCAGTAGAAACTAAATATCGGAATGGAATTCCATTCAAAGTCAATGGCCAATGGCTGAAGCTCTATCAAGGATTCATTGAGGATGAGGAGGAAGAAATCTCGCTTCAAACGGTCGAAGAATGAAAGCATCGACATCATACCTGGTAAGTTACGAACAAGCGGGTTGACATCTAAATCGGTAAGTCTTCTAACCAAGTTTTTGGGAAATAGGGCACTCACACGAGCAATAAAAAATTAAATTGCCCGACCATGGGGCCGTGTCCGCCGGACACGGGGCCGTCTCCGCGCAACTGTCTGGATAAAACCCCTTTTTCAACACAGTTTCTTCATTCCACACGCCCCGTTTCCCCGAAAGCTCTCTGGTTCAGGCGATTTTTCTGCAAGATTTTGAAGTCTCCTCTACTTCTAACAACTTCAAGGTATGATTCTATCATTATTAGTAGTTAGATTAAGCATTTGCATGTAGTTTAACATCAAGATTTGGGGAAAATCTAGGGTTCTTCAACTTGAACCGGATCAAACTTTGCATAAATCTGTTAGCATTAGTTTAGATACATGTTATAGGAAGTAAATCAACTTGTATTGTTTGTAGATTTGCCCGATTTCTCACTAAAACCCCAAACCCTTGTTTTTGAGCCAAAAAATATAAAATTGAAGGGGCAAACGGTTTGTTTTGAGAAAAACGGCACTTGGTGTTTCATTTTCAGGGAAAACCGCCCCTACTGGACCAAAAATTTTCAAGTTTTCGGGACCGGGTCGAAAAATGGGATTTTTGGGAAACAGACGCCTGGACACGGGGTCGTGCTCGCTGAGCACGGGGGCGTGTCCAGCAGAATTCTGGCGAACATGGGGCGTGTCCACTGAACACGGGCCGTGTCCACTGAACACGGGGATGTGTTCAGTCGACTGTTTTCAGTTTTCTCTGAATTTTTCAATGTTTTTTGCTAATTGTTTGATGTTTTCAGATGGCCAAGAAATTCACTCTATTCAATGCTAACGAGTTGGCGGCTCAAGCTCGTTATGACGTGTTAAGGACTTGGCCCGAGGAGAACCCCAGACAAGTGTGCCTAAACACTCTTGAGATAGTAAACCAATTGGACCGATTCAACACTATTGTCACCGGCCCATTACGAGTTGCCCTTCGCACTCGGCTTCACTCTGTGCACGAGTACAACATGGAATTCTACAGCACACTCATTTTCAACACAAGGGCTGAGCCGTTTGATAATGAAGGGTTGGAGTTTTGATGTGGAGAAACCACATACTGGATCTCAATTGCTCAATTTGGGGCTCTGGTGGGGTTGTACTTGGAAGAAGATGCTGGGGATGAGGAAATCACCAGCGGTCTCCGCGAGATAAGGGAAAATGACCGCCAAGCTGCTTGGCCTCAAATAGGAGATGGCAACTACAATCCGAGCCGAACTAAGAGCACCCAAATGAGAGACCCTCTTTACCGCTCTCACCTACTCTCTTAGCCAAAGGCACGATAGCAGCGGTGTTGTCGGTTTACGGGATATAGTAGTCCTTCATTGCATCCACAACCGGGTCAATCTTGATGTTCCATACCTCCTGCTCCGAAACATGCATTGGAACCAACTTGCTACTCCCCCGACTCCTATCTTCTTTGGAGGGTGGATATACCGCCTCTTCAAACACTTCGTGAACATGCCAAGGTCCTTCCGCAAAGGACCATGGTCAGGACGAGTGGATATGATAATTTTCCGCTCAATGAACTTGATTTATGAAGCGGATGACGGGACGGTCAGCTTTCAAAGAGTTCAAGGGCATGCATGGAACCCGCAAGAGGCACTCGCCTTAGACGCTCCACACTTCCAACCTCATCCTCAGTACCACTACCAGCCCCAGGGTGATTCGGGTCAATCCTCCTCTCAAGGAGGCAGTTTTCCTAACTTTCAAAGTTTACATGATTTATTGCAGGAAAACCTCATGTGCACCAGGAACACCTACAACAAGGCCAGCAACACGTACACCCAGGTCGGATCAATAGAGAGAAACATATCCGACATACAGGATGGCATTGGGAACATCCGGGAGTACATGGCGGGGCACGGAGGAGACGATGATGATGAAGATGAGGACATGGATTGAGTGGGAGGAGTGGAGGAAGGATCAGTCGGTTGGAGGTCTATTAGGTTAACCCCCCCCCCCCCTATCTCACAAACAATTTCCGGCCTGCGTGCCGTTTGTTGAACAATTTACTTTCTTTAACTCTTTTTAATTTCTGCATTTATTTTTCTTTTTAACTTGTGATGTGGATGATTAACTTTGGTAATTTAGGATGTTTGCTATGATTGGTGTGGTATTTATTAGTTAAACATGTATATACGAGGCTTAGAGCACTAAACATTAGTGCTTCTAAAGCCGGGACAGGAAAATCGAAGCCAGAAACCTGTTTTACACCTTTGCAGTTGGTCCACACGGGGTCGTGTTCAGCCAACACACCCCCGTGCCCATTGCCCCAGACCTGCTGATGTCTAAAATATGCAGATTTTTGCCAGACACGGGGTCGTGCTCAGCCGACACGCCCCCGTGTCCACCTTCTGTAAGTTCTCGTTACTGGCAATCTGACCACGGGGCGGTGTTCACCCAACACGTGGCCGTGTCCAAATGCCCAGTAACATTAAAATTTGTTTTAAACACACTTTTACACATTCAATCAACCTAAAAACTTATTTTTGGGACACATTGAGGACAATGTGTAATTTAAGTGTGGGGGGGATGCTAAAACCTTGAATCTTGCAAGTCCTAATTACAAGCCTTACACAAAACTCTATTGGAACCGCTAAACACCCCAATTTTTTCAAAAACTTTTCATTTTTTTTACTTGTCTTGGTTTAATTCGGGAATTACAAGTTCTAAAAAGGTTATATTTTTACAAATTTACAACCGATAGCGTCGTGATAAAAAGAACCAACATAAGAAAATTATGAAACGGCATGACAAATCTAGTTAAAATTTGATTATATATACTTGATCACATAAAAACCCATTCCCACAAAAAGTGAGTTTTGAGCCTTTATTGACCATATAAATATACATCTTTAAACTAAATGCTCATTTTTCATTTCTTATGTGAATAGCCGCTTGGTTCTTACGACTCTAGAACTTGCCATGACGATACATTCCCGGTCCTTTCCAACTTAAACCCAAGTAAGTAAATGATGGAGGCATTAGGACTAACCCTTTTTATTTCAACACCATTAATTTTTTTTACCACTTACCCAAAACCCCCCTAGTTAACCCCTTTGAGCCTAAACCTTTTCATTTCTTAACCCAAAACAAACACCCTTTTACCCACCAAAACCCTTTTTCATTTTAAACCTTTTATTTTAGTAACAAAGCTCGGTTTTCTTATGCCTTCCTTATCAAAAAAAAATTGACGATGAAGCCAAATAAATAAACAAATAAGTTCATCAAAAATAACTTTGTTTGAAGAAATGCTTCATTAAAATAAAAAGTCAAAAAAAATAATAAAAAGTCTTATGAAAATCGACGCTTTTTACGCCTTTCGCTCTTTTCTGCTAACCACTAACCAACCCACCTACCTTTAACCCAAGCCTAACCCTTCCCCCCAAAAAGTCCTCTTGATATTTACAAAGGAATATAGTTAAAAAGGAGGAGGATTGATTGCTTGGCAAGCTTATGGTAGAAGTAAGTTCCATGCCGCTCTCGAGTGTTTCACAAAAATACATCTTCGGCCGAGTGTTGAGTGATCCCCCGTGTGGTATGTGAACTTGAATATAAATGGAATTTTAAAGAGGCATGTTATGCCCTAATAAGTAATTTATCTTATGTAATGTTTTAAATAAATCATGACGAATAGGATTGTAAATAAAATAAAAGTAAAACCTAATAAAGAATCTTGGAAATCCCGACACTCTATGACAATCCCAAAACCTTCTCTTCTACCCATTTCATTTGGGAGTGTTAGCCACATTGTAAAGAGTTTTGCTTGAGGACAAGCAAAGATTCAAGTGTGGGGGTATTTGATGTGTGCAAAATGCAACATATAAATTACATCAAATGTGGCATAAAACTAACCCTTTTTTAGTACTAATGTTGGAAAAAGTGTGTTTTTGTCTTCCTTTTGTATTTTCAGGATTAAATGAGCTCAAATGAACAAAAGAAGCAAAAAGGCAGCTAAATTTAACATAAATGCAAGAAAAGGGATAAATGTGGCATGCCCGACCCCCCAACAGCATCTTCCCAAGCAAAAACAAGAGAACAGAAGGCTGAACACGCCCCGTGCTCAATGAGCACGGGGGCGTGCCCAAGTGTCTGCATAAAAGACAAAGTTGTAGAAGCTTCTATCACCCACCACGGGGGCGTGTCCAGCGGACACAGGGTCGTGGTCAACTCTAAGATTCGTAGAATATAGGAAAATCTTGATAGTACAGATACGCTTCTGCACACGGGGTCGTGCCCAGCGGACACGGGGGCGTGGTCAACTAATGCAGACAAACTGCATTTAATGAAGAAAGAGAAGATGGGTGGACACGGGGCCGTGTCCGGGCTTTTGTGCAGGCTATAAATAGGGGTGCTTGGCTCATTTGCAAACCATCCCTTGGCAAACCACCTCTCTCACGCTTCACCCACCCACCACCACCATCACAACCCACATCCACCACCATCATCCATCATCCATCATAGAGTGTGTGAGTAGTCTCGGGATCCAAGATTGATCGTAAGAGTTCTTGACAATCAAAGGCCATGTTTGCCTAAGTCTCTTACATCACTTGGTGAAGACAAGTGTTTAGTTTAATATTTTTTATTTTTAATCTTTTCGCACTTTTTATTTGGTTATGTATTAATGATTTTAATAACTAGTTTCTTATGTTGAAGGTGAATCTTCCTTATCATTTGTCCGTGGTGTCTTGGCATTATTTTACTGTCTATATAAAATAAAAGATTTTCACCATTCATATCTCCACGGTCTATATGGAGATATGTTGGCTACCTGGTCGGGGGTTAAGGGAATGGTTTGGTAAGAGTCTTGCCTTGTTCAGTGTATAGATCCTGCAAGGACCTGTGTCAACTTTAGTAGGACCTCCTTCAATACCCAGTGGTATTGGATGGCGGGGGTCCGAACTCCTTGATCCCCGGCTATTTAGGATTGTATCCCTGCTGACTCAAACTACTTAGCCGAGGGTAACGTCACCTTCAAAAGAGGGGCCTACTGTAACAACTCTCATAAAAAGTCATAGTTATTAAAATAATTTGTCCAATAGGAAACCCTAATTAAGACACCCAAGTGATTCTACACAAACCCTAAAAATTTCAGAACAATCAGAATCATGATCAGGGCCCCTAAAACTCAGGGGGGGTAAACCCTATTTACGATTATCCTAAAATCTTGTTGTCAAAAATATTTACAAAACAGTTAAGTCAGCAAGGCTAGTCCCAGACGTGGCTGACCTAGGGTGAAAACGTGTCCCTTGCGCACCGCAAGGATCTGAGTCTTACGGTGCGTAAGCTTGACCAAAATTTAACTATAAATAGCAGACATTGGCAATCGAATTTTGGTATTGAAACGACGTAAAACTTCGCTGCATGTACTGAGATACGTTCTGTTTACCACAATTAACACACACATCTCACAAATCGACGCTGCAATCAGGGTAATAACTCGATCGCTGATACGATTCAATGTCCGATCGATTAAACTATCCAATGGATGTTTAAGTGCTGCCCACATTAGGGTTTATGCTTTGTCGTTCGTCGTTAAATCGATGGATGTTTAAGTATCGCACTTTGTCATTCGTTGTGAAGGTTTTAATCTTGTGAGTTATCGTAAATGTTGTATTAAGTTACTAACCTAGTTTGTGTGCCTGATTATTTAAACTAGGTTATCAAGGCTAATCAGGAGAATAAGCTCTGTTAAATCTACAATGTGAGTCATTCTCTTTTTATCAAATTAATTTCAAAAGCATGTTTATTTTCAAAGTTATAATTACAGGGATTAAGTCTTTGTAATCACCATATTACAGCCGGTATGTGGGGTTTTGTATACATTACTTGATAATCGTCACCATTGGGGCAGCCAATGGGGGATATGACCATAGTCACAGATCCGGTCGAGTGACAAATACCGTGGGTAGTTGGTTTGATATCAGAAACATTGTAATCGCTCTTAATACTGTAAATTATAACAAACGAGTTGTTTTAGAAAATGAATGATTCACTCAGTATTTCCCGCTGACAAAACCTTTTTCAAACATGTTTCAGGTGATCTGTTGTGATCCAGGAAAAGTGCCGTGAAGCACTATCAGCTTAAGAAAGTGGCTCAGTATAAAAATAAAGAAACATGTTTTGTAAAATAAAAGATTTCCTGGTGAAATCTCAAGATTGTAAATTATCGGGTTTTATCCCGAATTGTGAAATAAAATAATCGGGAAATATTTTAGTTTTAAAAAGATCCTGAAGAAACTTCCGCTGTTAATTAAATACCACGGGATTTCTGTCCCGCGGCTCCTGAAACGGGTCAAACCGGGTCGGGGGCCGTGACAGAAATAAGGTGGTATCAGAGCCACTGATTTAAGCCTATTAAGTATTTAGAAATACTTAATTTTACTGATTGCCAAGTATGTGATTATGTGTTTTATTAACTGATTATTTGTTAATTACTGTATGGGTAAACAAAAGCTGTCAAATATCTATCTTAAACTCGATAAGTCATCCAACGAGAAGGGAAGTTCATCCCAAACAAAACCTTATGTAATTCCTGAAGAAGGAATATTTGTCCGTAAGGCACATTACGAGGAACCACTTTCTCCTAATAAAAGAAGTTTGATTATTTGGAAAAGTCAGGAGGAAATAAGGAAAAACCGAGAGAAGAAAGTTAAACAAGAAACCCAGGACTTAATCAATAAATCACCTTGGGAGGACAAATTAGATGAGAAATAGGCAAATCTTTATATGCTAGCCACAGTAGCAGAAAATGCAAATCTCTAAATACTTAAAAGTTTTAGCACTTTTATTTTCCAGAAACCTTATTTAGTAAATAAATAAGTTACAGTAAATCGTAGTATAATTTATTTGTCAGTTGTTTTATGTATGCAATAATATTTACGGGTTATCTATAAAATTTTGTTATAACATTTGGTATGTATTTTGCATATATGCTAAACAGCATGAATGAGATATCAGAAGGTTAAGAAAATCTTAACCTCTATCCTGTTAAGATAGAAGTTTCAAAGGAATTCACTGGTTATTTCGCTGATAAAGAAGAACCCATGGAATTTCAATCCAAACCACTGGCAAAACCTAAACCCAAGAAAAGAAGCAGATTTGTGGGCTGGAGGCGAGTACGAAGGAAAAAGCCAGCAACAAGAAAGGTTACTACAACTGAAGAACCAAAAGACAAAGGAAAAGGGGTAGAAATTGAGGAAAATATTAATCAAGTAGAGATAGAAGCTGAAAAGAGTTTTAAGCAAACAGAAAGAGAAATCGGAGAAAGTTCTAGTCAGAAACAGAAAATGAATCCTTGGGAAGTTTTAGATCATAAACTAGTAATAAGTGACCTCATCGGACCTGTCGATGGAAACCTTGAACCAGCTAATCCAAACCTTATATTTACTGAAGAAGATCTTTTCAGCTACCCACTAGAAGTTCCAATCCCAATCAATCTGGAACCTGCTATTCCAGATCCTATTGTCCAACCGCAACCACTACCAGTAGAATTAGATGAATGGTGGACAACTGATTGGCAATACCAAAATCTTTTAAACAACCCTGATACCTTTTTCCCACAAGTTGACCCAGAACCTCCACTATACCCAACTATGAGCCCGGAGAATCTGACGGAACTTCATCTTTGGGGCGAAGAGTTAATTGATACAGGAAATAGGATTAGGGATATTGGAGAAAGGGTTACTTGGAAGTATGACGAAAGGGAGCGTCGTTTTTAAGAAATTAGCTTATCAGATAATGGGAGTTTGTAGGAATATGTGTTAATAAATAATCATAATAACCAGTATGTGTAATAACTTAAAAATAAAACGTTGTATGATAATCGTGTGTACGAGGCATAATATAATATATAGAAATGAAACTTGTGAAATCGATAATTTTTTATTATACATGTTAATGTGATTATGTGCAAACTATTTTATTATATTTATATTTATACTAATTATTTACATAAAATTTATTATCAGATGTCAAACATTGGTAACGAACCAGTAAATGAGGTTAATCAGTCGGAGCAACATCCAGGAGATCAATATATGACTAGACAAGATATCGAAAATATTGTTGCTCAAGGGATAGCCAATGCTATTCCAGCATTCGTTGCTGCTATAAAGAATCCAATCGAACCGCAACAAATTGTCCCTAGTAAACGTATTTCTGAAGATAACTTCAGTAATAGTGTAAACGGAGGCAATGATAATGTTAATCATAATGGGGAACCACATCAAGCTCCATTTCCTAAGAAAATGAAAACTGCAACACCTGGTTGCACTTTCAAAGAATTCCTTGCTTGTAAACCCACTGAATTTGCAGGCAATGAAGGAGCAACTACATCACTGCGTTGGTTAGAGAAAACCGAAGCAATAATTGCAATAAGTAAATGTGCTAAAGATGATCAGGTCATGTACGCATCAAATCTCTTCAAGGAAGGAGCACTTGAATGGTGGAACACTGTGTTACAATAAAAAGGAAGAATAATAGCTTATGCTATGACTTGGGAAGAATTTAAGGGTTTTGTAGAAAGAAAATTCTGTCCCGAGTATGAAAAGGAACAGATGACGAATAAGTTTCTAAATCATCGGATGATGGGTGTAGATTGTCGTGGTTATACTTCGACATTCTTTGAATATGCTAGAGTGGTACCAACGCTGGCTTCGCCAGAACCGGTACTCATTTCTCGCTATATTTGGGGACTGATTAGTGAAATCCGCAACATCGTTAAAGCTGCGAGACCTCGCACTATTGACGATGCAGTGGAATTAGCTAATACCCTAACAGATGAACTAGTACGCACCCAAGATGAAAACAGGAAGAAGGAATTAGCTCATAAAATTACCCAATGATTTCGTACGGGTAATAATAACAACTTCAAGAGAAAAGGAACTGGGCAATTCTCAACTCCGTCATTCTGCAGGAAATGCAAGAAGAAACATTATGGAAGATGTGATATAACCTGCAATTTTTGCAAAGTTGTAGGACATCGTGAAGAAAACTGCAGAAAGAAAACAATAGTTTGCTATAACTGTGGAGAAAATGGACATTATAAAACAGAATGTCCTAAATTAATCAAACCAGCAGACAACAAAACTAAGGCGACCGACGGAACTATTAAGAAGAATGCTAGGGCATTTCAGCTAACCACTCAAGAAGCAGAACTCATCCCAGATGTGATAGCGGGTACGTTCTTAGTTCACAACATTTACGCCAAAGTATTATTTGACTCTGGTGCAAACCAAAGTTTTATAAATACTTCATTCTGCCAAGCTCTTAATTTACCTTTAACCAATATGAGGCAGATTTTTACAGTTGAAACAGCAGACGGAAATTCAGTTAAAATAGATAAAGTTTTGCAGGAAGAAAATATAGAACTTTTAGGACATAAATTCTCTGCAAAACTATTACTGATGAATTTAGCTGAATTTGATGTTGTATTAGGAATGGATTGGTTAGTAGCCAACCATGCTCGAATCTTGTGTGATCAGAATTCCATAGAAATTCAATCAACCACCGGAGAAGTAGTTAGGATTACAGGAGATAAACCACGTAAGCCCATGAAGTTCATATCAGTAATGAAAGTTGCTAATTATGAACGAAAACAAGGAATAGTATATATGATTTCAGTAATCATTAGTACTAAGGGTAAAAAACTTAAGGAAATTCATGTAGTCTCAGAATATCCAGATATATTCCCAGAAGATTTACCGGGATTACCTCCAGATAAGGAAGTAGAGTTTAGGATTCATCTAATTCCAGGAACTACATCGATAGCCAAGGCACCTTATCGGTTAGCACCTACAGAAATGTTAGAACTAAAAACGCAATTAGATGAATTACTAAGTAAAGGATTTATACAACCTAGCTCATCCCCTTGGGGAGCGCCAGTGTTGTTTGTAAAGAAAAAGGATGGTTCAATGAGAATGTGTATCATTATAGAGAATTGAATAAGGTTACAATTAAGAATCGATATCCATTACCTAGGATTGATGATCTGTTTGATCAACTTCAGGGGGCTAGATATTTTTCTAAAATAGATTTACGCTCCGGATATCATCAATTGAAGGTACAAGAAGAAGACATACCTAAAACTGCTTTCAGAACTAGGTATGGTCATTATGAGTTTACAGTCATGCCCTTTGGGTTAACAAATGCACCTGCTGCATTCATGGACATGATGAATAGGATATGTAAACCATATTTGGATAAATTTGTAATTGTCTTCATAGACGATATACTTATTTACTCCAAAAGTCAGACAGAGCATTGTGAACACCTTCATGCACTCTTAACTTTGTTAAGAAAAGAAAAGCTTTATGCCAAATTCTCGAAATGTGAATTTTGGTTGCAAGAAGTGCAATTCTTAGGACACATGGTGAATCACGAAGGTATTCACGTAGATCCTGCTAAGATAGAGGCAATTACCAAATGGAAGGTTCCACAAACAGCAATGGAAATAAGAAGTTTTATAGGTTTAGCTGGATATTATAGACGGTTTATTAAGGATTTTTCCAAGATAGTCGTACCATTAACTAAGTTAACCTGTAAAGCCATTAAGTTTGAATAGGGACCTAAGCAAGAAGAAGCCTTTAGAATATTAAAGCAGAAATTAACAAATGCACCAATCTTAGCCTTACCCGAAGGAACTGAAGATTTTGAGGTATATTGTGATGCTTCAAAACTAGGATATGGATGTTTGCTTATGCAACGCAAAAAGGTGATTGCATATGCTTCAAGGCAATTGAAAAAGCACGAAGAAAATTATACGACTCATGATTTAGAATTAGGAGCCGTAATTTTTGCCCTTAAGATTTGGAGACATTATCTTTATGGAAGTAAATTTACTGTCTACACAGACCACAAAAGTTTAAGATATATATTCGGGCAAAAAGAGTTAAACATGAGGCAAAGGAGATGGATGGAAATCCTAAGTGACTACGACTGTGATATTCAGTATCATGAAGGAAAGGCAAATGTAGTTGCAGATGCCTTAAGTCGTAAGTATTATGAGAAACAACGACGAGTTCGTGCTCTTAGATTAAATCTACAATTAGATTTAATGGAACAATTGAAGAATGTTCAAACTACAGCAATCAAGGATGATGCTGAAGGAATGAAAGGACGAATCAAGGAATTGAAACAAGGAGCAGATGGAATTTGGAGATTCCACAAAAGTAGAATTTGGGTACCTAAGCAGGGAGACTTAAGACCTAAGATTTTAAAAGAAGCTCATAAATCTAGGTATACTATGCACCCAGGAAACAATAAGATGTACCAAGATTTAAGAAAGAACTTTTGGTGGATAGGAATGAAAAAGGATATAGCACGATATGTTTCTAAATGTCTCACTTGTTCACAAGTTAAGGCAGAACATCAGAAACCTTCAGGTTTACTACAACAATTAGAAATGCCAGTATGGAAATGGGAACTTATAACAATGGATTTTGTTACTAAGTTACCCAAAACCAGAAAAGGTAATGATGCGATTTGGGTAATTGTGGATCGATTAACCAAATCAGCTCACTTTTTACCAATGAAAGAAACCTTTAGTATGGAAAGGTTGGCAAAATTGTATGTAGACGAAGTTGTATCCTTACATGGAGTTCCACTCTCCATTGTTTCGGATAGGGATAGTCGTTTTACTTCTCATTTCTGGAAAAGTTTCCAGCAAGCTATGGGAACTCGACTAAATCTAAGCACTGCATATCATCCCCAAACAGACGGACAAAGTGAAAGGATAATCCAAACTCTAGAAGACATGCTCCGAGCATGTGTAATAGATTTTGGTGGAAATTGGGATGATCATTTACCATTAATTAAATTCTCCTATAACAATAGCTATCATTCAAGTATTGAAACTGCCCCATTCGAGGCACTATATGGAAGAAAGTGCAGAACTCCAGTCTGTTGGGCAGAAATTGGAGAAAGTCAATTATCAGGTCCTGAAATAGTGCAAGAGACGACTGATAAGATTACTCAAATCAAGGAAAGACTGAAGATGGCTCGTGATCGTCAAAAGAGTTATGCAGACAATAGATGCAAGCCATTAGAATTCCAAGTGGGAGACAAAGTACTATTGAAAGTTTCTCCTTGGAAAGGAGTAGTTAGATTCGGAAAGAAAGGAAAGCTAAGTCCAAGGTACGTAGGACCATTTTCAGTGATCCAACGTATAGGACCAGTCGCTTATCGTTTACGACTACCAGAAGAATTAGCAGGAGTACATGATGTATTTCATGTATCCAATCTCAAGAAATGCTTATCAGATGAATCACTGGTAGTACCTCTTCGAGATATAGAGGTAAACGAAAAGCTGAAATTTGTTGAGAAACCTCTTCAAATTGAGGATCGAAAGATCAAGTTTCTCAAACATAAACGACTAGTTTTAGTCAAAGTCAGATGAGATTCAAAGAGAGGAGCTGAATACACTTGGGAATTGGAATCCGAAATGAAGCAAAAATATCCTCTCTTATTCCAGTAAATCTCGAGGACGAGATTTTTATTAAGGTGGGGAGAATGTAACAACTCTCATAAAAAGTCATAGTTATTAAAATATTTTTTCCAATAGGAAACCCTAATTAAGACACCCAAGTGATTCTGCACAAACCCTAAAAATTTCAGAACAATCAGAATCAGGATCAGGGCCCCTAAAACTCAGGGGGGGTAAACCCTATTTACGATTATCCTAAAATCTCGTTGTCAAAAATAGAATTTACAAAACAGTTAAGTCAGCAAGGCTAGTCCTAGACGTGGCTGACCTAGGGTGAAAACGTGTCCCTTGCGCACCGCAAGGATCTGAGTCTTACGGTGCGTAAGCTTGACCAAAATTTAACTATAAATAGCAGACATTGGCAATCGAATTTTGGTATTGAAACGACGTAAAACTTCGCTGCATGTACTGAGATACGTTCTGTTTACCACAATTAACACACACATCTCACAAATCGACGCTGCAATTAGGGTAATAACTCGATCGCTGATACGATTCAATGTCCGATCGATTAAACTATCCAATGGATGTTTAAGTGCTGCCCAC
This sequence comes from Helianthus tuberosus, assembly GCA_030545235.1. Lineage (NCBI taxonomy): Eukaryota > Viridiplantae > Streptophyta > Magnoliopsida > Asterales > Asteraceae > Helianthus > Helianthus tuberosus. Next base: position 70,640,904 of record CM060401.1, on the reverse strand, counting down.
ATTAGGGTTTATGCTTTGTCATTCGTCGTTAAATCGATGGATGTTTAAGTATCGCACTTTGTCATTCGTTGTGAAGGTTTTAATCTCGTGAGTTATCGTAAATGCTGTATTAAGTTACTAACCTAGTTTGTGTGCCTGATTATTTAAACTAGGTTATCAAGGCTAATCAGTAGAATAAGCTCTGTTAAATCTACAATGTGAGTCATTCTCTTTTTATCAAATTAATTTCAAAAGCATGTTTATTTCCAAAGTTATAATTACAGGGATTAAGTCTTTGTAATCACCATATTACAGCCGGTATGTGGGGTTTTGTATACATTACTTGATAATCGTCACCATTGGGGCAGCCAATGGGGGATATGACCATAGTCACAGATCCGGTCGAGTGACAAATACCGTGGGTAGTTGGTTTGATATCAGAAACATTGTAATCACTCTTAATACTGTAAATTATAACAAACGAGTCGTTTTAGAAAATGAATGATTCACTCAGTATTTCCCGCTGACAAAACCTTTTTCAAACATGTTTCAGGTGATCTGTTGTGATCCAGGAAAAGTGCCGTGAAGCACTATCAGCTTAAGGAAGTGGCTCAGTATAAAAATAAAGAAACATGTTTTGTAAAATAAAAGATTTCCTGGTGAAATCTCAAGATTGTAAATTATCGGGTTTTATCCCGAATTGTGAAATAAAATAATCGGGAAATATTTCAGTTTTAAAAAGATCCTGAAGAAACTTCCGCTGTTAATTAAATACCACGGGATTTCTGTCCCGCGCCTCCTGAAACGGGTCAAACCGGGTCGGGGGCCGTGACACCTACCACATTACGTATTAATAACTTAATTAATTATCGTTCAATAATCCAACCCTTTAGTATTGTATCCTTGCTGACTCAAACTACTGGGTTGAGGGTAACGTCACCTTCAAAAGAGGGCCTACTACTATAACTAAGATAATCTCTTAAAAAGTGCAAAAGTGCGAAAATAATCAAAGGTTATACTAAATGCGAGTCGGATCCAAGTGATTCATCTTGTCTATCTGTTTTTATTTTTATTTTCAGCATTTTTAGTTTTTATTTTCTAGTTTAAAACCTTTTTCTAAACTTTTGATTTGATTAGACGTTGAGGATAAACCGGTACTAAAAGCTCTTGTGTCCTTGGACGACCTCGGTATCTTGCCAACACTATTCTACGCTCACGTTGGGTGCACTTGCCCATATGTGTGTTTGGTGTTAGTAAAATAACGTGTTTTATAAATTTAAAACTTGACTAACGTGTATAAAGGGCGAAAAATATACATAAAAATCTATACCACCACACGCGCATCATCTAATCTAACCAAATTTTGATGAAAAGGTTTTTAAAACTATAAAAAGATAAACTAAAAAAAAAACAAAAATAAAATATATGGAAAAACAAATAGACAAGAAGGAATCACTTGGTTCCAACTCCTCTTTTATGTATCCTTTAATGATTTTCGCACTTTGGGCATTTTAAGAGATTATCTTTAAGTTATATTAGTAGGCCCCCTTCCAGGCAGCGTTACCCTCAACCTATTGGTCTGAGTCAGCAGGGATACAGTCCCGCAAGGTGGGATTATGGAAAGATAATTAAGTAAGTTATTAATGCAAAAAGTGGTAGGCCACCTTCCAGGCAGCGTTACCCTCCCTTTGGTCTGAGTCAGCAGGGATACAATCCTCGCAGGGTTGGTTTAAAGTTTTAATAGTAGTTTATAAATAAGGGATTCAAGCGGTTCTTACTTCTCCCGCGGGGGTTAAGACCGTCCACTCGTGAAGTCCTACTAAGCTTGAACTAGGTTCTCGCAGGATCTTTACACTGAACGAGACATAGAATTTACCCAACTACCCTTCTAACCCCCTTCCAAGTAGTTAACTCGCTTTATATAGACTGTAAAGACACGAATATGTGAATCAACGACATATGAAAAATGGTTAGATAAATTCGCCTTCAATATAAAAAACTAGTTATTAAAGTCATTAATACATACTCAATTAAAAAGGAGCCAAAGATTGGAAATAAAAAAGAGATACATAATAGATTTGTCTTCACCAAGTGATGTAAGAGTTTAGCCAAGCGTAGCCTTTGTTTGACAAAGACTCTTACGATCGATCTTGGATCCCGAGACTACTACACACTCTAAATGATAGAAGATGAATGATGGTGTTGTAGTGGTGGTGGACTGGTGGCAAGTGTGAGAGAAGTGGTTTGCCAAGAGATGGATTGGAAGGAAACCAAGCACCCTTATTTATAGCTAAAATCAGAACGTCCAACACAGCCCGTGCCCGCCTGGCACGGCCCCGTGGCCATCAGTCTCTCCCATCCTCATTAACTGCAGTGTCAGGCCTTGTACTAACACGGCCCCGTGTCTCAACGGCATGACCCGTGGCCAATGTACTTGCTGTACTATCTCAGATTCTGCGAATCCTAGAGTTGACCACGCCCTGTTGCCTTAGCACGACCCCGTGTTGAGCTTTGGATTTGTCTTTTGTTGTTGTGCTTTTCTTCTGCAGAGAATTCTCACTGGGCACGACCCATGCATGGTGGACACGGCCCGCGCCAAAGCTTTTGATCTTGTTATTTCCTTGGGTTGGATGTGGACGGGGGCTTGGCGAGTTGTGTCAATCCTCCTTCATTGTATTTTATGTTGGTTTTTGCTGTTATTTTGCTCCTTTCGCGTATTTAAGCTCTTTTGACCCCGTTAATTAAAAAGGAACAAAGAAACGGGCTTTTTCTAACATTAGTATTGAAAAGGGTTGATTTTACGCCGTATTTGATATAATTTATATGTTGTATTTTAAGCACATCACTGAGCAAGATATCCATAATGGTTGGTGGGCTAAGATCACATATGAGTGCTTTTTACTTAATACTTTAACCTCAACGACGGGTAGTTGTTGCATCGGCGGATTTTCGCGATACTTATTTCCATTGTTGTTGGTTTGATTCCGACATAGCGAATAATCATCTTGTGGCTTTTGTTCAATATTGTTGAAGGTAGTATCGCCCACAAAATGGGGGCCTACTACTTTTTTTCATAGAACAACTTTAGGTGATTGTCATGTGACTAGTGATCGTGACAACTTCTCGAAGAGGCGTATAATTTGATAGCTAGACCAGGAGCCATTTCTACTTTTCTATAATGATCTATTTGGAAATCTATAACTAAACGGGGGTTAATCTTGTCATTAAGGGAGAGTTAAACACAAGTGATGTTTTCTTGTGATTGTTTTCAACAATATATCCTTTATCTCGTTTATTTTATGTTTTCTAATATTAAAATCTCAAAAACAATTCTTGAATTTTTGGTTTGACTAGATGCTGACCACATCCTAGTACTAAGAACCCTGATCTTGGTATCTTATCATGAGTATACTACACCAACAATGGGTGTACTTGCCTTAACGTGTCATAGCGAGTAATCATGTTTTACAAATTTAAAGCTTGAAATTATGTTCAAAAGTGATCAAAATTAACCAATATTTATATACACTCACAAATATGTCACAAATTCAAGTGGAAGTCCAGGAAACGGATTTGATAGCTTGGCTTGCATGGCTGATGATGAAGTCACTAATGGAGGCCAATATGTATAGATGCAAGAAAACCAATATCATCACTGACACACAATGCATAGTTAAGTGCAAATGCAATAACATCATTGACTTGCAATAAAGAGGTACCCCATCATAAAATTCACATTTTCTAATTGTAAGTGGAAGTCAAGTAAACGAATTTGACACCTGACTTGCATAGATGACTAATGAAGGCGAGTAGTATATAGTACAAGACGTTTATAGTTTATGTAATATAATCCTTAAATGCATTTAACTTTTTTAATGCATAGTGTTTCTAGGGTTTATTACTAGTTATACAGTGACCATATGTTTTAATTTGTTTCTCTTAAATTATGTAACGCCTTGTCGATATAATATATACGTTACGAATTAGAATTATTTTATGGTATTACCATTCTACGATGTAACATGTAATAAGTTGGGTTATTCATTGGATGCTTACTTTTGAACAACCTCGTTAAGTTACCTAATAGATACATTACACCATAGTAGGGCTGTAAATGAACCGAACGTTCAGCGAACAGTTCGTCAACCGTTCGGCGGGAAGTTCGTTTATGTTCGTTCATTTAATAAACGAACGAACATGAACAAGAAATTTCGTTCGATTAGTTAAATGAACGAACATGAACAGAGGTCTCGTTCGTTCGATTGTGTTCATGAACGTTCGGTAAGGTGTTCGTGAACATTCGTTTATTTACGTTCGTTTATGTTCGTATATTTATGTTTTAGTTGAAGATCTTTGTACTTTCTTATATTTTATTTGTACTTTTTATATTATTAAACTTTTGTTTATTTTATTACCCTAACAATGAAACTAGGAAACTCACTTTCACCTTGTTTATGCATCATTTCCATTTCATTTCTCATTATTTACATCCGTGAATACGATCGACCTCCGTTCCACAATAAGGGATTCAAGTTCGAGTGCTACTCTCTGGGCCATCTATCTTTATCCTTCGCATCGTTCGCCAAATTTATTTGTGTTCTTTTGTGTTCGTGAACCGTTCGCGAACACGCTCATTTCCTTAATGAACGAACACGAACATAAAATCCCGTTCGGTAAGTGTTCATGAACCGTTCGTGAACACATTTATTTCCTTAACGAACGAACACGAACAAGGCCTTGTTCGTGTTCGTTCGGTTCATTTACAGCCCTACACCATAGCAATGCATAAAATCCTAGTTAACAACTAAAACATTCAAAAATTCTAAAAGAATAGTTAAATTGTGTAAATAATAAGCAAAAAGTATAGTTTTAAATAATTAATTAATATATTTCAGATGTTCGGAATATATGAATTTCTATAAAATTACTATCCGAATATGAATATGAAAATTCAGATACATCTAATTTTCATATATTTCAAGTTTGAAATTTCAAATCTATATATATATATAAATGAGATGGATTTGGGCTAGGTGGCATTTGTATTTGGCCATCTTGGCTGATGTGGCAATTTAGTTTAGGAGGGAAATCAGATTGGTTCTACAATCATGTTCCAAGAAAAAAGAAGCGGGATCCGGCAATTTTCGGGTCAGATGTATGGGTTTTCCAAACCCGTGTATATAAGGCATCTAAAAAACCTAAATTTCTCTACAGCCTCATTCTTCTCCTTCGCCGCATCATACTTGAAACCCTAGATTCACATCTCGGCTACGCTAATTGCAGATCATTCTATCACATCAGGTATCTTCAATCTTCTTCATCAAGAAATTTTTGGTTCATTCTTTTCCATGTTGTTTGCAATGTTACAGAATTGAAGAATTGATTAATCGCTATTTGTATTTGAAACCCTAACTATCAAAAAGCGATTATGATTCCATCGATCTTACCTAAACTCCATTCGTGATTTCTAATTCAAACTATCTTCTTTAAATCAAGTTTGCTTATCGGTATTAGGTTGTTTGATTTCTCCATCATTTATTTCTGATTTGTTTTGTGAGTCATTCATCTATAATAATTAGATATGGTCCCATTGGCAAGTCTGTTTCCGGTACGATTGCGATGTTGAGTTCAGCTTTTGAAAAGGATTTGATGAACGAGGAGACGATAGGGATCAAGGTATGTTTCTGGTTCCGTCAAACAAAATCGATTTCAATTGAACTTCCAACATTTTGGTCCTTTTAGTCTTTTTTTGCTCTTGATAGAATACCTTTTTTTCCATCTTCATGACGTCGAATTTACAATATATATTATGTGCAGCAGGAAACCTCCCTCCTATTACATGTTGCAATTTGTTGGAACGATGCTCTTCCTGAGGTTTTTTAGTAGCAAGAAACTGTGAGCATCTTTTACTTGACACAAGATGTTCGGTTTATGATCAAAACTTAGAAGTTAAGGTAGAAAGATCATTTTAATTGATTGCTCTTTGTGCTTAGAAGTTATTTCACATGTGACTTTGCCCCATGCCAGTTCTTCTGTAGGAACCGTAACATATGAGGTGAGGAACTTAATTTGAATAATTTATGAAATTATTTCATTTAACGGAAATATATGGTTTGTTTTAGGGAAGATTTGAAATTATTTCGTTATCTGGATCTTTCACACCATGCTACAGAACGGACAATCGAAGGTAAGATATGTTTTAGCGGCAAAAAGTTTTACAATCGTATTCTTCTCTTCTCAGTTTCTTACTCTTGTGACACCAAATCAAATCAATCTTTGATTTAGTTAGATAGTAAGTCAGCTGTAAATCGTACATTAAAATCACATAATGCTATTTTAGGGAAACCAAATTCAAGTACTACAGAATATGCCAATAGAGAAGCAATCAATGAACCAACGGAAAACGTAATCTCTGAACAACAACGGTCAGCAAAGATTCATGATTTTTGTTTCGGTCTTCCATATGGTAAGTTTCTCTTTCTGTTGGTTCATTTTATAATTTTATAATATCGCGTGATGCTGTAAAGTATGCAAAAAAAAGCCCCTATATTGAAGTACTTCATTATACACAATTTATGCTTATAATGCTTCGTTATTCCATTTACGTTTCACCTGCAACAGGTGGCATTGTTCTCAGTGGCGGACTTATCGGTTTTATTTTCTCAAGAAACACTGCATCTTTAATGACCGGTGGACTCTATGGTGGTGCTTTGCTGGCACTTAGCGTATTAAGCTTAAAATTTTGGAAACAAGGCCAGTCCAGCACACCGTTCATTCTTGGACAATTAGGTAAATAATGAATCACATCATATTAAGCACTCCGGTTCAATGGTCGGATTGGTTTTTCAGAATTTATTTAGTTTATATATTTTAAGGCTCCATTTTTTGTTTATTACAAATCCACACCAAAAGATAATGAAATCTGATATACTTATTATTTAAATTGCATGTCTGCTTTCTGGGTGTGTTTTTATTTTGATGCGTTTACATTACAGGAATTGTTGTTGCACTCCTCTGGAAGAATATTCAAATTTATTCACTGGTAACATCAGATTTCGTTAAAATACTATTTGTTTATTACATGCACTATTTTAAGTTTAGCCCATATACCCTTCCCATCTAACTGGATTCCATATTACATGAAGGGTAGTTGGGGAATTGGAGAACAACCTTTGGTACGGATCTTTGGTTCAGTGGTATAATGCTATTTACAGGCGTTAGCAAAGTTACAAACAGATTGTCCTTGCTGACCCACTTTTTATGCAACAATAAAAGAAGTAATTTATTCAAGGAGGTAGGATCTCATCTCTCTTTTTTGTTTTCTCAATTACTGTAGCTATGTAAGATGAATAAATTTTGCAGATGATGGTTTGGAACCACTTTCATAGGGGGCACGACTTATCATCCTAATAGGAATTGCTCGTGGAATGGCGTATTTGTACACGGATAAGGCGTGTGTTGTAATTTCCGATTCGATGATATATTGCTGGATGAGGTAGGTACTCATTTGATTCATGGTAGGGGTGTTCTTAATTCGGGCAAGTTTTACGGGTTGTAGGAGGGCATATGGGCTGTGCTGCTGCTACATACATAAAGCCATATTGGGTCGCAAGGTTTAGACACTAAAAAACTGTCTATTGTCTTAGCTTCACATAGTTTTTCATTTAAATCATGCAACAGGTTATATTTTTATTTTATTTTTTTTACTATAGCAATTCTCATGAAGTTTCTTTGTTAACTAACAGGTTTTAAAAAACAAAGCTCATTCTAAATTGAAAAGCGTTGCTGATCGACATTGGAGTGATGGAGCTTTGGAGGTGCTTCTTCTGTTTGCTACATCTTTTCTTGATCTTTAACAACAAATAGCAACGGATTTTCACTTCTTATTTAATTATGTTCTTATGGTAATCAGGCAAATCTCGGGCGTGCTAACTATATAGCCAAGCAACGAGCAATGGAAGATGCCCTTATGGCTTTAGAGGTATACTATGGTGTGCCACTGCATATTTTAATGAAGTTCACATGCTTTCATATTTGTCTTACTTCTAAAACCTTTGCAGTTTATGAAAGATGTACACGACATGATGATAAGCAAGTTGTACATACTGTAAGCTCCTCTATTCTATTTGATATTTATATGGTTTCGTCCATGTTGAAGCTTGAAATGGCAACTCATTTGACCTCAAAAGTCAAGGTGAACCTTATTTGTTTTAGGAATCGAGTAAATATCTTCCATAGCTCTTTGTTGCGTTCTAACTGATTTAAAATGTTTTATAGGAGTAATGGAGCTCTATCTTTTGATGACATGGCGGGCCAAATAACACTTGAAAAGAATGGAAAAGTCCTCGACTTTTTCCCTACGAAGGTGTCAACCGATCGCATTACTGCTCTTCAGGTCTGTTATAAACCACTTGCTTTTCAATATTAGAGCTTCTCATTCTTGGTTTTGGCTCCAAAACCACGGGTCAATTTTTTTTGCATATGGGTTGAGCGGGATCCCTATCATGTTATTATGACCCAACTTCTTTCACTCCCCTTAGAAACCCTAATTTTTGTCTCCATCGTTCTGGCCGTTCATTCCGATTTGCAAGTTTCAACCCAGTGGCTTCCCTATTAATAGCAATTGGTTTTATATTACATATTTCACTTAGTTGCTAAAATGATTTGGTGAAATTGTGGGTGTGTGTGAGTCTAGACGCAATGACACTAAAATGAATAAGAAACAAATACTTGGTGTTCATGTTCTTGATTCCACTTTATTTTTTGCAGAGTTCACTGGAATATTCAACAGTTTAGAGCATTGCATTCAATTGTTTAATAAAGATATTTCAACAGTTTAGAGCATTTACTATGGTGTGAATTTCTTTCGCAGGTGAGTATTTTATTTCGTGTAATCAATTCTTGAGGAAAATGCTTATAGTCCAACATAGAAGAGGGGGCATGCAATGCCTTGGTTCAAGAACTTCATTTGCTCACTTTTAAGCTCAATTCTTCAAACTTTACCTATTTTGGTTAGTGATTTGTGTTCTTGAAATTACGTGCTTTGTTATTGGGATCTTTTTAATGGACCCATCATAAAAAAATTGAAGTATTGACTTTCTATACTTATGTTCGATGAGCAATATATTTAGTTAGAATCTGAATTGTAATTTGATTTGGTTTTTAAGATAGTTTGGATTCATATTTTTCAAACCGAAAAGTGATTGGTTTCGTGTAATTTGTTCAGCTTAAACATATCTAAGCAAGCGAACAACCCTAAATATTGTAGTTCTCAGTATATAGAAAAGATACCAATGTGTCGTTTGTGTGGTCCACTAAGAAAACGTTGGTAGTTAGTTTTAATATTTGAAAGAATCCAAAATAAGATAAGTTTGTTTGTACTATGATACCATATATGTTTAGTAGCATTAAAACAAACAGTTAGGCTTGAATAATTTCATAGTGCTTTTAATAACTGAATTTTGGTGTCCTTATGTGTAATTTGAGGATATAACTGCTTTGTAGATTGAACCACAAGCCCATTCATGGTTTTTATACAACTTCTTTACTTATCGGATCGAGTTCAATCTTATATAACTGTAACATGAATGGAATCATATATGATTGACAGAAGGGTCACGTATTAGATGACTTTTCTTTTTAAATATATGTATTTTTTATATTTTCTCTTTATTTAACTCAGGCTACCCGTTAGATGGGACAAGATTGTGATAGTGGTGATCAATGAGGTTCGTGTAAGCAGTCCATATCTACCTGAATCTGTTACTAGAGGAACTCCTGCTGTGAATGAGCGGGTCAGGAAAGTGGTAAGAAAGAAATTCTGACCCATTTACTTATATTCTGACCCATATACTTATATTCTGACCCATTTGACTGTAGATACGCTATATATTTGTACTTGAAGAAGCTTCTAAAGGTGTACTCGCTACACTCATGGATAAAGCATTGAAGGTTTGTTTACCTTTATTTGTATGTGATTTACCATTTAATTTGACAGTAAACATTAATGGTACGTGAGTTTCTTTTAATATTTGCATATTATATAACATTGCCGAATAATCTGTTGTAGATGCATTCTTATTTTGGGTGTATTGATTCTTTTATCTCAGCTTCCAATTTGGTTCGAATCGGGGACAACAATGCGGATGGTGGTACTAATTTTATAAAGATTACAAGTTTTATATGATATTTGTTATGTTTCAAAAACTTCAAACCAATTAAAATTCTTTTGAAATATGCTACAGGTTGATTCATTTGGACAATTGTTTTTTTTTATGTGGATGGCAATCTAACTGCACCAGTAAAGGTACACATTAATTTCAAACACTATGGTCCAGTATGCTCTTTTAATTATGATTTTCTTTCTGAAGGTATGGTAGAACATTATGATCCCTTTTACTAAATACAGTTTACTACAATATAATAGAATTTTGATGTGAAAATTGGGGACACCATCTTATTGAAATAAAAAATCTCAAAAGGAATGTTATATATTGGAGAATGGTTTAAAGAAAGAGAATACTCTACCTAAAGAATAAAACATATACGTGTCGAAAATTTGAAAATCTTACTGAAAAAAACACTATAGAAAGTGATGTTTTTTTTTGAAGGAGAGACTTGAAAGAAAGGTCCAAAACCATCTTTGTTAGTAGTGGGTCCCGTGGGCCCGGGCCTGCCTAGAATGGAAAATGGTTGGCCTGCTCTGGTACAGTTGCAGTAGTGAGTGAAAATAGCCTTTATTGTGATAGATGTGAGAAATTGACGCTTCTGACGCCTGGTGTAAATCCTGGCAGGCTTCTTGAGAAGTGGCGCTGTAGCACGCTTGATTGGCTGTAAGTTCTTTTTTACAATCGTAATTTGATACTCTTTTTTAAGAAAGGTTATTGATATCTCAAACCACCATACTTTGTTATTTTGTTGCAGTAATGGGCTTCTCATGGTTCACCATACCGTGTTTAGAAATTTGTGTATGTTGTGTTAATAACATGATTAAAGTATTTTTCCAAGGTATGTGTGGAAATCGGTGATAAGATTCTGTTATTTTGGTTAGAGATTGAGTGAATTTGTTAGTTTAGGTTTATCAAGGGTTTCATGTGTTTTTGTTCTCGATAGGAATTTGATGTTTGGTTTATGTGAGGTTTAAAGAATCTAAGCATTTTTTCAGTTTTTGTTTAGGTTTTGTTGATGTTAGTCGTAGTCTCTCTTCACCTGCTCACTCCAATCTCTGATATCTAATCTTATTGAATTTTACATAGATAGTGCGGTTTCAGGTGCATATCTTGATATCGGAGTTGGAACCACCGAATTCGAGTTGACGCGCGTAAAAGGATTGGTGACACTCGGCTATTAGAGCAAGAACTGAGAAGGTAAATAACTTATTAATTATATTAATAAGATGGCTATTTATTCAATAATTTGTTTGGTTATGATTATAAACCGGTCAACCTGTCGTGGATATACTTAGCTGATATGCAATATTGCAACTTTGTAACTCCAATTCTTTAATGTAGATCATTTCTACAACTTAAAAAGACCTTTTTCGACTATGCGCGAACCCGAACACCGCCGCAACGCGGCGTGTTCTTTTATTAAAATTAATTACGATCATAAACAGATTCCATGAATTGGTCATCTCTACAGTGATTAAAATCTTGGGTCCGCTATTGGTACCGCATAGTAGCATAGTATGGACGATAACGAAGTTTAATTTATTTATTTAAACACTAATAACGTTTGAAAACATGTATTTTTATTTTATTTAATGACACGAAGTTTATTTAGTTCAAGATGTCAATACAATGAGGACGGGAAGTAAGTTTTGCATCATGTAGCTTATAAGATTAAAAATAGAGTCATGTTGTTGATTATGTGTTTTCCTTTCGATTTTGATGTTCGCTAGGGTTTGGGGGTTCTGTTGTTGACTTTTAGGGAATTGATGCTGACATCAAGAAATGGAAGAGATCGTTAACCCAGATCTAAGGTGTGCTTGCTGACGTTTCTCAGGAGATAACAAGTCCACCTGTGAAACAATGGCTCAATGATCTCCAACATCTGCCTTATGAGATGATGTTTGTACGCTTTATAGGAGATGATAAGAACACAAATGATATGCCATGTGGCAGCCCTACAAGGCAGCTGGACTATGAAGAGGAATTGTCTTACTCATTGGAGCTGAGTGATGAGTATGCATTTGATGATGAAGTTGGCAAGAGGTTGAATCAAATGGCTTCTGTTCCTGTAAGTGTCGTATCTTGGAATATAGTTATCTGTTAGTGTTTTTATCAATCAGATATATAAGAAATTGCTACTGGATTTCTGTATAGCATGTCTCTCGAGTCAATGGAGAAATACCTTCTATAGACGCGGCAACTTTAGATCATAAGAGGCTACTCGACAGGTATTAGGGCATACCATAATTCATTATCGTTTTACCTAATTATTATTATTATTATTATTATTATTATTATTATTATTATTATTATTATATTTGTTAGTGATATAAGGGTTAAATAAATCGTTCTTCTTTAGGCTGCAGTTGTACCAGTTAGTAGAATCTAAAGTTCATGGGGACCGTGTTTGCTAATGGAGTTATTGGTTAGATGGCAAAAAAAGTAGGGAGTGTTTGTTGACATAAATGCAGCCTGGGGTTTGAGCAAGCCTGTAAGCAAAGGTTGACCGTGTTTGCTAATGGAGTTATTGGGTGGTTGATTGTTTGGTGGTTTAAGAATGGTATTTTGATGAGCTGTGGAATACCTGAAGTTGTTCAAGATAAAGATTATGATACTAAGGACAGGTCTCAGGCTATAAAAAGTGAAGATAAAGGTTACAGATTGTGTAGCTGGTGGTATTTTTCTGATGTTATCAAAAGATTAGGGTGCCAGTTCTTCTATTCAGTTGTTCTGAGGTTGTGTACATGGTACTGGATATTAGGAGAGTTTTGGTGTCGATGGCAAAACAAATATATTATCGAGAATAAAGAGTTAACAAGGCAGGGTATTTTTGGAATACTGGAAAAGTGATGAGTAGAAAGTTTTGGGGTCCAAACAAGTGTACAAATGGTTTTATGGAGTGGTCGAAAAATATTTTCAAGACTATTGGGTTATGTTCTGTTTGTCTAAAGACTTTTGACTACAAGGGGTATTATGGGAATATTAGAAAATCTGTTAATGCATGGCATCTGCAGAAGCTTAAGGGAGATGGTTATAGAAGTTTTTCTATGATAGAAGGAGTTAATAAGAGAATGAAGAGTTCTCTGTTGTCTATAAAAGAGTGGAATTAAGGTAGGAAGATTGGTCAAAGAAATTGTCAAAAATGGAGTTGCAAATGTCGACTAAAGATAACCTTTTTCAGGTGTTTGTTCATGTATATTTGTGTATTGGATAATGAAAGAAGTGAGGGACTGGGCATGGGGTACATGTATAATAATGCACGAAAACTGTAATATGTGTGCTTATTTGGGGCTAATCGGTTCTTACATGCTAAATATATGGGTGATCTGGGCTGAAGTTAATATAGACAAGGTTTTGAGAAACAAATATGTTTGGGCTGGTGCTGTGTTATGGGGTTGGAAGGGGTTTAGGGGAATGTGAAGAATATTATGGATTTGGGCTGGAAACTTATTTCTTTGGGTGAAAATAATGTGGAGGGCCGAGACAAGATCGTTTGTAGTATAGAGTTTATGAAAAATGCTGGGCAATATTGGTTTAAATGGCTGGTGATGTTTTATTTGAGGCGAATGATGCGCCGCTCAGTCGATTCCACATAAGCGGAGTGTTAGTCTCTGCAAGTCAGGTATTGTTGGGCTTAGGTTATTTGTAAATGCACTTTGGTATAGTTTTCGTTAGATATAGTGGACTTTGTTTGGATTGTAGAGTGGTTTTAACCACTTGAATCCAAAATCAAAAAGTTTAATGCCCTGAGTCCCTAATCGTTTTATACTTCAATGCATTTTAACTAAATTTTCACTTTGTCAATAAGTAATTTATGTAATGTGTTACTTTTGTATTTGTATTTATATTTATACACTTTGTGATAATGTAGATTAAATTTTCCAACCCGCGAAGTTCGCGGGTGATAACCTAGTCTATACTATATAATAAAAGAAACCTGTTTTAGGACACTTGTCATTCTCTCATTTAATTGATTAAAATTATTAATAATACTAAAAATAAGAGTTAACTGCCATTTTCATCCCTGTGGTTTGGTCACTTTGGCCATTTCAGTCCATTTTTCAAAAAGGATAAATTACAAGTTTTGTCCTTTATCTTTAGGGTACTTTACAGGCGGTGTCCTTTTTTTCAAATGTTGACAGGCGGTGTCCTTTATTAGGTATTTTGTTACAAGTTTTGTCCTTTCCACCCAACCTGGTTAAAAAACCCAGTTAATTGTTGACAGGCGGTGTCCTTTACTAGGTATTTTGTTGCAATTTTAGTCCTTTACCTAGGTATTTTGTTGCAAGTTTAGTCTTTTACACCCAACAATTAACATGGTTTTTTAACCAGGTTGGGTGGAAAGGACAAAACTTGTAACAAAATACCTAATAAAGGACACCGCCTGTCAACATTTGAAAAAAAGGACACCGCCTGTAAAGTACCCTAAAGACAAAGGACAAAACTTGTAATTTATCCTTTCAAAAATGCGCCATTTTCCTCCCCGACGTTCTGAAAAGGTGCCATTTCAGTCCAAAAATCATAACCCAGTTATGTCAGTTAGTAAATAAGGACTGATTGTGTAAATTTGTAACATAAAGGACTGATTGTGTAAATTTGTAACACCACCACCACTAGCCCTGCCACCACCACCACTCCGCTGCCACCACCACCACCACCGCCACCACCGCCACCACAGCCACACCGCCACCACCGCCACACCGGAACCGGAGCTCCACAAAAATCATCACTGTTCATCGTCAACCGCCATCATCATGGTTTTGAGTTAGAGTTCTTCGTGTTCGAAGTTCTCGAATTTCCCGATCATCATCGTATCAGCAACATCGCTCCTTCAAATAACCATCATCATCACACCTTCAGCCATCTTCACTGTTCCGTTCGTCATCAGTCTCCGGTCACGTTCATCACCACCGTTTCGGTATCGAGTTCGAGTTCGGGTTTCCGATATTGCACTACCATTAACGATCTCCACTGCCACCATCATTCCTCCACACCACCGTACACCCATCATCCCAGAACCTGTAACTGTTTCTCTTTAATTCAGTCATCGTCGTACCTTCATCTCCGTCCACCGCCATCACTTATCAATCACCGACTACCGGCCATTATCTTCGTTCTCCGACCACCGCCTTTAAACTTTTATCAAACCATCATCAGGTTGGAGTGTTTTGCGGCTGAGTTTCATATTTTGGTTTGGGTTCGACTGTCGTTGAAACGAAGAAGAAGCTGGGTTTCTTTGTTTTTGTGACACTTTGAAAGCGCCGGGAAACTGTTGTTGAAACGAAGAAGACGACATATGTTTTGATTTTTAGGCTGAGCTCCGGTTCCGGCGGCAGTTAACAGAGTGGCGGTGTGGCTGTGGTGGCGGTGGTGGTGGTGGTGGCAGTGGCTGTGGTGGCGGTGGTGGCTGTGGTGGCGGTGGTGGCGATGGTGGCAGTGTGGCTGTGGTGGCGGTGTGGCTGTGGTGGCGGTGTGGCGGTGTGGCTGTGGTGGCGGTGGTGGTGGTGGTGGCAGCGGAGTGGTGGTGGTGGCAGGGCTAGTGGTGGTGGTGTTACAAATTTACACAATCAGTCCTTTATGTTACAAATTTACACAATCAGTCCTTATTTACTAACTGACTTAACTGGGTTATGAATTTTGGACTGAAATGGCACCTTTCCAGAACGTCGGGGAGGAAAATGGCGCATTTTTGAAAAATGGACTGAAATGGCCAAAGTGACCAAACCATAGGGACAAAAATGGCAGTTAACTCTAAAAATAATAATAATTCTTATTAGATTTGATTAAATATTATTAATAATAAAAATTTGTTTTAGATTAGACTTTATTCTAATAATAAAATAGTTACTTTAAATAATATAACCCCGTGTATTGAGTCTATAAGTGTATTAGATTAAATACAAATCTATAAGTGTCGTGGAATTGGTTTATTCAATATTAAATCGTGTAGTATAATATTTAATCAAATTTAATAAGAATTCATACGAATTCCAAAGTTGATATTAACTTTCAAATAATTAAAAAAAATCCGCCTAACATCACAAATGTTTCTGTTAAATTCGATTAATTAATTTGTTCAACAATCACTATTATCTTTATCATTCAGTACGGTTAACCGATTTATCATAATACAACCTCCCACCTATTCAATCATATGATTTTTCAATCTTATATTAACTAAATAAATAAAGATTAATATTCAATCTTATCCTACTTTAAATATAAAAAAATCCGTTAGTTCAGATTAATATTCAGTCTTATCCTACTTTAAATATAAAAAAATCCGTTAGTTTCTTTAAATATTTTTTTTATTATTTGGTATATAAAAACATATTTATTCAACCCATGTAATACACGAGGGTTTTAAAAATATAACTTTTTTTTATTATTTGGTAAACAGTGTTACATTTATTCAACCCGTGTAATACAATGGTTTTAAAGATATAATTTTTTTTTATTATTTGGTATATAATATTACATTTATTCAACCCGTACAATACATATGGTTCTTATATATATAACTTATTTTATTATTTAATATATAAAATTACATTTCTTCAACCCGTGCAATAAAGTAGGCTTTTAAAAAGATAATGTTTTATTATTTGATATATAAAATTCATTTATTCAACCCGTGTAATACACGGGGTTATAACCTAGTAATAATATAAACTAGATTAAAACCCCGTGTATTACACGAGTTGAGTAAACAAATTAATATACTAAATAATAAAACATTATATCTTTAAAAACTTCTTTTATTGCACGGATTGAATAAATATAATTTTATATATTAAATAATAAAAAGTTATATATATAAGAACCATATTGTACCGGTTGAATTAATGTAATTTTATATACCAAATAAAAAAATTATATCTTTAAAACCACATCTATCACACAGGTTGAATAAATGTAATATTGTTTACCAAATAATAAAATAATACATCTCTAAAAAACCTCATTTATTACACAAGTTAAATAAATGTAATATTGTTTACCAAATAATAAAATAATACATCTCTAAAAAACCTCATTTATTACACAAGTTAAATAAATGTAATTTTATATACCAAATAATAAAAAAGTTAGTAAATGTAATTTTGTATAGTGAAAATAAAAATATTTAATATATTAATACAAAGTTTGGTTTTCGTGATAAATAATTTGTTTTATTTAAAATGTTTTAAATTAACAATTTACAATTTCGAATAATATTTTATTAGAAAAATAGAAGAATGGTATTCGAAATTTAAAGTAGGATAAAATTTAATATTAGCTCATTATTCATTTAATTAATATAAGATAAGTTTGGAAGTAAGACGAGAAAATCATAAAATAAATACCTACAATGAACGACATGTGTCACACATTAATGTTTTATTATATAGTATAGTATAGATAAAAATTTAGATTGATATAAATAGATTGTTTTGTTGTAGCAAAATTTGTTAACGAAGTCTCAATAAATTTAACTCATTATTTAAAACTCCATAAATGTATAAATGATAAATAATATTAGTTAGAGTAAATTACGATTTTGGCCCCTGTGATTATATCACTTTTAGCCCAAAAAAGTTTTTTTTTAACATCTGAGCCCCCAACGTTTTTTTTCTAACCCTTTAGGCCCCTAACACTAACCTCATCCATTAAATGTTAGGGGTCAAAAGGGTTAGAAAAAAGACGTTAGGGGCAAAAAAGATTAGAAAAAAAGACGTTGGGGTTCAGATGTTAAAAAAAAAAATTGGGCTAAAAGAGTAAAAGTGATATAACCACAGGGGTCAAAGTCCTATTTACTCTATTAGTTAAATAAATAATATTATAAATGAGAAGGAGATTAAACTAAATAATAACTATCCATAAAAAATTAAACTAAATAATCTTTAGTAGAAGGATTATCTATAATTAATTAGAAAAAATTAAATTAAATAATATTTATTTATAAAACATGATCTAATATGATGACAAGTGTCCTCTAAATGGTTTCTTTTATTATATAGTATAGATTCGATTTTAAGAGTTGGATCTTTTTGAACTCTCATAATTTGTTATTCTACTCATTTGTTTGTTTACAAAAAGCACTTTTTATTGTTATTCTACTCATTTGTTTGTTTACAAAAAGCACTTTAATAAATAAACATAACTAATAGTTGCTTCATTTTCACACAAACTCTAACCAACCTTTTCATTTCGTACTACCTTTTTCTTAATTAAACCAATGTTTATAATAAACATTTTAAAATTCAGAATGGACGGCCTAATAATTATGAATTATCTCTAGATTAAGTGGTGGAAGGTTTGCATTTCTCTTGTGAGATGCATGTTCGACTCTCACTTGGTGCAGAGTGAGGCACTGGTGGGCAATAATAGGAGACCCAGGGAAACCTGGGTTGGATCCTTGAGCCAAACCGGTTTTATCGGTAATTTCACTGTCATGCCTACGGACGGGTGGGTTACCGGGTTTTCCCCGGAATTGGTGGTGGACTCGGGTTACTCTCGGAGTACTCCGTTTGTCCAGTGGGTGCCCCGAGAGTGCTCGGGATTGAGTTTGTTGGCCGTTAAAAAAAAAATTGATTAATTAATTAATTTATTATATCCAAATCTTGTTAATACCTAATTCCGTAACGTCAACTCTACATCTGTTTTAAGCCGGCTCGTAGTAACACCCAATCCGCATCCGCCACCTGGCAGCAGTGACACAAATACTCGACGTGTCAATCTCTTATTCGACCACGTCAGTATACACTCCACGGTGGACTCCACGTTAGTAACGTGAATTTCAATAACGAAGTCGCATATATAAACCCTACTCTTCACTCGTGATCTCACACACTGTGTAGCAATGGCGGTTCGGAGGTTAAACCCTAAATCTCTTTCATTTCTCTCTCTACTGCTACTGTTTTCGATCGCTTCTGCTAAAGTGTTCTTTGAGGAACGATTTGAAGGTAATTTATTGTTAATTGACGTTTACAGATTGATTCTATTGAATGTAGTTATGTAGGTGATAATTTGTTGCTTTATTGAGTTGTTGATGACTTTTTGTTTGTTCCGATCTGCGTACGCTGATCGGATCTGTTTTGTTTAGGTTAGATTGTTGATCGATGTCTGAAATTGTAGTTGATCGATGAGAATTTGGGATATAGATATATGCGTCACTTAGATCTGATTGATTTTGGAATTGTTTTTAAATTGAAGCGATTTGATGTTAGTTTGATATGTTGATATTATGAAATAATTGTTTTTAGTCGGAGGTTAAACCGTAAATCTCTCTCATTTCTTAATTTCTCGTTAATTGAAGTTTACGGATTGCTTTGATTGAATGTAGGTAGTGATTTGTTGCGATGAGTTGTTGATGAAGTTTCGTTTGCTGATCTGAGTTAGGTTATTGTTAGGTTGTTCTGATTTGCCTATGATCCGGATCTGTTTCGGTTAGGTTAGATTGTTAATCGATGCGTAAAATTGTAGTTGTGGATGAGAATATGAGGTAGGTTGATATACGTCACCGAGATCGGATTGCTTTTGAAAGTGTATGTAAATTGAAACGATTTAACGTTAATTTGTTATGTTTATGTAATAAAATGGTTGTTTTTTGTCGGAGGTTTTAGCATAATATTTAGGTCTTTGCTCTGTGAGAAGGATTTATGTTGATTGCAATCGTTAATGGTGGTATTGTTACTAGTTGTTCTCATGTTAGGATTATTTGTGAATAGATCTGTTTGTTTTTATATCATAGATCAGCTCAGTAGAGTGGTATATATCGGTCAACGATGACAATCATACGCTATTACCTGATCATTTGTCAAATTTATTAAAACAACTATCATCAGCAGATTCATATTTGATAATGCATGTGTAAAATTTAGTGTTTCAGTTGAACTTTTGTTGTGCTAATCTATCTATATAATTCGATTTTTTCAACAGATGGATGGGAGAACAAGTGGGTTAAATCTGACTGGAAGAAAGATGAGAACATGGCAGGAGAGTGGAACTACACTTCTGGCAAATGGAATGGTGATGCCAATGATAAAGGTAACTCCTTTGCACAGTTGGTTTTTGACTTATGAGTGGCCAACTTTCAAACGTAAATTTCTTATTATATGAACTATTGTCTTGCTCTTTAATTGTAGGTATTCAGACAAGTGAAGACTACAGGTTTTATGCCATTTCAGCTGAGTACCCTGAATTCAGCAACAAGGATAAGACACTAGTCTTCCAGTTTTCTGTCAAGCATGAGCAGAAGCTTGATTGCGGTGGCGGCTACATGAAACTGCTTAGCGGTGATGTGGACCAAAAGAAATTCGGTGGTGATACCCCATACAGGTTACATACATATAAACTCTTGCTAAACAATGTTTCATATCTTTTTGCCTGTTATTATTGGTGTTGACGAATAATATGTTGACTGCAGCATCATGTTTGGACCTGATATCTGTGGGTATGCCACAAAGAAGGTTCATGCAATCCTCACATACAACGGGGAAAATAAGTTGATCAAGAAAGATGTTCCTTGTGAAACCGACCAGCTCTCGCATGTTTATACCTTCGTCCTCCGCCCCGATGCTACTTACAGTATCTTAATCGATAATGTTGAGAAGCAAACAGGAAGCTTGTACAGTGATTGGGATCTTCTCCCACCAAAGCAGATTAAGGATCCCGAGGCCAAGAAGGTACTTAAACGATATGGTGTAACATTTAAGGGTCTGTTGTAGCTTGTAAATTGTAATACTTACTCAATTTCAAATTGTTTATTGCAGCCTGAAGATTGGGATGAGAAGGAGTTCATCCCTGACCCTGAAGACAAGAAACCTGAGGTAGTAAATGTGTAAAACCATGTATATGTTCTGGTTTTCTCCCACGGTCCAAATGGAATACGAAACTGACTGTTTTCTATGATTTCAGGGTTATGATGACATCCCGAAGGAGATCCCAGACCCAGATGCCAAAAAGGTATGCAATTTTCATCATACAATCTGGATTTACACGAGTGTTTTTTTTTAATTCCTGATTTAAATGGGCTAAAATTTCAGCCAGAAGATTGGGACGATGAGGAAGATGGTGAATGGACTGTCCCGACTATTCCAAACCCCGAGTACAAGGGTCCATGGAAGGCAAAGGTTTGTAGATTTCAATATTTCCATTGCAGATCTATTATGTTAATCCTTTGCAAATATTAAATAAGTTTGATATTTTATGACAGAAAATCAAGAACCCGAACTACAAAGGGAAGTGGAAGGCACCCATGATCGACAACCCAGGTATCTTCCTTTCTTCTTTCAAGTCATTGCCGATGTTAGATCGTCTTTTAGTTTATATTAACAACAAATTTATCGTAAATGTAGATTTTAAGGATGACCCTGATCTGTATGTCTTCCCCAAGTTGAAGTATGTCGGCATAGAGCTGTGGCAGGTAATTGATAATTTCTTGATTGCCCCAAGTGTGTGCAATTTGTCAATTTGTCATCTCTGAGATTCAAATGCTTCTTTTTGTAGGTGAAATCTGGCACATTGTTTGACAATGTCTTGATCTGCGATGACCCTGAATACGCCAAACAAGTTGCAGAAGAAACATGGGGCAAACAAAAAGACGTATGTTGCCTCAATATCGATTAAGCTTATTTATTTTTGTTACCGTTTTGTTGTTCTGACCATGATTTCGCTTCTCTTAGGCTGAGAAGGCAGCATTTGAAGAGCTAGAAAAGAAGAAGGAAGAGGAGGTATGATTATTGCATGGTGTTGTGTTCAACATCTCATTGTTTTTTAGCCCATTTACTTATTAATGGGCCAATTAACACAGTTAAAGTGCAACTTTCAATTAACACAGTCTTAATAACAATTGTTTTGGGTTCACCCAACCCATACAGAAAGTTACTTGTTAATCGGCCTGGTTAAACGGGTTGAAACTCTTTTAAGTGTAATTTTAATACACAAAATCACATTATATTAGAAACTTAAATTATTAATTAAATGTTAAAGAAGATAGAAATTTAGTAACACCTTTTTCTTCATTCTTTAACTTTCTACCTTTTATCCTTTCAGGAATCCAAGGATGACCCAGTTGATTCTGATGTATGACTCTCTCTCTCTCTCTCTATATATATATATACACCCACACATAAACACTTTCTTTACAAATTGAACTGTGTTTCAGGTTGAGGATAATGATGATGCTGAGGCAGAAGAAGAGGATGAGGCCGAAGAAAGTGACGTCAAGGTAATTGAAGCCTGATATAATTTTTGTTGCAACTAACCAAACATTTTTGATGCTTTGTTTGTTTTTAATTTTTGTTTTAATTTTGGAATTATATGTGTGTGCAGGATGAGCTATAGAGAAGAGGGGTTGGAGTCTGAGAGCAGTTAGAATTTGAAGATTTTTTTTCTTATTTCAAGACTTCTAATTTGAAACCCTTTTTAATAGATAGATAATGAGAAATGTAATGCAGAATTTCTGCCCCTCATTTTAATTGCTTTCATTGGAAACTATTAAAAAGAAGTGGGAGTTTGTGTGTTTTTGTTACTAAGGGTTGGTTTGGTTAGAGGTTAAAACTGGATGATTTGATTTTAATGCCTTTTGGTTGGTTTTTAGGCTTGGGTGAGGGTAGTTTTTGGAGGATGATCCTCCACCTCAGCGCTACGTCATAATCCTTGGAGGATGCCCCTTCAAGAATAGATCTAAGGAAATGGAGAATGGGCCTGTCCCATCTTTGATTCCCCAAATTTATTTACATTAAAAAAAACACATTCCAACTAAGTATAAATTTATACCATCTACCCCAACTAAATCTCAAACAAGCCTAACCTTTGATTCCCCAAATTGAATAGAAACATGCAAGTTTAATCAGAATTGTATTAGGGCTTTTGTTCGACGGATGTAAACGATTAAAATCGTGTAAAGAACTTACCTAATTGAGCTCGGTAGGAACGATGAACCACTTGGTTGGAGTTTATGTTTTCCGGTGAAGTGACAAGAGTAGATCGCAGAGAAAAAATGAAAGTGGCAGGAGTTGTGGCGAGCTCGATCAAACGGTCAAAAATTTTGTCATCTAGTGCCCGTCCTCACCGTCTGGGGTGGGATGATTGCGACGCCAGTAAGCTCGGGATGGTGTTGAGGCCCGGAGACGGGCCAGGTTGGGCCTTGCCGAGCCCCACACCAAGTGGCCTTAGATTATAAGACCATTCAGTGTGTAAGAATGAAGAGATGGCGTTAAGCGCCATGTGGCTGTAACGAATGGAAAGGCCCCACTTAGTGTTTAAAGAAAAAAAAACTAACTAATCACAAACCTCCTATCACAAACCACCAATCAACTCACGCAACATCACCAACCAAATTGCCCTCCACGCCGGTGAAGTATCCCCCGCCCCACTCACAACGCCGTGGAAAACGCCAAGCATGGGGTGGTTTTGTGGGCGTGGACTGGCCTCCACGCCATATTTCCAAGCCCACACCGTATGGTCTAACGGGAGGCATTGTGGTAACTAAAAACTTATCGGTTTATAAATTTAAAGGTCTAAATTAAAAACAGTGACATGTTAATTTATAGGTAAATTTTTATATAACTCATATGTTTTAGTAATTTAAACTATATGTAATTCAAACTTTGACTTGGTGCTTATGTATTGATAATTTTACCAATAGTGTTTGTATTTTTTTTTTCTTGATGCCAGGGACAAACGAACTTACTTCTCAATCTTTGTGGGTATGTAATTTATTGGTATCTCAATCTTTAATAGGGCAAACAAAGTTAGTTCTCTGCTAGAATAGGATTGTCATTAGCAATCAAAATTGTAGAATATCCAAACTGTTTAGGTTTACCTCCTTTATGACTTTTTTATAATAAAAAACAATTTTGCTTTTGACGACTAAGGAATTAGTGAATCCTAGTAATCGGTATTTTTATATGGGTTATAGAAGAGAGTTGATAACCAAAACATCAAATAGTAAGATTTATAGCCGGTTTGGATTGATACATCACCAAACCTGACTAAGAATGGTTTAAAAAACTGTTAAAGCTGACTGAACCGTCCAGCCAAGCAATCAGCTAATGTGGTTGGGAATAGAGTTTGATTCACCCAACAATTTATGTTTGGAACTGACCGTGTAAACTGACTGACTAAGATATTAATAAGAGTTAACTGCCATTTTCGTCCCTGTGGTTTGGTCACTTTGGCCATTTCAGTCCATTTTTCAAAAATGCGCCATTTTCGTCCCCCACGTTCTGGAAATGTGCCATTTCAGTCCAAAAATCATAACCCAGTTAAGTCAGTTTGTAAATAAGGACTGATTGTGTAAATTTGTAACATAAAGGACTGATTGTGTAAATTTGAAAAATGGACTGAAATGGCAGTTAACACCACCACCACTAGCCCTGCCACCACCACCACTCCGCTGCCACCACCGCCACCACAGCCACCACCGCCACTCCACAACCACCACAGCCACCCTGCCACCACCACCACTCCGCTGCCACCGCCACCACCGCCACCACAGCCACCACAGCCACCCTGCTCATTTCTGCAACTCGTCGGAGTTCGGAGTTCATCGGAGAAGACGACCGGAGAAGACGAAGACGTCCCCGTAACCCGCAAGCTTTTCGTTTCGGTATACCGTTCTCGTTCCTTTGTTTTGCTCGTTTACTTTTCGGATTAAATACAATAAATTCTGACTTTATATTACATACAAACGTCTGAAAATATGGGTCTTGCCATGACTTTATATTACATATAAACCTCCATACAATTTGCAAACTTAGAATCTGTTTTCGGAAACGAGCAAGTCTCAGGGACAGTTTTACAACGAACTATATATAATAACCACTTTTACCACAGCTAGAAAATGGCTTACACCTTCACTTATGAACGATTTGCTTTGACTTTTGGGTTTGTTTTATCAATGTTCAGTTCATTAGGCATGGACTAGATTGGGTTGAACCAGAATACAACAGATGCCGGTTGGCCTGTCCAACCAAAGTCGGTTCCTGCCCCACAAACCAAACTGATGTGAAGGTTTCCGGCGTGACCGCCGGTTTTAAAATCTGGTGAAAACAGTGAAAGCTATTTTAGAAGCTAGATAATACGTCGTGTGTATTAATCATAGGTATAGGCGTATTGGGAGTTCAAATTCCACAAAGTGCGGTGTATTAGAAACTGTTATTTAAAAAAGAAATGTAATCGAAACTGATCTAAACCGTCCAACTAGTGAACTGATAGAGCAAGAGAGCAACCAGTCCAATTTCAAAACATTAGTTTTATCTTGCACACATCAAATCTATAAAGTGAACCGTAACCGCCAAGTTGTTAACCGTAGAACTATTTAATAAATACATAACATAAGCTTAAACTTCTTCAGACGTTTGTATGTAATATAAAATCAGAATTTATTGTATTTAATCCGAAAAGTAAACGAGCAAAACAAAGGAACGAGAACGGTATACCGAAACGAAAAGCTTGCGGGTTACGGGGACGTCTTCGTCTTCTCCGGTCGTCTTCTCCGATGAACCCCGAACTCCGGCGAGTTGCAGAAATGAGCAGGGTGGCGGTGGTGGCTGTGGTGGCGGTGGTGGCGGTGGTGGTGGTGGCAGCGGAGTGGTGGTGGTGGCAGGGTGGCTGTGGTGGCTGTGGAGTGGCGGTGGTGGCTGTGGTGGCGGTGGTGGTGGCAGCGGAGTGGTGGTGGTGGCAGGGCTAGTGGTGGTGGTGTTAACTGCCATTTCAGTCCATTTTTCAAATTTACACAATCAGTCCTTTATGTTACAAATTTACACAATCAGTCCTTATTTACAAACTGACTTAACTGGGTTATGATTTTTGGACTGAAATGGCACCTTTCCAGAACGTGGGGACGAAAATGGCGCATTTTTGAAAAATGGACTGAAATGGCCAAAGTGACCAAACCACAGGAACGAAAATGACAGTTAACTCTATTAATAAAAAAAAAGATGGATCCATTACAATTTAAAAATAAAATATTTATCTCACGCAAATGAACGTAACAATTATAGTACATACAGGTACTTTTAATTTTAATATGTATAGATTATAATCCAAGATTCTAACCAAGTTTGTCCTCTTAATTTTTTTAACCTCTTTATACATAAAAGGTAAAGCATCTAGTCAGGGCCGGCCATGAGAATTCATATACCTTATTCGAGCTCAAAAAAACATGCCCTTAAGCCTTAACGAAATTGAGTATTAGGCTCATTAAAGGTTTAAATCTAATGACAATGAGCTAATAACTAATCTAAACCATAAAAATAGTTTTTTAAGTAGGCCAATGTTGGTGTTTGTATGAGTATACCCTATTAATTTATTTATTTTTACATTTATATATCGGATTTTTTTTTAAAATAACGTGCCCTTCGAAGTATCGGGCCCTGGCCGGTGGTCCTCCCCGCCCACCCTAAGGGCCGGCCATGCATCCAGTCTTATTTTCTTTGGGGGGGGGGGGGGGGGGGGGGGGGGTTTATGCGGTCAAACTTTTAAGGGGCAATCGAGACTAAAAAATACACTACACTATTTTTTTGAGTTTTCTCCTAAAAGGGTGTAGTTGGAAAAATTATTTACCAAAATGGGTACTTTGAAAAGTATTTACCAAAATGGGTTTCTAAAAAAATAAGAGTCAAACTTTTAAGGGGCAATCGAGACTAAAAAATAAGTTTCTAATTTCAGGTGAATTTACGAACTG
The DNA here is from genome assembly GCA_030545235.1 of Helianthus tuberosus. Classification (NCBI taxonomy): domain Eukaryota; kingdom Viridiplantae; phylum Streptophyta; class Magnoliopsida; order Asterales; family Asteraceae; genus Helianthus; species Helianthus tuberosus. Next base: position 70,614,081 of record CM060401.1, on the reverse strand, counting down.
TTTAGCTAACTGGTCAGTTTCATGTCAGCCCGACAAGTTTTCGACGCGGAACATACTCAACCTGTCGGGCTGACATGAAACTGACTATTTAGCTAAACATGTTCGTAAATTCACCTGAAATTAACCTGTTTATACTAAACCAAACTCAGGAATTTTGCATGAAGTGTGTGTCTTATCACATATTCAAACCCTTATTTTTCATTTTTTAACTATTTTTTAAAATTTTTAATACTTTACATAATAAAAAATACATCTTAATTATTAAAAAAAAAATATAAGTATGATATCGTTACTAAAGATGATGTTCTTAAGAATATTAAATCAACCATTTGTAACTCAAATTATTTAATCATGCTATTTCATAAAATTGTCTTGGAAAGTAGATATTCTAAATTATTTAAAAGTTAGATATAATTTTTTTTTTAATTTGTTAAAAAGTATTTGTAAGAAAACTAATAGAATATTTATAAAAGAATATAGACTTTTATATTAAAAAACGCAAACGCTTTAATAAAAGCAAAATAAAACGTTTAAATTAAAAAGCAATTAAAAACCTTTTCATAAAATTTCATGATCCAACAATATGTTTTTTGTTTTATTAGAAACTTATTTTTTGAACTCTTATTAAAGAACACTGTTTTTAAATAGAAATTATTTTACCCAATAAGATTAGGAGTTAGAAAAGGTAAGTTTTTAAAAAACACTCATTTTGGTAAATACTTTTTAAAGTACCCATTTAGGTAAATAATTTTTTCAACTACTCCCTTTTAGGAAAAAACTCCTATTTTTTTGAGGGGTTTTTCTCCATGCACCCTCATCTATTTTCCATTCACACCATAATCTATCAATATTAACTAAAGTAAAGTGTGATACACTGATACCCAATAGATTTATTTCTCTCTCCTTGAATTTCTAAGTTATATTTAACTTGAACATATCAAATATTAATATTTTTGAACGACAATATCAAATATTATTTAGATTTCAAAATGCATATTATCAAGAGAATCAATAATATTTCACCATTCAATAGCAATACTAATTCTCATTCTCATAACATCATAAAGAAAAAAACACAGCAATAATTCTCACAGCCTTTAAATAAAAAAAACCCATATATCCAACGATCATATTGATTATCCTGTTAATATGCGTAATTTGTTCTCCATTTTTTTGTAAACAATTATGAAACAACACTGAAATGCCATTTTAATCTCTATTAATATGCACTTTTTTTAATATGCCATTATTTTGTTAATATATGCCATTTTCTGTTAATGTCATTTTATTTCAAAGTTTATAGTTAGTCATGAATTCATGATGATTTTATGATTAGTTTAAAGTTTACGATTTCTGTGGTGTGGTTAACATAAAAAAATGATTGTTAAATTACTACACGTGTATAAGTAAAAATATAAATGTAAAAATATATAAGATTTTAAAAAATTAAATGAAAAGTAAAATATAAATATAAAAACAGTTGCTAACTTACATAAAACTTTAATTTTTTTTAATTAATATGATAAAAAATGAAAGAAGTTACTTAAGAAAGAGATTAAAAAATAATTATGGTGGTCTAATTATAAAAGTAATAATTAAATATAGGTTTATAATTATCATATTTTTTTCATTAGTATGTAATAATTAAAGTATCTACAGAGTAGGTGTTGTAGATTAGGGTGTGTAAAGCAACACCCTTTTTTTTGGCTTATTCTATACACACCCCCCTATTACTTTCTACACTTTTTTTTTTTTTTTTTTTTGGGGGCGACTGCTACCCAAACCAACCTATTTGGTTTGATTTACTTTATTGGAAATCCCATCAAAACCGGCTGAAACGAAATGTCATTTCATGAAAGTTCAATTGTTTTAACTTTTAACTAAACACTAATATTATTACTTTTAATGAAAAACAACTTTTTCGTTATATTAGGGTGAAGGGGGCACCCCCTAATGAGGTGAGGGGAAACTTTTTTTAACCAAATCATACGTTGCCATGTCATTTTCCCTCTATAACTCCCCTCTTGTCCAAAAACGTACGGGGTGCACCCCTCTTAGGGGAATTGTTTTTTTATTAAAAAAAAAACAAAACAAAAAATTGATTGGTTGTTACAAGCTATGGGGCCCACCATCAATTATCTTCCTGTTCGGTGACTAGTCCCCCAACCACATCACCGATTTGGCTACCCGCATGGATGGCGGTGCCTCTACCGCTCGGCAAACTAGTCCCCGAATGGATTCCCCGACGGTGCCCCCTGCACCCTTAGATTTAAAACCTTTTGGGTTCACGTTCACCCACATGGTTCAATAAATTATACGATATCTTACCTTCAAAGCAATGCACTAAACAAATCATGATTGAACAGATCCCAAGAACGAGAGATTTAAGTTACATGTTGCCTTCACCAATTTTGTAGTATATATCAGTTTTATAAGAGAAAGTGGTCTTCTTTTATTAACCTTATTTAAGTTGCATGTTGCCATCACGAAAGGTTGTGCCTTTTCTTTTATTTCATTACTTTGACCCTTTGGGGTTTAATGACTTTAGGCCTATTAACTTTATGATAAATTAGCAAGGGTAATTTCAAAGGTCCTTGCTAATAGGCTCAAAAAGGTTATTAGTTTGGTGATTTCCGAAACATAGTCAATCTTTATTAAAGATCGTAACATTATAGACGGGCCTTTGATAAGGGTGAGAGGGGCACTCCCCTAAGAGGGGAGTCCCCTCTCTTACGCACCACCAATCCTCGTGTGCCACGTCAACTCCCCTCTTAAACTCCCCTAACACCCTAAATTGATGGCGGCACTCCCCTCTTTAGGTGACTTGGTTTTTTATTTTATTTTTGTTTTTTTTTTATTGAAATTATGCATGTTTATAAAAAAATATTAATAAAAATTAAATAAAATTTAATAAAATAAGTTATTGGGTGTACTTGGCTTTTGAATTAAATAAAATAAGTTGAAAAACCCTATCTTCTTTCATTTATACACACCCAAGATCTGAACTTCATCTTCTCTAAAATACACACACCAAACAAACCCTGCACTCCCACATCTCACCCTCCCTCTCGATTCCCCTCTGCCACACAAAAGAGCTTCAAACCTCAGACACAAGCAGCGAAAGAGAGTGGCGGAGAAAAGAGACGGAGATGATGACACACACACCTCGATCCATGTGCCAATTCCACGCGGTGAACAAGTGCCGAAACCACTCCCCGATTCGGGTCCCCGCGGTGATGGCGGCGGTGTTCCCTATCGGGGAAAGTGGTCACCGAACCCACTCCCCGAGTACCCCGGACACCCTAATTATTGAGATTCTTGCTTGGTTAAAGAAGGAAAAAATCAAAGACTCTTTTGTTTAAAATTGATTTTGAGAAAGCCTTTAACAACATAGATTGTAATTCTCGTATTTCTATTATGGCGCAAATGAATTTTCCTTTAAAATAGAGGAATTGGGTTAAAGCTATTTTTTCTTCGGCGGGATCTTCGGTCCTTGTAAATGGCTCACCTACATTCGAATTCCCCTTCTCTAGGGGAGTGAGACAAGGGGACCCTATCTCGCCATTTATTTTTATTTTGGGGATGGAAGACTTCAATTGTATGTTTAAAAAAGCGATGGAGATTGGGAAAGGTTTTAAATATCCCAATAATGGTCCGCATATATCTCATCTCCTCTTTGCGGGTAACACGCTTCTCATTGGGGATTGGTCTAAATATAATGTGCTTAATGTGGCAAGGCTTCTAAGATGCTTCCATCTTGTTTCGCGTCTTAAAATCAATTATGATAAATCCAAGCTTTTTGGGGTAAAAGTGAGTTCGGAAGAGTTACTGTCTCTTGCTAGTGCCATTGGGTGTGAGACAGGCTCGTTGCCCTCTTCTTATCTTGGTCATATTACTGGAACTAACATGAACAAAATTTCAAACTAGAAGCCCGTTGTGGATGCTTTTGACAAACGACTTTCTCAATGGAAAGCTTCGGTTTTGTCTATTGGGTGTAAGCTTACTCTCCTAAAATCGGTAATGGAAACCCTCCCAACTTATTTTTTCTCTTTATTCAAAACTCCTGAAGCGATTTTATCGCAACAGGAAGCTAAAAAACGGATTTTTTGGGCTAATGACGATATTCACAAGATCAATTGGGTAAGTTGGAAAAAGTTACTATTTCAATTGAGGCTGGGGTTTAGGGCTCACTCCGTTATGAGATGCAAACATTACATTGCTTACGAAGTGGTGGTGCAGGTTCAAGTATCAGCCGAATGCATTATGGAGGAAGGCAATTTCTTCTATTCATCATTCTAATCGTTCTTGGCCAATTCATCCATATTCTAAAAGTCTAAACGGCACTTAGAGCTCTATTACTAAATTACAAAATTATTTAGCACACATTCATGTTAATCTTGGGGCTTTAATCAAAGGCGAGGTAGGTAAAGGTGACAAAGTTCGTTTTTGGATTGACCCTTGGCTTTCTTCGGAGCCACTTGGGTATCTTCGGAGCCATTGAGGGTTACCTTTTCTAATCTTTTTAACAAAGAAAAGAATAAAAGTCGTCTCATTTCCTACTTGTTCACTCGGTCGGATGGTATAATGTCTTGGAAATGGTTCTGGAAAAGTGGAGGTTGGAATGAGATAGAGAATGTTGAGTTTTCAGTTTTGCTTGCCATGCTATCTTAATTTAACCCTTCATCTTAACCAGATAAATGGCTTTGGTTGGGGGATTCTTCGAAGTCCTTTTCTGTTTCCTCTATGAAGATTGTTTTGTTTAATGCAGGTCACGGCGCGACTGATACGGTACATCGCTGGAACAACTCGAAAAGGTTAACGTCTTTGTTTGGAGAATGGGTTTTGATTGGCTCGCTTCGTTGGTGGAGCTTCAAAAAAGAAACCTTAACTTAGACTCGGTGGTTTGCAAGTTATATGAGGAAGCGAACGTGACATGCGATCACCTCATGACTTCTTGTGTTTATTCGGCTCAAGTCTAGAACCTTATCTCAAACTGGTGTAGATTGAATCCAATATACGCCTTTTTCTGTGAAAGATTTTCTTGAGGGATTGACAAGGTGTACAACCTGGATCGGCGTAAAGGAGAAGTTCTTCATGGAATCATCTTGTCAACTTGCTGGAACATATGGAAAATGAGGAATGAGTGTGTGTTTTCAGGCAAAAAGAAGAGCGCAAGGCTGCTGTTAGAAGATATAAAAGCAACCACCTTTTTGTGGATTTTTAATAGATCTCGTTTTAAGGATTTAGATTGTAAAGAGTGGGTTAAATGCCCGTTGTAATTTGTTTTAGTTGTTTTTGTTTTGCCTAGCGCCTTGATGCAAGTTTTTTAATGAAAGTCGTCATTCCAAAAAAAAGAGAAAGTGGTCTATGTAAGAGAAAAAGAAAAGAAATATTGGTATGTATATAGTACATCATTATTAGAGTAAACATACAATGTAGAGTATGCAATTCAAGTGATGATAGGTTTATTTGTGTCTTTAAATTAGTTTCATTAGGAAATGAGCCTTCGTAGTAAATGCCATCTATTAGCCGGACCGGTGGTAACATCTCCCCACTAGGTACCGCTAAACTTTGTTTCCGATCGGTCACTAGTTCCCATAGTGTCGTACCTACACATTAGAGATGGGATCGGCTGACCCCGTGGTTTTTTTATTTAGTATGTGTGCGACTTAACCCCAACCGATCACATTTGAGATGGGATCGGCTGACGCCGTGGTTTTTTTATTTAGTACGTGTGCGACTTAACCCCAACCGATCGCTAAGAAATTTTAGCACCCTCTTAAATTTTTGGGTCTAACCCCAAGAATATCGACACCAAACCCCAAGAAAAGCTACTAAAAACTAATCTATACATATAATAAAGTAAACTAATTTGGGATACATGGCAATCATCGAGGCTATCTAAAATTATATTTTCCCGCCTAAAACATAATCCCTTTACTTTCATAGTTAATCTAAATTCAAAAAGAAAAAAAAATTAATAATACATTTAATCACGCAAGTTGGATAAACATCAATTGAATTCAAGATCATAGTCAAAATTAGATAAAAAGGTGAGTCATAAAATTATAATTGTGAGGACCGTTTCAGTGCTCCGAATGCTCCGACTGGCTTAGTTGATCTTCGTATCTCATGCGGAATCCAAGTAGGAAGTGAACATATACACAATGATTGTCACACCCCAACCGATGGCGGAAACATCGGGGCGTGGCACTGAGCGAAACAGATTGTTCAAGAGAATCCACAACAACTATTAAATTACCATATCTTTAATGTTAATATCTCATACTACTAACAGATAAAGTAAAAATAGTCATTACAGATAATATGTCTCAAAAACAAGTCTATTCCGACAACTCAGATTTATTTAGTGGGTTTCTAGACTTCCTAGCTTGTTTCGGCACAACATAGCATCCTATCAACCTGTCACCTACGTTAAAATAAAGTCAATGCATAAAATGTAAAAGTAAGTACACAAGTTTGAATAGCATATAGTATAAAAAGCGTTTACGCATAACCAGCATGTATCACGTAACGGGCGAAAGAAAGTAACTATCAAACAATGTATACAACTTAACCATAAGACTGCGTTGTAGAGTATGCGCAACACACGTTCAGCGAACATGTGAAGTAAAATGATGTGATCCCTAGCAACCCCTGTCCACGACAGGTGCTGAGTCCAAACTATAGTACTATCGTTGCAAGAGGCGGTATAGTGTAACACTGTATAAGCATAGTACAAGCATTCATAGATCACGTATAGCATGCGGGAGCGGTTAGCGTTAAAGGTGTTTGCGTTGTATGTTGTGTTTTGATATAGAACGTATGTAACACCCAAAGTGCGTTAAAAGGAAATGGGTGGTTCGAGTATACTCACAGTGCGTGTTTATCAAGTAAACACAGACTTGATTGGATTAAAGGCAGCGCGTTGGAGTTTAGCCTGAGCATAGAACAGTAGCGTAAGCGTTGAACAGCGTGTAAACAGAATGTCGGATAGTTAAGTGTTTGAAAGGTGACTCGAACGGATGGGTCTCCATTCGAGCGGATAGTCACCATTCGAACGGATGGCCATTCGAATGTTTGTTTGTAAAATCATTGAAAATTTCAGAGTTTCGTTAAATGTGTTTTAAACAAAGAATAGTATAAGGATCAGATCACCTTATCAGATGGACATTCGGTTGGATGGCCATTCGAGTGTGTGTCATGTTATTTGAAAATTTGTAAAATTTCTAAGTGAAAAAGTTTGAAGTTTAACGGAGACGGCGTGACGATGCGTTAAACAACATAAACACATCAAGCCTGGCTCATTCGATCGGATGGGAACCACCCATTCGATCAGACTCACTGTTCTTGATGAAGTTTCATGTCTGATCCGTTAATCGGTCCATTTATCCGGTGGAAATCCGTTTTCAAGCCAGCTCTAGACTAAAGAACGAGTCTAAAGTCAGATTGAGTCCAGATTCCATCAGTTTTGAGAAGAAAAGTGAAGGAAAGTTTGAAAATGAATGAAAAGTGTTGAAATCTTATTGAGATTAAGTGTAAAAGTGTGGAAATCCTATAGACCTGAACCAATCTTGATGAGATGATGTCACACAACAGTTTGCATAAGCAACCGAGTGAAAACCACCTTCAAGGAGTCCAAATAAGGTGATTTCAAGAAGAAACCTAGTGTTTGTGTGTGATTGTGATGGAGAAGATGATGTAGAAGTGATTAGAAATGAAGGTTATACAAGATTTGAGGAGAAATACTTACGAAATAGACTTGAGTGCGTGTGGTCGGATGGAGGTGTCAAATCAGAGAATGAGGGGTGTACGGCGGTATTTATAGAGTGCGAGAGGGAGTTAAGGCGGTGCGTGATGTGCAGCGGTCGGATGGCCATTAATTTGAACTTGATATAACTATTGTTGATGTTGAATAATATCTACAAGTGGTTTCTAAATTTGTTAAATTTTAACAATTGTGAAATTTACTCTTGGGTAGAGAATTGTGCAGGTTACCAGGTTCCTGATCCTGTTGCTTAGGAGAGCCAGGAGATGTTCCTGAACATGTGAAAGCCTGTAGATAGAAGATTCCAAATTGCGATCCCAGTTGCATTCAAGGGGGAGTCTGAATGCTAGAGAGCAAGTTTACATTTCTGGAACTGATCAAGATGTTGTAGAAGAAGATGAACTTGATGCTGTTGAGCTTAAGGAATCAAGAAATCTGATCAAGAGAATTTGAAGAGTCAGGTTGAGATTCTGGGAGAATAAGAGAGAGATTGAAAGATGCTTACAGAGAAAGGTACTTTGGAAAGAGCGAGAAGACCAATCAAGACTGAAGACTCAATACACTGAAGACTCGTCAACATCCAAGGGGGAGTTTGTTAGTGCATATGTCTGTTAACTTCATCTTGTATCGAGTCATGTAACTAGAATAGATAGACCAGGACACGTTGTACGAAAGAAACGGGAAATAGACCTGAACCAGCCACCCCTCACGAAGTGGCTGACCAAGTTCATGCGACCTGGCAGGTTCATGCGACCTGGCCAGTTCGTGCGACCTGGCAGGGTCTGGTTCGTGGGGTCTGGCATTCCTATAAATAGGTGAGTCCAAGTCTTCATTTGTAACTTTGTGATTCCGGAGACGAAGTGTTACCGAAGTGTCGAACGATCTGTAAACACTATCAAATCAATACAATCGACAGTTAAAGTGATTCTACGTGCAAACCAAGCTACTATAACATCAATACGTCTGATTTCGCCTTCCGTATTGATCGAGAACTCTTCTGAATGACTCATTTGATCGAATCCCGATCATACACTAACAATGAAGGTCCATCAGAAAATCCTCCAACAGACTATGGATATGAAGTCATCATTCCACAACAAAAGTCTGTTTCAATTGGAAGAGCAGCAGATGTTCAAAACAGTTGTCAAAGCTGAACAACTGCTACCTCAACAGTTGTTGACCAAAGTAGCCCATCATCATCAACCACTGTTGACAAAAGCCATCAAACAGTGGATAAAAGTCAACATGTTTTCACACCTGTTCCTCCTATTCCTCCACCTCCATTTGAAGCCACTGTTGGATCATCAAAGTCACCAGCAGTGGTTAGCTCAGATGATTCACATCTGCAGCCCTCACCATTAAATGCCATTGTTCCATACAAAGGAGATCTAATCTTCTTGAAGTCTCATCCACCAGACCAAATCATTGGCAACATCAGTGAAGGGGTGCTAACAAGAAGTCAATCCCAAAACATCTGTCTTTTTGCTGGTTTCCTATCTCTCCATCAGCTGGATACCAGATACCAAGTGTGGGAGCACCTTTTAGGTATCTGAATATCCTTTTTACAGCAATAAGGTTTGACTTTCTAGGGGCTGATTGGGATCTTGCACAAACACATGTTGCAAACATGATGTCTGGCCTAGATGCAGTTAGGTACAATAAAGACCCAATCATGCTTCTATATAGAGTTTGATCAACCAAATCATCCTTTTCATCAGACATGACTATTTTTGTGGTTGCAATGGGTGTACTGCATGGTTTACAATCATCCATCTCAAATTTCTCTAAAAGTTCTTTGGCATATTTGCCTTGATGGATGAAAGTGCCATTTTGCAGTTGCCTTACTTGGAGACCAAGAAAGCACTGGAGTTCACCCATTGCACTCATCTCAAACTCAGCTGTCATGAGTTGTCTGAACTCTTCACACATTTTATTACATGTGCTTCCAAAAATGATGTCATCCACATAAATCTGGACAATCATCAAGTCTTTCCCTCTCCATTTTAAAAACAGTGTTTTGTTTATTTTACCTCTTGTGAAACCAATGGAGAGTAGAAAGGTGGAAAGAGTTCCATACCAGGCTCTTGGTGCTTGTTTCAGGCCATACAAAGATTTATTTAGCTTGTAGACATGATTTGGATAAAATGGATCCTCAAAGCCTGGAGGTTGACACACATATACCTCTTCTTGAATCTTACCATAGAGGAATGCGCATTTGATATCCATTTGATACACCTTTATGTTGTGGTTGACAGCAAAGGCCAGGAATAGTCTGATAGCTTCTAGTCTTGCTACATGGGCAAATGTTTCATCATAGTCAATGCCCTTTTCCTGTCTGAACCCTTGAACCACAAGCCTAGCTTTATTCTTGACAACAATACCCCTTTCATCAGTTTTATTTTTGAAGACCCACTTTGTGCCAATAGGACTTACACCCTCTGGCAGTGGTACAAGCTCCCATACTTGTTGTCACACCCCGATTTCCACGTGTCACCGGTGGGCCCGGTGGGGGAGTATCGTGACGTGGTTGGCAACATAATAGTCAAACAACACAATAGTTATTATGCACAGCGGAAGCAAATTTAAAAATATGATACAACCGAATTTATTATTGTAATATCCAGTATCACAACGTTCGATTGTTTATCCACAGAAGGGATCGAAATAAAATAGAAGCAATGGTTCAACAGACTTCAGGCATCCTAAGCTTGCGAGACTTTTTATTGATGCTAAGGAGACAATCCAGCCAATTTCGTTTAGTACCTGCATTCAGTCTTTTTGGGAAAATACGTCAGTTTACACTGGTAAATACATTCAACTGACTCATTTTGGAAAATGATTGAAAATTGGTTTGGATGCACATGGCATAAACATTTTATTTAACTTGGGAGAATTATTTAATATTATAATCTTGTGAACGAATTACATGTTCCTTGTGCGTTCAGTAGCCCGGATCTTGTCCGGGTTAAAGATCAATAGACACACCACATTATTGAGTTATACACTGACGGGTGTACGCCTACACCCCGTGCTCAGGTCGTGGCCATCTCGTAAGATGATGCCAAGGATATCCGGGACATGGTCATTAACCCCCCAAAGGCTTTAAGTAACAAGACTGTTTAAACGAGCCGATCAAATTATTCAACTACCCACCTAACGGTGGAGATTTGATGCCCGATCAAGCGGTATGCTATATACCGTAACCCAAGCCCGTATAGGGAAAATAAGTTAAAGTATTTACCAGTGTAAACTGATGTATTTTCCCAAAAAGACTGAATGCATGTACTAAACGAAATTGGCTGGATTGTCTCCTTAGCGTCAATAAAAAGTCTCGCAAGCTTAGGATGCCTGAAGTCTGTTGAACCATTGCTTCTATTTTATTTCGATCCGTTCTGTGGATAAACAATCGAACATTGTGATACTGGATATTACAATAATAAATTCAGTTGTATCATATTTTTAAATTTGCTTCCGCTGTGCATAATAACTATTGTGTTGTTTGACTATTATGTTGCCAACCACGTCACGATACTCCCCCACCGGGCCCACCGGTGACATGTGGAAATCGGGGTGTGACAGGTTGGTATCAGAGCGAACACTGAGTGAATTAAACACTAGCCTTTTGTGTTTAATCTCAGTTGCACAATTGTACATTTCTAAACCTTCGAGTCTAGACATATAACATATGACAAATTCCACCTTATTCGGTTTTTTGTTTTGTCCTTTAAAATTTTTATAGTTTGTATTGTTATCTTATATTGTATTGACAGGACAAAATGCCTCCAAGATTCTTCCGTAGGAGAGGACGAGGCAAGGGGCCTATTACCGCCCCCAACGACCATGAGGCAGGACCCTCAAATGTTCGAGCTCCGTCTACCACGGAGAGTGATGATCCACGACAAAACAGAAGAAACCTGTTTGAACCAGCGAGAAGATCGGTCTCACATAGCTCTACACCTCCGGTCCAAAACCCTTATGGGCCACAACCGGACTACGAGCCAAACAACCCACAGCCTTCCTTCATACCATTACAGCGATCTTTATCGCACCATTCGTACGAGGACCCCACACCTGTTTTTCGGGGTCAGTTTAATCCGGTAGGATACATACCAGAACCCGTGGGTTTCAACCCACTGGGGCCAGACGATCACTTCTCTGGCGATCACGCGGATGACATGGACGAGGATACTGATCCTGTCGAACCCGCAAGTGGCACTCCAAATCATCCGATCGAGATCTCCGACGGATCGTCTTTTCACGGATCACCCTACGGTGGTCCAGACAGCTTCCAAGCCATGTTCACTCGGCACGAGTGGTACTACACACCTCCGCACCACTCGTCGCCTCATGAGCAGTAGCAGCAGCAGCATCATCAAGATTCCTCTGGGGATTCCCGATTTGTGGCAGTTACGCCACCACCTCCACCGCCACCAGTTCAGCCGACACCTCCTCAACCGCCAAGGCGTAGGAGAACCGGTGCCCGCATGTCAACACGAGCAGGGGACTTCCATTTCAGTTCCCCACGTCAATCAAGTGGCCGCCACTACCCGCCACATCAGGAGGACCCACAAATAGGTGGACCCTCACAACCAGCGATGCCGCAGCCACCGCCAATGGGTTTTGACAACCCAATCCCAGTATATACGGGTTCCATGGCATACAACCCGTTCGAGCCGCCGGTCCACAACAACTATGGGTACGCAGAGGCCGACCCTTACTTGGTGGCAGCCAACTACAATGCCCTGCACCCGGAAGGACCATACGGAGCTCCATGGGGAGTTGGGTACCCAACACATGGGTACCAGATACCACCTAGGCCTATTATACGGGCTCAATCGCAGCCGCCTAGGTTCTCCCCACCTGAGCGTGAAGAACTCCTTCAGAGGATGGATCAGGTTGAACGGGAAGTGCACAGGGACCGTAGGGAGAGACAGACTTTCTTCCAAGGATTAGCAAGTTTGATCAAAGGGAAGAACAAGAAGGATCACTAAATCCTTCCAATTGATGTTGAGCCCCTGCGTGGGCTGTATTTCCTGTATTTGTTTGAGCCCCTGCGTGGGTATATTTGTGTGTTGTTTTGACCCCTGCGAGGGTCTATTTTCCGTTAACCCCTACGAGGGTATGATGTTGCTTAAGGTCCCTGCGTGGACCAGTTTGTTAGTGTAAAGTCCCTGCGTGGACAATTATGTTATAAAGCCCCTGCGTGGGTATGTATGTGTGTTTGTTTTGACCCCTGCGTGGGTCTATTTTCTGTTAACCCCTGCGAGGGTATAATGTTTGCTTAAAGTCCCTGCGTGGACTAGTTTGTTTGTTTAAGGTCCCTGCGTGGACTATTATGTTAGTTTAAAGTCCCTGCGCGGACAAGTATGTTGATTAACCCCTGCGTGGGTAATTGATTGTTGGAAAGACCCGTTTAGGGCAGTATGTAATATTTTGAATAAATTAATGGAATGTTTGTTTTATAAATTTCATGTTTGCCATTTTGTGCATAAGTAAATTATAAATGAAATAAATAAATATCATTCCTTTTGAATTAATCTGCCTATGTAATTATTAATTAAGAATCTTAAAGTGTGAAACCTAGCCTCGGGTAAATTATAAGACCAGGCCAAGATGGTAAGACCTGTTCAAAAGATTCAAATCTAAGTTAACATCTGAAAACATGTTAACACTCCTGGCAGAAGTGATTCCTTAAAAATCACACGTCATTGTATATGTATAAGGATTCTTTAGAAAATTCCTAACCCAGTTTAATGATCTCTGAATCCTGGGTTTACATCATCAATTAAGATGATCACATTTTAACCATACGTGGTGATACGTGCCTACGGGCCCTACTCATTTCCATATGAGCCAAAAGACAGTGGTAGCTAAGACTCCCAAGTCAAATAAAGGTAATGAACTAGGTTCAAACCTCAAATGCTTTGATTCTCTGAAATCTTAGCATATAATTTATAATTGTCCTTGTGACTAGGCCTATTGTGCCAGTATACCTTAATGCTTTGATTCTCTGAAATCCTAGCATATAATTTATAATTGTCCTTGTGACTAGGCCTATTGTGCCAGTATACCTTAATGTTTTGATTCTCTGAAATCATAGATTAAATTAAAAGTGTCCACGTGACTAGGCCTTTTGGGCCATAAATAAAACAGTTAATGTTTTATAATTAGGATAAATTATAATAGAAATCCTAAATAAATATGATTTATAAATTTAGCAAATATGGTCTCTGTACCATGGTTAATGAATTGCCATAAAAGACAATTCTATAATAAACTCCCAAATAAACTATTGTCCTTGTTTTCTGCAACAGTTCAATTAGTATGGCTAACTCGGACGAGGGTAATAGTCATCCAGTGGAGGTTAATAATGACGCCCGAGTAAATCTAACGGGTGCGGAATTGAAAGCGATTATAGACGGCGCTGTTACACAGGCTTTGGAAAGGCAGTATGAAGAGTACAGTGGGACTCGTAGTAGGACCCAATCTACACAGCCTTCAAAGCCACCGCCCAAGAAGGACGACCCGAAGAACAATAATGATCGACGCTCCTCAAACCACAGTGCTCCATCTCAGCAGGTTATACGTAATAAGGGCCCCGTGACAAGGGTTGCACGTATAAATATTTTGTTTCTTGCAAGCCCCGGGATTTCACTGGGGAGAAGGGAGCCATTGACTGTATGACATGGCTGGATGAGATGGATACGGTTGTAGACATCAGCGGATGTGCTGAGAGAGACGTGGTCAAGTTTGTGTCGCAGTCTTTTAAGGGTGAAGCATTAGCATGGTGGAGATCTCTGATTGAGGCCACTGGAAAAATCCCATTGTACAATATGTCGTGGGATCAATTTGTTGCCCTTATCAGGGAAAATTACTGCCCTCAGCATGAGGTGGAGAAGATAGAATCTGATTTTCTATCCTTGGTGATGACAAACCTCGACTGTCAAGCTTACCTAACGAGCTTCAACACTATGTCTCGGTTGGTTCCATATTTAGTAACCCCGGAACCAAAGCGAATAGCTCGTTTTATCGGTGGTTTAGCCCCCGAAATCAAGGCAAGCGTGAAAGCTTCTCGGCCAGCCACTTTTAGATCAGTAGCTGACATTTCCTTATCCCTCACTCTGGATGCGATCAGGCAGAGATCGCTGAGGAATAAGGAGGCTGAGAAGAGGAAGCGTGAAGATGATGGTTCACGAAAGTCGAGCAAGAAGCACCGTGGGAACGGTGATAGCAAGAAGGGGTCTGAGTCAAGAAGAGATGGGCACCGGTCTGGTGAGAAGCCCAACTGCAATATTTGCAAGAAACAGCACTTTGGAAAGTGCAGACTCGGATCGAACTCAAATAATGAGTCAAAATCTTTTGCTTGTGGTTTGTGCAAGTCCAAGGAACACAAAACCTTGGATTGCAAGAAGATAAAAGACGCAACGTGCTACCGTTGCAAGGAAAAGGGGCACATTAAGACCAACTGCCCGAAATACAACAAGAAGCCTGAAGAGGCCAAGAAGACTAATGCTAGAGTCTTCAGAATGGACGCAAAGGAAGCGGTTCTACACGACAACGTTATTACAGGTACTTTCCTTGTAAATGACGTCTTTGCTAGAGTACTTTTCGATTCAGGCGCTGATAAGTCGTTTGTAGACAATAAGTTTTGTGAATTGCTGAAATTGCCTGTCACAACCTTAAAAGTGAACTATGAGGTGGAGTTAGCAGATGGCTCTCTAGAAACCGTCTCTACTGTGTTAGATGGATGTGTTATATCCATTAAGAACCATTCTTTTCCTCTGTCTCTACTTCCCTTTAAGTTGGCCGGTTTTGACATAGTTCTGGGTATGGACTGGTTATCTCCTAACCAGGCCCAAATTGTCTGTAACAAGAAACAAGTGGTAATAAAGACTCCGTCTGGTGAATCACTTACCATTCGGGGAGATACCCAGTATGGGCTGCCTGAGCATGTGACTATGCTCAAGGCTTCTAAGTGTTTGAAGAAGGGGTGTGTCATCTACATGGCGCAAGTGATTATTGATGAGCCTAAACCGAAGATAGAAGACATACCTGTCATTTCTGAATAACCAGAAGTGTTTAATGAAGATCTACCTGGTTTACCACCAGATAGACAAGTCGAATTCAGAATCGATATCATCCCTGGAGCGGCACCAGTTGCTAGAGCACCATACAGATTGGCACCCACAGAAATGAAGGAGTTGCGGACGCAGCTAGATGAATTGCTGGCTAAAGGTTTCATTAGACCTAGTTCATCTCCTTGGGGAGCGCCAATCTTGTTTGTCAAGAAGAAGGATGGGTCGATGCGCCTGTGCATCGACTATCGCGAGCTTAATAAAGTCACGATCAAGAATAGATATCCCTTGCCCAGGATCGACGATTTGTTCGATCAGCTTCAAGGGGCAAGTTATTTCTCGAAGATTGATTTGAGGTCAGGCTACCATCAGTTGAAGGTTAAAGATGAAGACGTGCACAAGACTACATTTAGGACTCGTTACGGTCACTACGAGTTCCTAGTGATGCCTTTTGGGCTCACTAATGCACCGGCCGCGTTCATGGATCTCATGAATCGCGTCTGCAAGCCTTACTTAGATAAATTCGTCATCGTTTTCATCGACGACATTCTCATTTATTCTAAGAATCAAGCTGATCACGAGAAACACCTTCGTTGTATTCTCAAGCTTCTACATCAGGAGAAGCTCTATGCCAAATTCTCTAAGTGTGAATTTTGGCTACGAGAAGTCCAATTTCTTGGACACGTGGTTAGTGAGCATGGTATCCAGGTGGATCCCGCTAAGGTTGAAGCCGTAATGAACTGGCAAGAGCCGAAGACGCCTACAGAGATTCGTAGCTTCCTGGGATTGGCAGGATATTACAGGCGTTTCATCGAAAAATTTTCAAGGATTGCTGCACCCCTAACCTCCTTAACTAAGAAGAAGGTTAAGTTTGTTTGGGGCCCTAAGCAGCAAGAATCCTTTGATATTCTGAAGCAAAAGTTGAGCAACGCCCCAGTATTGACATTGCCAGATGGAATAGAAGAGTTTGTGGTTTATTGTGATGTTTCGCACACTGGCATGGGGTGTGTGCTTATGCAGAAAGGCAAAGTTATTGCCTACGCTTCACGACAATTGAAAGTGCATGAAAAGAATTACACCACCCATGACTTGGAGCTGGGTGCCGTTGTATTCGCACTGAAACTTTGGAGGCACTATCTTTATGGTGTCAAGTGTGTGATCTATTCTGATCACAAGAGCCTCCAACATCTGTTTAATCAGAAGGAACTAAACATGAGGCAACGCCGTTGGATGGAAACTTTAAATGATTATGATTGTGAAATCAAATACCATCCCGGCAAGGCGAATGTAGTCGCTGATGCCTTGAGTCGGAAGGAAAGGGTGAAACCCATCCGAATCAATGCCAAGCGCATGGAGATAAAGAATAATTTGATTGAAAGGTTGTTAACTGCACAGAAGGAAGCTGTGTTAGAAGCTAACTATCCTAATGAAAAGCTAGGAGTAACTGAGGAGCAGTTAACTCTTAGCAAGGACGGAATCTTACGATTAAATGGACGAATATGGGTTCCCATTTATGGAGGACTTCGAGATGTCATCCTCCAGGAAGCCCATAGTTCCAAATACTCCGTTCATCCTGGAGCTGATAAGATGTACCAGGATCTAAAGGCAAATTATTGGTGGATAGGCTTGAAAAAGTCTGTAGCCACCCATGTAGCTAAATGCTTGACATGTGCGCAAGTCAAAGCCGAGCATCAGAAACCGTCAGGTTTGCTACAACAGCCTGAACTTCCTACGTGAAAGTGGGAAATGATAACTATGGATTTTATCACCAAGTTACCCAAGACAAGGAAAGGAAATGATACAATATGGGTTATAGTTGATAGACTGACTAAGTCAGCACATTTCCTATCCATCAAGGAGACTTATATCTCCGACATGTTAGCCCAGTTATACGTTGATAAGATTGTAGCCCTACATGGCATACATGTAGCTATTATCTCTGACCGGGATACTAGATACACGTCACATTTTTGGAAGAGTTTCCAACAATCTTTGGGCACACGTTTGAACTTTAGTGCGGCTTACCATCCTCAGACTGACGGTCAGAGTGAGCGTACTATCCAAACGTTGGAAGACATGCTACGTGCCTGTGCGATCGATTTGGGTGGTAGTTGGGATAAGAACCTACCATTAATCGAATTCTCCTACAACAATAGCTACCATACCAGCATTAAGGCTGCGCCTTTTGAGGCATTATACGGTAGAAAGTGTAGATCGCCTATTTGTTGGGCGGAAGTTGGAGATGTCCAGTTATCAGGACCAGAGATAGTGTGTTAGGATCGGAGGCTCTCATGATTGTGTTTGTTTGTATATTTTGAACAAATCAAATAGATATGAACAGTTTAAGTGCAGCGGAAATGGAAACAAACTTTATAAACACAATCAAAGGAGAAAATAGTATGATAAACAATTGCTTTCCATAGAGTCAAAAGATTTACAAATCAAAGCAAAAGATTACAGATATGCTCACATACTAAGCTCCCCCTCAGCCTGATGCCCCAAGGTTGGTTGCACACAAGATGAAAGGATTAGACATGAGGAGAAGAACTCGCTCAGTCAATCAAATGTAACAGTACAGAGTACTGTTACATTTATAGGCAAACCAAACCACTGAGGAATCTCAGCTGACGTCACCATGAAAGCGACGTCTAACAGCCTAACAACCTGTATCTACTGACCTTACACAACTACTGATGTCCTAACAACTGGTTATAAATACAATACAAAACATGAGAAAACAACTGCTTCACGTTCCACTGTTGTAGCCTAAGCACTGATGCTCAACAACAACATCAGTGCTTTCTTCAAAGGTGATCAGTCCTTGAATGAGCAGTGTTTGTGTCTTCAGCAGCACTTGAGAGACAGCAGTAGATAGAGCGACAGAGTTTGCCTTCAGCAGTCTTTAGGATCATATCAGCAGTTGAAAGGACACAACAGTTAATTTTGAGCAGCAGTTAGAGACCATCAGATGTTATAACTCACTTTCAAGGGGAGAGCAAAGAGTAAACTACTGTTTATTGTGAATCCTCTGTTGTGACCTGGTTTTGGCTTTACATTATCTGTTCCTTTGTTAGGGTTCAATCCCAACAATCTCCCCCTGGAACAGATAATGCCAAAACCTTTCATTATTCAGGACCTTTATTACTCATCAAGAGTGCCTTAGCTTGTTCTTTGAATTCAGCTTCAAATTCCTTTGCACTCTGGTCATCCTCATCCCTACACAGTGAAAGCCCAAGGAGATCCTGCAAATCTTGAACACTAAGGCCTAGTGCTTCTTTCCTTGATATGTGCTTCACATCGCCATTGGCTCTGACCAAGGTCAATACGTGAGTCTTTTGATCAGACATCCACTTTAGTATTTTTAAGCCAAGTGGGTTTCTTGGGAGAGACTTATTTGATGATGAGTTGAGGGATAATGGCCTTGAAAACAACTGCAGACTTTCAGACATTCTTTTGAAAGCTTCTTCAAAGACTTTGTCAACTGCAGCTATATCTTCTGCAGTTTCTTGTTCAATAAATTCTTGTCTTTCAGCTTCTGTCTTGTCTTTAGCAGTGTTTGGAGACGCAGGTTTGTTTAATGCCTTAAAAAGGCTCTGAAGCTTTGTTGAAGTATCTTCTTTTAGACCCATTTTCGTGATGGTATCTTTAAAGTACTCTGCTTCCTTTTCCATTACCTCTTCTTCAGTCAGCTGTTCTCCCTCTTCTTGATTTGTTACAAAGGTGGACCGGAACAGTGTGTCGAGGTTTCCCATCTTCTGTTCAAGCTTCATCATTTGTTCTTTCTTCTTAGAAGTGCCTGAAACAGTTATCTTTCTTTTCTTCAGCCTTTTGTAGGCTTCGTCAGTCTGCTGTTTAGACCACTTTGATATGGCCTCAGCAGTATCCACTTTCGCATCCACCAGCTCCCTTTTCTTTCTCTTATATTCAGCAGTTAAGTCAGCAATGAGCTTTTCATATTTTCTCCAGTTAGGAGCATTCTTCTTCTTCGTAGGATCATTCTTAATCCTTTCAATCCTTTCTGCCTCACGCTTAAGAGCTGCTACTGGCCATTCTCTGAACTGTTGTTCTTCAGCCGGATAGAATTTTTCTTTCAAAATGAAGGCTAGATATTGTTTTCTTAATTCTTTCTTTTGATCAGCCTTTTCTTTGTTTAGGTCTTGTGCAAACCCTTCTATCAGCTTTACTTTTGTTAAGTAGAACTCCAGTCTTTTAGTAATGCCATCTTCACTTAACTTTTCTTTTTCACTATCAACCTTGGCTTTTACATTTGCCTGCTTTGTCTTGAGTTTTAGGTAATCATCCATATCCTCTGGTGGCATGTAGCCTATGAGTGAGGGGAATCTCCTTTTTGAGGGATCTTCTTCTTTATAGAATTGCCTCATCTCATTTTTGATAGCTTCAAGTTCCAGTGGATGTTGTGCAGCATTAGGATCATATGTACCCTCATCAGCAGTTATTGGTTTTCTTATTCTGTTGAACAGCCTTGGTTGTGAAGTATGAAAGGTGAGAGCAATGGTGGATGACTGACTAACAGCTGTTGAAACAACTGGTGTCTCAACATCTGTTGTCATTACAACTGCTGATATGTCAGCAGTTGTCTTCTGCTTTTGAGCAGGAGATGGAAGTGATGGTGGTGGTGAATCATCATCTGATATGAGATTCCTTCTCCTTTTTAATGAAGAAGGAGCAGATGATGTTTTGGGTTGATCAGTGGTTGTAGATTGTATGTCAGTGGGTTGTAGTTGACTAACAGTGGTTGAAACAACTGGTGCTTCAACCGCTGCTGTCATTACAACAGATGTTGTAACATCTGTTGTCTTCTGTTTTATAACAGGAGGCAGTGGTGATGGTGTGATTGTAGATGATGATGGTGGAGCAGTAGTTGTGATTGTGTGTGGTAGAGTGGTGTGTGTTGAAGATGTTGATGACATGGCAGCTGTTTGGCTACTGACAGCAATTTTTGTAACTGCTGCTGCAGCAGTTTTTGTAACTGCTGCTGTATCAGCTGTTTGGCTAGAAGGTTTTGAAACCTGATTTTCTTTTTCAGGTTCAATATGAATGCCATGTTCAATTCCCTTTTTCTTTATATGCTTCAATATCTCCCCCTTTTTGGCATTATCTGCAAGGGGGTCATCACAGAATAGTAAAGTTGAAGGAGCCTTGCCAGTGGCAATTTGGATACTAGCCTTAATAGCCTTGATATCTGCTTGAGTATCCTTGAACCTTGATTCAACCATGTTGGTCAGCATTTGTACTTGAATGGCATGTTTTTTTTCAGCCATAAGTTGCTGTGCTTCAAGCATGGGTTGAAAAATATTCCAAAGCTCATTTGCAGCAGGTGCTTGTTGTGGAGCAGATGCTTGAGCAGGAACAGCAGAGGATTGTGCTTTCTGAGCTTTTAAAATCTCTTGCACCATCTCTTTTATTTCAGAAACTGATTCTTCAAGTTTTTCCACTCTGCCCGTCAATTCCTGATATCTTGAATCATCACCTACTTTAGTAGGATCATCTGAATCCCCACCTGTGGTGGTTATATCAATGTGTGACTTAGGAACAGAGTCCCAAAAATCACCCATTGATGCCCCTTGTTCTCGGTACTGGGGACTTCTTTCTTCAGCACTCGATAGACCTTTGATGGTACCAGTGGTTGGATCCAACTCACTGATGGTCACCGAAGTTGCCATGGAAGAAATTGCCTTCAAGGGAGTCTTACTTATGAAACAACTGTCCAACTGAGGATTTGTTGATCCACCAGTTGTAGTTGCTGCTCCACTTGAACTACTGACAGGAGTTACTTGTAACTCCTGCAGTGTAACCTCCTCAACTGTTGCTGGGATAGCAAAAGTATACGCATCAGACCCAGTCACTTGTGGATGTATACTCTCAGTGATAGGTGATAGAGAGGAACTGGTTTGTGTCTGTGCAATAGCAGCTGCATGCAACAGAGGTATCATGGATTGTGGCATTATTATTGGTGAGGGAATAGGGGTTGAAAGAGACATGTCCTTGGGATCAGGACTGAGGAAGATGGATCCGAGTGGATTCAGAGCTTCATATTGTGGTGTCCCTGTGCTTACAACCTGATCCTTTTGTGAGGATGCAGGAGGAGTTTCGGTTATGGGTTGAGATCTTTCTTCCAACTGCTGTGAGGAAGTAGCAGCAGTGGTTTGTGGTGACTTTTGTGTTGTCACAGGCATTTCCTCTGGGATCTCATCTTCCAGAGTTGCCTTTGTTTTGGGTTTGGTGGGTTTTCTGGATGTTTTCTTTTTGGTCTTTTTAGTGGTGGCAGGTGTGGGTTTCAAAGCAGTGGGAGTGCTGCTCTGATCACCTGGAGCAGTGGGCTCAGCAGCTGATACCTGAGGAGCAGTTGTAACCACTAAAATCTGCTCAGGTACCCCTGCTTTTGTTTTTATTGGTGCCATCATCCTTGAAAATGTTTCTTTTGTTAAGCTCTTTATTTGACAATGAACACCTTGTTTTAGCAAGTTTAAACTTTCCTTTTCAAATTTTTGTTCAAAATAGTAACTCAAAAATCTTGGAAAAAGTAAAAATGCTTTACTTTCAACGTTTTTCACCATGTCATTGAAAATCTCATGGGAGTAGTTGTAGTCCTTTTTATTCAAAATAGCGTAACCCAGGCATTGAATTTTTAATGGTATTTCGTTGAAAGATGTTGTTTTATTCGAAGCACACATCAAGAGTGTGTGAAACAAAAACCTGGGTGCAGATGGAAAATAACCCTTTTGTAGGGTATCTACCTTTGATTCTTCTGCATAACCCCTTTTCAGAAAATCAGCTTTTAACTCGTTTTTGTCAAAAGAGGTTTTACCGTTCTGATCATCGAGTATGAAGACTTCTGATATCGATTGTGGTGTGATTTTGATCGCTTTTCCCTGTATCGAGGAGTTAATGGCAATGACTTTATCATCTTGTTTTTCAAGCGTCGCCTTTTTCCAAAACTCTCTCTGGGTTTGCAGATATATGGGAGCATTCACCGTCAACAAAGTTTTGTACTTTGATCCAGTTATTGCATCAATGATGGTGTCAAAGGTGTGATTATCGGTAGGTTTTGTAAGTAAACCCAGATAATTGTGAGATTGTTTGAATGGTATTTCGATGGGTTCTTCGGCCGTTTGAGCGACCTCTTTGGAAGGTGATGGTGATGTAGGTTTTGATTTTGATTTTCCTTTTGACTTCGTCATTTTGATGAAGAAGAATCGGAGGAGGATTTTGGAGATTTTGAGAAAAAGGGTTGGAAACTGCTATGAGAAGAGAATTTTTGGAATTCAATTCGACAGTGTAAAACCCTGTTTGGGGGTTTAGGGCAGGGTTTTATTTAAAAATGATCGCTGATGTGGCAGCGGTTATTAAAATCTGAGGGCTAAAAACTGACCACGTGTCAAACACTGATGAGACGGATGAAGTATGTAGAACAGTTGTTTTAAGAGCCACTGACGTATCAAACATCAGTGGTTACAACGGTAAAAATTATGGGCAGTGGATGATTTTTACTAACAGTGGATAGCATATCAGTGGATAAGACACTGATTTTGAGCATCAGTGCTTTTCAAGAAAATGAGGGATCAGTGGTTAACTTTCAGCAGTGGACAGTGTTTTAGAGATCAGACGTTGAAACAAAGCAGTTGTTAGGGTAAATGGTACAAATCTTTGAAGGACAGATGTTTCAGCAACAGTTTTTGAAGATTTTCATTTAAGGTTTTTTTGCCACATGTCAATTTTGAAAGACAGTGGTTTGACACCCCAGATGATGAAGATTTTTACTGAGGCAGCTCATTTTAGTTTAATATTTAATTAAAACATGAGTACCTTAGTATTTTAAGCACAGTTTGCAATCAATTTTGATGAAAATTTAGGAACAGACCTGAGTGAGACATGATCATGACATATGTACCATTTCCTTTTGACCCATTTAAGAGGACACAGATACCACCAAAAAATAAGGTATTACATCCTGACAGGAGCTGAGACTATTGCCAACAAAAACAAGCAAAAGTTCCAAATATATTATTCCAAAAAAAAATGAACAATATATCCTGATTATTCAAGAAAATCCTTTGAGAAAAAAAAAGATTAAAGGACTTCCTGAGGGCAGCATCAAAAGGATTTGGTATAAATTCAATACACACACATAATCATATCATTCTCAAGTTTTTGAAAATGGTCAGTTGTTTTGACAACATGATTCTCTTTGTAATTCATTCACTGGAATCAAAAACCCTTTTCTGAACAGATGAAAGCACATAGTTGCTTAACGACCTTTATTACCCTACACTTTGACTCTTCAGTGTTTTATGTTTATACTCTTTTCTTCTGACTTCAGAAGTTTTGAGATGAACACACTTCGGAGTTTTTGTGAATATTCTTAATGTATTTTAACATAGTTGATTTTGTTCTTTTGAGTAACTCAACCTGTTTTCAACACATAAGATCTGGATAACTAAAGTTTTAATTTCCCTCTTTTCATGTTAGCAAAACATAGATGTTTTTATGAACATGAGTTTTGCTAATCTGAGGTACTTACTTTAGCATTTAAAAGGGTGACATCACACTTTTCATAACGACAGTTGAAATCAATTTAGAAAATAAGAAATATTCTCATAATTTGACAGATATACTTTCAGATCTAGAAACCATGAGTGTATTATGCATGAAATCACTTGTTGTATGAAATTTGTGTGTCATATGACATCTTGGTTGATTTACAGAGTTTTGAATAACCATTTTGAACATGATTTACTCGATACTCTGTTTTTCAACAAAATACAACCAACCTTAGTATCAATGGATTTCGAGCCGAACTGTTATGTCAATTTGACTGTTAAATCGAAATTGACTGTCCAGGCTCTGATACCAATTGTTAGGATCGGAGGCTCTCATGATTGTGTTTGTTTGTATATTTTGAACAAATCAAATAGATATGAACAGTTTAAGTGCAGCGGAAATGGAAACAAACTTTATAAACACAATCAAAGGAGAAAATAGTATGATAAACAATTGCTTTCCATAGAGTCAAAAGATTTACAAATCAAAGCAAAAGATTACAGATATGCTCACATACTAAGCTCCCCCTCAGCCTGATGCCCCAAGGTTGGTTGCACACAAGATGAAAGGATTAGACATGAGGAGAAGAACTCGCTCAGTCAATCAAATGTAACAGTACAGAGTACTGTTACATTTATAGGCAAACCAAACCACTGAGGAATCTCAGCTGACGTCACCATGAAAGCGACGTCTAACAGCCTAACAACCTGTATCTACTGACCTTACACAACTACTGATGTCCTAACAACTGGTTATAAATACAATACAAAACATGAGAAAACAACTGCTTCACGTTCCACTGTTGTAGCCTAAGCACTGATGCTCAACAACAACATCAGTGCTTTCTTCAAAGGTGATCAGTCCTTGAATGAGCAGTGTTTGTGTCTTCAGCAGCACTTGAGAGACAGCAGTAGATAGAGCGACAGAGTTTGCCTTCAGCAGTCTTTAGGATCATATCAGCAGTTGAAAGGACACAGCAGTTAATTTTGAGCAGCAGTTAGAGACCATCAGATGTTATAACTCACTTTCAAGGGGAGAGCAAAGAGTAAACTACTGTTTATTGTGAATCCTCTGTTGTGACCTGGTTTTGGCTTTACATTATCTGTTCCTTTGTTAGGGTTCAATCCCAACATAGTGTTCGAAACAACGGACAAGATTGTCCAGATCCGTGACCGTCTCAAAGCTGCCCGGGATAGGCAGAAAAGTTACGCTGATCCTAAACGTAAGGATTTTCACTTCGAAGTAGGTGACAAAGTCCTACTTAAAGTGTCACCCTGGAAGGGAGTGATGCGGTTTGGTAAGAAAGGCAAGCTAAGCCTGAGATATATAGGACCTTTCAAGGTTATCGAACGTGTCAGGTCAGTTGCCTATAAGTTAAACTTACCGGAAGAGCTCAGTGGAATTCACAATGTGTTCCACATCTGCAATCTGAAGAAGTGCTTCGCTGATGAATCACTGGTTATACCACATACAGATGTGCATATAGACGAGAGCTTGAAATTTGTTGAAAAACCTTTGTCGATTGAAGATCGACAGGTAAAGAAGCTTCGAAGGAAGCATGTACCTATTGTGAAGGTCAAATGGGATGCCCGTAGAGGTCCCGAATACACGTGGGAGGTTGAATCCACGATGAAAGAAAAGTACCTTTACTTATTTCAGTAAATCTCGGGTCAAGATTTATTTTAAGGGGGTGAGGATGTAACACCTCGAAAATTCACGTCCTATAATGTGTAGACACGTGTCAAATGTTTAAACGTGTGAAAGAAATATTATAGAAGGACTAAAGTTGACAAACATGGAAAGTATGTGAATGTACGTATTCTAAGTGTCAACTGTGAATAAATATAATGTACATTAACCCTACACGATGCTCATACCTTCAAACGAATAAATCATGGATCATACGAAGCTAAAAGTGAGAGATTTCAAACTACAGGGACCAAATGTGTCAACATGTTTAATTTATACCTCTGAGTGACCTTTTGACAAACTCGAA
The DNA here is from genome assembly GCA_030545235.1 of Helianthus tuberosus. Taxonomy (NCBI): domain Eukaryota; kingdom Viridiplantae; phylum Streptophyta; class Magnoliopsida; order Asterales; family Asteraceae; genus Helianthus; species Helianthus tuberosus. Next base: position 70,587,680 of record CM060401.1, on the reverse strand, counting down.
GCTTTGTAAATGTTAAATATGCTCACGAGAATACACGATTTAAATTTCGTAAAGTTTCGTTAACGTATGAGAAAGTTATGATCAAATTCGTGTTCGAAGTGTTAAAGCGTAAACGTTGAAAGTTAGGACTTTTCGGGTAACAATAAAGTTACCCGGGGAGTTAGCAAAGTGGGTCTATGTTTTAAAGCCTTTATAGATCAAATATGAGGGTTTAAAATGCAAGAAAATAAGTGCCTAATCAAACTTTGAAGAGCCAAGGATCAAATTGCAAGAAATCAAAAAGCTGATCAGGGGAGGCCTAGCGCGACGCCAGGGGGGCCTAGCGTCACGCTAGGGGTGCCCAGCTCCGAAATTTTTGGGTTTTGCCTGCTGAGTGCAATCTGCTCGATTCTAACACGATTCTCCACATCCCTTGACCCCTAAAACACCCCCTAAACACTAGAACCAAGTGTTGATCAGTTGTGGTGTGTGCTAGGCTTTGTTGTCAACACTTTGTGGTGCTTGAATCCACTATATAAGGCCTTGAACTTGCAACTCTTGCTTCACACCTTCATCTGCATTTTTGGATCACTTCTGGAGCTCCAATTTCCTCTCAAGTGTTCCCTAATCAAGCTTAGGACTTCAGTAAAGGTTCTAATCCTTTCTAAATTGAGTTTAGCTTAGTTAGTTAGCTAAAAGTCAAACCGTCGTAATTACGGTTTGACTTCGAGATTAGTCAAAAATGGCTCAGTCATATATCGAATTAAAAGTAGATATAAGTGGGTATTTATGTGGGTAATAAACCCTCAAAAGGGTTCCCCATGATTACCACTCTAACCAGGTCAAAAGTCGGGTCAAACGTGTACTTAAAAAGTCAACAGAAAGTTTAAAATGCCATTTATGCATAATTAGTAATATAGATCATATACAACCTGTTGGATCATTGTTATAACTTAGTAATAAGTGTAAGAACATGTCTAAACATGTTCAACCCGACAAATTCCTGTAATTACCCGGTTCGGAACCGAAAGTCACATAGTTTGACTTTCACTTTGACTTTCAGTTCTGACCCGTTTAGGCATGTTTTAGAAATGCCTCAGAGCTTAAATTGGACTAGGTTACATATTAGACTAACCCTCTGTGATTATGCACCTCGGTTCATTAGTTATCCAATTAATATGCATGTTTCCGTTAATTGGTCATATGTTGACCGTTATGCCCTTATTACCTTAAAACGTGATTTATGAAAATGTAAAAGTGTAGAAACCTTGATTACTGATATATAAACTTGTATGCAAAGTTTGACATCAGTTTGACTTGTAGATTAGGAGTTATGCTCATTATCGCAAATTTAAAGCTTTATGTTAATAAAATGGCGTAATTAGCGTATAGCCTAGTTAAGCCTACTTTTTGATATCAAACTTAATACCCACTGATGTAATATATTATTTTGGGATTTTTAAAGATTTTTAATTAATTTTAGGCTGAGCATAACTAGTAGTCGTAGGCTTAATCCGGTAATTGTCGGTTTTGCCCTTACGGGCCATAAAATGAGTTTTACATATCTAAACGACTCCAAACTTTTTGCTACTGATCAGATATGATAAATAAATTATTTTAAGCCTTCTGGAAATATAAAAACATCAGATTTAAGTATCGAACCCGGAAATGGCCTTTAATCGCCTTATTTAGCGTCTTTAACGCATAAGTATGTTTTAAAATCATATTGAACATACCCGGGTTGATACCTACTGATATATGAGGCAAATTATAATATTTTAACAGTAAGCAAAGGTTGATAAACTCAGACTTCAGTTTTGAGCTTTTCGGCTTATGTGAAATTACCAAAATACCCCTTCGGGGCATAGTTTGGTTAAAAATGATAAGTTTCACATATATTCTTTAACTTACTGATATAACTTAGCAAGTTGAGTATATATACTGATTACATCAGACCTGTAACTCAGTTAAACACTTAAACGCTTTTATAAACTTTTAAATGACCAAACTACCCCTACGAGGCCTAGTTTGTGTTTAAACACGTTTCGGGCATAATAAAAGATATCTTACTGATGTCACAACATATTTGAAGCATATTAACCTAGGAAACCTGTATATGGCTCTTGCGGATACCCGTTACGCCTATTACGCGTACGGTTCGGTTTATGTAACAAGTTTACATAAATTAGCCGAAACGGGTCAAACCTTAACGGTTTTATCTCAAAATATAGAATGTGAATAATAAACCCATATTAAAAAAGTCTTCAAACTTGTCGGGTCTAAATCCCATTCTATCCGGTCTTCGCTTAATCGTGCGTACGAACCGTATCTTTGAAACTAGCCGGTCTAAGCTTAAGCTTAATTAAAGACCCGTTAGGATTCTAATAGGTTATATTAAACCTTCGTTCCAGATTAGGAGAACCAGTAAAAGCTACGTGCATTTTGCTTATTGTGATTAATACTTGCTCAGGTAAATATTTTTAACTTATTTTCCCTGTACGGGCTTGGGTTACGGTATATAGCATACCGCTTGATCGGGCATCAAATCTCCACCGTTAGGTGGGTAGTTGAATAATTTGATCGGCTCGTTTAAACAGTCTTGTTACTTAAAGCCTTTGGGGGGTTAATGACCATGTCCCGGATATCCTTGGCATCATCTTACGAGATGGCCACGACCTGAGCACGGGGTGTAGGCGTACACCCGTCAGTGTATAACTCAATAATGTGGTGTGTCTATTGATCTTTAACCCGGACAAGATCCGGGCTACTGAACGCACAAGGAACATGTAATTCGTTCACAAGATTATAATATTAAATAATTCTCCCAAGTTAAATAAAATGTTTATGCCATGTGCATCCAAACCAATTTTCAATCATTTTCCAAAATGAGTCAGTTGAATGTATTTACCAGTGTAAACTGACGTATTTTCCCAAAAAGACTGAATGCAGGTACTAAACGAAATTGGCTGGATTGTCTCCTTAGCATCAATAAAAAGTCTCGCAAGCTTAGGATGCCTGAAGTCTGTTGAACCATTGCTTCTATTTTATTTCGATCCGTTCTGTGGATAAACAATCGAACGTTGTGATACTGGATATTACAATAATAAATTCGGTTGTATCATATTTTTAAATTTGCTTCCGCTGTGCATAATAACTATTGTGTTGTTTGACTATTATGCTGCCAACCACGTCACAATACTCCCCCACCGGGCCCACCGGTGACACGTGGAAATTGGGGTGTGACAACAAGTAGGGAGCTTGTACCACTGCCAGAGGGTGTAAGTCCTATTGGCACAAAGTGGGTCTTCAAAAATAAAACTGATGAAAGGGGTATTGTTGTCAAGAATAAAGCTAGGCTTGTGGTTCAAGGGTTCAGACAGGAAGATGGCATTGACTGTGATGAAACATTTGCCCATGTAGCAAGACTAGAAGCTATCAGCCTATTCCTGGCCTTTGCTGTCAACCACAACATAAAGGTGTATCAAATGGATATCAAATGCGCATTCCTCTATGGTAAGATTCAAGAAGAGTTATATGTGTGTCAACCTCCAGGCTTTGAGGATCTATTTTATCCAAATCATGTCTACAAGCTAAATAAATCTTTGTATGGCCTGAAACAAGCACCAAGAGCCTGGTATGGAACTCTTTCCACCTTTCTACTCTCCATTGGTTTCACAAGAGGTAAAATAAACAAAACACTGTTTTTAAAATGGAGAGGGAAAGACTTGATGATTGTCCAGATTTATGTGGATGACATCATTTTTGGAAGCACATGTAATAAAATGTGTGAAGAGTTCAGACAACTCATGACAGCTGAGTTTGAGATGAGTGCAATGGGTGAACTCCAGTGCTTTCTTGGTCTCCAAGTAAGGCAACTGCAAAATGGCACTTTCATCCATCATGGCAAATATGCCAAAGAACTTTTAAAGAAATTTGAGATGGATGACTGTAAACCATGCAGTACACCTATTGCAACCACAAAAATAGTCATGTCTGATGAAAAGGATGATTTGGTTGATCAAACTCTATATTGAAGCATGATTGGGTCTTTATTGTACCTAACTGCATCTAGGCCAGACATCATGTTTGCAACATGTGTTTGTGCAAGATCCCAATCAGCCCCTAGAAAGTCAAACCTTATTGCTGTAAAAAGGATATTCAGATACCTAAAAGGTGCTCCCACACTTGGTATCTGGTATCCAGCTGATGGAAATATCAAGCTTTCAGGTTTCTCAGATAGTGACTTTGCTTGATGTGACAAAACAAGGAAGTCCACTTCAGGAGGGTGACAATTCCTAGGCAGTTGCTTAGTGTCATGGCAAAGCAAAAAGCAAGCAGCTGTTTCCACATCCACTGCTGAGGCAGAGTATATAGCTGCTGCAAGCTATACAGCCCAACTGTTATGGCTTCAAAATCAATTGCTGGATTTTGGTATCACTGCCTTAAAGACACCTCTCATGTTGGACAGTCAGGCAGCAGAAAATATCATCAAAAATCCAGTATCTCATTCAACCACCAAGCACATTGATATCAGACATCACTTTGTGAGGGATTGCTATGAAAAAGGTTTGATTTCTCTGCACCATGTACCAACTAAAGATCAGTTGGCAGATGTGCTAACAAAAGCATTAGACACATCCACCTTTGAAAGCCTGATCTCTGGGATTGGCATGCTGAACATGGAATAACAAGCAAAATCTTGTTTTTCTTTGAATAAAAGCATTAAAATATTTTCAGAAAATCAAAATTCCATCCTTAAAAATAGCTAAAAATGAATTTTTCATTAAAACCTTAAAAGTCTGCCATAACCACTGTTTTTGGTTCAAACATCTGTTTTGATAATTTTATCCACTGCTGATAGTCAACCACTGTTTTTCTCATTTCCTTGTTAATCACTGTTGTTCAAAATCAGTGTTTTAACCCATTGATAGGCTATCCTCTGATAGTTATAAAATCAACCACTGTTCTCATTATAACCGTTATAACCACTGATCCTTGTTCCATCAGTGGTTCCCTTAACAACTGTCTTCCATTCATCATCAGTGGTTGACACGTGGACAGTACTTGTCGGTCAGATCCTTTGTAACCGTTGCCACGTCAGCATTCACTTTTCCCTTTATAAAACCCTGATAAAAAACCCAAACAGGGTTTTCACTGTCGAATCGAATTCAAAATTCCTTTCTCAAAGCAGTTACCATCCATTTCTCTCAAATCGCTCATCTTCTTCTTCCTCTCGCACACATACTCAAATCACCGTCTTCATCCTCTCACAAATTCACTCAAATGGCCACAGAAATCCCATTCAAAGCTCCTCATAATTACTTGGGTCTATTGACAAAACCAAGTCATACCACCATCTTCAATTCAGTCATTGATGCTCTTTCGTCTTCAAAGTACAAAACTTTGTTGACTTCTGATGCTCCAGTTTACCTGGCAACCTAGAGAGAATTTTGGAAGAATGCGACACTTGAATCTCAAGATAAAACGCCCATAGCCATCAATTCCTCGATAAAGGGTGTACCAGTTAAAATCACACCACAAACTCTATCAGAAGTTTTTGAACTGGATGATCTTCAAGGTAAAACTTCTTTTCCTAAAATAGAGTATCAAACAGATTTTCTAGAAAGAGGGTATGCTGAGGAAATGAAAAAAGACACTTTTCAAAAAGGCATTTTTCCTCCTACTACAAGGTTTTTGTTTCATACCCTCCTAATGTGTGTTTCCAATAAGACCACTGCTTTCAATGAAATTCTATTGAAGATCCAATACTTGGGTTATGCTATATTGCATGGGGAAAACTTTAACTACTCCCAGGAGATCTTCGATGATTTGGTAAAAAATGTTACTAAAAATCATTTTTATTGTTTCCAAGGTTCTTAAGCTTTTATTTTCAAAAGAAATTTGCAAAGGATAATGCTCATGTGCTTATCCAAGGTGAACCTTGTCAAATAAATGGCCTTACACCTGAAACATTTACAAGGCTATCAAAAGTGTCCAAAACACAAGCAGAGGCTCCTGAGCAGACTTTAGCAGCTACCACTGCTCCTCAGGCACCTGCTGCTGAGCCAACTGCTCAAGGTGATCACAGCAGCAAAACAACTGCTGTGAAACCCACACCTAAATCCACCAAAAGACCAAAACAAAATAAAACTCAAAAGCCCCCCAAACCTACAAAAAAGGCAACTCTGGAAGATGAGATCCCAGAGTAACTGCCAGTGACAACACAAAAGTCACCAATAACCACTGTTGCTACTTCCTCACAGCAGTTAGAAGAAAGATCTCAACCTGAGCCTCAAACTCCTCCTGCTTCTTCTAAAAAAGACCAGGTTGTAAGAACAGGGACACCAAATTATGATGCTCTAGAATCACTTGATTCTATCATCCACAGCCCACTGCCCGGGGCAAATTCGCTTTCTACACCTCTCCTCACTTCTCAAATTCCCCCACAAACAAAACTTTTGTTGGATGAACTTGATATAGCTCAGACAGAAATCAGTTCCTCTCAACCACCTATCACTGAGAGCATGCCACCACAAGTGACTGAGTCTGAGCTCCCTATCTTTGTTAACCCACCAACACCTGAGGAGGTTACACCCCTTGAGTTACATGTAACTCTTGGTGGTAGTTCAAGTGAAGCAGCTACTACAAGTGTTGAACCCACTGGTTTACACTTGGACGGTAGTTTCATCAATCAGACTTCCTTGAAGGAAATTTCTTCTTTGGGAACTCGAGTGTTTCCAGTATTCACTGGTTCACTTAAAAGGGTTACTCATACTGAAGGAATAAGTCCCCGGTACCAAGACAAAGGGGCATCAGTGGATGATTTTTGGGATACCTTCCCTAAGTCAACCACTGTTACAACCACTGACAGTGGGAAATCAGATGATCCCATTAAGTTGGGTGATGGTTTAATGTACCGAGAATTGACGGATAGAGTTGACAAACTTGATACATTTGTTGCAGAAATCAAAGACATGTTGCAACAGTTGTTGAAAGCACCAAAGGTACCATCCACTGCTGCACCAACTCCAACAGTTGTTCCATCATCTGCTCCTACTCCCATTGAGCTCTGGAGTCTATTTCAACCTATGCTCACCCAACAAAGACCATATGCTGATCAGCAACATGAAATACAAGTTCAAAAGATCAGAAACTTAATGGAAGCTAGGTTTAAAGACACACAAGCAGATATCAAGGCAATCAAGGCCCATTTGCGGAACACCACTGGCACTACTCCTCCCTCTGTCATTTTTGTGGACAACCCACCACCAGCTGATGCCAAGAAGGGGGAGAAAATGAAGCAGTTAAAGAAAAAGGGATATGAAGATAGGTTGTACATTGCACCAGATAATTCAAGTATGCTTGCAGACATCCCTAAGCCAGATGGTTCCAAAAAGGTTGATGTAACCTTAAATGCCTTAGCTGATGAAAAGATAAGGCTGAAAAAGGATTTGGAGGCAAAGGGCAAGTCAAGGTTTGAGCAGGAAAAGAAAGTTTTTATGGAGAAGGAGGTTCAGGTTATTTCTGAGCCAAAGGATGATCAAGAAGAACTTCCTTAGCCACAAAGAAAGCAGCCCACTAGAAAAGTGAGGCAACCCAAAACCACACCTTCCAGACTCACAAAACATGCCTCTCAAACTCCCAAAAACTCCTCACATCAAACCTCCAAACCAACAGCTGTTAAAACACCTGTTGTATCAACAACTGTTGTTACTTCAGTGGTTTCAGCAGTTGTTAACCCAACAACCACCACTTCAACACACACTACAACCACTGCCCCACCAAAAATCTCATCACCACCAAAACAGCCTCCTGCCAAAAAGCAGAAGACAGCTGATGACACATCATCAGTTGTAATGACAACAGTGGTTGAAACACCAGTTGTTTCAATAGCTGTTAGTCAGCCACCTTCCACTTCAATCACCACCACTCAAATCACCACTTCTTAACCCACCAAAACACCACCAACCTATCCTAAACCAAAAAGGAGAAGGATAATCTTGGAAGATGATGATTCTTCACCACCTCCAACTTCCTCACAACCACTGACAATTGCTATAATTCCTAACCCTGATCCACTCTCTTTAGTAAAAGCTCAAAATCCAAACACTACTATTGTTTCTGCAGCTGTTCAGTATCCATCAGAGCTTCTAGCAGTTAGAGAGGAGATAAAATCCTTATACTCTGAAGATGATCCTGCAAAAACGAACTTGCCATCTGTTCAAGGATATCCCAGGCCTAACAACATTGAAGAATATTTAAAGATAAAAGGTGAACAAGCAGAGAATATCTCTAAAAGAAACACTGAAGGAAAATCAAACAAAGAGATCCAAAGATACTATCAATATCTGCTCACACAAGTCAGAACTCTGGAGCAGTTTTCAAAAGATTTGTGTCAAAAGCTCTCAGAAAGAGATGACGAAACCTTGAGGAAAGACTATCTTGATTATATCATGGCTTACAAAAAGTACAAGGGAGATAGGTACCAGTATAAAGAATGGACCATTAGTGAGCTAGAAAATGAAACAGCCAGAATTCAAGATATGATCAAAAACAAGGTGAAGCAGGCTCCTCCAAACTGGGCAAAGTACAAGAAAAATGTACCAGAGAGAACTTTGCAGCTGAAGAGGATGAAAGAAGAGCTGATAACAGTAGATTTTGGGTCAAGGAATCAGGTGACAAGATGGTCAGAGGATAAAGTGATGGCCTCTTACAAAAAGCTGGAAGAGTTGAGAAAGAAGAATCCTAATGTTCCACAAAAGCCTGTTTACCCTGAAGTAGTGGTTCCAGCTAAACCACAAAAACTGAAAGTCAGGAAATCCACTGCTCCACCTGGTGCCATCCTTTATCAAAAAAGGAAACAAAAACAGATAGATGCAGAAATAGCATAGGATATAGCAGCAGGGGATGACATTATAAAATCAGTCCTCAAGCAGATGATAGCTGAAAATCCTGAGCTTGCTAAAGCTCAAAGCACTGCTCAGCCAGTTATCACCAGGCCACCATCTCCAAAATCATCTTCAATAAAATCTATCCCAAGAAACCCAGTGGATTCAAAAATACTAAAGAGGAAATCTGACAAACAGACCCACGTATTGACTCTGATCAAATTCAGTGGTGAAGTCAAGAAAATATCAAGGGAACAAGCATTCGGCCTGGGTGTTGAAGATCTGCAAGATCTCCTTGATCTTACACTGTGCAGGGATGAGAATGACACAGATTCCTTGGACTTTGAATTACAATTCAAAGGTCAAGTCAGGGAATTGTTGATGAGGCAATAAAGATCTAGAATAATGAAGGGTTTTAGCATCATCTGTTCCAGGGGGAGATTGTTGGGATTGAACCCTACCAAAGGAACAGTTGATTAAAGCCAAAACTGGATCAGAGCAGTGGATCCAGAATAAGCAGATGTTTGTATTCAATTCTCTCCCCTTGAAAGTGGCTAAACAACTGATGGCCTTTATCTACTGCTTGTCTACAACAACTGTCCTTCAACAACTGCTGATGATTAAAGAACTGTTGAAGACTAACACTGATGCTCAATCTACTGATCTGGGTCAAGCACTGCTGAAGATATAAAGTACTGCTGGAGTCACAACAATGGAATGAGAAGCAGTAGTTTTAGTTTAGCTATTTGCATTGTATTGTAATCAGTTGTTTGATAGCAGTAGTTGTATTAGATCAGTAGTTTCAGGTTGTTAGGAAGTTAGATGTCACTTTCATGGTGATGTCAGCCAAGATGCTTCAGTGGTTTGCCCGTGCCTATAAATAGAACAGTACCCTGTACTGTTCTAGTAGCTCTTTCATCACTTGCCTTCCTGTACGAACAAATCATTGTGAGCTCAGGCTGAGGGGTAGTTTGTAATACATGCATGCAAGTTGTAATTGAAGATTGAAATAAATTTAATCATTCGGTTCAATGTTAAACATGTGTGCTGAAAGCAATTCTCCTGTTTGATTGTGTGTGAAAGTTTGTTTCCATTTAGTTTCCGCTGCAATTACTTGTTCATCTTCTTAATTCTCAAACAAAAACACAATCATAAGAAACTCAGATCCTAACAAGGGTTTCCGATCTTACCCGCAACAAGACTCTCATAAGATTCTAATATTGCAGCTAAGAAGACCATCTGTTGTTTTGCCGCATCAGCACTCATGCTCTGTGCATTGTTAAGATTTACGGCAATGTTGCATTATATATTACATTCGAATTGGAATTGGTTGACCCTGATTGTTGTTCGGCGCAGCAGATGATTGGTTGTTTGAATTAGCAATTGAGCTTGAATAACCAAAGCTGTTACTCGATGAACCTCCATTTAATGATCTGCTTTTTGATGATTCAGTCGAGTTCTCAGCACTAAAAGCGGTGCCAATCTTCGATGATTGATTGTTGGATAGCAAGCTTCCACGATAATACAAACTCACATTCTTCTAATAGTTTGAGTTGTTCATTTTGTTTTGCTTTTGAAGTTCCGGCTCATGACTTTCAAATTTTTCAATCAACCAATCTAAACTCATCTTCTCAATCTCTACACTATTTTTAAGAATCATGACATATGTTTTCCAATCATCTTCGTTAGGTAACGCCTCAATGAGTTTGTCGATGATTTCCTCATTGTTTTTTCGACTTTAAATCTTTCCATCTCAGTTTTCAAATTACATAAACGTTCTATCATTTGTTGGGTATTTTCACCTTTCATGCAGCTGAACAAATCAAACTCTTTCTTTAGCAGTGATCTTTTGTTTTTCATTATTTCTTTCCCGCCTTCAGCTTTAACTTTTAGTGCCTCCTACATAGATTTTGAGGTTTTGTTGTGTTGGAGCAACGAAAGTATATCATCCCTAGTTGATTATTGAAAAAGAGTTATCATTTTTTGTTCACTAGAGAAAGAATCTATATCTTTTGGTCCAAAATATTTAACTGATAAAGGCGCTCCAGCTGGATTTAATGGTCTTTGATATTCAAAAGTTAACATTTTCCAGCTTTCAAAAGCGTAAGCTTTAATCCAGTTCTCAAAACGATCTTTCCAGCCATAATAATCTTCAATATTCATTAACTTGGGCGGCTTTTGATGTGTTCCGTAAGCACTATCAAAATTTAGACTTTCAGAGATAACTTTGAAACCATCTTCGGTGTGGATGTTGACGCAGATGTTGTCGAAGATGTAAAAGCATCATAAAATTCGTTATAGAATTCCTGCTCCATGATTACCAACTTTTGAAATCTTTGAAAAATACCTGCAAAAGTCAACACATGGTCAAATCAAATTTAAAACTACAAATACAACCCTTTCACGCGAACGAGAATGCCATTTCGTGCGAATATGTCAAAGCTTGACTAGTCAAAAAACAAATATGCGTTCGTGTGAATCAGGAATGCTGATTTGTACGAATGTGTCAAATCTTTTAAAAAACAACAACTTTAATGTGTGTTCGTGTGAATTGGTATATGCCAATCCGTGCGGATCCAACCTGCGAACTCCTAAGTTGCGTTTTTCATGGTTTTTTCAAGAATTGTATGTGAATTAACTCGAATTTTGATCTGATTTTTCTAAGGATTGATTAGGTTATGATTTTGCACAACATGTCCAAAAATCAGTCAATTTTTTCCATGGCTTCGACGTTAGTTTTGCGTTTAAAGTTTGAAAAAGATGTGTAGAAGAAGAATGAGTAGAAGAATGAAGAAATCAGATTCAAATCGGCTTGAATCTCTCTGAAATCTCTGGAATCTTGTGTTCTCTGTCCTCGAAACCAGTCTCCAAGCTCTGATACCACTTGTGAAGACCGTTTCGGTGCTCCGAATGCTCCGACCGACTTAGTTGATCTTCGTATCTCGTGCAAAATCTGAGTAGGAACTGAACATATACACAATGATACCGTTGAACATTCTTTTCATTGATTAAACTGAGTTACAGAACCGTGAAAAGAATTTGACAGAGCTTCGCCACTCTAGCCACAAAGTTACAAATGAAGAGCCCACATCCCCTATTTATAGACATAGTGGATTCGCACGAAACCGTAATAGCGGATGGGCTGATTCGCACGGATTGAGCAATATGCCCCATTCGCACGGATGACTCATCCGCACGAATGGGTCATTTACATACATTCCCATTCAATCCAATACGAAATATAATCTAACATATATTCAATAAACTACTAAACAAGATAAGACTCGATACATGACGTAAGCTACAGACATTTGCATTCACAATAATTATATTTTTTAATATAGCTTTAATATATATATGACAAAAAATATTATTGTGTTATTATTATTATTATACCATTCTGATCTTGATATATTTGTGTATGAGATTTTAATTAGGCTACCGAAAAAGTTGTGAGGTACGGTCTAGGAGTGTGTGTAAGCATTTTACTATCAAAACCTAATTTTGTTAGGTTGCATTGTGGCCATATATCTACAGATCTTCACTTTCACTATCTGTCGGTTTTGTAGTGATAAATAATATAAGCCAAGGTCAGTCACTATCCAAGGTTGTTTTGTTTTTAACACTATCAAATTCACCCATGGTCAATTGCAAATGGCTTTATCAAGAATTAAAAGTAGAGACGGGGTAAAACTACTAATTCACGATAGAGATGGTACAAAGATGTAATGTTGTATACAAATAAATATATAGATATGTGGCCATATATCCACAGATCTTCACTTCCACTATCTATCGGTTTTGCAGTGACAAATAATATAAGCCAAGGTTGGTCACTATCCAAGGTTGTTTTGTTTTTAACACTATCGAATTCACCCATGGTTAATTACAAATGGCTTTATCAAGAATTGAAAGTAGAGACGAGGTAAAACTACTAATTCAAGATAGAGATGATAAAGTTATGAATAAAAGATGTAATGTTGTATACAAATAAATATATAGATATTTATGAATTATGTTAATATTTTTTAGATTCAAATTATTTTCGGTAATGTGCGAATTATAATTGTAACTTTTTATTTCTCATTAAATATAATGTAATACGTAAATACAATAATAAGTATTATATAATATATTTTTTTCAACTGTAGTTTGATTACATGCTTCTCTGATGAATTTTATAATACTAACATACATTATCTTTATATTAATTTATTTATGCCAATTTGGTATATAAGTATTTGTTAGGGTCAGGACACGATATCACACGGACACTAAAACAAACACAGCAAGCTCACACACTCACACACTCTAAATCACAAGAACAAGAACACAAGATTTATAGTGGTTTGGTCTAATCTGACCTACATTGTAACAACCCGACTCTTCGGGTCATTACTCAGATTTGTCATTTATTGCTTAATTGACTTGTACTCTCGAGATCTCGATTATCGCAAACGGGTTTAATCGTTATTTTGAAACTATGTTCTACAACACATTCACAACGCTTATTCAAAACGCAATTATCGCATTTATCGCTATTTACAACGCTTATTAATTAAACGCATTTTATCTCATATCACAACGCTTGTTTATACTAAACGCTATCGCAACACAATCACAATGCAACTCGAAACGCAGATTTACTTTTATGCAATTATGTGTAATGTGTATTATTTGTGTGATTACTTGTTTAATGTTATGTGGTTATCTCAACGCAACGCTTACTCGCAACTCGCTTAAACGCAACGCAATGCTTAACGCATGAAACGAAAGTCGGAAACCAACAAAACGTAACTCGGCTGGTCGAATGACCACCCGATCGAATGGACATCCGTTCGGATGACCATCTGATCGGATGGCCATCCGATCGACTGGCCATCCGACACCACTACTCCACCGCCTTATCTCTTCTCAGCCTATAAATAGAGCCCTTACACATCACTGTTCACTGATGTGACAGCTCCCTATCCGACCAACTCGCTCTCAGTCATTCTCAGGCACTTTTCTCTCGATTTAAGGCCATTTCGTAAGTATTTCTCCTTAAATCTTGTACTTCTATCATCACTACACACTTCTTCATCATCTTCTCCACTAAGATCACTCATTTTCATCTTGAAATCACCTGATTTGGACTCCTTGAAGGTGACATCATCACAGTTGCTTATGCAATCGGTGGTGTGACGTCATCTCGTCAAGAATGATTCAGATCTAAAGGATTTCCACACTATTCAACACAAATCTTTACAAAATCTAAACATTTTTCAACTGATTTTCAACATTTATCATCTCTTTCAAACTTTTCTTTAACATTCTACACAAAACCGATGGAATCTTGACTCATTCAGACTCTCCACTCATTCCCTAGTTGAGAGCCGGCTTGAAAACGGATTTCCACCGGAGAGATGACCGATTAACGGGTTGAACATGAAACTTCATCAAAAGAACAGTGAGTACGATCGAATGGGGTGATTCCCATCCGATCGAATACGCTGGACCTTGGAGGGTTTCCGTTGTTTAACACGTTATCACGCTGTTTCCATTAAATTGCAAAACTTTTAAAATTTCAAATTTTCAAACCAACAGGTTGCCCACTCGAGTGGCCATCCGATCGGATGACCATCCGATCGAATGACCATACGACAGGTGACTTGTCCTTTATACTATCTCTGGTTCAAAACGATTCCAAATTACCAAACTCTTGATCGAATAGCCATCCGATCAAATGGCCATCCGTCCAGATGACCATCCGATCGGATGACTTGGCTTTTATGCTACAACGAAAACTTCAAAAGGTTTCAAAATGCTTTACAAACACCACAACCATTCGAATGGCTATCCATTCGAATGATCATCTGTCCGGATGACCATCCGTCCGGATGACCATCCGTTCGACTCACCATTCGACACTTGACTCTCCCGACACTCTGTTACACGTTTTTCAACACTTACACTGCTGTTCTATGCTCAGGCTAAACTCCAACGCGCTCCCTACAATCCAATTCAAGGATGTGTTTATTTATTAAACACATACTGTGAGTATACTCGAACTCTTTTTCGCTTAACGCACTTTTGGGTGTTACATACGTTCTATATCAACTTACAACGCACACAAAATACTCAGCACTTTTATAAACGCTAACCGCTCTCGCATGTTATACGTGTTTCGATGAATGCTTGTATGTTATGTTTACACAGTGACTGTTTTGCCTGACACCTTAGCAACGATAGTACTATAGTTTGGACTCAGCACCTGTTTATTCATGGGTTGTTAAGGCCTTACTTCACATGGTCACAGTGGTGATAATGTGTTGCACATTCTATAACTCGTAGTCATGTCGGTTGCATGCGTCATTGTCGATAGCTTACTTGATTCACATCTACGTGTTACATGCTGGTTATGCGTAAACGCTTTCGCTATACTATACTATGCAAACTTGTGTACTCACATTTACATTCTATGTGTTGACGTTATTTTAACGTATGTAACAGGTTGATAAGATTCTTTGCTTGCTGTGATGAAACAAAGTAGGAAGTCTAGAAACCCACAATAAAATCTGAGTTGTCGGAACAATGTTTTGTTTTTGGGACTTATATCTGTGATGACTATTTTTACTTTATATGTTAATGGTATGGGACATAAATGCTAAATATATTGTCATTAATAGTTATTATGGATTCTCTTGAACAATCTGTTTCGCTCAGTGCCACGCCCCGATGATTTCGCCATCGGTTGGGGTGTGACATACATCCACTCCACAACTAGTTCTTCCTTTTGTATTAGGTGCTCAAGTGTTACAGTACATGAATGAGAAGTATTTATAGGGGTTACAATTAGGTTACTGAATATAATAATGAGATATACTTCCGGAGTAGTAATATCCCGGGTATTAGTCTAGAGAACTTCATCTTCACTAGTTGTGGGTGACCCAACAATCTTCCACTTGGAGGCTTTGACGACTTCAAACTGATCTCCTTAAAATTTCATATTCATAAGTACCTCTGTAAGAACTTCATCTTCACTAGTTGTGGGTGACCTTCTCATCAATTAACCTGAAGGCTCGTTGAAGCTCCCACTGAGCTTCAACTCATCAGTCACTACCCGTGACTTGTTCTCTGTCCCTTCTGGCTCCCACTTAAACAAATTGTTGGACTCTGAGAAAACCTGAGAACTATCACTCTCCATCATAAGCAGGTAGTTCACTGGAGAGACTTTCACCGCTGGAATACGAGTTCTCTTAACCCATTGTCATCTGGGAGCTCTGACTGAAGCACTACATGTGCTCCCGCTGCCACGAAAACCCTTGACTGGTTTCTCTGAACCTTTCCTAGCATGTTCAACCTAAATCTTACCTGTGACTCTGGGTTTATCTCCTACAAAACAAACCATCTTCTGCCCCCGAGATTCTGTGAACCGGATCTTGGTCTTCTTTTGAACTGGGATAATCTCTCCCTCAGGCAGTACATTGACCATGTACAATGAGCCCCTCTTCTTGCCACGTGTAACTACTAAATTTCCTTTAATTACCTTCCACTATCCACTACCGAACTTAACCTCGTGACCCTGATCATCCAGCTGCCCGACTGAAATAAGCATTTTCTTCGAGCCTGGAATGACTCTCACGTCTCTCAAAGTCCAAGTAGATCCGACTGAAGTAACTAAGGCAATATCACCCATGCCTGTGACATATAGGACTTCATCATTTGCAAGTCATACCTTACCAAAATCCCCAATTTTAAGATTCCGTAGTATTTCACTGTTGTGGGTAGCGTGAAATGAAGAACCAGAATCCATAACCCAAGAATCCACACTGCTCTCCATATTACAGATCAAAACTTCATCATCTGGGTGGTCTACTACAGCGTTAACTTCTTTCTTGTGGTTTGGACATTGATTCCTGAAATGTCTAACCTCTCTACAGTTCCAACAGGTTACATCATTTCGAGCCCTGGACTGACTCCTCTTTCTGTTCTTATCGCCACTACATCTGTTATTTTTCCTTCCTCTGCCAACATGCATTAAATCACCCGATGATCCACCTGAATTTCTTCTTCTGACATCTTCACCCAGAATAAGATCTCGCATCTTCACAAACGTAAACTTGCTCGTATCTGAAGAGCTCGTAACAGCAGTTATAGTTCCGGACCAACTATCGGGTAATGAGGATAATAACAATAGGGCTTGGACCTCATTATCAAACTTGATGTTCACAGACACCAAATGAGACAAGATCGAGTTTAAGTTATTGATGTGCGCTGTAACTTAATCACCTTCCCTCATCCTAGTATTCATAAGCTCTCGAATAAGATAAACCTTGTTCGCTGCAGAAGGCTTCTCGTACATGTTCGATAATGCTGCCATCATTCCTCTAGCTGAGGTCTCCTTCTGGATATTGAATGCAACATTCTCCGATAGAGAAAGCGTTATCACTACTCTGGCTTTCTTATCCACCATATCCCTATCTGCTAGTGGCATTTTTTTTCTAGTTTTTCATCCTCGAGCACTACATTTAAGTCTTTCTGACAAAGTAGTGCTTCAATCTGCATCCTCCACCAACCGAACCTCTTCCCATTAAACCTTTCGATTTGCACCTTCCCGTCTTCTGCCATGATAACAAATAACACGACTAAACGAAACTAAAATCGAAAAAATAAAATGAAAAAAATCATCACTGAAACAATCTGAAACAAATGACACCTGATCACTGGCGTACGATTCTGCTTCTCTGAGTTGTTAGGTTGATAAGATCCTTGCCAAAGGTTGAGGGGTCTTTTTGCAAATAAGGGGAAACTGATTTTCCCCTTAAAAGAAAAAAAAACGTATGTTCTCTTCTTCTTCCTGGACGCACCCTGCTCCACAGCTTCACAAAATTCAGTCACCAAAGTGCAAAAGCAAAGTCCTAATCTTCGATTTTGGAACCCTAGATGCTATATCTAGCAACAATGGTCTTCAATTTTGTAACCCTAGGCGGCGGCTACTGGGTTATCGAAACCCTAGTCGCAATCTGCAGCAGAAGTCCTCAAATGGAACCCTAATCGGAGTTGGGAAGTGATGGCGGTGGCGGCGGCTGTGCTAGCGGCGGTGGCGGCGGCTGTGCTAGCGGCGGCTGGTTCAGAATCCCTAATCGCGATGTCTGCGACTGTGACTGAAACCCAAAACCACAGCTTCTTTTTCAACAGGTAAGTGTTCTTCTTCTTCACCTCTTACCTAGTTCGTGTGAATCGATCAAGAGCCTGAGCTCTGATACCAGTTGTTAGGGTCAGAACACGATATCACACGAACACTAGAACAAACACAGCAAGCTCACACACTCACACACTCTAAATCACAAGAACACAAGATTTATAGTGGTTCGGTCTAATCTGACCTACATCCACTCCACAACTAGTTCTTCCTTTTGTATTAGGTGCTCGAAGTGTTACAGTACATGAATGAGAAGTATTTATAGGGGTTACAATTAGGTTACTGAATATAATAATGAGATATACTTCAGGAGTAGTAATACCCCGGGTATTAGTCTAGAGAAGGACTAATTCCTCTTCCTGTGTCAAATCCTCCATAACCCAACAGTATCTCCGTCTTTGGTTTACATTTACAAGAAATGTTTATTATAAAGTTTAAATTGTTCAACTCGTTTAATACACGGGAAACTAATCTAGTTAACATATATAAAGGAGTTATAAACTAATTATTAACATACTAGTCTTAAGCTACCCGCGTTGCGGGTAAGTGGGCATAAAAACGTGCTACCAACATTGAGGAGATGGGAACGTAAAACCATGCTAAGTAGCATCGAACGAAGACCAAAACCAGGTAAAGCGTAAAAAACACGAATTTCCAACACAAAGTGACTTACGTGACGTAAAACGTTGAAGGAGTCGAATTTATAACGATTGGTATTAGAAAGTGGAGGGGGTAAAACAAACTAAAAGACCAAATGTAACCACCAAATATGAATGAAAAAAACCCTGAGGGGCCAAATGTGACTATCAAACACTGTGCTAAATAGCAACGAACGACGAACAAATCTAAGAAAAACGTAAACAAAAACTAATAAAAAACTAAAATTATTTAACCTTTGTAACACAAATTATAAAAACTAAAGTTTTGTTACAAAAGGAAAAATCATAATGCAAAAAAAAAAGACAAAAAATATAATATTCCTCCGTATTTTATTAAAATTGAAATTGAGAGATTTAATAATAATAATAATAATAAGGATAAGGATAACAAAATATTTTTTATATATAATATTAAAATTGAAATTAAGAGATTTATAGATAATAATAATAATAATAATAATAATAATAATAATAATAATAATAAGGATAAGGATAATAAAATATTTTTAAATAAAAATAAAATTATGAAGTTGAAGGAGAAATTGCCATGTGACATTAATTGTAGTCTTTTATTAATATTTAGATAAAAGCTACTAAAACGAATTAACACATATAAAGGAGTATATATATTTTTTTAAAAACTACATCTGTAAAGTTAATAAAAACTAATTAACATATATAAACGAGTTATAAACTAATTATTAAATTGGATCAGCAGCACTCGTTGTCCCATTATATTATAAAACCAATAACCAGTTTAAAAGTTAACCTCTTCATTAGCCCAATAACCATATAACCCGATACCCATTATAAACAATTAGTTAAACGATCGGAAGCCATAACCCACATTGCCACCCCAAGCCTCTAACTGCCCAATTCGCCAGAGTCATCGTTGCCGGATCTGCAGCTTGGTAGGGGTGTACGCGAGTTGAGCCGTGATGTGTTGCAAAACACAGTCATTTATCTGTGTATTTTGTATATTATTTTTATAGTTTTTGAGTCGTTTTTAGTCTTTATCAGTTTGTATTTTATTATTTTCTATTGTTAGAGGTCTCGGTGCGAAAAGGAAGTGAAAAAGAGCTAAAACACGATTAAACGAGCACGCAAGGATTAGAATGAAACAAGGGACCAAAACTATAATATATGGGAAAGTGAAAATACATTGTGACATGTTATATAAAGATGAGGTACTAAAATTTCCATATGATGAAAGTTGTAAATTAATTCCATTCATGTCACCACAAAAACAAAAAGACATCCAGATTCTTTCTAGAATTAATTGTGCGGCAAATTTGTTTAAAGCGTTGACTGAGCAATTGTGTTGTCGGCCACATATTCTTTTGATTGGGCTTCTGTGCAACAACACAAGGCAGGCCCATTACGTCCATATTAATAATTCGCTAGCCGGGCCAATGTGTCGAGAAAGGAGCACAGCTATTTGAGTCCAAGTCAAATTTATACTTTTTTTAACAACGAATTGTATATTACTTTACTCGGAAAGAATCAAATAGAAAGTTTATTCTGGCTAGGAAGGTTAGGAAACAATAGGATTATGACATGTGACAAAATTTAAAATAAAGAGGAAGAGTATTTTAGTCAATCATATCCTTTCTTCTTCCTTCTTCTCCCAGTAACTTCAAAACCCACCATTTTCAAAACCCAACATCTTCAACTATTTCTTCACTTTCTATCTTAATAATCTCTACATTATAGTGCGATTTTCATCACCAATCAATGATTCAAACACCGATCAACGTGTTCTTCAGTTTTTTTTTTAAGAAAACCCAGTTTAATTTCATTCAAAATCTCATTTTTTCCCGTGATTTTGAAGATAATCACTCGATCCGTTCGATTCGATCGCTCATAAGTGTTTCTATCATTCAAATTTCGTCAATCGTTGAAGAAATCGGCTTCGATCCATGTAAGAAATTCTTTAATTTCATTTTTACGATCTGGGTTTTAGATTTAGTCATTGCGTTTTACGATCTTGGCAGGGGTCCGGGGGCGGCAGCCCCTGGTAGCAGGGTCCAAGGGGCGGCAGCCCCTGGCGGGGTCCAAGGGGCAGAGCCCCTGGCTGGGGTTGATTAAATTGCTTTAATAAAAATGCATGAGAAAAATTAATTTTCTAGAAATTTGCCTCTAGAAAACTGCATTCGTAGTTCAGACAATTCACAGACAAATTCTCTGGAAAACTGTAAGTTTTATGCCATTGCGTTTTTAGAACTGCATTCCTGGTTCAGACAATTCACAGACAACTATTGTCCTGGTTCAATGCGTTTTAGAGAGAACACTTTCTTTGGTGTTTTTATGCCATTGCGTTTTAGAACTAAGACATTTTATGCGTTTTCTGGTAATTGCGTTTTAGAAAAACACATTTTTGAAGTGTTTTTAGTCATTGCGTTTTAGGTAAAAACACATTTTTAGGTGTTTTCAGTCAATTGCGTTTTACAGAAAACACTTTCTTTTGTTTTTTTAGGCCATTGCGTTTTAGAAAGGAGACATTTTTAAGTGTTTTCTGGCCATTGCGTTTTATAAATAAGACATTTCTTTGTGTTTTTTGTGCATTGCGTTTTAGGCAAAACACATTTTTATGTGTTTTTCAGTCCATTGCGTTTTAGAAAACAGACATTTTAAGTGTTTTATGTCCATTGCGTTTTAGAAATAAGACATGTGTTTGTGTTTTTTGTGCATTGCGTTTTAGGTAAAAACATTTTTATGTGTTTTCAGTCCATTGCGTTTTAGAAACTACACTTTCTTTTGAGTTTTTAGGCTATTGCGTTTTAGAATTAAGACATTTCTTTGTGTTTTCTGGCCATTGCGTTTTACAAATAAGACATTTCTTTGTGTTTTTGGTGCATTGCGTTTTAGAAAAATGTCGTTTTTTATGGTTTTTTTTCCATTGCGTTTTACGCAACTGGGTTTTTTTCCATTGCGTTTTACACAACTGAGTTTTCAAAAAAAAATTGAAAATATAGCAATAGTATACTCGTTTTAAAGATAAAAAAACGCTCGTTTTTTTAGTGCAATTTTTATAAAAAAATAATGTCGTATGAAAGAGTTATTAACGTTTAAAAAATGGGGGGGTGGAATTGGAGGAGAGAGAAACTATTGCCTTGGATTGACTAGAATACCCCTAAACAACTCACGCGCCTCTTTTCTTCCCTTCAATTTCCCTGATTTAATCTTAGCCCTTGATTAACTAAATAGATGGTCAAGATCACTTTCTAGCCTTCTTAGCCAAATAAACTTCCTATTGTATCTCCACTCTTACTTTACTATCTTAAAAACCAAAGTCGGTGGAATTTCTCACCGGCTTTGGTTGGCCCTTCAACTTTTAGGTTTGACAATTTTAGTCATTTTCTCATTTTTAATATCCTCTACTTTAGTAATTGGCATTTTTAGCCCCTAGCTTTTTACTAAATTAATTTTCTCTTAATAACTTTCGTTCGTTAATCTCTTTTGTTAATTACTTTTTTACATTCATATTTTTATGTACGTGTCGGTATAAATCTGAGTGTGTCTATGTTTCGACAACCAAAGTCGGTGGAATTTCCCACCGGCTTTGGTTGGCCCTTCAACTTTTGGACTTGGCAATTTTAGTCCTTTTCTCATTTTTAATATCCTCTACTTTAGCAATTGCCATTTTTAGCCCCTAGCTTTTTACTAAATTAATTTTCTCTAAATAACTTTCATTTGCTAATCTCTTTTGTTAATTACTTTTTTACATTCATATTTTTACGTACGTGTCGGTATAAATTTGAGTGTGTTTATGTTTTGACGTAAATTGTTTCCGGAAACGAGTCAGGTCAAATATAATAGGTGTTCATTTAGAAACCATTTTTACGTGCATATTTTTATATATGTGTTTTTATTAATTCGAATTGTTCTACATTTCGACGTAAATTTTTTTCGGAAACGCGTCATGTCACACCCCAACCGATGGCGGAAACATCGGGTCATGGCACTGAGCGAAACAGATTGTCTAGAAGTTTCCATAACAATTTTCATTATCAATTAATTTAAAGTAACATGTCCCATACCATGTCTCAAAAGATAATACAATTATTACAGACAAAATCTAGGCAAATAGTTCTGTTCCGACAACTCAGATTTCATTTGTACAGACAACTATTTGTTGGCCTCTAAGACCTTATTCTAGCCTCAATTTCCTAGCAGATAAGCATCCTAAGCACCTGTCACATATGTTAAAATAAAAGTCAATACACATAGTGTAAAGGTGAGCATACAAGTTTGATAATAGCATATAGAGTTCGAAAGCGTTACGCATAACCAGCACGTACACAGAGTGAAATGAGGCATGTTAGTTATCGACATGAACCTATCGATACCAATGACTGCGGGTTGACTGCCCGAGGCAGTTCGTAATACATGATCACCACTGTAATCCATTCCAATAATTGTCCTTAACAACCCCCGAGTGAACGGGTGCTGAGTCCAAACTAATAGTACTATCGTTGCTAAGGCAGGTAGACAACATTCCATGTGTAAACATAACAAACAAGCATTCATTAAGCCACGTATAACATGCGGTAACGGTTAGCGTTTAAAGTATTACGTAGTGTGTTCGATTGTGATTTTGTATAAGTAACGTATGTAACACCCAAAAGTGCGTAAAGCAAAAAGGGATCGAGTATACTCACAGCGATGATGGATTGAAGGGAGCGCAAGAGAGTAGGGTTAGCCTGATCAGAATGATAGCATAACGATAAGTGACGCACAAAACGATGCAAAGTACAAGTGGCTCGGACAGCAGTCCGGTTGGATGGTAGTCTGGTCGGACAGCCAGTCGTGCGGATGACAATCCGTTCGGATGGTTATCCGATCGGGTGGTAGTCCGGTCGGATGACTATTCGAGTGGATTGTTTTTTCCTATGAGAAGGATGTGTTTGTGTGTGATGGCTTGACCTTTGAAGTTTTCGTTGTAGTGTTTTGAAAACATTGAAGTATCTCTACCTTTCAAGTCGGTCGATCGGACGGTTAGTCGTGCGGATGACAATCCGTTCGGATAGTTATCCGGCCGGACAGCGATTCGAATGGCGAGGTTACTCAGTGAGAACAAATCCACAGCAGGGCGGTCACTCGGTCGGATGTCCATCCGAGCGGGTGGCAACCCTGTTGTTGAACATGTTGAAAATTGTTTAGGTGTTGAAGTCCAAATGTCTCATGATTCGGGTGGCTATCCGATCGGATGGTAGTCCGGTCGGACAACAACTCGTTCAACAACCAGACTTCAATCGTTGGCAAAATAGTTAAGTGCGGGACCCAAGGTGCAAGTCGCTCGGACAGCCGGTCGCTTGGATGGCTGTCCGTTCGGACAGCAGTCCGATCGGACGGCACTGCGTCCTAGTCGTTCCGTTCGTCTTACACTTGGTCGTTTGATTGTTTGTCGTGTTATCGAGATGTGTTGATATCGTGCTAACCATCAGAGTCCCATCCTAAGCTCTAGTGACTTGATCGAACAGGAACCACCCAAGTTCGGTCAGTCCACCGGTTTAAGACGATTGTTCCTGGTTAACCCGAAATCGATAATCTCGTGGATAGAATACGGATCTTGAACCAACACAACCCCAAGATTGAGTAGTGAGTCGACACAAGCTCCGATTCTATCGGTTTTGAGTTCATTGAGTGTAAAAGAGTTGAAAGAAAGTTGAATAACCATCTTTCAATCCTTTTTCTTGTGAATATGTTCAGATCTATGAAAGATCTTGGTTTGTTTATGTGGAAATCGGTTAGATCTAAGTTGTTCTTGGTGGATTGAGGCCAAAACATGAAGTTCCTCAAGAACACATGTTGACGTCATCCTAGAACACCTTGAATCTTGATGATTTCATGGTTAAAAGTTAAGATTCAAAAGATAGAAAGGTGTAGGAGTGCGTGTAGATCAAGGAAGTACAAGATTTAGGACGAGATCTTACCGAGATTGCGAGAAATCAGAGAAAAAGCGAGGAACGCGAGCTGGTCGGACGTCACTTGCCAAAAGTGGAAAGAATGAAAGTGACATGGGGTATTTATAGGATACCCAAAGTGGAAAGGGGGCGGGTCGGTCGGATGGCATCTCGCCCGGATGACAGTCCGGTCGGATGTCACCTCGTTCGGATGGCAACCCGGTCGGATGGCACTTGGTCTGAGTGCTTGGCGCGACGAGTTTTGTTGTTTCGATTTCGATTGCGAGCGTTGCGAGGCGATTGGGTTTCCTAGTCAAATTACTTTTAATCCCAACTACTCATATCTCGCACTGTCTTTTCTCCACCAATTATCATACTGTTTCGATTGCGATTGAGTTCGATTGCGTTTGAGTTTTGATTGCGATTCAATTGATTCCCCACATATCACATAAATAAACATGCACAAGTAACACATAAGGCACACACACACGAAAAACAATAACAAAAGTGCGTAATTCGAGCTGTGAGTGCGATTGCGATAGCGATAATGCGATAACATATGCGATTAATATGCGATTATTAATAGATACTCCACATAATACAACTAAAGCGAAAATAAATAGACTAATTAGAAGTCAAAGAAGTCAAAACAGGAATTGAGTGAGGAGAGACAGATCGCAATTAGCAATCTTTTCTTCCTTTGACTTCAATCTTGACTTTGACTTTGACTTTCGAAACACGGGGTGTTACAGCCTCCCCTAGTTGAGGGAATTTCGTCCCAAAATTAGGCCGAAGCCGTAACAAACAACTGCGGGTACTTCGCCTTCATGTCGCTTTCGAGTTCCCAAGTGAACTCCGCGCCTCGTTTGCCTTCCCATCGGACTTTCACAATAAGAATGCGCGAGTGTCTGAGCTGCTTGGTTTGGTGATCCATGATTTCGACAGGCTTCTCCATGAAGTGTAGTGTTTCGTTTACTTGCAGGTCGTCGAGAGGTACAATTAAATCATGCTCAGCCAGGCACTTTCGAAGGTTTGACACATGGAAAGTCGGGTGGACATTACTAAGTTCCTCCGGTAGTTCGAGTCTGTAGGCGACTTTTCCGATCCTTTCCAGAATCTTAAAAGGTCCAACATATCGAGGCGCTAATTTCCCTTTCTTGCCGAATCTGACCACACCCTTCCAAGGTGATACCTTTAGGAGTACGTAGTCACCAACGTCAAATTCAAGGGGCTTGTGTCGTCTATCAGCATAACTTTTCTGTCGACTTCGAGCTTTCAACAAGTTGTCTCGAATTTGGAGGACTTTGTCAGTCGTTTCTTGCAATAGCTCAGGACCGGTTAATTGCGTGTGACCGATCTCGTGCCACACAATAGGCGATCGACATTTTCTTCCATATAAAGCCTCGAATGGTGCCATTTGAATGCTGGAATGATAACTGTTGTTATACGAGAATTCGACTAACGGCAGGTATGCATCCCAATTACCACCGAAGTCTATGACACACGAACGGAGCATATCCTCAAGAGTACGGATCATTCTTTCAGTCTGACCGTCGGTTTGAGGCTGGAATGCGGTACTTAAGTTAAGCGTAGTACCGAGAGCTGCTTGAAACGTTTCCCACAGTCGCGAGGTAAACCGAGCATCACGATCAGAGATGATGTCGCGAGGCATCCCAAGATTACAAATGATCTCGTTGGTGTAGATTCGGGCTAATTGTTCTACCTTGTAGTCTTCCCGTATTGGCAAAAAGTGAGCAGATTTGGTCAAACGGTCAATAACAACCCAGAAGCTGTCGTGACCTGATGACGTGTGCGGAAGCTTTGTTATAAAGTCCATAGCTATACTCTCCCACTTCCACATAGGGATAGGCGGTTGTTCGAGTAAGCCAGAGGGTCTTTGGTGTTCAGCCTTGACTCTTGCACAAGTCAGGTATTTTCAACGTAGAGAGCAATATCCCTTTTCATGCCCGGCAACCAGTACTTGTAGCGAAGATCCTGGTACATTTTGTCGGCGCCGGGATGAATAGAATACCGGGATTTGTGGGCTTCGTCCATCAACATTTGTCGCAAATCGGTCCGTTTAGAGATCCAAATTCGGTCCAGAAAGTGGAATATCCCGTTCGACTTATTCACAAGCTGGGCTCCATCGTGGTAGATTCTTTCCTTCTTCAGAGTGCGTTTATTAAAACATGCATGCTGAGCTTCGCGGATGAGAGTTTCGAGATCGTATTGGGCTTGGATGTTACGAGTGCTAAGCAAATAGCTCCGTCTGCTGAGAGCGTCGGCAACAACATTTGCTTTGCCTGGGTGATAACGGATATCACATTCGTAATCGTTGAGAAGTTCTACGCATCGGCGTTGACGCATATTAAGTTCTTTCTGGTCGAAGATATGTTGTAGGCTCCTATGATCGGTGAAGATCGTACACTTGGTACCATACAGGTAGTGTCGCCAAATCTTTAACGCAAAAACAACTGCGCCTAGCTCGAGGTCATGGGTTGTATAGTTCTTCTCGTGGATTTTGAGCTGACGAGATGCGTAAGCTATAACCTTGTCCCGCTGCATAAGGACACAACCAAGACCAAGGTAGGAAGCATCACAATAGACAATAAAATCGTCGTTTCCGTCGGGCAATGTGAGAACAGGAGCATTGCAAAGCATGTGCTTGAGAGTTTGGAAAGCAGATTCTTGCTCAGTTCCCCAAACAAAAGGCTTGTCTTTATGCGTGAGAGCGGTAAGCGGCACAGCGATCTTTGAGAATCCCTCGATAAATCGTCGATAATAGCCCGCTAGTCCGAGAAAAGAACGGACTTCAGACGGGTTCTTAGGTGTAATCCAACTCTTAACTGCTTCTATCTTCGCGGGATCGACGTGAATACCTTGACTATTAACAATGTGACCCAGAAACTGAACTTCCTCCAGCCAGAATCCACACTTGGAGAATTTGGCATAGAGTTGATTCCCCTGGAGTAGCTCGAGAACCAAACGTGGATGTTGCGCGTGTTCGGCTTTCGACTTGGAATAGATCAAGACATCGTCGATGAATACGATGACGAAACGGTCGAGATAAGGTTTACACACGCGATTCATCAGATCCATGAAAACCGCGGGTGCGTTAGTTAAACCAAAAGGCATAACAACGATTTCGTAATGGCCGTAACGAGTGCGAAACGCGGTTTTGGGTATATCCTCCTCTTGAATGCGTAGTTGGTGATAGCCTGAGCGTAGATCGATCTTCGAGAAACACGTAGCAACTTGTAGTTGATCAAATAAATCATCAATACGAGGCAGAGGGTAGCGGTTCTTGATAGTTAACTTATTCAACTCCCGATAGTCGATGCACATCCTGAACGACCCATCCTTCTTTTTGACGAAAAGGACCGGCGCGCCCCAAGGAGAGGTGCTCGGGCGAATGAAGCCTTTCTCAAGTAATTCCTGGAGTTGGTTTGAGAGTTCGCGCATTTCGGACGGTGCGATTCGGTAAGGAGCTTTGGCAATAGGGTTGGCTCCAGGAATGAGGTCGATACGAAAGTCGATATCACGACTTGGCGGAAGTCCGGAAAGATCATCAGGGAACACATTAGGAAATTCACAAACCACAGGAACGTCTTTCACTTTTGTCTTTCCTTTCTTTTCCTTCTTCGCTACTACAATGTTAGCCAAGAAAGCTCTGTATTCCTTGCGGAGATACTTGCTAGCTTGGACACATGACATGAGCTTGGGACCTTTCGAAGCAGTTTCACCATAAACACACAATAGATCACCATTCGCGAGCGAGAATCGAATCATCTTATCGAAGCACACAACTTCAGCATGGTTTTCGTGAAGAAAGTCCATGCCTACAATGACGTCAAAACTTTCAAGTTGCATCGGAATGAGATCGATTGGGAAGATGTGATTGTTGAGCTCGAGAGTACAATCACGAAGAACAGAATTAACGGCGACAGTTCTTCCAGTGGCGACTTCAACATCGAACGTCGACGGGAGATGGGAGCGTTTACGACTAAGGAGCTTCTCGAATTCGAACGACACAAAGCAATTATCGGCTCCAGTATCAAACAAACATGAGCATAAATACCATTCACAAGGAACGTACCATTGACCACGTTGTTGTCAATCTGGGCTTGGCGCACATTGATGTTGAAAGTTCTGGCGCGTGCGGCTTGTTGTTGCTACTGAGGCTGCTACTGTTGGTGTTGCTGCTGCTGCTGCTGGGGCTCTTGTTTCACAACCCTGTTCGGGCCAATGTTCGCAAAGTGGTTGGGATCACCACATGCGAAGCAGACTCTGGCGTTGATCGCGGGTGCCTGAGCCGCTTGTTGGCCTTGTGGGGCTGGGAGCAGAGCTTGATGAGCAGTGGCTTGAGTTGGAGCTTGACGAGGACTAGTACGGCAGTTAGCGGTGAAGTGGCCGTATATGTTGCAGTGAGCGCAGAAACGACAGGCGAGACCCACCGGGTGATGATAAGAACATGTTGGGCAAGTCGGGTGGGGGCCTGTGTATGCACGCTTTGGTGGTGGTGCATAAGTAACTGGTGCTGGTCGGTGATGATGCTGTTGCTGGGCCGGTACGGCCTGGAGAGGAGCAGCAGTGGTGGTGACAACACAGTTCTTGTTGATGGAGCTGCTGTTGTTGTTCTTCTTCTTGCGGCGTGAGGACTTGGACGATTGAGCGGTGGCGGTGTCGGCAGTTGGTGCGGCGGTGACTTGATGTAGGCTCTTTGAAGCTTTATCCTAAACACCAGCTTTTACTCGCTTGTCGTTGATTTCAGTGTGTTAGTGCACTATGTCTATTGACTTCGTCTTGTATCTTAAAATAGTATGTTTAATGTAATTTAGCTTGAAAGTGGTGATTTTCCTTGAAAATGTTACTTGACAGTTTCAAGCTAAATCTAATAGTGAAGGTTTCCCTTGAAATGAACACATGTTCATTTCAAGCTAAATCTAAGGTTTCCCTTGAAATGGTCATGACATTTTCAAGCTAAACCTCATCACTATAAATAGAGTTCAAGCTAAATCATTTAAGACTTTTGCACATTTGATATTTGGAGAGCTTAGATTCTAGAGAGAGAGTCTAGAGAGAGAAAGTACTCCAAGTGATTCAAGGTTCTTTGTACATTTCAGATTTATCAATAGAATCACGTTTATATTACGTCTTGTGTGTTTCGGTCGCGTTCGTGTACGGATTCCGCACGTTTCACGTTCGTTTAGCAATCGTATCGGAGTCAAACAGGTCCTAACAAGTGGTATCAGAGCAGGAGCTCGATTGCGTTGATCAAACAACAAGATTCGTACCAGATTACAGTGTTTTCAGATCTGAATTGCATCATTTCTTCATTATCTACTTATTCTTTCACGTTTTCTATGGATTTTCGTCAAATTGATTGGGATTCTATGGTCCGAATTGGATGATATTTTAGTATGTTGTGCGAAAATAGTTGATAAACAATCCTGTCAAGTTTCAGATTCAAATTCGTTGTCGTTTAGGAGATTTTCGATTTTTTGTGTCCGAGTTCGCTGCATTCAGCAAGATTTCGCTTGAGTAAAGTTGCTGGATTTCGCTTGAATAAGTCTGAAGATTTCGCTTGAACATGATATTTGGACTTGATTTCGCTTGAGATAGTATCTAATATCAGATTTCGCTTGAAACAGTATAAGTGTTGATTTCGCTTCAACTGTTCAACTTGGGATTTCGCTTGAAAGTCTGTTAATAATTGATTTCGCTTCAACTGTTCAACAAGTGATTTCGATTGAATTTTCCATTTCGCTTGAAAAGTGAAATTTCGTGTCGAGATTATTTCACGTCAACTGAGTATCAGTTTGTTTCAGGATATTATAGTGTATACTGATTGTGTTTGTTTGTTTTCTTGTGATTTCAAGGTTTGCATCATGGCTGAGGAATTCTACAACACGTTTTACAACGCGTTCGCAACCGAATCGTCTGAGGCTACAAATATTACACCAAAAACCATTTCTAAGGTGCTATATGAGAACATCAAGCATGATAACTTTTACGGAACTCATTCAAAGCCACCAACTCTTGATAGCATTGAGGATTATACCTGGTGGAAAGAACGCTTTATCAACTGGGCGAAAGCATATGCTCATGAAAGCTGGTTTTGCTTGGAGTATGGGTATGAAAAACCAAAAGATGAAAAAGGCGAAGATTTAGTATTCAAGAAGTTTTCCAGAGAAGATAAAGCTGAATATGGAGCTGAACAGAGAATGATAGCATTGATCCAGTCAGCAATCAGAAATGATATTTTTGCTTTACTTACTCATGATGGGTCATCTAAGTCTGTCTGGGAAGCTTTACGTGTTAAAGCTGAAGGGGGTAAACAGATTAAAAAGAACAAAATCGCTTTATTAAAGAAAGAATTTGATCTTTTTGATAACATAAAAGGAGAGTCGGTGAGGCAAATGATTGAGAGATTCTGTCATCTTAAAATTGAATTGGAAAGATTAGAGATAAATAAAACAAGAGAGGAATTGATAGACAAAGTGATTGAAGCGTTACCACGAGCTGATCAGTGGCAAACGTTTGTTTTTATTTTGAAAAATGATGTTTTGTATGATACAATTACTCTTGATGCTTTGTTTGAAAAGATTGAAAGTCATGACCTGGAGCTACAAAAGCAAAACAAGATGACTGATTCTTCACATCAACAGAACGTTGGCTTGTACTACAAAAGCAATGTGCTTTCTGATAAAGGCGTTGGTTCACCAAAAACAGCATTTAGTGGTGAAAAGATGAAAGAACCACCAACAATATCAACAAGTCATCATTCTGGATATCATTCATCTTCAAAGACAAATTCTGATGATTCTGAAGAAATTCTGTGCAACATTGCTCTTAAACTGAAGAATTCTCCTACAATGAGCATAAATGCAGCGAAGCAGCAAATGAGTTTCCTTGCATCTGTTCTGGAGTCATATGAAGGTCTTGTAGCTGGCAAAATTGGAAATTCTGAATTGACCAAAGAAGACTACGATCAGATTGATCCGGAAGAAATGGAGCTCATTGACATTCGTTGGTGTTTAGCTAGTTGTATTCAAAGAGCTCAGAGGTATATGGAGATTACCGGGAAACAATCGCTTGGAGGTGCTTCAACAAAGCTTGGATTCGACAAATCTAAAGTGACCTGCTTCAAATGCAAGCAAAAGGGTCATTTCAAAAGAGAATGCAGAAACTCTGAAGTTGGTGAAGGAAGTGAACGTCCTTTCAACGATGATTATTATTAAAAGGCGATTTACCATCGAAGCAGAGAAGTACCAAAGTTGATTGAAGACAAGTCGAGAGAAAAATCAAGAGCATATGCAGTAATCTATCCCGATGAAGGATTTGACTAGAGCACAGTTTGTCCGGAAGAAGATCGTTTAGAGAATGTTCGTAAAACAGCTAAAGGAAGAGCTATGACAGAAGAAAGAAAGTTTGTTTTTGTTGCTGAGATTCAAGATGAAAACAAAGACAAAGACACTACTGAAGTCCATGAAGAAAAAGTTGAGATCAAAGAGAAAACTCGAGAAGAGATTTTAAGTGAGAAGACCTACAGAGAAAGAAATGTGGTCTACAACAGAATGGATGACATGCAAGAGGAGTATGAGATGGCTGTCGGTAGCAAAAGATGGGATAAAAAGAGAGAATGCTATTATAACAGAGAAGGAGAACCGGTTGTTCCCAAGAAAGACATAATCTTCGATGATGTTCTTCTCAAAGTCCCGTTCAGAGCTGAATACTATAGAAATGTGATGAAAGATGACACATACGTTAAGAGGTATGAAAAAGAGATCAGATATGCCATGTTATCGTGTCTGAGAAAAAGGGATGAAGAAAGAATGAAGAAAAGTGTTGAAGAAATGGTGAACGATTTAAAGAAAGATGCTGAAGAAGTTAAAACAGAAATTGTTGAAGTTGAAGCTGTGAAGGAAATCAAAAGTGAAAAAGTTGTTGTGAATGAAGAGGTTGAGAAAGCTGTTACTGAAGAACAGCAGATTGAAGAAGAGGTGAAGAAAGAAGAAAAAGAAGAAAAGAATGAGAATGAGGAAGCTGATAATGCTGGTGATGAAGTCGGTGTTGAAGAAAAATAGGATGTTGATGAGCAGACAGAGGTTGCTGAAAACACCGAAGTGCCAATCACTGAGGTAAATTCTGATTCTGAAAACTTGAAACTGATTGATCAGTGCAAGAAATGCATGGAACCGTTCAGAGCTTGTACTGAAAAGATGAGCAATTCAGAACAAGAGATCTTGAATTCAAAAAAATAGAAAACATTTTCAAAGAAAAATGCAAAGAGATGTTAGAAAAAGAAAAGGTTTTTAAAGAAAATGATGAAAAACTTTCAGAAAAATGTAATAAATTAGAGAAAGAAAATGAAGTTTTGAAAGAAAATGTTTTGAAAATGACAAATGAATGTGAACAAAAAGAAATTGCTTGTCAAGAAATGAAAAAGGAATATGACTCAATGAAATTATCATATCACATTACAAAAGAGTCATATGATAAAATAAAAGATGAAATGAAATATGCTCAATCAAGAATGAATTATCTGTCTGAAACAACCAAAGAACTTAAACGAATGTATGCTATAAAACAAGATGTTGTTAATTCCTATATTGAGGATGTTGCTAAGTTGAAGCGACATATTACTGATTTAGAACAGGATAACAACAAGTTAAATAGTTACCATGTGTCGTCATATGTGCTTGAACGAATTTTCAATATAAAACCGGGTGAGGGTGAGCCTGAGCAGAACAAGAAAGGCATTGGCTCAGAGTTTCATCAAGTTCCACCACCGGGAAAATTTGCATTTTATGATGAGGAAAAGGTCGAAAAAGCTTTCAACATGGTAGATCAATTGCCAGACAACATTGACATAACCTATTCCAAATCTGATGAGTCTCATGATTCAGAGGTGGTAGGTAAAGTCGTTGAAAGTGTGTTGGAAGAAGAGTCAGTTGATACAGGTAAATCTGAATCACAGGATGAAGATGAAGGAAATCTTCAGGATGGATATCTGAAAAATACAAAATCCGAGGAAAGTTTGAATGATGATTCAAAAGGATTGGTTTATACCATGATTGGATCGGACAAATTGTTCTTAGATGTTGTTTTCCCGATTCAGAATGTGATTTCAGAAAAGGTTGACAAAGTTTTCAAAATGGTTGAGATTGAGAAGTCTGAGATTTCAAAGTTTGTTGGTAAGAGTTATAGAGGTTCGTATAACAAACCTGGTTTCAAAAGGAAGAACATGAAGGCTGGTTTGGGTTATAAGAAGAAACAAAATCGGAACAAAAATGAGATGCCGAATTTTCAAGCAAAAATGAGTTTTGTTCAAGGAGGCAGTTTAGAAAAAGAAAAAGAACTCAAAATGAGACAGTCTAATGATGAATTCTTTGCTCAAAAGAAAAAGCAACAACCACAGGTCAAAGATATGTCCATGAGAACATGTTTTAAATGTGATCAAAAAGGACATCTTGCACGCAAGTGTCCTAATCTAAAACCTGTGGATGTTGATCAAAAGAAGATTGATGCTGAGAAACAAAAATCTGAGAATGTGAGACAAAGATCAACCAGATTTGATTCGAAACAAACTTGGAGGTACAATATAAACAAGTTTGCTTCAAATCAAAATTGGAAATCAGACCCGGATAGGTTCGATTCTAGACAGATCTGGAATTCTCACACACCCAGATTTAGAACAACACAAAGTTGGAAAACAACAGTTGATATGACAAAACCTCAAGAGTTTTGGAAACCAAAAGTTGTTGTTCAAAATCAAAATGTTCAAAAAGATTCACATTTTTACAAACGAGGAACACCAAAAGGTCAAACATGGAGTGTTAAGAAACATGTTGATTTGGTAAAAGATGAGAAAGTTGAAGTTAAAATTGAGAAAGTTTTTGTGAAAAATGACAAAGAATTTCCAGCATTGAATGAAAATTATTGTGTTGAAATGCCTAAGGTTCAACAGACCTGGGCTAAATTGTTCAAGTAATTGAGTAATTTGTTTGTGCAGGTGCTCATGGAATTCAAAGATTGTGAGAATGGAGATTGGAGTAGCCTGGCACATCGAGAGGAGGCTGCTGTTGGATCCTGTGTTGGTTGAAACAGGGAGTTTATATGTTTTCTTTAAATAAATAAACAATATTTCAAAAACCCTAAAAATTGAAAATTTTGTAAAACCAAAAATATGTTTGTTTTTAATTTTTGTCAAATATTCAAAAATTTACAAAAATATGTGTTGATTGAATACGCCGAAACCCTCACGGCTGAACAAACATGATTACTTTCATCAGATTGAAAAATGGTTTTCAAACTGTTAAGATCAATGGGTTGTAAATCATGGGGGTACGTTATATTTTCTGCAAATCAGAGCACTTTTAGCAGAAAATGGATGGCGAGACAAAGCTATCAGTGTTGGTTGTCAAATTTTCTTTAAATGGTTTTGCATTTTAGGGGGAGTAATATTGTTAGAAAATTCAAAAACATTTGAAAATTTGAAAAAGTCAAAAACATGATAAAATTCAAAAATTGAGTCTTTGCGTAAAAAGAGGAAATAATAGTACATCAGTAGACAGTTACAGTATGCTAAAGAAATGGAAAGTTTAAATGTGTTAAACGATCTCACCGTGGATGTGTCGATAGATTTTTATACACTTAGTAAACTTTTTCGGGATATAAACCTAAATTCAAACACTTGCTTATTTCGTGGGGAACACTACTTGGATATATAGGTAACCCCTGAAATCTCGTTTGAAAGGTTTCGTATTCTGATATACAGGTCTTTATACTCAATGATGTCTGGGGTATTATTCCGGGACTTCTGCTGAATGGAAGTTCTGACCTAGTCCTCGAATAATACTTTCCGCAAATGCTTGAAACATAGCATCACCCTCAGCATAAATGATAAGACAATAAAATTGCTTAGCAATGCTGTTGTAAAAAAGATCCTCTAAAGGGGACACACCCAAAAGTTGAGTCATGATCTCTCTGCTGAACGGTAGTTCTGACCTGAGCTCTCATGATTCTTCATAATTTATTAACCCTTACAGATATCATTTGTGTTATAATTGCCTGTAAGACTGAATATTGAGATCTGGATACGGGAGTATATTCAAGAGGTGGGACACATGAATGGGTTTAAGTTCCTAAAATACCTAATTCGTATCCTGAATCAGTTGAACTTTGTGTGAAAATTTAAGTGGATCAGTATATCGACAATCTAAGTGAATTGTTTAATACATAATGTGATTTTAAGCTCAACGGTACTTGTGACTTGTCATAAACTGATATGATTCTCTGACGCATACTCAAACAAAAATAGTATCTGTAAATATGTTTGTACATATTTTGTTATTGCTTTATATTTTCAGAAAATACAAAAAGATTTTGATTTCTGCTTTATTTTCGATAACCGATATCTGAAATGCTAAGTTTCAAAATCTAAGTAAGCTGATTGTGTTTCTGAAAATAAAACAAGTTCATTAATTTGAAACTTGAATTAAAATAATTTTTTTTTTCAAAAACAGTTTGTGATATCTCTAAGGTCATTAACTTGAACTTGGATGATAAACTGTGAGGGAGTTGGATTCTTTAACATTGCTAAATCTATGAAGTTTGTTGATAGGGGGAGTGGATTAGAGATTGATTGAAAATTCAAAATGTTGTTACTCATAAATGTTTGAGAAATTGCAGAAGATAGTACAGACTACGATCCCAAAAGCAGAGTCTAAGGGGGAGTCTGAAGACAAGTTTGAAACAAAGAAAAGCTTGTAGATGGAAAGCTAGGTGTCGATCCCAAAGCACGGAAGCTTGATGAAAGGGGGAGCCTGGAGCTGATAGAAGAAGAGAGTGATGGATGCGTATAATGTTACAACTTGAAAGAGGATGCAGAATGATCAAGACTGAAGAAGGTGTCATAACAGAGAATAGTCACTGAAGACTTCGTCAATATCCAAGGGGGAGTCTGTTAGTGCACTATGTCTATTGGCTTCATCTTGTATCTTGAAATAGTATGTTTAATGTAATTTAGCTTGAAAGTGGTGATTTTCCTTGAAAATGTTACTTGACAGTTTCAAGCTAAATCTAATAGTGAAGGTTTCCCTTGAAATGAACACATGTTCATTTCAAGCTAAATCTAAGGTTTCCCTTGAAATGGTCATGACATTTTCAAGCTAAACCTCATCACTATAAATAGAGTTCAAGCTAAATCATTTAAGACTTTTGCACATTTGATATTTGGAGAGCTTAGATTCTAGAGAGAGAAAGTACTCCAAGTGATTCAAGGTTCTTTGTACGTTTCAGATTTATCAATAGAATCACGTTTATATTACGTCTTGTGTGTTTCGGTCGCGTTCGTGTACGGATTCCGCACGTTTCACGTTCGTTTAGCAATCGTATCGGAGTCAAACAGGTCCTAACACAGTGGTAAGCAAGTAAGTTTCTTCAATCGTTGTGGTCTTTGCGGCATGCACAAAATCCACAACACAGTCAGGAAGAGCTTGAATGTACTTCTTAATTGCCATATCAGACGTCTTCACTTGATCGGGACAGATGATGCTGAGCTGCTTAAAGCAAGCAGTCAGGGCAGCGTTGTCACCTTCCTTCTGCTTAATATTCCAGAACTCGTACTCCAGCTTTTGGCATTCATGGGGAGGACAGAACTCATCCATCATGATGGCCTTCAACTCTTCCCAGGTCAGCTCATAAGCTGCATCATTTCCGCGTTTGTTTCTCTCGGCCGTCCACCAGTCCAATGCGCGGGACTGGAAGATGCCGGTAGCATTTAGGGTACGGAGATTTTCAGGACATCCGCTTTAGCGGAGAGTGACTTCGATGGAATCGAACCATTGGAACATAGCTGTTGGGCCATCTTCTCCAGTGAATTCCTTTGGACCGCATGCCTTGAATTGTTTGAAGCTGAAAGCAGTCTTGGGAGCAACTTTAGGAGCTTCGGTTCTCGACTGCTCAGATGATTTGCTAACATTCTCGTAAATCTCACTCACGATCTGAGGCACAACCTTGGCCACTTGTTTTGCGAGGATGGCAGCAAGGCGTTTGTCCCTCTGTTCTTGGCGAGAGAGTCGTGGGTGACGGGATGATGGTCCAGTTGACATTGTCTGCAACAGACATCGTCATAGGTCTCAGACACATCATAATCGAATCTCACCTCACACATCTAGTACTTACTAAAGCTTAGGGACACGCATAATCATGTAAACACATAGGCACAAAATCACAGATTCTCAGAGAGACACATAAGCACATAAGCACGTAGAGCACAGAATCCACAAAAGCACCTAATCATGTAATCACAAGAGGCAGTTAGAATACAGAAACCTATCATTCACAGTTCGTGAGCGTTCGAAAATAGCGATCGATTATCATGGCGAGTAGTATAGCATGCGTATAATCCCCAATATTGTCGATTTGTTAGCGAGTTGAGATAGATGTGTAGTGCGGATCGTGTGTGTCGATTTGAGAAGCGAATGTCAAAAATCGAATAAATCTCCAAAAATTAAAACACATAAGCAGGTAAATACACATACAAACACATGAAATCGACAAACATCAGAGTCACCAGTTGTGGGCTCAGAATCGAAACACTTAAAAATCGAGAAATAGATCGTCTGCGGCTATTAGACGTTGACTATCCAAAGTGGTTCAACTATTCACAATGACTTGTTGTACACATTTGACCTTCAGGACTGTGACTTTGCCTCGATTCATGGGAGTCTGGCACGCATCCCGTTAGTCATATCGCGACTTCAGGTCGTTGGAGTCCGTCGAGACTTTGGTGAGAGTTTTGTAAAACCAAAATGAGTCAGAAATAGCTATCAAGGTTCGGGTTTCACCCCTGACTTAACAACTTTTGTTCCTGAGCTTTTAATAAAATAAAGACGAAAATCCGCGCTAAAGTATGGATTTCACTCCTGATTCAACGCGATTTCTCGTATTGGTAGATAAAAAAATATGGGTTGATCAAGCAATTCAGTCGAGAGTTTGCGGTTTTCACACCTAATCTTGACTCAATCGCTTATTTATAATATGAAAATTCGAGTGCGGTGATAGTGTAGCATAGGCGAGAATAGCGAGAAATAGTAGTAAGCTCATACATAATCCCTAACGGATATGCACAAGTCGGTCTGTTGGGTCCTAACTATAGACTAGGTCTCTAAGACATCGACCCGGACTAGGTCGAGTCTTGCCTAATTCCCTACAGTTATGGCTCTGATACCAATCTGTCACACCCCAACCGATAGCGGAAACATCGGGGCATAGCACTGAGCGAAACAGATTGTCCAGAAGTTTCCATAACAATTTTCATTATCAATTAATTTAAAGTAACATATCCCATACCATGTCTCAAAAGATTTCATTTGTACAAACAACTATTTGTTGGCCTCTAAGACCTTATTCTAGCCTCGATTTCCTAGCAGATAAGCATCCTAAGCACCTGTCACATACGTTAAAATAAAAGTCAATACACATAGTGTAAAGGTAAGCATACAAGTTTGATAATAGCATATAGAGTTCGAAAGCGTTACGCATAACCAGCACGTACACAGAGTGAAATGAGGCATGTTAGTTATTGACATGAACCTATCGATACCAATGACTGCGGGT
The DNA here is from genome assembly GCA_030545235.1 of Helianthus tuberosus. Taxonomy (NCBI): domain Eukaryota; kingdom Viridiplantae; phylum Streptophyta; class Magnoliopsida; order Asterales; family Asteraceae; genus Helianthus; species Helianthus tuberosus. The sequence continues at coordinate 70,548,439 of CM060401.1, read as the reverse complement.
TGACTGCCCGAGGCAGTTCGTAATACATGATCACCACTGTAATCCATGCAAATAATTGTCCTTAACAACCCCCGAGTGAACGGGTGTTGAGTCCAAACTAATAGTACTATCGTTGCTAAGGAAGGTAGACAGCATTCCATGTGTAAACATAACAAACAAGCATTCATTAAGCCATGTATAACATGCGGTAACGGTTAGCGTTTAAAGTATTGCGTAGTGTGTTCGATTGTGATTTTGTATAAGTAACGTATGTAACACCTAAAAGTGCGTAAAGCAAAAAGGGATCGAGTATACTCACAACGATGATGGATTGAAGGGAGCGCTAGAGAGTAGGGTTAACCTGATCAGAACGATAGCATAACGATAAGTGACGCGCAAAACGATGCAAAGTACAAGTGGCTCGGACAGCAGTCCGGTCGGATGGTAGTCTGGTCGGACAGCCAGTCGTGCGGATGACAATCCGTTCGGATGGTTTTCCGGTCGGGTGGTAGTCCGGTCGGATAACTATTCGAGTGGATTGTTTCTTCCTATGAGAAGGATGTGTTTGTGTATGATGGCTTGACCTTTGAAGTTTTTGTTGTAGTGTTTTGAAAACATTGAAGTATCTCTACCTTTCAAGTCGGTCGATCGGACGGTCAGTCGTGCGGATGACAATCCGCTCAGATGGTTATCCGGTCGGACGGCGGCTCGAGTGGCGAGGTTACTCAGTGAGAACAAATCCACAGCAGGGCGGTCACTCGGTCGGATGTCCATCCGAGCGGGTGGCAACCCTGTTGTTGAACATGTTGAAAATTGTTTAAGTGTTGAAGTCCAAATGTCTCATGATTCGGGTGGCTATCCGATCGGCTGGTAGTCTGGTCGGACAACAATTCGTTCAACAACCAGACTTCAATCGTTGGCAAAATAGTTAAGTGCGGGACCCAAGGTGCAAGTCGCTCGGACAGCCGGTCGCTCGGATGGCTGTCCGTTCGGACAGCAGTCCGATCGGACGGCACTCCGTCCTGGTCGTTCCGTTCGTCTTACACTTGGTCGTTTGATTGTTTGTCGTGTTATCGAGATGTGTTGATATCGTGCTAACCATCAGAGTCCCATCCTAAGCTCTAGTGACTTAATCGAACATGAACCACCCAAGTTCGGTCAATCCACCGGTTTAAGACGATTGTTCCTGGTTAACCCAAAATCGATAATCTCGTGGATAGAATACGGATCTTGAACCAATACAACCCCAAGATTGAGTAGTGAGTCGACACAAGCTCTGATTCTATCGGTTTTGAGTTCATTGAGTGTAAAAGAGTTGAAAGAAAGTTGAATAACCATCTTTCAATCCTTTTTCTTGTGAATATGTTCAGATCTATGAAAGATCTTGGTTTGTTTATGTGGAAATCGGTTAGATCTAAGTTGTTCTTGGTGGATTGAGGCCAAAACATGAAGTTCTTCAAGAACACATGATGACGTCATCCTAGAACACCTTGAATCTTGATGATTTCACGGTTAAAAGTTAAGATTCAAAAGATAGAAAGGTTAGGAGTGCGTGTAGATCAAGGAAGTACAAGATTTAGGACGAGATCTTACCGAGATTGTGAGAAATCAGAGAAAAAGCGAGGAACACGAGCTGGTCGGACGTCACTTGCCAAAAGTGGTAAGAATGAAAGTGCCATGGGGTATTTATAGGATACCCAAAGTGGAAAGGGGGCGGGTCGGTCGGATGGCATCTCGCCCGGATGACAGTCCGGTCGGATGTCACCTCGTTCGGATGGCAACCCGGTCGGATGGCAATCCGGCGGATGGCAATCCGGCGGATGGCACTTGGTTTGAGTGCTTGGCGCGACGAGTTTTGCTGTTTCGATTTCGATTGCGAGCGTTGCGAGGCGATTGGGTTTCCTAGTCAAATTACTTTTAATCCCAACTACTCATATCTCGCACTATCTTTCTCCACCAATTATCATACTGTTTCGATTGCGATTGAGTTCGATTGCGTTTGAGTTTCGATTGCGATTCGATTGATTCCCCACATATCACATAAATAAACATGCACAAGTAACACATAGGGCACACACACATGTATAACAATAACCAAAGTGCGTAATTCGAGTTGCGAGTGCGATTGCGATAGCGATAATGCGATAACATATGCGATAAATAGCGATTAATATGCGATTATTAATAGATACTCCACATAATACAACTAAAGCGAAAATAAAATAGACTAATTACAAGTCAAAGAAGTCAAAACAGGAATTGAGTGAGGAGAGACAGATCGCAATTAGCAATCTTTTCTTCCTTTGACTTCAATCTTGACTTTGACTTTGACTTTCGAAACACGGGGTGTTACACGTCAGGTAATACATTTTCGTGCTTATTTTATGTACCTTTCGTAAATTTTGTTCCGAAATGAGCGGAGTCAAATTGTGGTTTTTCTCCTTTTTTTAAAAACCCTAATTAATACCGTATAATACGTTATGATTGTACAGTATAAATTCGATTTACTTTACATTTTGATTCAATCTGAATGCTTATATAGGTTACATTGAGTTCAATCGGATACGTTGAAATGCATGTTCGTATGATTAACGTATCACATAACACTTAGACTAATTCATTCGATTTTTGCTTTGTACCCACGCCGCAACGCGCGCGGGCCTTATTACTAGTTTTATTAAAACACGACGAACTAGCAAGACGCTAGAACCCAACAGGAAACCACAAAACATAAATTAAATGTCAAAATTACACTAATCCTTCCACAATAAATTTCTAAATGGAGACCTATTCTTTATCCATAAAAACACCAACGCCTTGATGTTCTCCTTAGTCTTTGAGATGCTCACTAAATTATTCATGAAGATAGCCTCATTTCTTGCTTTCCATATGTTCCATGTCGCCGTGAAAACAACCGCTTGAATCGCCTTCTTTCTTTTCTTGCTTGCCTTTATATGTTTGCTAACCTCGATCAAATCCTTAAACGAGAAAGCATAAATATATGGATATCGCATGAAGGCCAGGCCCAACACTCTTCTCAGTCCGTCAGATCGAGCCCAGATATGAATCATGTATTTGATTCAAATTACAACACTTTATGGAGGAATATCCATATACACATCAGACAAGACGAAAGAAGGCTGCCAATTCATATATATTATTATTATTAGAGAGGCGGCCATATCTTTTTTGTGGAGATCGTACACAGGCTGCTGCCATATTATTATTAGAGAGGAGACACAGAGAAAAGGGGAGGCAAATCTTGGAGAAGGAAAGCGGATTGGTTCAAGTTCAAAATTTAGAATTGAAGAATCGGGTCGACTAAAATTTGTTAGTTATTCGGTTTGTTTTTTACTTCGTGTTTATTCAAACTTGATACTATGATTTATTATTTGTTTGAGACCCGTTTCTTTTTCTTGACTATGGTTCTTGGCTTGACTTCTTGCACTGTCTAGGTTATGATGAACAACATGTTATGATTCGGTTTTTATTTGGTTTTTGGACTTATATTTGGGGATTTAATAATGATTTAAAAGACTTGGTTTTTATTGATTAGGTGTACACGCGTATTTAATTTTATTCATTAAATAATTATTATCCCTCGTGTGGCTAGTTGAATGTCTTTCAAATAATAGTTGCATGCTAGGTCGATTAATGTGTGTCTTTGAATATTAGATGGTTTGCTAGACGTAGTGATCCATAGGGGTATAACTGCAATTTGAATAGGGTTAAGTATTCTATCAATCTCGATAGCTGTAAGGTGATAAGTTGTTGGTCTATCTTTAGTGTTAGATTGCTAGGGTTAGATACTTTGTGAGAAGATCCCCTTAGTTGCCCTTTCACTATTTGCTTATTGAGTCTAATCAGGAATCCATAGTTACCCTTGACTTTTGTGCTGTGAGATAGATTGTCGAATAAGGGTACTTTATTATTACAATTGGATATACCGTAATGGAGTCCATTTAAACCGGTAGTTTAATGACTTATTAGGTTGCCATAAGTGTCTCCTTGAGAAGGGTCGAGGGTCTTGTTCGGTCTCCTATTAAGTTGGTATTTTGAGATCCCGGTTCCACAATAATTCCAAAGCCGATAGAACGTGTCAAGCATGTGTAGGATTCTGACCTAGGTAGTGTACTTCAAATCTCTGATCGTTTCTTAAGTTCTTAGTCTTAGTTCGTTTCCAGTTTAGCTTAGTTAGTTAATTTAAATAAATTGCATTAGATTATTAGAAACCCCACCCCCAGACAACAAAACAATTAGTTGAGTCAATATTAGATAGTCTAGTCAGAGTCTAGTATACGTAGTCAGTAGAGTCTTGTGGGTTCGATACTCGGACTTACTTTAGCTATGCTTCATTGACCGGTACACTTGCCAATAGTGTGGTCTAGGTTTTAGAGAGTCTTAGCTTATAAATTTAAAACTTAGAGTGTCTAGTTTAGGGTTAAAATTAGTTAGTTTAATTGTACCACTTTTAGCAGTTTTTTGGGCCGTTGCCAGGACTCTTGGTGATTGCGTTTATTAGCTTTGATTACACTTATCTGCTAAATCCGTGCTACTTGCTTTTGTATATTGAGTCGTAGGAGTCTAATTTTCCTTGTCTTTTAGTTTTTTTATTTTATTTATTTTTAGTCTACTAAATATGTGTGAGATTTGTGAAGGGCCCCATTTCATTATACATTGTCCAAATTCGCCGGGGCACTCCACAGATTATTATGCTAACCCATTTGAGCAGCCGCAACCATATTATCCACAGGGGGTATCCTTCGTGTTATTATGATGATCCGTATAAGCAGCCGAAGCATAACGAGGGTCAGTATTATGATCAATATTCTGATAGCAACTCTGTTGGGGGTAGTGATAGTGCTTGAAGCACGATATAGGATTTATTGGTTCAATTAGTTACCAAGGATGCCGATACCCAGAAAACCCTAGTAGAGCACGACATCATCCCGAGAAATCGACAGTCTGCTTTATTAGATCTTCAATGTATATTAGAAAATATTGCTAGGAGATTGAAAGAAAAGGAACAAGAGCAAAAAGTCCAACCAGACCAACCAGCGACTGCTATACATATGATGCGGAAGGTAACTACCTCGATTAGATGACTCCTAGTGGAAAATTAATCCCAACATTTCCAGAACTAGGGAAGGAGTTGCCGTATAGGGAATACGAAGATGAGTCAGTTGAGGAGATCATTACAGTCACGGAGACAAAAATGGACGACGAAGTCCCACCTCTAGTTCCACAGGTTCCAATTATTAATTACTGGAGTGACTCTGATGATGAGATAGATGAAGAAGAATGGGCGGCATATCAGAGGTCGTTGGTAAAAAGAGAAGTGATTGAAGAGGAGTTCGACTGGGGAGATTCCGTGGGGTTTATGTTTGCTGAAGAAGTAGAAGATAAGGAACTACAGAATGTGTTATCTTAGGAGGACGAGTTTCGTAGGTAGTTAGAAGGTTTACCGGATTACACAGAAGAAGGTGAGTTTGAACCGGAAGGTGATCTTGCATTCTCCTGATTCATCTCATTGGAAACTATATTCTCCTGATGTTCTTAATGGTCTTAAGATATCCGGTTTGCCTAATCATCGATTAGTCCTTAAAGTTGGTGTCCATGTAATGTTGCTTCGAAATATTGATCAACAAAATTGTTTATGCAACGGTACGAGATTACGTATTACTAAACTTTACAAACGTGTTATAGAAGCTGAGATTATATCTGGAGGAAACGTAGGGACAAAAACTTATATTCCACGAATCAGTTTGACACCATCAGATAAAAGAATTCCTATTAAATTTCAACGACGAGAGTTCCCTTTATCTGTATGTTTCGCAATGACTATAAACAAAAGTCAAGGACAATCTCTATCAAGGGTTGGATTGTATCTCAAATATCCAGTTTTCTCACATGGTCAACTTTATGTTGCATTATCAAGAGTCAAAAGCAGAGCCGGTATGAAGTTGTTTATACTGGATAAAGATGGGAATGTAACAAATAAAACAACTAATGTGGTCTACAAGGAATTTTTTCCGGGATTTGAATAAATTTTTTTTGTCTTCCAATGTATGTGTTTTTACATAGTATTAAATTTTGAACATAAATAATCAGTTTTTGGTTGAAACCGCATTTCACGCGGGCAATAACGTAGTAATAACTATAAGTTAAAAGAATGATGGTTGTTTGGATGTCTCCAAATGGTTCTTGCAAGTCAAACCAGTTTATCAAATCGGTTTTCAAGTTATCCAGGTTAATAAAATCATCATCATACTCAGTAAATCTCACCAATAGCACAGGTAAGGTATGATCTGAGGAGGGTAAGATATAGACAGTCTTACCTCTACCCCGTAGGAATAGAGAAGTTGTTTCCAATGAGACCTCCGGCTCGATAACAGTTTTGCATCAAGTCTTGGACATAAGGCACATAACACTCAGCAATTAAGACGAAGGCCGATTAATGCATGTACTCGCTTATCTTTCGGTTATCAACGCCACCACATGATCCATGATTAACCATCCCCTCTTTTAACATTATTTTCACGAAATTTGTAAAATAATGTTAAAATTAGTGCACTTTCACGTTTGCCTCCCGAACGCCCGCATATATATATATACATTATATGTGAATACCACAAGCAGGGCGTAATCCATGTTAATAACAGATAACTTTTTTTGAATTATAATCGTGAATTCGAACAAGATGTTTAAAAAAAACCGATTCCAAGCAATTTTCATACTATAAATTAACATGTTGGCGCTTTATAATGTTGTAATTTAAGCATAGGGAGGGTTTCAAAAAAAGTTGGCTTTTTCGTTTTTAATTTAAAGGTTTTCATTTTTTTATTTTTTATTTTTGTATTTTAACCTCTTTGATTTTTTTTTTTTACTTTTACCCAAACCTTTCAACTTTTGCAAGTTAACCCCTAATATGTTTTGGTTTTCAAATATGATCACCCATACTTTTCATATTTTTAATTTTTTTTTTTACGTTTCGTTCTAAATTTTGTGAGTGAATACGCCACAATGTACGTGTGGGTTCAATGTTTTTTTGTCTCTTTTTTTTTTCATTTGACAAGCTCGTCACAATGCGTTTTTATTTCCCTGTTTGATAGATTCTTCGCAATGAGCGGGGTACTAGATTGACTTAGTTATTCTTTTCTATAGTTTACGTTTTAGTCTAATTTTTTCGCATTAACACGGCACAACATGCAAGCATGGTTCAATGATTTTACGTATGTTTTTCGTTCGGTGTAATTTTTCCTTTTTTTATTATTTTGTTTTAACCCATTTTTTTAGGTGTTGCTGGTCGGATATATCATTGGTACTACTTGGCACGATTTACGGCCCCCGCCGTAACACGGGGGCTTAATACTAGTTTGCATTAATTCAAACAATTTAAATTAATTCGAAAAACTAAACTTGGAGAGAGAAAAAAAAACGTAAATCACATAAACAAGACTTGACAAATAAAAACGGAATTTTAAATAGTGAATTATAAAAATATATAATAAGTAGTGAGCAAACTGAATTAAGCCAAAAAAATTCCAATTTTAAATTCAAACTTAATTTCCATTCTTCAGGTAACTTATTTCAATTCTTCAAGTCACTAATTGGGGAGGTTATTATTATTTAATTAATCAACCATTATATTATTTATCACCTGCAATAACGGAAAAGTCAAATAGTGACTAATTAATAATAATAAATAATTTAAAAATTAAATAAGCAAGAGAAGAGAAGAGAAAGTAGCCGTTTAATTCTTCGCATACGTTATCACTTTATTCAATCAGACCGTTGTGGTCTCTCTCACAATACTTGAACTCACCCTCTCACCAACACCTGTTTCAAACACACCCACCCCACCCCCACAAAACACACACAGTAACAATGGTGGCCAGAACCCCACCAAAGCTAAGGAAGAAGATGTTGGCCCCACTCGACCCAAATCAACTCAGGGAAACCCTCAACAAGGTACCCGGTTCAAAACCTCTGTGTTTCATTGTTTTTCTGGTTTTTTGATTGATTTTGTTCTGTGTTGTTGAAGGTGGAGAAGTGTTTAAACCGGTTGCAAGAGCTCGAGTATGTTACGGGTGGGACGAAGGTGAAATCGGGTGCGAATGTTAGTCCGAGGGGTAATAGAGGAGGATACTTGAGAACTATCAGGTGAGTCAGTTGTTAATGACAAATTGATGAAATGGGTTAGGATGAACATTTGGTACTAGGTACTGGTCACCGAATTTTTTCGGTATCGGTACCCACTTTTTTGCATTTTCAGTATCGTTACTTTCGGTATTAGTACTTACGGTACTGGTAAAATACCGAATTTTACCTTCAAATACCGGTAACGGTACCCAGTTTTGAGAAATTTCGATACTGATATTTTCGGTGCCGGTACCACGCTCATCCCTAAAATGGGTGTTTGATTTTAAGATTTGAATATGATTTTGTTTTTTATTTTGGATTCAGAAATGGAAATGGTCAGAAAACCTCACCTGGAAAGTTACCCACACAAATTGGTAAGTTTGTTTTAGAGGTGTGCATGCGTCGGTTTTGGATTGAGGGGTGCGAATGGGTCGGTTTTCAAACAAAAACCCGAACCATAAGTTTCGGTTCGGTTTTTGGAACAAGATGTAGCCTAAACTGAACCGTAGTTTTTGATTTTCAGAAAGCAAAATCTGAACCATTTTTGTAATTTTCGATTTCAGTTTAGTTAATCGGTTTTAGAACAAAAACGGAACCATTATCGATGTTGATTGTTGGTGTCTTTTTACGGTATGATTTTAATTTTTGAGTTTTGGTGATTGTTTTAATGAAGGGGAATGGAAGAGAATGTCATTGCCCGCGATGATATTAGGCGAAACAATGGGCGAAATACTCCAAGCAAGCCGATTCGCAAAAGAAATCGTGGCGACCGCCACCACAACCGACCCGAAAACTCCTGTGACAGATTCACGGTGGAAGTCGAGGATAAACCCAGAAACCACTGAGCTTAGAGCGCGTCGAAAGAGGGAAAAACAGATCATCCGAGCCGAACCGCACTCCCCATTACTTCAAAGAACCAAATCGCGCATTAACTTCAAAGTTTCGGGCTCGCCCCCGAAACCCGAGCCCGAAAAAGAAAACCGCATGTTTTCAGCTAATCGGGTGTCCCCGAAGAACCGACCGTGGGCCCGAAAAACCGTGATCTTCCCGAACCCAATGTTCAACTCGTCGTCGAATGCACATAACCAAAAGTTTTGTAGAACAAATTCGCCCGTGATTCCAAGAAACCCGCCGATAACCCCGCATAAGTTCTTGATCAAGACACCGCCTGCGGCTGCACGAAAAGCGGCCCCATCCTCCTCCTCGGCCTCGGTTGTAAAGTTTCAAGTCAAGATTAGGAGTCCACCAGTTTCCCTATCTCCAACCCGACCCACCAAGAAGGCGGTGGGGGGGTCACCGCCGAAGAAAGTATCGACGGCTGCCAAGCTCAGGCGGTCATTTTCGCCATCGCGATTGGCGAGTAGATTGGTTTCGCCATTGAAGAGTAGAAAATCATCAGTGCCAAAGAGTGTGGATGGTGGGATGATGATGATGAATATGAATATGAACATGATGAGTGGATTAAAACAAAGGCCTGTGTCAACACCTCGGAGGATTTAAGGTTTTTCAGTTTGGAGGAGTTAAGGTTTCATTCATTCTTTCAAATGATATTTTCCTAATGTCATTAATGTCATATGTGATGTTCGTCAAGGTACCTAACATTTGTGTATCATAAAACAGGAATGACACAGTTGAGGTGTTCATTTACTACATGTTCTTAATTTATTTATTTGTTTTTATACTTTAAAACATTTGTACATTTATTAAATTTTATATAAAAGGGTCATACAATAATGTTTACCACAACTTTTTCTGTAATACGGTAAAAAGATCACTTCTCATTTTTAGTAAAACTATCGATAAAAATGGAACTGATGAACCTTAAGTGATGAACCGATGAAGATGGAGCTGAATCTTGTGGATGAAGTGATGAACCTTAAGTGATGATGGTTTTGAATGTTGATCTAGAATACTAAAAACCCAAACCAAAATAACCATGGGCCGGTACCGGTATTACGGTTCAAACCGGTATACCGGATTTTACCGCCGGTACGAATTTTATGTCGTTTCACTTATTTACCGGCTGTCTCATACCGGATTTGCATCCGGCACCGGTAATACCGGTATAACCGGCCGGTATTTACCAGTTTTTAAAACACTGTAAAGAACTAGAGTAATTATGTCAAAATCAAAGTAATTATTTTTACTCTGTAATTAATTACTCTACTTCATTTATTTAGTGTAATTACTCTAGTCTAATTATTTATACATTTAACAGGTTAATTTAATTAGTACATGATCTCACCTCTTTATCTCAAAACTAAAATACTAAGACCATGCGTAGTGGGGCATTACGCCCGAAAACGCCAAACACCCACCCCTGGGCATGTTTAGGCGTGTTTTTGCAAAAAAAAAAAAAAAAAGAACCCTCAGCGTTTTTTAAATCACGCCAAATGGGGGAATCAATTGACCAATCACATTCAGCTTCATTTGTTTTGTCCAATAAGATTTTTTAATGTTTTTTTTATTTAATTTTATTACAAACATAATGCCTCACAATCCCCACATCCCCACTACACTCATTTTAGAAAACGCCCCATAATGCCCTATTGTTGACTGGGCTGTCACATGTCGCAAAACGCCCAAAGATAGAATGTTAACCACTACACATGTTCTGAAAAGATATATATATGTAAATTGGTTTGACTTGGTAAAGGAGAAAGAAAGTTCCCCAAGAGGATATTGCACTTTTATGACATGATATATGTTCCCACTTGTCAGGCCATGTGTAGTCATAACCCCCCTTTGTGGGCGTTATGCGCGTGTGCGGGTGGGCGTTATGGGGCGTTATGCATTTAAGCCCGTAGTCATAAAGCCCCCACCTAATCATTACTCAATTATTTAAAATAAAAACATTACAGTAACAAAATAAAATGCAGGGACCAAAGTGTAAAACTTTAAAACAAAAATAGGCTTCTTCTCCGGCCTTCTTCTCCGGCTTGTTCTCGGTCTTCAGGTCCGATTTGCAGGGACCAAAGTGTAAAATGCAGGGACCAAACATGTATAAACCAAAAACTTTAAACAATCATAACGCCGTTATGCATATCGCGCCAACCCCAAATTTTCGATTGATAGCGCCGGGTGTTTTGGTGTTGTGGGGGTTATGCCGGCGCCATGCAAGGGCATACCGCCCCACTACGTTCAACCTCAAAACAACACTCTTTTTTCAGCCGTGAAGATCAAAGAGGGTTCCCCACACTTTACTTTGCTCAAACTTGTTTCTACAACCCATGAATTGTTCATATCTATTTATGTCATACATTTGTTGTCACACCCCGACCACGTATAACATACAAAACGTGGCGGAAAACGTCGGGGAGTGTTGTAACAGAATTATTGTTTCACAACCATGGCATACAAAGTTATATTTTATTTATTAAACAAGAGTGTTACATTGTCTTAAACAGGAAACAAAGAGTTCATAACATAATTAAACTAGTCTATCTTCATTTTTATTCTCTAAGGCACAGGTCCGCCCTAGTGTCACGATCATCATCCTACGCAAAAGCTCCTGAAAACACATGTGAAAATAGGTACGTCAGCATAAAAATGCCTGTGAGATACATAGGATTTGTGAAAATAGGATTCATGACTTACAAGTTTAGAAAAAGTTGTTTAACAAAAGTCAGTCATGAACCTTGTAAGTTGTTTTGTTTTGTAAATCATTCAAAAAGCAATGATATGTATAAATAAGAGAATAATGTAAGGTTAAATGAATAACCAAGAAAAATGAGTTTGTATAAGATAAGTTGTTTTGTAAATCAATGTCTTGTGAAAATAAGTTGTTTATGTAAAACGTAATATGCCAAATATTGAAATGATTTAAGTAACGCTACTACATGTAATATCATACAAACACTTATTTATAGGAAGTACCAGCGGCGTATCCACCATGCTTGTATCATTTTACACATGCCTCGTTACTCAAATCACTTACTCAAGCCAACCACCAATGTAAATTGTTTATGTATAAATGAATTGTCATGTGTTAATGTGTAAACCATATCGAAATGTCTATGTCCAATGTAAACCACTAAATGTGTATATCAATGTCAAAATGTTTGTGTTTAATGTAGATCATGTAATGTGTACCCAAAAATATCATGTATGGTAAGTGAAATATATCAACTAAACCATATGTGAAATGCACAAAAACAAGGTATTGAAGTAAAACATGGTTTAAATCAAAGTTATGTTTTGTGGAACAGATGCATGCTATACTGATATAAACATTTATGCGGTATTGTGAAAATGCATACATCCAAGCCTTGAGACTGTGGCGATAAACCTTTAAACAAATTAAAGGTTTATCTAAGTTATGTGTATCGAATTCGGTCATTCCTTCCAATCCAAACAAACCTAGGATTTCAGGAACGGGAGTTGTCAATTCCTATGGTACCACTACCTACTAACGAACAGCGTAGCTAATGTTAATGAATGTATTGTTCCATTTTAAACAACCCAAAATGTAAGCATGTGATGAAAAACAACTGTACTAAGTATGTAACAAGTGGACATACATAGTATATGACGTGAAACAAATGTACTAAGTATGCACACAATGGGCATACATAGCATGAAATGTAATGTGAAACAATGTACTAAGTATGCACACAATGGACATACATAGCATGAAATGTAATGTGAAACAATGTACTAAGTATGCACACAATGGACATACATAGCATGAAATGTAATGTGAAAACAATGTACTAAGTATGCACACAATGGACATACATAGCATGAACACAATGAAATCATGTACTATAAGTGTACTAATGAACATAGCAAGTATATGATGTGAAAGCAGGAAAGCACGAAAGTAACAAGTAGGCACATGTGTTTCACCCCAAAACAGTTTGGAAAACAGTAAAAGAGGGGTCTATGTACTCACTTGAGATTGCTCAGAAGTCCTAAGATAACCACCAAGCAATGCTAGAGATCACGGAATCAAACGGCACCTAATATAGGTAACTATGTTAATAAACCGGACCTATATCGGAGGATCGAATAGAATGAGGGCTCGTAAACCAAATGAGTATGGGAACTCATGTAGTATGGTTTAACAAAGCCTACATACTAAATGAAACCTAACCTAAGTGCTTACGACCCATCACGACCCGTTTAGGTAGCTTATGCTACTTTAACGTGTCGTTCGCGTAAAACGCGTTCGGACCGCCTAACTAGTCCTATGACAAGTAGAATATGCCTTAACATGCCTAATATTGTCGCCAAATCAGTTTAGATGTCAAAAGTTATGTCACATATGTTTATAATGAATTTTGGCATCAAAGGGGTATTTTGGTAATTTACCTAAGGCATATAAACTACCTATCATACAACTACTTAAACGTCGTGACCATAAGGTATAACCTCGGAAGGTTATTCCCTACCTACTATGGTCACCTAATGTATTTGGTCGGATCCTAATGATCGACCAAATGGGTCGGGTTCGAAGGTATAAGCGATTTATTAGATCGCTTACCCTTACGACCCTAGACAACGTGGTAATCAGTAGGCATAGTCACAAGGGACTATAACCATCGTGATTACAATCACGTTGCGAAGTTCAAACGAACTTCGCATTGACCATAAACTGGTCAACGCAGAAAGTCAAACAAAGTTTGACTTTCGGACTCGAAAAGCAATAAAAGAACGAAGGAATACTTATGAAGGGTCCCCGAATGCTAATCTTGATTCAAGTAGCTCAGGTATGAAACAATGGTTTCAACTTAGAGCTTCTCAAATCAGATTCTTGTGAGGAATGAGTGAGAATGTGGTGGGTATTTATAGATTTTGGTTCACCGTTAGGATCGTTTCTTGGATAACGTGATCGAATCTCATCCGTACAAGTGTTGGAATGTTGTGGTAACTCATTTTGCCCACCACAAGAGATTAACATGTGGCACTTGGCCTTTGGGGAGTGTTTAAATCTGGAAACAGGCTGTTAAAAATGATTTGCTGCATCTGGCCCCTGCTTGCGCACCGCAACACTCACATTGTTGAGGTGCGCAAGGACCTAGTTTGGCAGATTTACAGTTTTGGTCCCTGTTGTGTTATAAGGTCATTTCCGACGCGTTTAAGGCCCGTTAACCCCGTTTCAAAGCTCTAAAATGGATTTAAAGTATAGGGAACTTAAAATGTGCTCAAAAATATCTCGGATGTCGGTTCGTTTAGCCGTACGGTTGCGATGTTCGCTTAATTACGACGGAATGCGCATAAGCGCGAAAAACGATCCAAATGACGCGACGAATGGATTTTTCTCAAGCCAAACACTAAAATAAAATATTTTAGTGCTTACATAAATTTTTGGATGTCCGGATGTATTCAGAACGTAAGTTATGCGCGAAAGTGCAAACTTATGCACTTTTTGACACTTTTAGTCCCTGAATGGCCCAAAAGTTTATTTTAGCACACCGAACCCCTCAAAGCCTATTTCTAAGCTATGTAAAGGATATTTATGGTATGTTTAACTTATGGTCATGTTCCGGAATGTCTGTTATAGTTCAAATTGGCATACTTTCGTAGTTTGTCAAATTTAGCCCCTGAAGGCGAATTAACTTGTTTTTGCCATACCAAAGGCTTCAAAACTTATTTCTAAGTTATGTAAAGGTTATTTAAGGTATGTTAAGTATATGTTGATGTTCCGGAGTATTTTTCGCATTAAACTGATTACGTTTACGCACCAGTTTGCGTATAACTCTCCAGAAAGCGATGTAAAGTTTGAAATTGAACAAAAGTCAAAACATGAAAAATGTAAAACACAACCAAACAAACATTGGGATCAAATAACATTGTTTTATTGATAACTGAATTGTTTACAATGATTTCAGACACAGATGTTACAGTCTCCCCTACTTGTGGAAATTTCGTCCCGAAATTTATTTAGAGGAAACTCGTGGGAAAAGATGCGGATACTTCGCCTTCATTTGATCTTCGCATTCCCAAGTAAAATCGGTTCCACGTTTAGCTTCCCAGCGAACTTTGACCAAAGGAATGCGCTTGTGTTTAAGCCACTTGACTTCACGTTCCATGATTTCCACTGGCTTCTCAACAAATTTCATTGTTTTGTCAACACGAATTTCGTCAAGCGGTATGTGGAGGTTCTCATCAGCTAAACACCTCTTGAGATTGGACACGTGAAAGGTTGGATGAACATTTCCAAGTTCAGGAGGTAACTCAAGTCTGTAGGCTACCTTACCGATTCTTTCGACGATCTTGAATGGTCCAACGTATCTAGGTGCAAGTTTTCCTTTTTTCCAAATCTGATCACACCTTTCCAAGGTGAGACCTTAAGTAATACACGATCACCGACTTGAAATTCCAAGGGCTTGCGTTTTGGGTCCGCGTAACTCTTTTGACGGCTTCTAGCTGTCTGAAGGTTATCACGAACTTTCTTAACCTTATCTGTTGTCTCTAAAATGAGGGCACGTCCAGTAAGCTGAGCCTCGCCGATCTCATTCCAGCAGACTGGTGAACGACATTTTCGACCATAGAGAGCCTCGAAAGATGTGAATCCCAACTACCACCATTTTGATGCTGGTGTGATAACTGTTGTTGTAGGAGAATTCAATTAACGGAAGATGTGAATCCCAACTACCACCAAAGTCGATCACACAAGCTCTAAGCATATCCTCCAGAGTCTGGATTGTTCTTTCAGATTGACCATCCGTTTGCGGATGATAAGCTGTGCTCAGGTTAAGTTGGGTCCCCATAGCAGATTGCATGGTTCTCCAAAAATGAGAAGTGAAACGAGCATCTCTGTCAGAAATGATGTTCAAAGGAACACCATGTCGAGCTACAATTTCATCCACATAGATTTTAGCAAGTTTTTCAGCAGGAAAATCCTCACGGATTGGCAAGAAATGCGCTGACTTAGTAAGACGATCAACAACTACCCAGATAGCATCATGACCCTTCTTTATGCGCGGAAGTTTAGTAATGAGATCCATAGTAATGTTTTCCCATTTCCAAACTGGTATCTCTGGTTGCACCAATAGACCAGAAGGACGCTGATGTTCAGCCTTAACCTTAAGACAAGTAAGGCATTTTGATACATATAAGGCAATGTCTTTCTTCATACCAGGCCACCAATACCGAATACGAAGATCCTTATACATTTTATCTGAGCCAGGATGAACAGAATAACGAGACTTATGGGCTTCATCCATAAGCAAGGTGCGAAGGTTATCTTGGCTTGGGACCCACAAACGGTCCATGAAGTAATACAATCCATTGTCCTTCAGTTCCAGATCAGGTGTTATGTGATAGGGAAATTCCTTATCCATTAAACCTTGTGAAACACAAGATTGTTGAGCCTGAGAAATGCGTGCCTGGATATCGGATCGAGCTTGGATAACAGATTGAACATGAACACAATGAAGCTTAGTACGTTCCTTACGACTCAATGCATCGGCTACGACATTCTCCTTACCAGGATGGTAGCGAATTTCGCAGTCATAGTCGTTTAGAAGCTCGACCCAACGTCGTTGCCTCATGTTGAGTTCTTTCTGATTGAAGATATGCTGAAGACTTTTGTGGTCCGTGAAAACCACACATTTTGTACCGTACAAATAGTGTCTCCAGATCTTTAGAGCGAAAACAACTACACCCAACTCAAGATCATGAGTGGTGTAGTTCTTCTCATGTATCTTTAACTGCCTCGATGCATATGCTATGACTTTGTTCCTTTGCATCAGAACACAACCAAGACCCAATTTAGATGCATCGCAATAAACGAAGAAATCATCATTGCCCTCAGGCAAAGTCAGAACAGGCGCGTCGCAAAGCTTCTGCTTCAAGTTTTGAAAAGCTTCCTCTTGCTTGAATCCCCAATCAAAGGGCTTGTTCTTCTGAGTTAGAGCAGTTAGAGGAACTGCAATCTTTGAGAAGTTCTCAATGAAGCGGCGGTAATAACCCGCTAGACCAAGAAAAGAACGAACTTCAGTAGGAGTAGAAGGTGTATCCCAATCCTTAATCGCACTGATCTTGGAGGGATCTACATGAATACCTTGTTCGTTGATAATATGTCCTAAAAATTGAACTTCTTTAAGCCAGAATTCACATTTGGAGAATTTGGCGAAAAGTTGCTCTTTCTTTAGGAGTTCCAAAGTAAGACGAAGATGTTGCTCGTGATCAGCTCGCGTCTTAGAATAAATCAAGATGTCGTCAATAAAAACAATGACGAACTGATCCAAATAAGGCTTGCAGACCCTATTCATTAAGTCCATGAAAACAGCAGGAGCATTAGTCAAACCGAATGGCATGACTGTGAACTCATAATGCCCATAACGAGTACGGAACGTTGTCTTGGGAATATCTTCTTCATGCACACGAAGTTGATGATATCCAGATCGCAGATCGATCTTCGAAAAATAAGAAGCGCCTTGTAACTGATCAAAGAGATCATCGATGCGAGGTAGGGGATATCGATTCTTGATGGTAAGCTTGTTAAGCTCACGATAATCGATACACATCCTAAAAGATCCATCATTCTTCTTGACAAAAAGAACGGGAGCACCCCAAGGTGAAAAACTAGGACGAATAAAACCTTTGTCAGAGAGCTCCTGAAGCTGCTTAGACAACTCTTGCATCTCAGACGGTGCAAGACGATATGGAGCTCTGGCAATGGGGTTTGCACCAGGTACGAGATCAATACGGAACTCGACTTGGCGTGCTGGAGGTAGACCGGGTAACTCTTCAGGGAATACTTCAGGATAATCCCGAACAACGGGAATATCTTGGATAGACTTACCTTTGCCCTTATCGGTTGTGACATGTGCCAAGAAGGCCACATAATTCTTTCGCAGATACTTCCGAGCTTTAAAACAAGACATGAGTTTGAGACCACCAGCAGGTTTCTCACCACGAACCTGTAGGATCTCGCATGTCGAAAGCGGCACACGAACAATCTTCTCAAAACAAACTACCTCTGCGCGATGCTTGGCTAACCAATCCATACCCACAATAACGTCGAAGCTTCCAAGTTGCATAGGCGTGAGGTCAATAGGAAAAAGATGGTCGTTAAGGTTCAACTGGCAGTTGCGAAGAACAGAATCAAGAACAATGGGTTCACCACTAGCAACCTCTACTGTCAAAGGTTTACCTCGTTTCGTTCTAGACACGCGAAGCAATGGTTCAAAAGATAATGACACAAAACTCTTATCGGCACCCGAATCAAAAAGAATAGATGCAGGTTGATTATTAATAAAGAACGTACCGTTCACCACTTCATTGTCTGCTTGTGCCTCTTGTGCATTCATGTTGAAGACTCGACCTCGAGCCTGAGCCTGATTCTAATTTGGATTCTGATTCTGGTTGGCTAGTCTTGGGCACCGGTTTCTGTAGTGGGTCAGATCCCCACAATTGTAGCACGAACCAGGAGGAAAATGAGGTCGTGTAGCTTGACCTTGTTGCTGAGCAAGAGGTTGAGCAACTTGTTGGGCTTGGTTATGAACGGCCTGATTCTGGTTAGCAGGAATGCGACAAGTAGCGGCAAGATGACCAATTCTTCCGCAGTTAGTGCAATGACGACATTGGAGATGTGGTAGGTGATGGCCGTTACACCTGTTGCACAAAGGCGCAGTGCCAAGATATGGCTTCTTAGCTAGTGGTTGCGCAGGCTGATTTGGTGCAGCTTGGGCCTGTGCAGTAACGGCATAGTTTTGGGAAGCCTTCCACTTCCTAGACCCTCCAGAATTCTTTCCCTTCTTGTTTTGACCTTTCTTGCTATCTTCCTTGTCAGATGCCTGCTTCTTACCCTTGTCACCCTTTTTATGCAGCTTCCCCTTTCGAACCTGTGACTCAGTCAATGTCGTTGCTAACTCGATCGCCTGACGGAGTGTGGCAGGGTTACTACCAGTAATGATGTCTTGCACTGAGTCAGGTAGGCCTTCGATGTACCTTTCGATAGCCTTGTCGAGTGGGGTAACCATTGTTGGGCAAAGCAGACTCAACTCCTCAAACCTGTCAGTATACGCCCTGTGCTAGCCACTGTCTTGTTTCAAGTCATCAAACTCTTTCTCCAAAGCTCGCTGTTCATGACGAGGACAGAACTCCCTCATCATAATGGCCCTAAGTTCAGCCCAAGTTTGTGCTAGAGCAACTTCTGCACCACGGTCTCTCATAACCCCGTTCCACCATGTGAGAGCCCTCTTCTGAAACACACTCGAAGAAAACTCGACCTTGCGGTTGTCAGGACACTGCACGTGGCGGAAAGTATTCTCAATGCTCTCGAACCATTGAAGAAGCCCAGTCGCTCCCTCAGAACCACTAAACTTGAGTGGTTTAGCCGAGTTAAAATCCTTGAATTTTCATGGAGCATTGTTGTTGTTGCTGGCTTGGTTCCATTGAGCAAAGAGGTTCGGGAATTGAGCAGCCATTTGCTGCGCAATGATTTCTGCCAGTTCGGCAGTCGCTATCTGATTTTCGCGTCGAGGAGGCATTCTAAAAGAGGAAACATGAAAGGAAACGAGTGAGATGTTTGGGTGAAAAGAATGAGATGATGCAAAAATTGATAATGGCAAAGATGGTGGTCATTCGTTCGCATCGCAAAGCAAACAAACGACACACAGTGACTAATCAAAGTAAATGGGTCAAAAATAATGTATCGCGAAGACATGCTCGCCTATAAGTGAACACTCACCCCAAGAGTTCCCAGGTAAGAGTGACTGGTCCGATTATGTGGATTTGTACGAACGCTCTAGCCTTAGACAGAAAACCCAGGGTACAGGCATTCACACTTCCAGTTTGCACGTGTTCACATTATTTAAAACCCAAAACCTTGACGAGATTTTGAAAACTCAAAGGGGTTCAAAACCTTATAACAGAGGGTTCAAAACCTTGTAATAAATCATTCAAAAACAGAAGATTGTTTTTCAAAAATCGTTTCGGAAAAAATTTGGTTTTTGTTTTGATAATCACCTAAGGATAGATGACGTGCATGTTTTAAGATCTAAACACAAGATAACTTGTGTTAGGGTCCTAGAAAGGTTATAGTCTAGGTCAAAGCATTACAATGGGCATACATAGTATATGACGTGAAACAACTGTACTAAGTATGTAACAAGTGGACATACATAGTATATGACGTGAAACAAATGTACTAAGTATGCACACAATGGGCATACATAGCATGAAATGTAATATGAAACAATGTACTAAGTATGCACACAATGGACATACATAGCATGAAATGTAATGTGAAACAATGTACTAAGTATGCGCACACAATGGACATACATAGCATGAAATGTAATGTGAAAACAATGTACTAAGTATGCACACAATGGACATACATAGCATGAACACAATGAAATCATGTACTATAAGTGTACTAATGAACATAGCAAGTATATGATGTGAAAGCAGGAAAGCAATGCTAAGATAACCACCAAGCAATGCTAGAGATCACAGAATCAAACGGCACCTAATATAGGTAACTATGTTAATAAACCGGACCTATATCGGAGGATCGAATAGAATGAGGGCTCGTAAACCAGATGTAACACCTCGAAAATTCAAGTCCTGTAATGTGTAGACACGTGTCATATGTTTAAAACGTGTGAAAGAATATTATAGAAGGACTAAGGTTGACAAACATGAAAGGTATATGAAAATACGAGTTCTAAATGTCAACAGTGAATAAATATATCGTACGTTAACCCTACATGATTTTTATAGCATCAAACGAATAAATCATGGATCATGCGAAGCTAAAAGTAAGAGATTACAAACTACAGGGGTTAAATGTGTCAACATGTTTAAGTTATACCTCTGAGTGACCTTTTGACAAACCCGAAGCTTTGTAACTGTTAATTATGCTCACTAGAATGCACGATAGAAATTTCGTAAAGTTTCATTATCGTATGAGAAAGTTATGATCAAATTCGTGTGCGAAGGGTTAAAGCGTAAACGTTGGAAGTTAGGACTTTTCGGGTAACAATAAAGTTAACCGGGGACTTAACAAAGTGGGTATATGTTTTAAAGCCCTTATAGATCAATTATGAGGGTTCATAATGCAAGAAACAAGTGTCTAAACGAAGTTTGAAGAGCCAAGGATCAAATAGCAAAAAATCAAAAAATGCAGATTTTCTGCAGACGATCGTCGCGCCACGCGAGGGAACCTCGCGCCACGCGAGGGACTCCCAGCTCCGAAAACCTTGGGATGTTGTCTGCCATGGCCTTTATGCGCAACTTTAACCGATTTTCACATCTTGTGCGACCCCTAGGCACCCCCTAAACACTTAAGGACATGTGTTAATCAGTTGTGGTGGGTTGTAGACTCATGTGTCAAAGATTCGTGGTGATTAATTCACTATAAAAGGCCATGATATGCAACCATTGTTCTTCACACCTTCCTCTTGCAATCTGATCATTTCTGGAGCTCCAAGGCACTCTCAAGTGATCACTAATCAAGCTTAGGACTTTTGTAAGTTTGCTTAACCTTCTTTAATTGAGTTTAGCTTAGTTATTTAGCTAAAAGTCAAACCGTTTGACTTCGAGATTAATTAATAATGGCTCAGTCAAATCTCGAATTAAAAGTAGTTATAAGTTGGTAATTATGTGGGTAATAAACCCTCAAAAGGGTTCCCCCTGATTCCCACTCTAACTAGGTCTAATGTCGGGTCAAACGTGTAATTAAAAAGTCAACTGAATGTTTAAATTGCAATTTATGCATGATTAGCAATGTAGAGCACATACAACCTGTTTGATCATTAATATAACTTGGTAATTAGTGTAAGAACATGTCTAAACATGTTCAACCCGACAATTTCCTGTTTAGACCCGGTTCGGAACCGAAAGTCGCATAGTTTGACTTATACTTTGACTTTCAGTTCTGACCCGTTATGGTATGTTTTAGAAATTCCTTAGAGCTTTATTTGGACCAGGTTACATGCTAGTATAACCCTCTGTGATTATACACCACGGATCATTAGTTATCCAATTAATATGCATGATTCCGTTAATTGCTCATATGTTGACCATTATGCCCTTTTCACCTTAAAACATGATTTTTGAAAATGTAAAAGAGTAGAAACTTTAATTACTGATATATAAACTTGCATACAAAATTTGACATCAGTTTGAGGTGTAGGTTAAGAGTTATGCTCGTTAGCGTAAAATTAAAGCTTTATGTTAATTAAACGGTGTATTTAGCGTATAGCCTACTTAAACATACTTTTTGATATCAAACTCTTTACCCACTGATGTAATATATTATTTTGGGGTTTTTAAAGATTTTTAATTAATTTTAGGCTGAGCATAACTTATAGTCGTAGGCTTAATCCGGTAATTGTCGGTTTTGCCCTTACGGGCTATAAAATGAGTTTTACATATCTAAACGACTCCAAACCTTTTGCTACTGATCACATATGATAAATAAATTATTTTAAGCCTTCTGGAAATATAAAAATATCAGATTTATGTATCAAACCCGGAAATGGCCTCTAATCGCCTTTTTAAGCGTTTTTAACGCATAGTATGTACTAAAACTATTTTAAACATACAAGGGTTGATACCTACTGATATTTGAGGCAAATTATAATATTTTAACAGTAAGCAAAGGTTGATGAACTCAGACTTCAGTTTTGAGCTTTTCGGCTTATGTGAAATTACCAAAATACCCCTACGGGGCATAGTTTGGTTATAATTGATAAATTTCACTTATATACTTTAACCTACTGATATAACTTAGAAAATTGAGTATATTTGCTGATTACATCAGGCCTGTAACTCAGGTTGACACTTAAACTCTTTTACAACCTTTAAAATGACCAAACTACCCCTACGGGGCATAGTTAGTGATTAAATTCGTTTCGGGCATAATAAAAGACATATTACTGATGTCACAACATATATGAAGCATATTAACTTAGGAAACCTGTAAATAGCTCTCATGAATACCCGTTACGCTTATTACGCGTTCGGTTCGGTTTATGTAACTAGTTTACATAAATTAGCCTAAACGGGTCAAACCTTAACGGTTTTATCTCAAAATCCAGAATGTGTATGAAATACCCATATTAGACAAGTCTCTGAACTTGTCAGGTCTAAATCACATTCTATCCGGTCTTCGCTTAATCGTGCGTACGAACCGTGTCTTTGAAACTAACCGGTCTAAGCTTAAGCTTAACTAAAGACCCGTTAGGATTCTAATAGGTTATTATAAACCTTCGTTCCAGATTAGGAGTACCAGTAAAAGCTACTTGCGTTTGCTTATTGTGATTTATACATTGCTCAGGTAAATACTTTTAACTTATTTTCCCTATATGGGCTTGGGTTACGGTATATAGCATACCGCTTGATCGAGCATCAAATCTTCCATCGTTGGGTAGTTAATTGAATAATTTAATCGGCTCGTTTAAACAGTCTTGTTACTTAAAGCCTTTGGGGGGTTAATGACCATGTCCCGGATATCCTTGGCATCATTTTACGAAATGGCCACGACTTAAGCGCGGGGTGTAGGCGTACACCCGTCAGTGCACAAAAGGAATAATGTGGTGTGTCTATTGATCTTTAACCCGGACTTGATTCGGGCTACTGAACGCACAAGGAACATGTAATTCGTTCACAAGATTATATATTTAAATAATTCTCCCAAGTTAAATAAAATGTTTATGCCATGTGCATCCAAAGCAATTTTCAATCATTTTCCAAAACAAGTCAGTTGATTGTATTTACCAGTGTAAACTGACGTATTTTCCCAAAAAGATTAAATGCAGGTACTAAGCGTAAACTGACGTATTTTCCCAATTTTCAACATATAGGACCAGTTACTTATCATTTACAACTACCAGGAGAGTTAGCTGGGGTACATGATGTATTTCATGTATCCAATCTCAAGAAATGTCTATCAGACGAATCTTTGGTAGTACCTCTCCAAGATATAGAGGTAAACGAAAAGTTAAAAATTGTAGAGAAACTTCTTTGGATAGAAGATAGAAAGTAAAGTTTCTCAAGCACAAACGACTAGTGCTAGTAAAAGTGGGATTCAAGGAGAGGACCTGAATACACTTAAGAACTGGAATCAGAAAGAAGAAAAAAGTATCCTCAATTATTCCAGTAAATCTCGAGGACGAGATTTTTATTAAGGTTGGGAGAATGTAACAACTCTCATCAAAAAGTCATATTTATTAAATTAATTTGACCAATAGGAAACCCTAATTGAGACACCCAAGTGATTCTGCGCAAACCCTAAAATTTTCAGAACAATCAGAATCAGGATCAGGGCCCCTAAAACTCAGGGGGGGTATTTCCTAGTTAACGATTATCTACATAACATGCTGTCAAATTTAAAATTTACGAAACTACTGACTCAGCTAGGCTAGTCCCACACGTGGCCACCCTATGCTAATTTCAAGACCCTTACGGACCGTAAGGGTTAATGCTTACGGTCCGTAAGCTAAGCCAAATTTTGTGTATAAATAGCCGACTTTGGGACTTGATTCTGGACGCTTGAACGACGAAGAAATTCGTTTCGTAGACTGAGATAAGCTCTGTTTATCACAATTAACACACACGATTCACTAATTGATGCTGCAATCAGGGTATTAACTCGATCGCTATTACGATTCAACGTCCGATCGATTATAACTATCCAACGATTGTTTAAAGTGCCGCTCAAATTGAGTTTATACTTTGTTATTCATCGTGATTTCGACTTGAATGTTTGAGTGCTGTTCGAACTCGGACTATACTCTGTCATTCGTTGTGAATCCGCTGAATTGTTAAGTATTGCACTTGTAAATCGTTGTGAGGGTTTAATCTCGTGAATTGTCGTAACTGCTGTATTAGTTACTAACCTGTTTGTGTGTGCATTATTATTTAAATTAGGTTAATCAAGGCTAATCAGTAGGCTTATACTCTGCTCGTTAAATCTACAATGTGAGTCATTCTCTTTTTATCAACTATTTTACAATACCTCAAATTATTTTCAAGGTTATAATTACAGGGACTAAATCGTGGATATCTTGAATTACTGGTTAGTGGGGTATTGTGCACATTACTAATTTCTCCCAGTTAGGTTCATTGACCTACTCGGGATAATCACTGTTAGGTTCATTGACCTACAGGGATAATCATCACTATTTAGGTTCATTGATCTAAATAGTGTTATGACCATCGTCACCATTGTGACATGTCACCATTGTGACAGCAGGCTAGATAAAAATAAGATAGAAGCCATTGTAATCGTTCTTATGCTGTAATTAATAACTATGCATCATTATGCAAAATAGAATGATTCACTCAGTATTTCCCGCTGACAAAACCTTTTTCAAACATGTTTCAGGTGATCTGTTGTGAGCACAGGAAAAGTGCCGTGGAGCACTACAAGCTTAGAAAAGTGGCTCAATATAAATAAATAAAGAAACATGTTTTGAGAAATAAAGATTTCCCAGTGAAATCACTTTATTGTAAATTATGGGATTTATCCCTATATTATATATAAACGAGCAGTTTTAATAATAATCGATCCTGTTTAAAAAGACTTCCGCTGTCACTAAATTAGATACCATCGGATTTCCTGCCTCGCGGCTCTGGACCGGGTCAAACCGGGGCCACGGGCCGTGACACCGTGCATAACTCATATGGGCCATACTCGGAGAATGAGCCCAACAACCCGCAGCCCTCATACATACCTCTACAGCGATCTTTATCGCACAACTCTTTTGGTGACCCTACGCCAGTTTTTAGGGGCCGGTTTAACCCGGCGAATTATATACAAGAACCAATGGGTTAAAACCCATTGGGATCGGAGGACCACTTCTCTGGCGATCACGCGGAGGATATGGACGAGGACACGGATCCCGTCGAACCCGCCAGTGGTACGCCAAACCATCCCATAGAGATTTCGGATGGCTCTTCGTTTCACGGATCACCCTATGTTGGTCCAGATAGCTTTCAAGCTATGTTTACCAGGCACGAATGGTACTATACACCTCCTCACCATTCGTCACCTCATCAGCAGCAGCAGCACCAGCAGGATCCCTCTGTGGATTCACGGTTTGTGGCAGTCACGCCACTACCTCCACCGCCACCAGTTCAACCGGCACCTCCGCAACCGCCAAGGCGTAGGAGATCTGGACCACGTATGTCTACACGGGGAGGAGACTTCCATTTCAGCTCTCCTCGGCAATCAAGTGGCAGCCATTACCCGCCACATCAGGAGGACCCACAAATGGGTGGACCCTCACACCCAGTTGCACCGCAACCACCGCCGATGGGTTTTGATAACCCAATTCCAGCATACACGGGTTCCATGGCGTATAACCCGTTTAAACAGCCAGTGCACACCAACTACAACTACGCCGAAG
This sequence comes from Helianthus tuberosus, assembly GCA_030545235.1. NCBI lineage: Eukaryota > Viridiplantae > Streptophyta > Magnoliopsida > Asterales > Asteraceae > Helianthus > Helianthus tuberosus. The sequence continues at coordinate 70,522,004 of CM060401.1, read as the reverse complement.
CCGATCCTTACATGGTAGCGGCTAACTACAATACCCAAGGACCCTATGGAGATCCATGGGGAGTAGGGTACCCAACTCATGGGTACCAAATACCTCCAAGACCTATTATCAGGCAACAATCGCAACCACCAAGGTTCTCTCCACCAGAGCGTGAAGAAATTCTGCAAAGGTTGGACCATGTAGAGCGAGAGTTTCACAGGGAACGAAGGGAGCGACAAACTTTCTTCCAAGGATTAACGAGCCTAATTAAAGGGAAGAGCAAGAAGGACCACTGAATCCTTCCAATTTTTGTTGAGCCCCTGCGTGGGCCAGTCTTGTTATTAAACCCCTGCGTGGGTATGTATGCTTGTTTGTTTTAACCCCTTCGTGGGTCTATCTTTCTGTAAACCCCTATGAGGGTATGTTATTTGTGTAAGCCCCTGCGTGGGTATGTGTATTATTATTAAGCCCCTGCGTGGGTAAGTACTTGTTTAAACCCCTGCGTGGGTAAGTTTGTTTGTTGAAAAGACCCGTTTAGGGCAGAGTGTAATATTGTAATAAATTAATGGAATGTTTGTTTTATAAATTTCATGTTTGCCATTATGTGCATAAATAATTTATATATGAAATAAACGAATTAAAATCATTCCTTTCGAAATAATCTGCCTATGTAAAATTTTTAAATAAGAATCTTAAAGTGTGAAACCTAGCCATCGGACCATTATAAGGCCGGGCCAAGATGGTAAGACCTGTTTAAAAGATTCGTATCCCTGTTAACATCTGAAAACATGTTAACACTCCTGGCAGATGTGATTCCTTTGAAATCACACACGTTATTATTATATAAGGATCTTTCAAAGATTCCAAACCCAATTAAATGATCTCTGAATCATGGGATAAATCATCAATTAAGATGATCATATTTTTACCATACGTGGTAATATGGTGCCTACAGGCCCTACTCATTTCCATATGAGCCAAAAGACAGTGGTAGCGATGACTCCCTGTCAGATAAAGGTAATGAACTAGGTTCAAACCTTCATGCCTTGATTCTCTGAAATCATAGCTTATAATTTATAAATGTCCTTCTGACTAGGCCTATTGTGCCAGCATACCTTAAAAGCCTCGATTCTCTGAAATCATAGCTTATAATTTAAAAGTGTCCATGTGACTAGGCCTTTTGTGCCACAAATAAAACTGTTATTGTTTTATAATTAGGATAAATTATGATAAAAATCCTAAATAAATATGATTAATAAATTAACCAAATATGGTCTCTGTTTACCATGGTTAATGAATTACCCTAAGGGGCAATTCCATAATAAACTCCCAAATAAACTATTGTCCTTGTTTTCTGTAACAGTTCAATTAAAATGGCTAACTCAGACGAGATAAATAGTCATCCAGTGGAGAACATTGATAACGCCCGGATTAATTTAACGGGTGCGGAACTGAAAGCGTTGGTCGACGACACAGTTACTAAGGCATTGGAACGGCAGTACGAAGAGTATAGTGGGACTCGTAGTAGGACCCTATCTACACAGCCTTCAAAGCCACCGTCCAAGAAGGACGACCCGAAGAAAGATGATGATCGACACTCCTCGAACCACAGTGCTCCATCTCAGCAGGTTATACTAAACCAGGGACCCCGTGACAAGGGTTGCTCTTATAAATATTTCGTTTCCTGCAAACCCCGGGATTTCACTGGGGAGAAAGGAGCCATTGACTGTATGACGTGGCTGGATGAGATGGATACGGTTGTGGATATCAGCGGATGCGCTGAGAGAGATGTGGTCAAGTTTGTGTCGCAGTCTTTTAAGGGTGAAGCTTTAGCATGGTGGAGATCTCTGATTCAAGCCACCGGAAAAATTCCATTGTACAACATGTCGTGGGATCAATTTGTTTCCTTTATCAGGGAAAATTACTGCCCTCAGCTTGAGGTGGAGAAGATAGAGTCTGATTTTCTATAATTGGTGATGACAAACCTTGACTGTCAAGCTTACCTAACGAGCTTCAACACGATGTCCCGGTTGGTTCCATATCTGGTAACCCCGGAACCAAAAAGAATAGCTCGTTTTATCGGTGGTTTAGCCCCGGAAATCAAGGCAAGCGTAAAGGCTTCTCGGCCAGCTACTTTTAGATCCGTAGCTGACATATCCTTATCCCTCACCTTGGATGCGGTCAGGCAAAGATCGCTGAGGAATAAGGAGGCTGAGAAGAGGAAACGTGAAGATGATAGTTCACGCAGATCGAACAAGAAGCACCGTGGGAACGGTGACAACAAAAAGGGATCTGAGTCAAGGAAAGATGGGCATCATTCTGGTGAGAAGCCCAAGTGCAAGATTTGCAAGAAACAGCACTATGGAAAGTGCAGACTTGAGTCGAACTCACAGACTCAGTCAAAGACCTTTGCTTGTGGCATATGCAAGTCCACGGATCACAAAACCTTGGATTGCAAGAAGATGAAAGACGCAACGTGCTACCGTTGCAATGAAAAGGGACACATTAAAATCAACTGCCCTAAATACACCAAGAAGCCTGAAGAGGCCAAGAAGACTAATGCTAGAGTCTTCAGAATGGATGCCAAGGAAGCGGTGCTAGACGACAACGTTATTACAGGTACTTTCCTTGTAAATGACGTCTATGCTAGAGTACTTTTTGATTCAGGCGCTGATAAGTCCTTCGTTGATAATAAGTTTTGTGAATTGTTGAAATTACCTGTCAAAACCTTAAGTGTGAATTATGAGGTGGAGTTAGCAGATGGTACACTAGAAACTATCTCAACTGTGTTAGATGGGTGTGTTATATCCATTAAGAACCATTCTTTTCCTCTGTCTCTACTTCCCTTTAAGTTGGTCGGTTTTGACATAGTTCTGGGTATGGACTGGTTATCTCGCAACCAGACCCAAATCATCTGCAACAGAAAGCTAGTGGTGATAAAGACTCCGTCTGGTGAATCACTTACCATTCGGGGAGACACCCAGTATGGGCTGCCTGAGCAAGTGACTATGCTCAAGGCTTCAAAATGTTTAAAGAAGGGTTGTGTCATCTACATGGCACAAGTGATTATTGATGAGCCTAAACCGAAGATCGAAGACATCCCTGTCATCTCTGAATTCCCAGAAGTTTTTCCGGAAGAACTACCTGGTTTGCCACCAGATAGGCAAGTGGAATTCAGGATTGATATCATCCCCGGAGCAGCACCAGTTGCCAGAGCGCCCTATAGGTTGGCTCCAACAGAGATGAAAGAATTGAGGACACAGCTAGACGAATTGCTAGCCAAAGGTTTCATCAAACCTAGTTCGTCTCCTAGGGGAGCGCTAGTTGTAACACCCCGTGTTTTCACGAGTGAAAGTCAAAGTCAAGGTCAAAGTCAACGACCGATTTCGCGCGACGTGACTCGTAGAATTGTTTGTATGATATTTAGATTATGTGGAGTAAATGTCGTACATTGCAATAATCGAATCATGCTAACCGTATCTCAATCGACCTACGACTGTGAAGGATAGGAAGTAACAATGCGATAAAGTTAATCAAGCTATGCTAACCAAATCGACATCAAATCGTAACTCGACCTACGTATTTTACTTGTCAGTTATACGTGTATGTGTGCCTTGCGTGTTACCTGTGCATGTTTACTTTATGTTATGATATGGTGTGATAATCAAGCGAACTCAATCGAACTCGAAGTCTAACTCGAATATAAACGAACCCGAACCCGAATTCCGAGTCGAACCCTATAAGAAGTAGTTGGGACTGAAAGTAATTTAATTAGGAAACCCTATCGAATCGCTCGCAAATCGAAACCGAATCAACATCGCACCGAACACACCAAAGGAGGTGGCGTCCGCACGGATGGCCAATCCGCACGGGTTGCCAATCCGCACGGATGACCAGTCCGCGCGGATAACCTACCCGGGTGCGTGCCAGGCGCACGGCTCACCCTTTCCCTTTTTGGCATCCTATAAATACACGGGTCACTCTCCACTTTTTCCACTTTTGGCAAGTGACGTCCGAACCTCGCGCATTCTTCACCTTTTCTCAGATTTCTCTCAATCCATGTGAGATCTTGCACTAATTCTTGTACATCTTTGATCACTACACCATTCTACACATTTCCAACTTTCAAATCTTCACTTTCAACCATGAAATCATCCGGATTCGAGGTATTCACGGGTGACGTCATCATGAAGTTCACAAGAACTTCATGCTTGGCTTCATTCCACCAAGAATATCTCAGATCTAAACGATTTCTACAAGTTTTTACAATAACTTCACCTAGATCTAAACTTTTCTAAGGATAAAAGAGTTGAAAGAAATAAACCTAAGTTCTCTCCTTCTTTTACCCTTAAAACCGGTACGAATCCGATCAGTCCTAGTGTTCTACTCGTCAATAGTGATGCCCTAGTTCTAGATCTGGAGTCCTACCCATAGACAACTGATTTCGGGGTTAACCGGGATGACCGTTCTGAGTCGCCGACAGGCCGAGTTAGGGTGGTTCCTGACCGGTCTAGTCACGCGGGTGAGAACACAACTCCAAGTGGTTGCCACGTAATCAGAACGTCTCGATAAACGACAACAGAAACCAAGTGTAGACGAACGGAACAACCAGACCAGTTGTCCGCACGGACAAGCTGTCCGCACGGACTAGCTGTCCGCACGGACACACCGTACGCACGTACAGGTCATACGCATGGGTTGTCACCCGCAGGGACTACCCTTGGGACCCACTTTCCAAACGAGGTTTGAGTATCGACGAACGAGCAATCCGGACGGACGATCTCTGAATGGATTACTCTTCGGATCATGAGATACTAAGACCTTAAAATAAAAATCAAACAATCTTCATCCGCACGGCCAAGCCGTACGCACGGACAGGCTATCCGGACGGATTGTCTCTGCCCGCGCGCACGGGCTGCCCGCACGGACTACCGTACGCACGGACTGCCGTCCGCGCGACCGGCTTGAAAGGTAGAAACACTTAGGTGTTTCCTAAATGCTACAACGAAAACTCCAAAGCATAAGCCATCATACACAAACACATCTTAGGAAGAAACAATCCACTTGAACATTTATCCACACAAGCAATCTAACCGTACGGATAAGTCGTCCGCACGTACAACTAGTCCGCACGGGTTGCCACCCGCACGGACAGTCACACGCACGGATAACTTACCCGGATGGATCACCATCCGCACGCATCACCATCCGCACGGATAGGTCATGCGCACGGATGACTTCTACTCACGGATAACTGATCCGCACGATCAGTCATCCTACCCACTCTCACTTGTACTGTTTTACGCGTCACTTATCGTTACGTTATCGAATCTATTCAGGCTAACCGTACTCGCTGTAAAGCGCTCCCTTCAATCCATATCGCTGTGAGTATACTCGAACCCTTTTTGTTTTTAGCACTTTTGGGTGTTACATACGTTACAACTATTCAAACTACAACTATCACACTACTCAAGCTATTTTAACGCTTAAACCATTAATGCATGTTATACGTGGCTTATGAATGCTTGTTTGTTATGTTTACACATGGAATGCTGTCTACCTGCCTTAGCAACGATAGTACTATAGTTTGGACTCAGCACCCGTTCACACGGGGGTTGTTAAAGATCTTTTACTTGCATGGATTACAGTGGTAATCGTGTATTGCGAACTGCCTCGGGCAGTCAACCCGCAGTCATTGGTATCGATGGATCTATGTCGATAACTAACGTGCTTCATTTCTCTATGTGTACGTGCTGGTTATGCGTAAACGAATTCGAACTCTATATGCTATTATCAAACTTGTATGCTCACCTTTACATTTTATGTATTGACATTATTTTAACGTATGTGACAGGTGCTTAGGACGCATATGTGGTAGGAGTTGGAAGCTAGAATAAAGCTTTAGAGCCCAACAAATAGTTGTCTGTAGATAACTTATTAGGGGTCTCTAGAATCAGATAAACAATTGCTACTTACTTAAATCTGAGTTGTCGGAACAGAGTATTTGTTTTGATGTTGCCTGTAATAACTTGTTTGACTATTTATGTTATGGTATGGGACGTAATGTTTACTTAAATGGTAATGATAGTTGTTATGGAAACTTCTGGACAATCTGTTTCGCTCAGTGCCGCGCCCCGATGATTCCGCCATCGGTTGGGGTGTGACAGATTGGTATCAGAGCCATAACTATAGGGAATTAGGCAAGACTCGACCTAGTCCGGGTCGAAGTCTTAGAAACCTAGACTATAGTTAAGAACCAACAGACCAACTCGCGCGTATGCGTAAACTCGTTGCTATCACTCACTCTTTTCTATCATTGCACTCGAAATTTTCAAGTTGTGAACAGGCGATAAGGCCGAGAATAGGTGTGAAAACCGCAAACTCTCGACTAAAGTTGCCTAATCAACTTGCGTTTTTAGCTACAAACGAGGAGAATTATACCAAATCAGGAGTGAAATCCATATTTTGATGAATAATCTCCTCAATTTTTATCAGAAATGAGGACGGAAGTTACAAGATAGGGGTGAAACCCTAACCTTGACGACTCGTCCCGCTTTTATACAAAACTCCACCAAAGTTCGATGGACTCCAACGATCTAAAGACACAACCTAACCAAAGGGAATTGCGCCAACGCCCGAGAATCTAGGCAAAGGCATAGTCCTGGAGGTCGTTGTGCAGGACCCTTGCGAATAGACGAGCTACTTTGGTTAGTCGAAGTCTATTAGCCGCAGACAATCTACCTTCGATTTATCGATCTTTATGAAAATTTTATGCATTTTTCTGTTATTTGTTAACGTTTTGAGGTACTATTGGTTTCAACTCAACACTATTGCTCCTGCTAAAACACAAAACCCACACGACTCATCACTAGCGAATCGACAATAGAGGTAGTCAAAATGGTTTGTACGCTCGTAGGTGCTTTTAGTAACTAAGTATATACGTTTCTTGCTGTTATGCTTATGTGATTAGGAATATTGTGACTATGTGCTCTATGTGATTATGTGATTTTGTGCAACTCTGTGACTTTGTGACTATATGCGTTTACATGGCGAGATTCGAATACATGTGTTGAGTTCCATGGCGATGTCTATTGCAGACAATGTCGTCTGGATCCCGTCATCAACTCTCTCGCCAGGAAAAGAGGGACAGACGCCTTGCTTCCATCGTCGCGAAAGCTGTAGCGAAGGCTGTGAGCGATGTCTGCGAGAATGCCAGCAAATCATCCGAGGAATCAAGGACTGAGGGTCCTAGAACTGCCGCGAGACATTTCAGTTTCAAACAATTCAAGTCATGTGGGCCGAAAGAATTCACAGGCGAAGGAGGTCCTACTGCTCTATTCCACTGGTTTGACTCTATCGAGGTTACTCTGCGACAAAGTGGTTGCCCTGATGACCTCCGAACTCTGAACGCTACAGGCGTCTTTCAGTCCCGTGCTTTGGACTGGTGGACGGCCGAGAGGAACAAGAGAGGGAATGATGCAGCTTACGGTTTGTCGTGGGAAGAGCTCAAAGAAGTCATGCTGGAGGAATTCTGCCCTCCTCACGAGCGCCAAAAGCTTGAAGATGAATTCTGGCACATACATCAGAAGGATGGAGACAATGCTGGCCTCACCGCTCACTTCAAACAGCTCAGCATTATCTGTCCTGACCAAGTCAAGACCCCTGAGATGACCATCAAGAAGTACATCCGAGCTTTACCCGACTGCGTCGCTGATTTCGTGCAAGCGGCTAAGACTGCCACAATCGAAGAAACCTATCTGCTGGCCGCTGAAATCAATGACAAAAGGGTCAAGGCTGGGGTGTGGGATAAGACCTCCAAGCATCTGCATCAAGCTACCGCTACTGCACCAACTGCTGAACCCACGTCGTCAAGCACCAAGAGAAAGAACAAGAGAAAGAACAGCTCCACCAACAAGAACTGTGCGATTTCTGCTGCACCGATCCAAGCTGTACCTGCCCAACAGCGTCAAGTAGTGGCGCCTGTGGCCAACGCACCGCCTGCAAAGCGTGCATATACTGGACCACACCCACTCTGCCCTACTTGCACCTATCATCACCCGACTACTATTCAATGCCGCTTCTGTGCTCATTGCAACGTCTACGACCACTTTGCTGCCAACTGCCGTATTCGTCAAGCTCCTGCCAATCAAGCTCTACTCGCTGCCCCACAGGGTCAACAAGCTCCTCGGGCACCCGCAGTCAAAGCCAGAGCATGCTTCACGTGTGGCGACCCGAATCATTTCGCCAACGTGTGCCCGAACAGGGTGGTGAAACAAGAACCCCAACAGCAACAGCAGCAACCACAGCAACAGCAACAGCAGCAGCAACAGGCCGCACGTGCCAGAACTTTCAATCTCAATATACGTCAAGCCCAGGCCGACAACAACGTGGTGAATGGTACGTTCCTTGTGAATGGTATTTATGCTTCATGTTTGTTTGATACTGGAGCCGATAATTGCTTTGTGTCACTCGAATTTGAGAAACTCCTTAGTCGTAAACGTTCTCGACTCTCCTCTGCTTTCGATGTTGAAGTCGCTACCGGAAGAACCGTCGCTGTAAACTCCGTTATTCGTGATTGCACTCTCGAGCTCAACAGTCACATCTTCTCGATCGATCTCATTCCAATGCAACTAGGAAGCTTCGATGTCATAGTAGGCATGGACTTTCTTCGCGAAAACCATGCCGAAGTTGTGTGCTTTGATAAAATGATTCGTTTTTCGCTCGCAAACGTTGATTCTTTGTGCGTCTATGGTGATACTACTTCAAAGGGTCTCAAGCTTATGTCATACCTACAAGCTAGCAAGTATCTCCGTAAGGAATACAGGGCTTTCTTGGCTCATGTCGTAGCAGCGGAGAAGGAAAAGAAAGAGAAGAAGAAAGTAAAAGACATTCCAGTGGTTCGAGAAATTTCCTCAAGTTTTTCCAGAGGATCTTCCCGGATTACCTCCAAAGCGTGATATTGATTTTCGCATTGATCTCATTCCTGGAGCCAATCCTATCGCCAGAGCTCCTTATCGACTCGCGCCGTCCGAAATGCGTGAACTCTCAACCCAACTCCAGGAATTGCTTGAAAAAGGCTTTATTCGCCCGAGCACCTCTCCTTGGGGCGCACCAGTCCTTTTCGTTAAAAAGAAGGACGGGTCGTTCCGGATGTGCATCGACTACCGGGAACTGAATAAGTTGACTATCAAGAACCGCTATCCTCTGCCACGAATCGACGATTTGTTTGATCAGCTACAAGGCGCTACGTGTTTCTCGAAGATCGATCTACGTTCAGGATATCATCAGCTGCGCATACAAGAGGAAGATATACCCAAAACCGCGTTTCGCACTCGTTACGGCCATTACGAATTCGTTGTCATGCCTTTTGGCCTAACCAATGCACCAGCAGTTTTCATGGATCTGATGAACCGAGTGTGTAAACCGTATCTTGACCGTTTTGTCATCGTATTCATCGACGATGTCTTGATCTATTCCAAAACGAGAGCCGAACACGCGCAACATCTACGTTTGGTTCTCGAGTTACTCCAGGGGAACCAACTCTACGCCAAATTCTCCAAGTGTGAGACTTGGTTGGGGGAGGTTCAGTTTCTGGGTCACATCGTGAATAGTCAGGGTATTCACGTCGATCCTGCGAAGATTGAAGCTGTTAAGAGCTGGGTTACGCCTAAGAACCCGACTGAAGTCCGCTCCTTCCTCGGGCTAGCGGGCTATTATCGACGATTCATTGAAGGATTCTCGAAGATTGATGTACCACTTACCTCTCTCACTCATAAGGACCAGCCTTTTGTCTGGGGAACCAAACAAGAGTCTGCCTTTCGAACCCTCAAGTACATGCTTTGCAATGCTCCTGTTCTCACACTACCCGACGGAAACGATAATTTCATTGTCTACTGTGATGCTTCCAACCTTGGTCTCGGTTGTGTCTTAATGCAACGAGACAAGGTTATAGCTTACGCATCTCGTCAGCTCAAAATCCACGAGAAGAACTATACAACCCACGATCTAGAGCTAGGCGCAGTTGTTTTTGCATTAAAGATTTAGCGACACTACCTATATGGTACCAAGTGTACGATCGTCACCGATCATAAGAGCCTACAGCACATCTTTAATCAGAAGGAACTGAATATGCGTCAACGCCGATGGGTAGCACTTCTCAACGACTATGATTGTGAGATTCGTTATCACCCAGGAAAAGCAAATGTTGTTGCCGACGCACTTAGCAGACAGAGTTATCTGCTTAGCAGTCGAAATGTTCAAGCCCAGCACAATCTCGAAGCTCTTATTCGCGACGCCCAGCATGCATGTTTCAACGAACGCACCTTGAAGAAGGAAAGAATCTACCACGATGGAGCCCAACTTGTGAGCAAATCAAACGGGATATTCCACTTCTTAGACAAAATATGGATTCCCAAGCGAACCAACCTGCGACAGATCATCATGGATGAAGCCCACAAATCCCGATACTCTATTCATCCTGGTGCTGACAAAATGTACCATGACCTTCGATATAGGTACTGGTGGCCGGGTATGAAACGGGATATCGCTCTTTACGTCGGAAAATGCCTAACCTGTGCTAGAATCAAGGCTGAACATCAAAGACCCTCTGGCTTGCTCGAACAACCTCCAATCCCCATGTGGAAGTGGGAGAGCATAGCTATGGATTTCGTAACCAAGCTTCCAACCACGTCATCAGGTCACGACAGCATTTGGGTTGTTATTGACCGTTTGACTAAATCAGCCCACTTTCTGCCGATACGAGAAGACTACAAGGTAGAACGATTAGCCCGAATCTACACCGACGAGATCATTTGTCGACATGGGACGCCTCGTGACATCATCTCTGATCGTGATGCCCGGTTCACTTCACGATTGTGGGAAACGTTTCAAACGGCACTCGGTACATCGCTTAATCTAAGTACTGCGTTCCACCCACAAACCGACGGTCAGACTGAAAGAACGATACGTAAGCTTGAGGACATGCTCCGTTCGTGTGTTCTAGACTTCGGTGGTAATTGGGATAGACACCTTCCGTTAGTCGAATTCTCGTATAACAACAGCTACCAGGCCAGCATCCAGATGGCACCTTTCGAGGCCTTATACGGAAGAAGATGTCGATCGCCTATTGTGTGGCACGAGATCGGTCACTCGCAACTAACCGGTCCGGAGCTGCTACAAGAAACGACAGACAAAATTCTCCAAATCCGAGACAATCTAGCGAAAGCTCGGGATAGACAGAAGCTTCTCGCCGATAAAAAGCGCAAGCACCGTGAGTATGTCGTTGGTGACTACGTACTCCTAAAGGTATCACCTTGGAAGGGTGTAGTCCGATTCGGCAAAAAGGGGAAACTCGCGCCTCGATATGTGGGACCTTTTAAGATTCTGGAAAGGATCGGAAAAGTCGCCTACAGACTCGAATTACCGGAGGAACTCAGCAATGTCCATCCGACTTTCCACGTGTCAAACCTCCGAAAGTGCATCTACGACCCCGACTTACATGTTCCTCTAGATGATCTACAAGTGAACGAAACATTACACTTCGTGGAAAAGCCTGTCGAAATCATGGATCGCAAAACCAAAGAACTCAGGCGCTCACGCATTCCTATTGTGAAAGTCCGGTGGGAAGGCAAACGAGGCGCGGAGTTCACGTGGGAACTCGAAAGCGACATGAAGGCCAAGTACCCGCAGTTGTTTAATTAGAGAGAGAAAGTCTAGATAGAGAAAGTCTCTCACGTGATTTTCGGAGCTTGTAATCGTCAGATCATCAAATGAATCACGTTAAAATTGTACGTTTTTGTCTGTTCGATCTCACTCGTGCACGGATTCCGCACGTCGTCCGAGTCGGATCGCAATCGAAACGAATTCAAACCGGAACCTACAATGATCAAGGTTTTGAAAAGAAAAAGAAAAAGGTTTTGAAAATGAAAAATTAAAGATTGAAAAAGATTTCTCTCAAACGACTTCGAATTGAAATCTGAAACTTTATAGGCTTTTAAATCAGGTACTTTCGCTTATCATATCCAAAAACCAGCCGATTTTAACCGTAAAATCCTGGTTAATTTGACGATTTTCAATGATCCAAACGAAGGACTCTCACACGTGATTCACGAATTAGTTACAGCTTCCGGCTTAATTTCGGGACGAAATTTCCTAAACAAGGGGAGGTTGTAACACCCCGTGTTTTCACGAGTGAAAGTCAAAGTCAAGGTCAAAGTCAACGACCGATTTCGCGCGACGTGACTCGTAGAATTGTTTGTATGATATTTAGATTATGTGGAGTAAATGTCGTACATTGCAATAATCGAATCATGCTAACCGTATCTCAATCGACCTACGACTGTGAAGGATAGGAAGTAACAATGCGATAAAGTTAATCAAGCTATGCTAACCAAATCGACATGAAATCGTAACTCGAGCTACGTATTTTACTTGTTAGTTATACGTGTATGTGTGCCTTACGTGTTACCTGTGCATGTTTACTTTATGTTATGATATGGTGTGATAATCAAGCGAACTCAATCGAACTCGAAGTCTAACTCGAATATAAACGAACCCGAACCCGAACCCGAATTCCGAGTCGAACCCTATAAGAAGTAGTTGGGACTGAAAGTAATTTAATTAGGAAACCCTATCGAATCGCTCGCAAATCGAAACCGAATCAACATCGCACCGAACACACCAAAGGAGGTGGCGTCCGCACGGATGGCCAATCCGCACGGGTTGCCAATCCGCACGGGTTGCCAATCCGCACGGGTTGCCAATCCGCACGGGTTGCCAATCCGCACGGATGACCAGTCCACGCGGATAACCTACCCGGGTGCGTGCCAGGCGCACGGCTCACCCTTTCCCTTTTTGGCATCCTATAAATACACGGGTCACTCTCCACTTTTTCCACTTTTGGCAAGTGACGTCCGAACCTCGCGCATTCTTCACCTTTTCTCAGATTTCTCTCAATCCATGTGAGATCTTGCACTAATTCTTGTACATCTTTGATCACTACACCATTCTACACATTTCCAACTTTCAAATCTTCACTTTCAACCATGAAATCATCCGGATTCGAGGTATTCACGGGTGACGTCATCATGAAGTTCACAAGAACTTCATGCTTGGCTTCATTCCACCAAGAATATCTCAGATCTAAACGATTTCTACAAGTTTTTACAATAACTTCACCTAGATCTAAACTTTTCTAAGGATAAAAGAGTTGAAAGAAATAAACCTAAGTTCTCTCCTTCTTTTACCCTTAAAACCGGTACGAATCCGATCAGTCCTAGTGTTCTACTCGTCAATAGTGATGCCCTAGTTCTAGATCTGGAGTCCTACCCATAGACAACTGATTTCGGGGTTAACCGGGATGACCGTTCTGAGTCGCCGACAGGCCGAGTTAGGGTGGTTCCTGACCGGTCTAGTCACGCGGGTGAGAACACAACTCCAAGTGGTTGCCACGTAATCGTACGCACGGACAGGCTATCCGGACGGATTGTCTCTACCCGCGCGCACGGGCTGCCCGCACGGACTACCGTACGCACGGACTGCCGTCCGCGCGACCGGCTTGAAAGGTAGAAACACTTAGGTGTTTCCTAAATGCTACAACCAAAACTCCAAAGCACAAGCCATCATACACAAACACATCTTAGGAAGAAACAATCCACTTGAACATTTATCCACACAAGCAATCTAACCGTACGGATAAGTCGTCCGCACGTACAACGAGTCCGCACGGGTTGCCACCCGCACGGACAGTCACACACACGGATAACTTACCCGGATGGATCACCATCCGCACGCATCACCATCCGCACGGATAGGTCATGCGCACGGATGACTTCTACTCACGGATAACTGATCCGCACGATCAGTCATCCTACCCACTCTCACTTGTACTGTTTTACGCGTCACTTATCGTTACGTTATCGAATCTATTCAGGCTAACCGTACTCGCTGTAAAGCGCTCCCTTCAATCCATATCGCTGTGAGTATACTCGAACCCTTTTTGCTTTTAGCACTTTTGGGTGTTACATACGTTACAACTATTCAAACTACAACTATCACACTACTCAAGCTATTTTAACGCTTAAACCATTAATGCATGTTATACGTGGCTTATGAATGCTTGTTTGTTATGTTTACACATGGAATGCTGTCTACCTGCCTTAGCAACGATAGTACTATAGTTTGGACTCAGCACCCGTTCACACGGGGGTTGTTAAGGATCTTTTACTTGCATGGATTACAGTGGTAATCGTGTATTGCGAACTGCCTCGGGCAGTCAACCCGCAGTCATTGGTATCGATGGATCTATGTCGATAACTAACGTGCTTCATTTCTCTATGTGTACGTGCTGGTTATGCGTAAACGAATTCGAACTCTATATGCTATTATCAAACTTGTATGCTCACCTTTACATTTTATGTATTGACATTATTTTAACGTATGTGACAGGTGCTTAGGACGCATATGTGGTAGGAGTTGGAAGCTAGAATAAAGCTTTAGAGCCCAACAAATAGTTGTCTGTAGATAACTTATTAGGGGTCTCTAGAAGCAGATAAACAATTGCTACTTACTTAAATCTGAGTTGTCGGAACAGAGTATTTGTTTTGATGTTGCCTGTAATAACTTGTTTGACTATTTATGTTACGGTATGGGACGTAATGTTTACTTAAATGGTAATGATAGTTGTTATGGAAACTTCTGGACAATCTGTTTCGCTCAGTGCCGCGCCCCGATGATTCCGCCATCGGTTGGGGTGTGACACTAGTCCTGTTTGTCAAGAAGAAGGACGGATCGATGCGTCTGTGCATCGATTATCGTGAACTTAATAAGGTCACGATCAAGAATAGGTATCCTTTGCCCAGGATCGATGATTTGTTCGATCAGTTACAAGGGGCAAGTTATTTCTCGAAGATTGATTTGAGGTCAGGCTACCATTAACTGAAGGTCAGAGATGAAGACGTGCATAAAACTGCATTTAGGACTCGTTATGGTCATTACGAGTTCCTAGTGATGCCTTTTGGGCTCACTAATGCACCAGCCGCGTTCATGGATCTCATGAATCGCGTTTGCAAGCCGTACTTAGATAAATTCGTCATCGTTTTCATCGACGACATTCTTATCTATTCGAAGAACCAAGCCGACCATGAGAAACACCTTCGCTGTATTCTCAAGCTCCTGCATCAGGAGAAGCTCTATGCCAAATTCTCCAAGTGTGAATTTTGGCTTCGAGAAGTCCAATTCCTTGGACATGTGGTGAGTGAGCGTGGTATCCAAGTGGATCCCGCTAAAGTTGAAGCTGTTATGAACTGGCAAGAGCCAAAGACGCCTACAGAGATTCGTAGCTTCCTGGGATTGGCAGGATATTACCGGCGTTTCATTGAAAAATTTTCAAGGATTGCTTCACCCCTAACTTCCTTGACTAAGAAGAAAGTAAAGTTCGTTTGGGGCCCTAAGCAGCAAGAGTCCTTTGATATTCTGAAGCAGAAGTTGAGTAACGCTCCAGTACTGACATTACCTGAAGGTATAGAAGATTTTGTGATTTACTGCGATGCATCTCACACTGGCATGGGGTGTGTGCTTATGCAGAAAGGCAAAGTTATTGCCTATGCATCACGACAGTTAAAGGTGCACGAAAAGAATTACACCACCCATGACTTGGAGTTGGGAGCCGTTGTATTTGCACTAAAACTGTGGAGGCATTATTTATATGGTATTAAGTGTGTGATCTATTCTGATCACAAGAGCCTCCAGCATCTGTTCAATCAGAAAGAATTAAACATGAGGCAACGACGTTGGATGGAGACTTTAAATGATTATGATTGTGAAATCAGATACCATCCCGGCAAGGCGAATGTAGTCGCCGATGCCTTGAGTCGAAAGGAAAGGATGAAACCCATTCGAATCAATGCCAAGCGCATGGAGATAAAGAATAATTTGATTGAAAGGTTGTTAGCTGCACAGAAGGAAGCTGTGTTGGAAGCTAACTATCCTAATGAAAAGTTAGGAGTAACTGAGGAGCAGTTAACTCTTAGCAAAGACGGAATTCTAAGACTAAATGGACGAATATGGGTTCCAATTTATGGAGGACTTCGAGATGTCATCCTCCAGGAAGCCCATAGTTCCAAATACTCCATTCATCCTGGAGCTGATAAGATGTACCAGGATCTAAAGGCAAATTATTGGTGGATAGGCTTGAAAAAGTCTGTAGCCACTTATGTAGCTAAATGCTTGACATGTGCGCAAGTCAAAGCCGAGCATCAAAAGCCGTCAGGCTTGCTACAACAGCCTGAACTTCCTACGTGGAAGTGGGAAATGGTAACCATGGATTTTATCACCAAGTTACCTAAGACAAGGAAAGGAAATGATACAATATGGGTTATAGTTGACAGACTGACTAAGTCAGCACATTTCCTACCTATCAAGGAGACTTATAGCTCCGATATGTTAGCCCAGTTATACGTTGATAAGATTGTAGCTTTACATGGCATACCTGTGTCTATTATCTCTGACAGAGATACTAGATACACGTCACATTTTTGGAAGAGTTTCCAACAATATTTGGGCACACGTTTGAATTTTAGTACGGCTTATCATCCTCAGACGGACGGCCAGAGTGAGCGTACTATTCAAACATTGGAAGACATGCTATGTAACACCTGTGCCTCCACGGCCATCAAACAAATACCAAACCAATGAAATATTGTATTTCATACTTGGGATTTGTTAAAAATATGTGTATCATTTGTACATATCAACTCTAGTTCAATTTCAAACTCTAAATCGCTTTCTGGAAGGTTATACGCGCACTGATGCGTAAATATAACCAGTTTAATGCAACAAACACTCTGGAATAGTGACATAGGCTTAACATACCTTAAATAACCTTTACATAACTTAGATATAAGTTTTGGAAGGTTTGGTGTGGTGAAATCAAAGTTAAATCACTTACAGGGATTAAAGTTGACAAACTGCGAAAGTATGCCAATTTGAACTGTAACAGACATTCCGGAACATGGCCATAAGTTAAACATACCATAAATATCCTTTACATAGCTTAGAAATAGGCTTTGAGGGACTAAAAGTGTCAAAAAGTGTCAAAAAGTGCACAAGTTTGCATTTTCGCGCATAACTTACGTTCTGAATACATCCGGACATCCAAAAATTTATGTAAGCACTAAAATATTTTATTTTAGTGTTCGGCATAAGAAAAATCCATTCGTCACGTCATTTGGATCGTTTTTCGCGCTTATGCGCATTCCGTCGTAATTAAGCGAACATCGCGTTCGTACGACCAAACGAACCAACATCCGACATATTTTTGAGCATGTTTCATGTCCACAATGTTTAGGCATCATTTTAGGGCCTTAAAGTTGGCTTTACGGGCCTTAGAAGTGCCGGAAATGGGCTTAAACACGTGCAGGGACTGAAACTGTCATTTCTGAAACTTTGTTCTGATCTGTGACTCCTAGGCGGCCCGCCTCAGGATCTTAACATCCTCACGCGGCCCGCGTCAGCCCTTCTGACCAGGTTAAATGTTTCTAACAGCAGATTGCAGCTGTTTGATTCACCACCACACAATCCCAATTGTCTAGTCAGCTGATAAGGATCAAATTTTAGTCACCATAAGGTCCCGACACTTGTACGGGTGGGATTAAGGCACGTTTTCCATGAAACGATCTTAACGGTGGACCTTTTACTATAAATACCCCACCCCCATGCTTCAAAATTACAAGAATTCTGATTTGAGAAGCTCTAAGTTGAAACCATTGTTTCATACCTGAGCTACTTGGATCGGGATTAGCATTCGGGGACCCTTCGTAAGTATTCTTTCGTTCTTTTATTGCTTTTCGAGTCTTTCAAGTCTGAAAGTCAAACTTTGTTTGACTTTCTGCGTTGACCAGTTATGGTCAATGCGAAGTTCGTTTGAACTTCGCAACGTGAGTGTAATCACGTTGGTTATAGTCCCTTGGGACTATGCCTACTGATTACCACGTTGTCTAGGGTCGTAGGGTAAGCGATCTAATAAATCGCTTATACCTCGAACCCGACCCATTTGGTCGATCATTAGGATCCGACCAAATACATTAGGTGACCATAATAGGTAGGGAATAACCTTCCGAGGTTATACCTTATGGTCGCTTCGTTTAAGTAGTTATATGATAGGTAGTTTATATGCCTTAGGTAAATTACCAGAATACCCTTTTCATGTATAATTGGTAATTAAGCATATGTAACCTAAACTTTTGTCACATAACTGATTATGTAACATGTTTAGGCATAAAACACTCGTCATAGGACTAGTTAGACGGTCTGAACGCGTTTCACGCGCACGACGCGTTAAAGTAGCATAAGTTACCTTAATGGGTCGCGATGGGTCGAAAGCACTTAGGTTAGTCTCAATGTAGTATGTAGGCCTTGTTAAACCATATCATATGAGTTCCAATACTCATTTGGTTTACCAAGCCTCATCCTATCCGATCTCCCGATTTAAGTCCGATTTATTTATATAGTTTTAGATTGCCGACTGATTCCGTGCTCCCTCAAGCTTTGTTTGGTTGTTGTTCAAGACCTCTAAGCATTCTCAGGCGAGTACTTTATTCCCCTATTTTACTGCTTTCAATTGTTTTGGGGTGACTCATATGTGCTAAATGTTTTCAAGGTTTTAACGATGGTATCAAAACGATTTTCGATGTTATAACGATGGTTTCAAAAACGATTAAGACGATTTATACAAAACTAATAACGATTTCAAAAAGTGAATAAACTTGTTGGTTGTATTTACATAACAAATGACATTCATTAGCAATGATCAAGCCGGCCAGTATTAGGTTATGGTACCATAGGATCTGACAAATCCCGTTATTTACTACACCCGTAGTTATGTGTGGGTGTTGTGGGTAGCGACTGAATCTGTAATTGTTAATTTACTCTTTGGTAAGGGTTTATTAATGCGAGTTGTTAATCTATCCTTTGGTAAGGGTTTATTAATGTGAATTGTTAATCTATCCTTTGGTAAGGGTTTATTAATGCGAGTCAAGAAGGTTTGAATGTTATTAGCGAGACGACCATTTAAGTAGTTTCACGACCTAAAACGAATTATACGATTTGGGTAAACGATTGATTTTCACACGATGTTTTAACGATTGGGTAAACGATTGGTTTTCACACGATGTTTTAACGATTGGGTAAACGATTGGCTTCAAAGCGATATACGATTGGGTTTTGGTTACATATTACATGATTTACATTGATCATGCATTTACACAAAACATAGCTTTGATTTAAACCAAGTTTTACTTCAACGCTTTGTTTTGTGCATTTCATCCATGGTTTAGTTGATGCATTTCACTAGCCATACATATCATTTTGGTTACATATTACATGGTTTACATTTGACACATAAACACTTTTGACATTGGTTATACATTACATGATTTACATTAGACATGAACATTTCACTTTGGTAGTTTGATTTGAGTAAGTGATTAAGTAACGAGGCGTGTGTAATATGATACAAGCATGGTGGATACGCCGATGGTACTTCCTATATATAAGTGTTTGTATGGTATTACATATCGTAGCGTTATTTGAATCATTTCAATTTGGACATATAACATTTTATACAAATAACATACTTTTCACAATTTGCTGTACTAAAACAAAGATTTTTGGGTTAAGAGTCATGGCTACGAGGTTTTATAAACTATAACCCGCTTGATTTGAGTTGGTTAATTAAGTTGCAATATTATACTCTTTTCAAAACAAGGTTTTTAAATAAAGTATTGCAACATCTAAACTAGCCATGATTTCGACACTCCTACAAAACTAATGTATTCGCCAGCATTTCTTTGCTGACCTCGTTTTCACATATGTTTCAGGTATTGTTGAATGATATCGATTGATAAGATGCATGCTCACATAGGACTGGACGAGGCTTTAGTGACTCAATAACAATGATAGACTATGTTTAAATTGTGTATTTAGATTTCCAGACGATGTAATTATTCAATGTTTAATAAAATGAAACACCTTTGGTATCCATGGTTATGAAACATAAATTCTGTTACAACACTCCCCGACGTTTCCGCCACGCTTTGTATGTTACACGTGGTCGGGGTGTGACAGAAAAGATGGTATCAGAGCCAATGGTTATAGGGAATTAGGTTATTAGTAATTAGTAATGCTTTGACCTAGTCTATAACCTTCTTAGGACCCTAACGCGAGTTTACTTGCGTTTAGTCATAAAACAATACCGTCGCCTATCCTTAGGCGACGACCACAACAAGAACATAAATTTCAAAACCGCTTTGAAAACTAATCATCTGTTCTAGGATGATTAATTACTAGGTTTTGAACCCTCTATTGTAAGGTTTTGAACTCTCTATTATATGGTTTTGAAACCCTTTGAGTTTTCAAAACTTCGTCAAGGTTTTGGGTTTTAAATAATGTGAACACGTGCAAACTGGAAGGGTGAATGCCTGTATTCTGGGTTTTCTGTCTAGGCAAGCACTTCGTATACATCTCATCAGACGCGAGACCAGTTGTGCTTACCTGGGAATTCTTGGGGTGAGTGTTCACTTATAGGCGAGCATGTCTTCGCGATACATTATTTTTGACCCATTTACTTTGATTAGTCACCGTCTCATTTGTTTGCCTTAGGTAACAAACAAATGATCGCAAATTTTCATGCGTTATCACTCTGTTTTGATTGTCCAATAACCTTTCACCTGTTTCTCCCTATGCCTTTCTTTTTCTTCAAGAATGTCTCTTCATCACGATGACGCTCAGATATCTGAGCAAGCAGCCAAATTCGCTCAGCGAATAGGCGAAGTAGTCCTGAAGACTGATGAATTAGCTACTGCCATGTATCATCTCCAGGATGAAGCCACTCAAGAGTCACCAAGACAAGCAGGACCTAGTCAGGCGACAACACCATCAGCCAATAAACCAATCGAGGAATCAAAGACCATGGATGAACGATCCCCTAAGAAGTCAAAGAAGCGAAAGGCTTCTCAGAACTTCGCCATGATCGCTCATGATTCCCTCAAAAATTTTAAGTACTCGTTTCACTCTAAGAAACAAAGTACAGTAAATTAAGTGACATTATGAGTAATCGTGCTTTTCGCACATCTGTGCCTTTAAATCCTTGGTTAGATAACTAAGAGTATTTTCAAATCTCATACCTATTACGTTTTGATTTTTCAACATACACAGTACAAGTATTTCAAAAACAATCTTCATGATTTCAAAACATTTCATATAGTTTGAAAACAATTTTTTAGATGCATTGTCTATGTTATTTCAAAAACATTGGCCATGTTATCAAAACCAACCTTCCTAATTTCAAAATATTTCATATAGTCTGAAGACAATATTAACACAATACATTTTCTTATCAAGTGCATGATTTCGAAAAGCATCATTCATGTCTTTCAAAAACCTTATACATAATTTCAAAATTCATCTCGTCTGATTTAAAAAAAAAACATTTTTTTTTATATATCTACCTAATACACCTACTTTATGATTGCAAAAAGTATTATATATAAGGTTTCAAAACGTTAAACACATTTTTCTTAAAAGAACCCCATGCATAGTTTTCAAAAATATTTTCCTCATACATTGACTTAACCTTCAAAATTCTGCTTCATATGTCGCATTGACATATCAAGCATCTCAACTTCATAAGCATTTTACATCATGTTTTGACCTAAACACATCCAGTGCAAGGTTTCAAAACATCTTCAACTTCTAAAAATTCATATGGGATCTTTTTATCTTTACAATTAGATCCTTGTGGATGATTATCATTCAAATCGGGGTCCTAAATTGGATTCCTTATGTACCTTAATTCGAACACTTCGGTTCCTAGTAATCGAAATCGAATTTTCTTTTTGAATCTTTCTATCTTTATAGTTGGATTCTTGATAACGTTTAAAGTACCAAATGAAATCCACGGAATGGATTCCAAGTGTGCTTTAAATGCATGTACGCAATTTACAAGACAAATTAACAAACAATTTTGTGGTTATGTGATATGTGTTTATGTGTTCTCCTCTATGATTTTGTGTGATCCGATTTTCAAATCCTCATATAATCTTTCATGTTTTCATATGAGGGATTCATAGTAGGATATTCAAAAGGTACTACCTTAAATCCTTATGGGCTTCTACCTGGTAGTTAAGACCCTTGGGTTATATAGTACCACTCCATGATTCATAAGAGACCCTCTTAATGGTCTAGTCAAGAAGATTGATTCACAATTTGGTTAGAGAACGACATCTAGTGATATAGCTGAACAGACTCCTTGATAGTCTATTTAGATCATTTATTGATTTAATTTAAAGGACTCTATGGTGGTCTAGTCACGCTCATCACAGGTTCATTCATTTGGTTTTACCCTACACATTATAAAATAGACTGTGTGAACTGTGCAAGGAATTGTCTAATTATGGACGCGTACATAATTATGAAATTTGGTGCACAGAAACCCAGTAAAGTTTATTATGTGTAAGAACCGATAGTGACAACAATAACAAAATGAGAACGATGTAATGGAGGTACGGTGGACGCACCAATGACGCTTTATATACTTGTATATAAGTATCCCTCTTACATTGCAAGCATGATGTTATTAAAGTTACTAGAAGTTCAGAACCCAAACCAATGTTGTTCGATCTTTTCAACCTCATGTTTTAAACTCTCACAAGTTTCCTCTAAATAAATTTCGGGACGAAATTTCCTAAAGTAGGGGAGACTGTAACACCTGTGCCTCCACGGCCATCAAACAAATACCAAACCAATGAAATATTGTATTTCATACTTGGGATTTTTTAAAAATATGTGTATCATTTGTACATATCAACTCTAGTTCAATTTCAAACTCTAAATCGCTTTCTGGAAGGTTATACGCGCACTGATGCGTAAATATAACCAGTTTAATGCAACAAACACTCCGGAATAGTGACATAGGCTTAACATACCTTAAATAACCTTTACATAACTTAGATATAAGTTTTGGAAGGTTTGGTGTGGTGAAATCAAAGTTAAATCACTTACAGGGATTAAAGTTGACAAACTGCGAAAGTATGCCAATTTGAACTGTAACAGACATTCCGGAACATGGCCATAAGTTAAACATACCATAAATATCCTTTACATAGCTTAGAAATAGGCTTTGAGGGGTTCGGTGTGCTAAAATAAACTTTTGTGTCATTCAGGGACTAAAAGTGTCAAAAAGTGCACAAGTTTGCATTTTCGCGCATAACTTACGTTCTGAATACATCCGGACATCCAAAAATTTATGTAAGCACTAAAATATTTTATTTTAGTGTTCGGCATAAGAAAAATCCATTCGTCACGTCATTTGGATCGTTTTTCGCGCTTATGCGCATTCCTTCGTAATTAAGCGAACATCGCGTTCGTACGACCAAACGAACCAACATCCGACATATTTTTGAGCATGTTTCATGTCCACAATGTTTAGGCATCATTTTAGGGCCTTAAAGTTGGCTTTACGGGCCTTAGAAGTGCCGGAAATGGGCTTAAACACGTGCAGGGACTGAAACTGTCATTTCTGAAACTTTGTTCTGATCTGTGACTCCTAGGCGGCCCGCCTCAGGATCTTAACATCCTCACGCGGCCCGCGTCAGCCCTTCTGACCAGGTTAAATGTTTCTAACAGCAGATTGCAGCTGTTTGATTCACCACCACACAATCCCAATTGTCTAGTCAGCTGATAAGGATCAAATTTTAGTCACCATAAGGTCCCGACACTTGTACGGGTGGGATTAAGGCACGTTTTCCATGAAACGATCTTAACGGTGGACCTTTTACTATAAATACCCCACCCCCCATGCTTCAAAATTACAAGAATTCTGATTTGAGAAGCTCTAAGTTGAAACCATTGTTTCATACCTGAGCTACTTGGATCGGGATTAGCATTCGGGGACCCTTCGTAAGTATTCTTTCGTTCTTTTATTGCTTTTCGAGTCTTTCGAGTCTGAAAGTCAAACTTTGTTTGACTTTCTGCGTTGTCTAGGGTCGTAGGGTAAGCGATCTAATAAATCGCTTATACCTCGAACCCGACCCATTTGGTCGATCATTAGGATCCGACCAAATACATTAGGTGACCATAATAGGTAGGGAATAACCTTCCGAGGTTATACCTTATGGTCGCTTCGTTTAAGTAGTTATATGATAGGTAGTTTATATGCCTTAGGTAAATTACCAGAATACCCTTTTCATGTATAATTGGTAATTAAGCATATGTAACCTAAACTTTTGTCACATAACTGATTATGTAACATGTTTAGGCATAAAACACTTGTCATAGGACTAGTTAGACGGTCTGAACGCGTTTCACGCGCACGACGCGTTAAAGTAGCATAAGTTACCTTAATGGGTCGCGATGGGTCGAAAGCACTTAGGTTAGTCTCAATGTAGTATGTAGGCCTTGTTAAACCATATCATATGAGTTCCAATACTCATTTGGTTTACCAAGCCTCATCCTATCCGATCTCCCGATTTAAGTCCGATTTATTTATATAGTTTTAGATTGCCGACTGATTCCGTGCTCCCTCAAGCTTTGTTTGGTTGTTGTTCAAGACCTCTAAGCATTCTCAGGCGAGTACTTTATTCCCCTATTTTACTGCTTTCAATTGTTTTGGGGTGACTCATATGTGCTAAATGTTTTCAAGGTTTTAACGATGGTATCAAAACGATTTTCGATGTTATAACGATGGTTTCAAAAACGATTAAGACGATTTATACAAAACTAATAACGATTTCAAAAAGTGAATAAACTTGTTGGTTGTATTTACATAACAAATGACATTCATTAGCAATGATCAAGCCGGCCAGTATTAGGTTATGGTACCATAGGATCTGACAAATCCCGTTATTTACTACACCCGTAGTTATGTGTGGGTGTTGTGGGTAGCGACTGAATCTGTAATTGTTAATTTACTCTTTGGTAAGGGTTTATTAATGCGAGTTGTTAATCTATCCTTTGGTAAGGGTTTATTAATGTGAATTGTTAATCTATCCTTTGGTAAGGGTTTATTAATGCGAGTCAAGAAGGTTTGAATGTTATTAGCGAGACGACCATTTAAGTAGTTTCACGACCTAAAACGAATTATACGATTTGGGTAAACGATTGATTTTCACACGATGTTTTAACGATTGGGTAAACGATTGGTTTTCACACGATGTTTTAACGATTGGGTAAACGATTGGCTTCAAAGCGATATACGATTGGGTTTTGGTTACATATTACATGATTTACATTGATCATGCATTTACACAAAACATAGCTTTGATTTAAACCAAGTTTTACTTCAACGCTTTGTTTTGTGCATTTCATCCATGGTTTAGTTGATGCATTTCACTAGCCATACATATCATTTTGGTTACATATTACATGGTTTACATTTGACACATAAACACTTTTGACATTGGTTATACATTACATGATTTACATTAGACATGAACATTTCACTTTGGTAGTTTGATTTGAGTAAGTGATTAAGTAACGAGGCGTGTGTAATATGATACAAGCATGGTGGATACGCCGATGGTACTTCCTATATATAAGTGTTTGTATGGTATTACATATCGTAGCGTTATTTGAATCATTTCAATTTGGACATATAACATTTTATACAAATAACATACTTTTCACAATTTGCTGTACTAAAACAAAGATTTTTGGGTTAAGAGTCATGGCTACGAGGTTTTATAAACTATAACCCGCTTGATTTGAGTTGGTTAATTAAGTTGCAATATTATACTCTTTTCAAAACAAGGTTTTTAAATAAAGTATTGCAACATCTAAACTAGCCATGATTTTGACACTCCTACAAAACTAATGTATTCGCCAGCATTTCTTTGCTGACCTCGTTTTCACATATGTTTCAGGTATTGTTGAATGATATCGATTGATAAGATGCATGCTCACATAGGACTGGACGAGGCTTTATGTCACACCCCGAATTTCCACGTGTCACCGGTGGGCCCGGTGGGGGAGTATCGTGACGTGGTTGGCAACATAATAGTCAAACAACACAATATATATGAATGCACAGCGGAAGCAAAGGATATTTATTATTACATTCCGAATATGAAGTAATATTCAGTATTACAACGGAAGTAAAGGATCCACAGGCGGATCTTAAAACATATCATTTGTTCAACAGACTTTAGACGCCTAGAACTTGCAAGATTCCTTATTAGCGCCCTGAGCTCCCAGCCAATTCCGTTCAGTACCTGTCACTTAACCCTTTTGGAAAATACGTCAGTTTTCACTGGTAAATACACTCAACCGACTCATTTGAAAAGAGTTTAAGAAAATTGATTTAGATGCACCAGGCACAAAACCTTTTGACACTTGATTAAAATGCTCAGAGGCAAAATTAATCTTTTATAACTTGGGAAAATTATTTGTATATAATCTTGTATACAGTTTTACTTATTTGTCGTCCGTTTGGGGCCGGTTTGTAGGGCCGGACTAGATTAACAGACACGCCACAGGTATAATGCCCACAGGCTATCATCCCCTAAGTGGATTACCAGTTCCGGTATAATGCCCACAGGGATGATACCTTCGAGTGGATTACCAGTTTTTACATAATGCAACTGTCAGGTGTATGCCTACACCCCGTGCTTAGGTCGTGGCCATTTCGTAAAATGATGCCAAGGATATCCGGGACATGGTCATTAACCCCTAAAGGCCATACACCAAATAATAATAAAATAATACATATTAAACAGGTTATGTAAGTACATCAATCACAATCCGATTTAAATGACTACATACACCCGACCAAGCGGTACTTTTATAGTACCGTATCCCAAGCCCGTATAGGAAAATAAGTTAAGAGTATTTACGGTATCGTTATACCGTATTTCAAGCCCGCATAGGGAAAATAGGTTAAGAGTATTTACCTGAGCTAGCTCCTGTCTTAAATAGCAAGAATCTAATAACTCAGCCGTAGTCACTTAAGTAAGCGTAGGTACAATTTACCGGAAGTGCTCTAGTCTGGAATGATGGTATAAATAATTAATTAGAATGCTAACGGGTCTTTAATTAAGCCTAAGCTTAGACCGGTTAGTCTTAAGGAAGATACGGTTCGTACGCACGATTACGCGAAGACCGGAATAGAATGTGATTCAGACCCGACAAGTTTGGAGACTTGTATAATATGGGTAAACTAAACACATTCTGGATTTTGAGATAAAAATGATATCGTTTGACCCGTTTCGGCTAGTTTATGCAAACTAGTTATATAAACCGGTCGAACGCGAATAACGCGTAACGGGTAACCGAATAGGTCGCGAACAGGTTTCCTAAGTTAATATGCTTAAATTATGTTGTGATATCATAATGATACCTTCCATAATGCCCAAAACGAGTTAAATCCTTAAATATGCCCCGTAGGGGTATTTTGGTCATTTTAAAGATTATAAAAAGGGATTTAACGTAACCCTGATGTTCGGGACTGAAGTAATCAGTAAAATTACTTATTTTAATTTGTTATATCAGTAGGTATTTAGTCTTATGTGGCAAAAAGGCTTTAAACCTAAACTGTGCGTTTAATACGCGTATAAAGCCGTTTTAAGCGACGTACGGGTTAAAATACGATTCCGAGTTTTCTGATCAGCAAAACAGGCTCAAAACATTCCATTTATTATTTAAAATTAGTGGCAATTGGATTCGCGTCAAAATTCTTTGTAGAAATCATTTTATGACCGAAAAGGGTAAATTCGGTATTAACCGAATTAAGGCGATAAGCCTAGCTTAACACCAGTTTAAAAATAATTAAAAATCTTCAAAAATCTCAAAATATTATTTAACATCAGTGGGTAAAAGTTTTGGTGCCGAAAATCGGGTTTAGATAGGCTATGCGCTAATCGCGCCGATTAATTAATAAAAAGCTTATTATTTACGCTAACGCGCATATCTCCTAATCTGGACCTCAAATTGATGTCAAATTTTGAGGGCATGCTTATAATTCAGTAGACAAGAGTCTTGTCCACTTACATTACCAAAAAGCTCGTTTTATGATCGAAAGGGCATTACGGTTCAATTTAAGCGATTAACGGAAACGTGTACATGCATCGGATAATCAACGAAACAAGTACCGAGACTTATACTAGCATGAAATCCAACCCTAAAGAAGCACTAAGGCAATACCGAATCAATTTAAAACGGGTCAGAACCGAAGTCAATGCAAAAGTCAAAGTTTTGCGTCTTTCGGTTCCGAACCGGGTTTAAACAGAAATTTGTCGAGTCGGACAAGCGTAGACAAGTTTTTATACTTATTACCAAGTTACATTAATGTTAAAACAGGTTACACGCCTCGCGGATTGCTAATCGTGCATTAAATCGCATTTTGTATTTCTGTTGACTTTTTCGGTCAACGTTTGACCCGACAAACGACCTAGTTAGGTCTGGAATCGGTACGTGCCCTTACAAGGGTTTAATACCCATATAATTACCTACTTAACGGTACTTTTAATTCGGGTTACGACTGAGCTATCATTATTTAATCGCGAAGTCAAACCGTAGTTACGTCGGTTTGACTTTTAAGCTAATTACTAAGCTAGAAGTAATTTAGAAAGGTTAGGCAACTTACAAAATGATTAATGATGATTAGGGAGCTTGTGATTCAGCTTGGAAGTCCCACAATTGATCAGAAGATGAATGGTGAAAGTTTGCAAGTTTGTGGGTCTTATATAGTGCCTCTAATCACCACTAAGTGTTGACACCAAGGTCTATGATCAACCACAAATGTTAAACACATGTCCCTAGTGTTCTAGATCAGTTTAGGGGGCATGCACATGCAAGAAAAACCGGCCAAGAGGGTTAAAATCGCGCATAACAGGCTGCTGCCTGTTTTCTGGTTGCTGTGCATGGCTAGCGCACCGCTACGCTTCTGACGTAGCGCACCGCTAGCCCTCCTCAGGGGCAATTTTTCCATTTTTCAGTTTGCATCCCTGGCTCTTGGTGCTCCGAAAGGTCAACTAAGCTTAATTCTTGCATTTTGACCCCTTATTATTTATATACAAGGGCTTTATGACTTATACTCACTTTGCCAAGTCCCTGGACACTTCCGGTTAACCCGAAAAGTCATAACTTTCACCGTTGACGCTTTAACCCCTCGTACACGAATTTGATCATAACTTTCTCATACGATAACGAAACTTTATGAAATTTTAATCGTGCATTCTAGTGAGCATAATTAACCGTTACAAAGCTTTGGGTTTGCTAAAAGGTCACTCAAAGGTATAACTTAAACATGTTGACACATTTAACCCCTGTAGTTTGTAATCTCTCACTTTTAGCTTCGTATGATCCATGATTTATTCGTTTGACGTTATAAACATCATGTAGGGTTATTATGAAGTATATTTATTCACTGTTGACACTTAGAATCCGTATAATCACATACTTTCCATGTTTGTCAACTTTAGTCCTTTTATAACATTCTTTCACACGTTCAAACTTTATGACACGTGTCAACACATTATAGGACGTGAATTTTCGAGGTGTTACATCCTCACCCCCTTAAAATAAATCTCGGCCCGAGATTTACCGAAATAAAGGAAGTATTCTCTGCCTAATAATGGCAACTTACAGATGGTTAGGAATTTGTATGATCTTGTTCGTTGCTTCCAATGCAACTTTCAGATCTAGATAATTGGACTTGCCAATCTATCGTCCTAATCAATAGATTGTTTAATATTCCACTTATACAAGGTCTCCAAAGGGGCAGCCTTGATACTTATTTGTCAACTTTTATAGAAAAGCTTATCTTAAGGTGAGATGGTTATTTCAACCACTGCTTAACAAATCTTAGGGAATAGCTAATCCTTGCCGTTAGTCGAACAATTCGACTATTCTGGGCAGCCGATGGCAAATTCTTAATCGTTGCCTAAGTAGAGTTGCGGTAACAATGCATAAGCAAAAATGAACCATCTTTCTTACCCAACCATATCAAACTCTTAGAATATCGAATTAGGATATATGAATCTATATCTTAAAAATTTCTTAATCAGGTTTTCGGTTGTTCCATATTAAACATGGAGTTCTTACAACACTCTAACCCAAAGCGGGATGTTAATCGTAACTCTACCTGCCTCTAGAGAGGTAAACAGGGTAAACTTAGAAGAAGATAACCAAGCTACAAGGAGGTTACAGAGATTTTCCATATCTCAAGCTCCAGTTCACTCATCAACGCTTGTGTCTAATAAGTGACACATTCATGTTATGAGTCCACATATTCCGTTACCAAGGAATATTTATTTGGATAATTCTATTCTGGATATCTTCTTTGAATACCATTAGTCGACTTTAGTACCATATGATCATTGAGATATCTTTGTGGTTCCATGTATTAAACCTCCATGCTGATCAGACATGGAAATAATCTATGGGACACACTAGGATACGCCAATCCTCATATGACACTTTTATTCAACATAGTTTGGCATTCGCAGGCGATATAAAAAAAAAACACTGAGAAAAATAATTAAAGTAACATATGTTGTCGTACTCTATGCGAAGAAAGAGTGGTCTAAGATTTTCGGAAGGATTCCTTGCCGATACTATAAGAACTGGTTACTATGGTTTCCTTGGTAAGTTATACCTTGTGGATAAAAATCTTTGCTAAGTTTATGGTTCATGAAGATTTATTATTGCCGGTATAAAATACTTAGCAGAAATTATTATTGATAAGTGATAAGGAAGTTTATTGTATAAGTGCTTATATCTAATTAGAATGGGAATTTTCACAAACTAGGCACCTAGCTCAGTTGGCTAGGCGCGCGAAAGGGTGCGGCCGGCCTAGACCCAGGTTCGATTCCGGGGACGGCCAGTTCCACCATTTTTTATGTTTAATATTAATTAATCGCACGAACACGTGTAATTACGAGGGTTGTCTCATAAGAAGTCTTGAAAATTAATTGCTTCTTATCACCCACAATATGGGCTTGGTTTTTAAGGCAACCAATCGATTTTTATCACTATATTGAGTCCTTAAGTATGCAACAAAAAGTTTGCTACAAGGATATTAGAAAAGAGTGATTTCTAATAGGTATTAATATCAATATAGGATTTGTTGGAGCATTTTCGACGTAGCATCGTCACTTTCTACCGGGCATTAAATGACCGGAGTCTTAATCGGGTGGAGACAACAGTTCTCAACCTTTATCATTCATAATATATTTATATGTGCCAATATCAAATAAGTTTCTGCATAAACTGTTTGATAAGGAAAGGTACATATTATACTATTATTATTCTGCATCATCTCTTGGGCGTCCCTCCTGATAACTCGTGCGTTTGTTCTCTTGGCCTACTCGGGCTTCCTCGCGTACTTAGGGCAGTTGGTCTTTATGTGCCCTTTCTCGTTGCAGTTGTAGCAGGTAGCATCTTTAATCTTCCCGCAATCAACAGTCTTGTGCTCCCTAGACTTGCATATCCCACATGCAGGTGGTCCTGATTTAGAATTGGACTCCATTCTGCATTTTCCAAAGTGGCGTTTTTGGCAAGTCGAGCACCTTGGCTTTTCCTCTGTCCGCTGACCATTCTTTCCAGACCCAGACCTCTCTGAGTCAGTGTTTCCCTTGTGTTTCTTCTCTGATCCTCGTGAGTTATCATCCTCACGCTTCTTCTTACTTTCTTCAGATTTCTTTAGCGACCTTAGCCTGACCGCATCTAAAGTAAGGGACAGAGAGAGGTCAGCTACTGACCTAAATGTAGTAGGTCTTGAAGCCTTAACACTGGCTTTGATTTCTGGGGGTAAACCCCCAATGAAGCGTGCGATTCGCTTGGGCTCTGGTGTTACAAGGTAGGGGACCAGTCTGGACAGGGTATTAAAACTGGTGAGGTAAGCTTGACAATCTAAGTTTGTCATTACCAAGGATAAGAAATCTGACTCAATCCCCTCAACCTCATGTTGAGGGCAGTAATTCTCCTTAATGAGATTAACAAACTGTTCCCATGACATGCTGTAGAGCGGGATCTTCCCAGCAGCTTGAATGAGAGACTTCCACCATGCCAGTGCCTCTCCTTTGAACGATTGGGATACGTACTTCACGACATCCCTTTCAGCGCAACCGCTGATATCGACAACTGTGTCCATTTCATCCAACCAAATCATACAATCAACTGCCCCTTTTTCCCCTGTAAAATCTCGGGGCTTGCAGGAAACAAAGTACTTATAGTTACAGGATTTGGTATGCGGTTCATTATCGAACACTATCCTCTTGGATGGAGCACTGTGTTCATTAGATGAATGTCGATCGTTATCTTTCTTTAACTCATCTTTCTTTGAGGGCGGCTTGTTATCCGGCTCTGGAGGAGTTTTAGGGATGGATTTAGGGTGGGGTACAGATGAGGCTTCACTATATGTCTCACTATACTCCTGGAATTTCTCCTTCACAGCTTTAGATACAACTGAGTCAATCAATGTACGAAGTTCTCCTCTGGTTATATTAATCCTTTCATCATCGCGATTTTCCAGAGGGTGACTATTCCCTTCTTCCGACCCCGCCATGTAGTCTTAATTGCTACATAAAAATTAAACAAGGACAAGGTTTTTACGGAAGTTTAAACAGTTTTATCTTTTTGAAAGATTTATTAACCATGTTTTTAATACACATATTGGTTAATTTGATAAATATATAATTATTCAGGATCTTTATTATACTCCTAAATTATAAGTTAATAATAGCACAAAAGGCCTAGTCACTTAGACAAGTTTAATTTATAGGCCTTGATTTTATAGAATCGAGGCTTCAAGGTTTGAATCAAAGTTCATTACCTTTTTCTTGACAGGGAGTTGTAGGCTACCACTGTCTTTAGTCCCAGAGGACGTTAATTATAGCCCGTGGGCACTTCATCCATAAGGGATGATTATATAAATAAGGAAATTTAGTATATCCCAAAATGACTTATGTGATTTTATCATATCACATTTTGTCGAGCACGTTAATATGCTTTCATATTTTTAATAAGGATTTGAATCTCTTGAATAGGTTCTACTATCTTGGCCTTGTATGCCGTGACATTTAGGCTAGGTTTTACCTTTTAGATTCTTTTTAATAATTAACGCAGAGCAATCCTAAATTGAACTGTTAACAAGGATCTGAATCTAATTATGGAACTACCATCTTGGCCCTGTCTTAATGTGACACATGGCTAGGTTTTGTCCTTTTTAAATTTTGCCATTTTATTATAATGGTAGATCTTATAATATAGGAATGATACTTTAATTATAATCGTTCCTTTAAAATTTAACAAGTATATGGTTGCCCTAAACGGGACTTCTATAGCAATTGACTTGCCCATGCAAGGGCTAATCAGAAAAATAATAAAGGAACCAAATAAGGTAAAACGAAACAAATTTGGATTTTTCCTATGTTCTTGTCTAGACTCAAGAATGTGCAATTGTGTAACTGAGATTAAACACAAAAGACTAGTGTTTAATTCACTCAGTGTTGGCTCTGATACCAACCTGTCACACCCCGAATTTCCACGTGTCACCGGTGGGCCCGGTGGGGGAGTATCGTGACGTGGTTGGCAACATAATAGTCAAACAACACAATATATATGAATGCACAGCGGAAGCAAAGGATATTTATTATTACATTCCGAATATGAAGTAATATTCAGTATTACAACGGAAGTAAAGGATCCACAGGCGGATCTTAAAACATATCATTTGTTCAACAGACTTTAGACGCCTAGAACTTGCAAGATTCCTTATTAGCGCCCTGAGCTCCCAGCCAATTCCGTTCAGTACCTGTCACTTAACCCTTTTGGAAAATACGTCAGTTTTCACTGGTAAATACACTCAACCGACTCATTTGAAAAGAGTTTAAGAAAATTGATTTAGATGCACCAGGCACAAAACCTTTTGACACTTGATTAAAATGCTCAGAGGCAAAATTAATCTTTTATAACTTGGGAAAATTATTTGTATATAATCTTGTATACAGTTTTACTTATTTGTCGTCCGTTTGGGGCCGGTTTGTAGGGCCGGACTAGATTAACAGACACGCCACAGGTATAATGCCCACAGGCTATCATCCCCTAAGTGGATTACCAGTTCCGGTATAATGCCCACAGGGATGATACCTTCGAGTGGATTACCAGTTTTTACATAATGCAACTGTCAGGTGTATGCCTACACCCCGTGCTTAGGTCGTGGCCATTTCGTAAAATGATGCCAAGGATATCCGGGACATGGTCATTAACCCCTAAAGGCCATACACCAAATAATAATAAAATAATACATATTAAACAGGTTATGTAAGTACATCAATCACAATCCGATTTAAATGACTACATACACCCGACCAAGCGGTACTTTTATAGTACCGTATCCCAAGCCCGTATAGGAAAATAAGTTAAGAGTATTTACGGTATCGTTATACCGTATTTCAAGCCCGCATAGGGAAAATAGGTTAAGAGTATTTACCTGAGCTAGCTCCTGTCTTAAATAGCAAGAATCTAATAACTCAGCCGTAGTCACTTAAGTAAGCGTAGGTACAATTTACCGGAAGTGCTCTAGTCTGGAATGATGGTATAAATAATTAATTAGAATGCTAACGGGTCTTTAATTAAGCCTAAGCTTAGACCGGTTAGTCTTAAGGAAGATACGGTTCGTACGCACGATTACGCGAAGACCGGAATAGAATGTGATTCAGACCCGACAAGTTTGGAGACTTGTATAATATGGGTAAACTAAACACATTCTGGATTTTGAGATAAAAATGATATCGTTTGACCCGTTTCGGCTAGTTTATGCAAACTAGTTATATAAACCGGTCGAACGCGAATAACGCGTAACGGGTAACCGAATAGGTCGCGAACAGGTTTCCTAAGTTAATATGCTTAAATTATGTTGTGATATCATAATGATACCTTCCATAATGCCCAAAACGAGTTAAATCCTTAAATATGCCCCGTAGGGGTATTTTGGTCATTTTAAAGATTATAAAAAGGGATTTAACGTAACCCTGATGTTCGGGACTGAAGTAATCAGTAAAATTACTTATTTTAATTTGTTATATCAGTAGGTATTTAGTCTTATGTGGCAAAAAGGCTTTAAACCTAAACTGTGCGTTTAATACGCGTATAAAGCCGTTTTAAGCGACGTACGGGTTAAAATACGATTCCGAGTTTTCTGATCAGAAAAACAGGCTCAAAACATTCCATTTATTATTTAAAATTAGTGGCAATTGGATTCGCGTCAAAATTCTTTGTAGAAATCATTTTATGACCGAAAAGGGTAAATTCGGTATTAACCGAATTAAGGCGATAAGCCTAGCTTAACACTAGTTTAAAAATAATTAAAAATCTTCAAAAATCTCAAAATATTATTTAACATCAGTGGGTAAAAGTTTTGGTGCCGAAAATCGGGTTTAGATAGGCTATGCGCTAATCGCGCCGATTAATTAATAAAAAGCTTATTATTTACGCTAACGCGCATATCTCCTAATCTGGACCTCAAATTGATGTCAAATTTTGAGGGCATGCTTATAATTCAGTAGACAAGAGTCTTGTCCACTTACATTACCAAAAAGCTCGTTTTATGATCGAAAGGGCATTACGGTTCAATTTAAGCGATTAACGGAAACGTGTACATGCATCGGATAATCAACGAAACAAGTACCGAGACTTATACTAGCATGAAATCCAACCCTAAAGAAGCACTAAGGCAATACCGAATCAATTTAAAACGGGTCAGAACCGAAGTCAATGCAAAAGTCAAAGTTTTGCGTCTTTCGGTTCCGAACCGGGTTTAAACAGAAATTTGTCGAGTCGGACAAGCGTAGACAAGTTTTTATACTTATTACCAAGTTACATTAATGTTAAAACAGGTTACACGCCTCGCGGATTGCTAATCGTGCATTAAATCGCATTTTGTATTTCTGTTGACTTTTTCGGTCAACGTTTGACCCGACAAACGACCTAGTTAGGTCTGGAATCGGTACGTGCCCTTACAAGGGTTTAATACCCATATAATTACCTACTTAACGGTACTTTTAATTCGGGTTACGACTGAGCTATCATTATTTAATCGCGAAGTCAAACCGTAGTTACGTCGGTTTGACTTTTAAGCTAATTACTAAGCTAGAAGTAATTTAGAAAGGTTAGGCAACTTACAAAATGATTAATGATGATTAGGGAGCTTGTGATTCAGCTTGGAAGTCCCACAATTGATCAGAAGATGAATGGTGAAAGTTTGCAAGTTTGTGGGTCTTATATAGTGCCTCTAATCACCACTAAGTGTTGACACCAAGGTCTATGATCAACCACAAATGTTAAACACATGTCCCTAGTGTTCTAGATCAGTTTAGGGGGCATGCACATGCAAGAAAAACCGGCCAAGAGGGTTAAAATCGCGCATAACAGGCTGCTGCCTGTTTTCTGGTTGCTGTGCATGGCTAGCGCACCGCTACGCTTCTGACGTAGCGCACCGCTAGCCCTCCTCAGGGGCAATTTTTCCATTTTTCAGTTTGCATCCCTGGCTCTTGGTGCTCCGAAAGGTCAACTAAGCTTAATTCTTGCATTTTGACCCCTTATTATTTATATACAAGGGCTTTATGACTTATACTCACTTTGCCAAGTCCCTGGACACTTCCGGTTAACCCGAAAAGTCATAACTTTCACCGTTGACGCTTTAACCCCTCGTACACGAATTTGATCATAACTTTCTCATACGATAACGAAACTTTATGAAATTTTAATCGTGCATTCTAGTGAGCATAATTAACCGTTACAAAGCTTTGGGTTTGCTAAAAGGTCACTCAAAGGTATAACTTAAACATGTTGACACATTTAACCCCTGTAGTTTGTAATCTCTCACTTTTAGCTTCGTATGATCCATGATTTATTCGTTTGACGTTATAAACATCATGTAGGGTTATTATGAAGTATATTTATTCACTGTTGACACTTAGAATCCGTATAATCACATACTTTCCATGTTTGTCAACTTTAGTCCTTTTATAACATTCTTTCACACGTTCAAACTTTATGACACGTGTCAACACATTATAGGACGTGAATTTTCGAGGTGTTACACTTTAGTGACTCAATAACAATGATAGACTATGTTTAAATTGTGTATTTAGATTTCCAGACGATGTAATTATTCAATGTTTAATAAAATGAAACACTTTTGGTATCCATGGTTATGAAACATAAATTCTGTTACAACACTCCCCGACGTTTCCGCCACGCTTTGTATGTTACACGTGGTCGGGGTGTGACATGCTACGCGCATGTGCGATCGATTTGGGTGGTAGTTGGGATAAGAACCTACCGTTAATCGAATTCTCCTACAACAATAGCTACCATACCAGCATTAAGGCTGCGCCCTTGGAGGCATTATACGGTAGAAAGTGTAGATCGCCCGTTTGTTGGGCGGAAGTTGGAGATGTCCAATTATCAGGACCAGAGATAGTCTTCGAAACGACGGACAAGATTGTCCAGATTCGTGACCATCTCAAGGCTGCCAGAGATAGGCAGAAGAGTTACGCTGATCCAAAGCATAAAGCCTTTCACTTCGAAGTAGGTGACAAGGTGTTGCTTAAAGTATCGCCCTGGAAGGGGGTGATGCGATTTGGTAAGTAAGGCAAGCTAAGCCCGAGATACATAGGACCTTTCGAGGTTATCGAACGTGTCGGGTCAGTTGCCTATAAGTTAAACTTACCAGAAGAGCTCAGTGGAATTCACAATGTGTTCCACATCTGCAATCTGAAGAAGTGCTTCGTTGATGAATCACTGGTTATACCACATACAGATGTGCATATAGATGAGAGCTTGAAGTTTGTGGAAAAACCGTTGTCGATTGAGGATCGACAGGTTAAGAAGCTTCGAAGGAAGCATGTGCCTATTGTAAAGGTCAAATGGGATGCCCGTAGAGGTCCCGAATATACGTGGGAGGTCGAATCCACGATGAAAGAAAAGTACCCTTATTTATTTCAGTAAATCTCGAGTCGAGATTTATTTTAAGGGGGTGAGGATGTAACACCTCAAAAATTCAAGTCCTGTAACGTGTAGACACGTGTCATATGTTTAAAACGTGTGAAAGAATATTATAGAAGGACTAAAGTTGACAAACATGAAAGGTATATGAAAATACGAGTTCTAAATGTCAACAGTGAATAAATATATCGTACGTTAACCCTACATGATGTTTATAGCATCAAACGAATAAATCATGGATCATGCGAAGCTAAAAGTGAGAGATTACAAACTACAGGGGTTAAATGTGTCAACATGTTTAAGTTATACCTCTGAGTGACCTTTTGAGAAACCCGAAGCTTTGTAACTGTTAATTATGCTCACTAGAATGCACGATATAAATTTCGTAAAGTTTCGTTATCGTATGAGAAAGTTATGATAAAATTCGTGTGCGAAGGGTTAAAGCGTAAACGTTGGAAGTTAGGACTTTTCGGGTAACAATAAAGTTAACCGGGGACTTAACAAAGTGGGTATATGTTTTAAATCCCTTATAGATCAATTATGAGGGTTCATAATGCAAGAAACAAGTGTCTAAACGAAGTTTGAAGAGCCAAGGATCAAATAGCAAAAAATCAAAAAATGCAGATTTTCTGCAGACGACCGTCGCGCCACGCGAGGAGCCCTCGCGCCACGCGAGGGACTCCCAGCTCCGAAAACCTTGGGATGTTGTCTGCCATGGCCTTTATGCGCGACTTTAACCGATTTTTCACATCTTGTGCGACCCCTAGGCACCCCCTAAACACTTAGGGACATGTGTTAATCAGTTGTGGTGGGTTGTAGACTCATGTGTCAAAGATTTGTGGTAATTAATTCACTATAAAAGGCCATGATATGCAACCATTATTCTTCACACCTTCCTCTTGCAATCTGATCATTTCTGGAGCTCCAAGGCACTCTCAAGTGATCACTAATCAAGCTTAGGACTTTTGTAAGTTTGCTTAACCTTCTTTAATTGAGTTTAGCTTAGTTATTTAGCTAAAAGTCAAACCGTCGTAATTACGGTTTGACTTCGAGATTAATTAATAATGGCTCAGTCAAATCTTGAATTAAAAGTAGTTATAAGTTGGTAATTATGTGGGTAATAAACCCTCAAAAGGGTTCCCCCTGATTCCCACTCTAACTAGGTCTAATGTCGGGTCAAACGTGTAATTAAAAAGTCAACTGAATGTTTAAATTGCAATTTATGCATGATTAGCAATGTAGAGCACATACAACCTGTTTGATCATTAATATAACTTGGTAATTAGTGTAAGAACATGTCTAAACATGTTCAACCCGACAATTTCATGTTTAGACCCGGTTCGGAACCGAAAGTCACATAGTTTGACTTATACTTTGACTTTCAGTTCTGACCCGTTATGGTATGTTTTAGAAATGCCTTAGAGCTTTATTTGGACCAGGTTACATGCTAGTATAACCCTCTGTGATTATACACCACGGATCATTAGTTATCCAATTAATATGCATGATTCCGTTAATTGCTCATATGTTGACCATTATGCCCTTTTCACCTTAAAACATGATTTTTGAAAATGTAAAAGAGTAGAAACTTTAATTACTGATATATAAACTTGCATACAAAATTTGATATCAGTTTGAGGTGTAGGTTAAGAGTTATGCTCGTTAGCGTAAAATTAAAGCTTTATGTTAATTAAACGGCGTATTTAGCGTATAGCCTACTTAAACATACTTTTTGATATCAAAATCTTTACCCACTGATGTAATATATTATTTTGGGGTTTTTAAAGATTTTTAATTAATTTTATGCTGAGCATAACTTATAGTCATAGGCTTAATCCGGTAATTGTCGGTTTTGCCCTTACGGGCTATAAAATGAGTTTTACATATCTAAACGACTCCAAACCTTTTGCTACTGATCACATATGATAAATAAATTATTTTAAGCCTTCTGAAAATATAAAAATATCAGATTTATGTATCAAACCCGGAAATGGCCTCTAATCGCCTTTTTAAGCGTTTTTAACGCATAGTATGTACTAAAACTATTTTAAACATACAAGGGTTGATACCTACTGATATTTGAGGAAAATTATAATATTTTAACAGTAAGCAAAGGTTGATGAACTCAGACTTCAGTTTTGAGCTTTTCGGCTTATGTGAAATTACCAAAATACCCCTACGGGGCATAGTTTGGTTATAATTGATAAATTTCACTTATATACTTTAACCTACTGATATAAATTAGAAAATTGAGTATATTTGCTGATTACATCAGGCCTGTAACTCAGGTTGACACTTAAACTCTTTTACAACCTTTAAAATGACCAAACTACCCCTACGGGGCATAGTTTGTGATTAAATTCGTTTCGGGCATAATAAAAGACATATTACTGATGTCACAACATATATGAAGCATATTAACTTAGGAAACCTGTAAATAGCTCTCATGAATACCCGTTACGCTTATTACGCGTTCGGTTCGGTTTATGTAACTAGTTTACATAAATTAGCCTAAACGGGTCAAACCTTAACGGTTTTTTCTCAAAATCCAGAATGTGTATGAAATACCCATATTAGACAAGTCTCTGAACTTGTCAGGTCTAAATCACATTCTATCCGGTCTTCGCTTAATCGTGCGTACGAACCGTGTCTTTGAAACTAACCGGTCTAAGCTTAAGCTTAACTAAAGACCCGTTAGGATTCTAATAGGTTATTATAAACCTTCGTTCCAGATTAGGAGTACCAGTAAAAGCTACTTGCGTTTGCTTATTGTGATTTATACATTGCTCAGGTAAATACTTTTAACTTATTTTCCCTATACGGGCTTGGGTTACGGTATATAGCATACCGCTTGATCGGGCATCAAATCTTCCATCGTTGGGTGGTTAATTGAATAATTTGATCGGCTCGTTTAAACAGTCTTGTTACTTAAAGCCTTTGGGGGGTTAATGACCATGTCCCGGATATCCTTGGCATCATTTTACGGAATGGCCACGACTTAAGCGCGGGGTGTAGGCGTACACCCGTCAGTGCACAAAAGGAATAATGTAGTGTGTCTATTGATCTTTAACCCGGACTTGATTCGGGCTACTGAACGCACAAGGAACATGTAATTCGTTCACAAGATTATATATTTAAATAATTCTCCCAAGTTAAATAAAATGTTTATGCCATGTGCATCCAAACCAATTTTCAATCATTTTCCAAAATGAGTCAGTTGATTGTATTTACCAGTGTAAACTGACGTATTTTCCCAAAAAGATTAAATGCAGGTACTAAGCGTATTTGGCTGGGATTTCTCCTTAGCATCATTAGAAGTCTCGCAAGCTTAAGATGCCTGAAGTCTGTTGAACTATTGTTTCATATTTTATTTTCGATCCTTCTGTGGATAAACTTCCGAATATTGTGACATTTGATATTACAATATTAAATTCGGTTGTATTATATCTTTTAAATTGCTTCCGCTGTGCATATTAAATATTGTGTTGTTTGACTATTATGTTGCCAACCACGTCACGATACTCCCCACCGGGCCCACCGGTGACACGTGAAAATCGGGGTGTGACACCAAATGAGTATGGGAACTCATGTAGTATGGTTTAACAAAGCCTACATACTAAATGAAACCTAACCTAAGTGCTTACGACCCATCACGACCCGTTTAGGTAGCTTATGCTACTTTAACGCGTCGTTCGCGTAAAACGCGTTCGGACCGCCTAACTAGTCCTATGACAAGTAGAATATGCCTTAACATGCCTAATATTGTCGCCAAATCAGTTTAGATGTCAAAAGTTATGTCACATATGTTTATAATGAATTTTGGCATCAAAGGGGTATTTTGGTAATTTACCTAAGGCATATAAACTACCTATCATACAACTACTTAAACGTCGTGACCATAAGGTATAACCTCGGAAGGTAATTCCCTACCTACTATGGTCACCTAATGTATTTGGTCGGATCCTAATGATCGACCAAATGGGTCGGGTTCGAAGGTATAAGCGATTTATTAGATCGCTTACCCTTACGACCCTAGACAACGTGGTAATCAGTAGGCATAGTCACAAGGGACTATAACCATCGTGATTAC
The DNA here is from genome assembly GCA_030545235.1 of Helianthus tuberosus. Taxonomy (NCBI): domain Eukaryota; kingdom Viridiplantae; phylum Streptophyta; class Magnoliopsida; order Asterales; family Asteraceae; genus Helianthus; species Helianthus tuberosus. The sequence goes on along the minus strand of CM060401.1, from coordinate 70,479,937 downwards.
AATCACGTTGCGAAGTTCAAACGAACTTCGCATTGACCATAAACTGGTCAACGCAGAAAGTCAAACAAAGTTTGACTTTCGGACTCGAAAAGCAATAAAAGAACGAAGGAATACTTACGAAGGGTCCCCGAATGCTAATCTTGATTCAAGTAGCTCAGGTATGAAACAATGGTTTCAACTTAGAGCTTCTCAAATCAGATTCTTGTGAGGAATCTGTTGTGTTATAAGGTCATTTCCGACGCGTTTAAGGCCCGTTAACCCCATTTCAAAGCTCTAAAATGGAGTTAAAGTATAGGGAACTTAAAATGTGCTCAAAAATATCTCGGATGTCGGTTCGTTTAGCCGTACGGTTGCGATGTTCGCTTAATTACGACGGAATGCGCATAAGCGCGAAAAACGATCCAAATGACGCGAAGAATGGATTTTTCTCAAGCCAAACACTAAAATAAAATATTTTAGTGCTTACATAAATTTTTGGATGTCCGGATGTATTCAGAACGTAAGTTATGCGCGAAAGTGCAAACTTATGCACTTTTTGACACTTTTAGTCCCTGAATGGCCCAAAAGTTTATTTTAGCACACCGAACCCCTCAAAGCCTATTTCTAAGCTATGTAAAGGATATTTATGGTATGTTTAACTTATGGTCATGTTCCGGAATGTCTGTTATAGTTCAAATTGGCATACTTTCGCAGTTTGTCAAATTTAGCCCCTGAAGGCGAATTAACTTGTTTTTGCCATACCAAAGGCTTCAAAACTTAATTCTAAGTTATGTAAAGGTTATTTAAGGTATGTTAAGTATATGTTGATGTTCCAGAGTATTTGTCGCATTAAACTGATTACGTTTACGCACCAGTTTGCGTATAACTCTCCAGAAAGCGATGTAAAGTTTGAAATTGAACAAAAGTCAAAACATGAAAAATATAAAACACAACCAAACAAACATTGGGATCAAATAACATTGTTTTATTGATAACTGAATTGTTTACAATGATTTCAGACACAGATGTTACATTTGTTATCTAAAATTTTTTATATAAAAATAAACGTATACAGTGGCATTAGTCAGTGCATTTGGGAGTCGATTCTGAGAGCTCGTCAGGCTCAGACTTAACAGATGAGTTTTAATTTGTTTATTTATTTTTGTTTTTCTAAAGTACAGTGGCATAAGTCAGTGCATAAAATTAACTTCACATATTATTAAACGTTGCTTAGTAAAACTTAAGCAATTGAGATAAAATTTCGTAAAGACGTGATCTCATATATGCAAGTTATTTCATTTTTTTTTAATAATAACAGTTCCGTAATATTAATCCACTGATGTTATTTCAACTGTTAAAAGAGTTCAGAAATTATAGTATAACTTGATTATATAAACTACTACCATTTTTATTTAAAATTAAAAAAAAAAAAAATTAAACGGTTGGTATCATTGTTTATAGAGTAAACTTTCGTTTTGCTCCCTGTGGTTTGGTCACTTTAACGGTTTTGCTCCAAACCTTTAAAAATAGCCATTTTGCTCCCTGATGTTTCGGTTTTTTGCCAGTTTGCTCCCCGCCTCTAACTCCATCCAAATTGTTTGTGTTTCCATTTTGCTCCCCGCAAGGAGCAAACTGGCAACAAAACCAAAACATCAGGGAGTAAAATGGCTATTTTTAAAGCTTTGGGGCAAAACCGTTAAAGTGACCAAACCACAGGGAGCAAAACGGAAGTTTACTCTTGTTTATATAATGAGTACACTACTATAAATATTTAATATAAAAAGATGAGATGCTCCAATAAAAGCAATCATACTTTCATTCCCTTTTTTGCCACATATGAAAAGGGGCAAAAATGACAAGTGGATGTGTGTTGTCTTGTAGGGAATATGAAGATGAAGAGACAGGTTAAAAGGGTCAGTAAATCTGCATCTATATTCATTTAATGGAATTACTAAAATAACCGTGGTTCATGACCAAAATTCTCCATCTAAATCTGCATCACACTCGCGAACTCCCTTCACCGAGATTCAAACCCGCACATCCCGACAGCACCTCCTGCATTACATACCAAATTTAAACATGAAACCGCAGCCAAAGAAGCAAAACTTAAGCTCAGATTTACATACATGCCATGACAACAAGATGATTACAATTAATTCAGCTTTTTGCTTACTGGATCGAAGAAAAGTCCACATTTGACTTTTCAGTGTCAAATGAGTTGGTTACATAGTTCATTTTTCCTAAAGTCATAAAACACGATAATGTCAACCATAAAACACACTCAAAACCCACAAATAACAAAGTGAAGATTAATAAAACGCCATATTTGTGGGTTTTCTGTTGTGTTTTGGATGACAAAGCTTTGATTATCGAATGACTAACATTAGTGTGTTTTATGTTGATTATCATGTTATGTTTTATATTCATAGTTCTACGATGGTGTGTTTGATGTTTTATAGATTGTTAGGGTTTGGATATTGTGTTTTATTGATTTTCACTCTGTTATTTGTGGGTTTTGAGTGTGTTTTATGGCTGAAATTGTGGTGTTTTTATTAATTTGTACACTTTGTAGGAAAAAATAGACTTTGTAGCCGAACCCCACCCTTTCTTTATTATTTATAAATTATAACTATGAGAACCCGTTACCAAAAAAACTCATGGGACCAGACAATATTAACCAGCGAGAACAGATAAATTGGACAGGCGCTCTTACATAATACCTTGACAAAAGGAATATACTATATTCAGGTAGTGATCATATAACTTTCCTTTCGAAGAAGCTTAGTCTCATGAACTTATGAACAATGTTCATGGCTCAGGCTTGCGCTAGCAGATTGATGTTGATTGTTGACTCCGGTTTTCCAGATTCAAAAAAGGAAACAGCGACATTTTCTTTTTATGGGAAGCTTTTAAGAATAAATTACTTATTTGGGCACACTATCATTACAAATATAATAATGTTGTCCGATTGGGTTCTATGTTTCTATCAGTTTAAGACACTTATAAAAAGTCAAAACTGTTTCGCTTACAACTGTTTACTTGACACATAGTTCAATATGAGTTTAAAAAAAATATTGCATTCTCTTGACAAACCCTAAATGGAAAAAAAAAATTCAAACTTTGCTTTTTGTTAGGGGCAGAGGGAGTCCTAGGTTTGAATCACTAAAATAAAGAGTTCTCTTCCTGACATATGGAGTGAAAGCCATTTAAACGCTAACAAGAAAAGCCGAATAGACTAGCAAAGAGAAGTTTTGAAGTTAACTAAAGAATAGAACATACCTGGTATTGGATTGAGCAATCGCCACACTCAGTCTTCTGTTTTTCGTAAAGTTTAGCTTGATCCAATGCGGTTTGACCCAATAACTGCTCATGCACAACCTAAAACACATGCATTTTTAATACTCAGATAGAAGAGGAAAAACTAGATTGTGTTGAGCAAAACAATGGTTTGTGCCCCAAAAAAATTGTCAGATGAAAAGACGTTACTTGTAGCAACTTCTCAACTGAGGTTTGATGCAAGAATTGACTAGCTCTGTCTTTTTCTTGGTTCAAACAGTTTTGGGCCTACAAAAGATAACCAAGAATATTTTGTTAACAGATCGATACGATGCACAAATGACACTGAAAATCTACTCAAGTGGATTTCCTGAACAAAAAAAGAAAAAAACCTTCATAAAAATATCAATAGGTGGGTAGTACAGAAGCCACTGTGGAAATAACCGATTGTAGTAGTTTGCAGTACTTGCTAGTATTGCTGTCTCAAAGTTGTCATAATAATGCATTTTCCCACTACCAATTTCAATAAACAAAGTTGAAACGTTCTTTAGCAAATCCCGGCAATCAGAGTTATCCTCACGGTCCTGATTGATCTGTATGCAAAAGTAAAGTCAGATAGAATATATCAGCCAAATAATATCTCAACGGGTTGTGTTTTATCTCTAATAGGTCAAATTACGAAAATGTGGCTAAACTGGAAACTGGTCTAATGGGTTGGATGGGTCAAACAGGTTAATAGTTTAATTATATATAAAAGAGTAAATGCCATTTTTGTCCCTGAGGTTTGGCCAGTTTTGCGACTTTCGTTCAAAGGTTTGTTTTTCCGCATCTGGATCCAAAAGGTTTGAAATCTTGCAATTTTCATCTGGCTCGTTAACTCCATTCATTTTTCTCCGTTAAGTCAGAGGTATTTTCATCATTTTTGTTAACTTAAAGGGCAATTCGGTCTTTTTCACTTTATGTAACAAGACCAAATACCCCTGAAAAAGACTGAATTGCCCTTTAACTTAACAAAAAAGATGAAATACCCCTAACTTTTCTTAGAATGACAAATTATCTACATCGACTCGTCGCATTGGTCCGACTAAGGCCAGAGGGTCATTCATTACAACAGCGCCCACGCTGGCACAGAGAGTGACACGACGTTCAACCGGAGAAAACCCCACAAGACCACCAAGCCAGTTGAGTGCCCCCACCCAAAGTGCAGTGGGTGGGACTCGAACCCAGGCTCCTGGAGAAAAACCAGGATGGCTCAACCATGTTACCATAGCATCATTGGCGAAAATACCCCTAACTTAACAGAGAAAAATGGATCGAGTTAACAAGCCTAATAAAAATTGCAAGATTTCAAACCTTTTGGATCCAAATGCGAATAACAAATCTTTGGAACCTAAGGAACAGAAATGGCATATTATTCTATACAAGCCGTTTAACTCAACCCGTTTAATCCACCATCTTGCCACCTTGAGTATTTGTCATGGTTTTAAGAACGTACTAGTGATATTGCTGCTTCCAAAATCTTGGGATACAATTCACTAAACACCTGACACAATTCAATGAAGGGGAATTTATTATAAACAGAAACGTAGAATTGTGTGGTGAAAAAAGCACAATTCCACAAAGAAGCATATTTACCAGGTCCCGGAAACAACAAATCGAGAGTTCGTTAAGAGAAGCAGTATTCCTATCCTCGGTAAAATGTCGATCAAGGTACAGGAAGAAACCTCCAAGAAATTTTGACATGACCTTGTATTTTGTCCACATGTTCCAAACTTCATATAGAAGAGTGATTTGTGATTTATCCTTTAGAGCTGGCATGACCTGACTTCATCATGTTTGAGAAATATGCTTGTTAAAAAGCGTATTATATGAAATCAATGCTCCATGACAAGTTTCAAGTGTCGTTAAATATAATGGTATAGACTCTTAAAAATATTAACTCATAACAAAGAGACAGACCAGCTATACAACATGTATAATCTTGTATGCCTCACCCTTGAAGTAATGCTCTCTTCCAAAGCTTTCTTGAATATTTCATAGAGCTCTGCACAATACTCATAAGGAGGTTGCTGAACACACATATGATACACACAGCTATCAAGAGTAAAGGATATACATACAACTGAAATTGCTGATGGTTTACTCGCACTAAGAGCATTCACATTGAATCCCCTATCCTCATTCCTATAATTACACTAAATATCCATACTTTTTCTCTCTCTCTTTCAATTAAATAATACTTTTTTATACATTTATTTTTATACATTTATCATTACCTTTTCTCTCTCCTCCACTCACAACCACTTTAAAAAAATATTAAAAAATTAATAGAGGTGAACAGTGTCCACCCAAATATATAGAAGAACAGTAACATTTTATCTCTCCTCGACTCACAACCATTTCTTATAATATAAGGACTCCACTCACATATAAGGGATTGAATGTGAATGCTCTAAAGTTTATCACCAAAAAAAAAAGACGAAAATGGATAACCATCCAAGACGAAAAGTGGTAATAATGTTTTCTAATCTATACTTTTAACCTGAAGTAACCTTTCAACTCACTTCTAAATAAACTTATCACTGGAACAATAAAATAACTCTTCTAAAATCCTAACTGCATCAAAATAACATAGCATTAAGATTATAGTTCTATATAATCTAAAACGAGATTATGTTTGACACATGCTAGTCAAAGGCGCACAAAGCACATGAGTCAAGACGCTCAGTATCCGGTCAAAATCTGCAAATTCTGGCCAAATTCAGGTCTGAATAGCGAAAGCCGGTCTGAATCATCCCATTATGACCTATATTCAGACTAAAACTAGCCCTAAACTAGCCTAAACCCCCTAAAAATGGTTTGTTTATACTATGTGTCTTGCTTAAAAACTAGTTTGGGTGCGCCTAGCGCCTTCGACTACCTAGGTTGTACATATTTAAACCAATCATTTAGGCTTTTGCCTAATATTCGGTTATCGAGTTTGGGTCAGAATTCAACAAGCATGACAGCAAAGAAGATCAGCATGTCATAAACTACTTCTCACCAGAACATATAGCTATATAACGAAAAAAACGATATCAAAGCGCTAAGCTTAACAAACAACAGAACAATCATTCGATATCAGAAGGATACTCGTAGAGTTTCATGTATTCCTCACAAGTGAACAACGAGCCGGTAGGGTATCCATCCAGTATCAACATAGCTTTTGAAATACCTTCATTCAGTATACTCATTCCTTCTTGCAGCGTCAACTTTCTCTTCATCTTAAAATTCTAAAATCAGTAAAACAATAACTTGATTTACAAACAGATCAATCGAAAACACAAACAATCCACAAAAGCGCCTTCTAACAATTGGCCCAGATTCGGTAGATACAAACACAAGAAGACACATTTGATGTAAACACTAAGCTTCAACTATTTCAATATTATAAACTAGACTAAACAAATAAAATTGAATACATAACCGTCTCTTCATACTATAACCTATAGTCTATCCCGATCCTCCCACAACTCAAACTCTATTCAAATAATCAAATAGATCCAAACATTTAAAATAAACCAATTTATTTAAATCGTCTACTTTATCTCCTCCTTTTCCTCATCTTTATCTTCTCATATAAACCGATCAGAATTATCTGCCAACGCTGACTTCATCTTTGGGATGAAAAATTTTGTACCGTATATTGTCGGTACTATAACTCACGAACATATATGCTAAGTAATCGGTTTAAAATTTAGCTCAATTTATGTATCGGTACTATACTATACGGTACAATACCGGTCAGGGACTTTTAATGGTACCGTACCATATCAATACCGACTGAACATATACGATATAGTATTCGGTTCTGGTTTTAGCTAAATTTTGGTATTGGTTCGGTAATTCATCCCATCATTCACATCAAAATCCAGTTTATAAGCAACAACAACGGCATCCAGCAAACATACAGGTACCAGATTGTGCACTAGCGTGTCCGTGTGTTCTTGCTCAAATTATCGACTAATCCTAGGGTTTTAGCAATATTTTTCAATTTTCATCAAAATTCATAAATTTTGTAGCGTTGACGAAAATTAGCAACTTAACCGATAAATCTAAATATTTGAACTAAACAACTCATTCAAATCTTCTCATATACACTGATCAGAATTATCACCAACATTAGCCGCATCATTTAACCTAACAGATATTTAAACTAAACAATTTATTTAAATCTTCTACTTTTATCTCTCATATAAAAACCGATCAGATTATCTCCTAACATTATGAGGATGTGAAATTCTGTACCGAGAACAAATACCGGTTTAACATTTAGCTCAATTTCGGTATCGGTTACCATGCAGAACATTACCGGTTTGGGACTTTTAACAGTACCGTACCATACCGGTACCGACCTAACATATATGGTATCAAAATCCAGTTTATTAGCAACAACAACGGCATCCAGCAAACACACACGTAGCGGATCATACATTCGTAGTGAAATTATGAAGAAATTCTAGGGTTTTAGCGAAAGTTTTCATCAACATTGATGAATTTTGTGTTGTTGATCGTTAATATAGCAAAATCAGTGATGATAGATGAGTTTCTAGGGTTTGGAGTGCTTACTTTTGAGTGATTGAAACTGGAAATTGAGGCTGGAAGATGAGAACGGCGTGTGTGGGAGTGAAATGAGGGTGTCGACCACTACGTTTCGCCTTCTTCAATTTTGCCTTTTTGTTCCTGCTTATAAAGAATGAAACGCTGCGTTTTGGTACTTGATGTGTTGTTGTTACCTCTTCTCCCTCCAAAACTAAATGTTTATAATATTGGCTACATTGTTTTGTGTATAAAATAATAATAATAATAATAATAATAATAATAATAATAATAATAATAATAATAATAATAATAATAATAATAATAATGTTTTAACTTATATATGTGTCTTTACTAGTTTATTTCAGACTATTTGGGTTTATGAATTTTTTAATGTTTGTTACTAACATACTTTCTTAAATAGGCATGACATATTTTATAGTGATAGGTTTTAGTATTTTTATAACTAAATTGCATCAATGTTCTTAGACAATTTGCAACTGAGGTTGTGAAGTCGTCGTTTAGTTGGCAATGACATGAACGAGAGAAGCTAAGGGCTTGTGTGTTCCTGAGATGAGAAGTTTGTCTCCGTAAATGAAATGATTTCTATGAAGAAGAAAAGAATTGTTGTTTTAGGTAAAGTGACTAGTTAAATAATTTAGTAAGAGCATTCCCATCTGTATTTGTATTACATTCTCAAAATATAGTGAAAATTATAAGGAACTTAGGGGCTGTTTGTTTACCTCTTAATGAGGCTCTTAATGGTTCAGAACTCTTACTGGTTCAGTAGTTAATGGTTCAGACTGTTTGTATCGTGAGCAGATGTCTGAATGATTCAGACATTTGCCTCTGAATGGTTAAGTTTTTATACAGAGGCTGGATGGTTAAGACCTTTAATCTGAATTGGTCAAACATTTGCCTCTGAAGGATTAAGCATTATACTGCCACTTAATAGTTCAGACCTCACCTCTTACTGGTTCAGCACTTAACCATTCAGAAGTTGCCAAACAGCCTCTTAGATTTTTGAGAGCTCCGTCAAAATCTCTTAACTAGAGATTAAATTTAAGAGTAAAGTTCTATTTGAGTCCCTGTGGTTTGTGCAGTTTAACCATTTGAATCCAAAAACCGAAACTGTCTTGATTTGAGTCCCTGTGGTCTCTAATTTTAACCATTTGAATCCAAAAACCAAATGTTTCTGATTTGGATGTTGTTTACTTTTGGATTCAAATGGTTAAAATTAAAAACCACAGGGACTCAAATCAAGACAGTTTTAATTTTTGGATTCAAATGGTTAAACTGCACAAACCACAAAGACTCAGGACTTTACTCTAAATTTAATAATTGTACATTAGTTCTCAATCTATTGTGAATAGTGTAGATCTTTACTTCCAATCCTAAAACTATCCCCTTCCTTTTCCTCTCCCACTTTGTTTCCTTCCCTCCCATTTCAGAAACCCGCAAACTTAAGCTTGCGAAAAAGATAATAAGACGAATTAGTTAGTAGCTAAGATTGTAATTGGAAGAAAGAGGAGAAATAATAATAAAAAAGAGGTTTGGTCAGATTTGTCTGTTTCATTCAAAACGGCTTTTTTTGTGCATTGCAGTCTTTCACTTTTGGTTTTTTTGCCATTTTCATCCTTGAAGTTGACAATTTATTGCGACTTTCGAAAAGTGGCCCTCAGGGATGAAAATGACAAGATTTTGAACTTTTTGCATGAAAATGACATATTAGAGACGAAAGTCACAAAAATGGCCAAACCTTGGTGATGAAAATGACATTTTACTCTAAAAAAATAATATATAGATATGGATGGAAAATAAGTTGCCGGAGGTTTTTAGTAATAATAAGAGTTAAATTTAAAAAGAAGGTGCTTTTTAGTTTGGATTATAGAGGTGGATATTGAGAACTTGCCATGAATGCTCTAAGTGAGAAAGTAGGGGTGCAAAAGAGTTGAGTCGAGCCTGAGCCTTACCTTAATCGAGCTAGGCTCGTTATAACTTTCTGAATCTCAAGCTCAGCTCGATTCGAGCCTTAGATTTTGGGCTCGAGCTCGGCTCGTTAGTAAAACTTAAAACTCGAGCTTGGCTCGAAAGCTCGATCTAAGCATCTATGGCGTGAGTTAAAACAAGCTAAAGCTCGACTCGAGCTCGTTTTTGGCTGTTAATGAGCCAAGGCTCGGCTCGAGCTCGACTCGATAGTTTGAGAACTCAATGAAAAAAGAACATCTAGATCATTCAAAAAGTAATACATAGTTTAAACCCTACAGTATACTAAGCTCGATAAGGCTCGTCGAGCCTAAACGAGCTACCCATACAAGGCTCGAGCTCGGGCTCGATATCTAATTGATCCTAATTTCAAGCTCGGGCTCGAGCTCGATAAGGCTCGGCTCGTTCGAGCTTTTTATCGAGCCGATCTCGAGTAGCTCGCGAGTCGCTCGGCTCGTTTGCACCCCTATGAGAAAGTTTAATTTTAATCAATTGCTTTTTTTTAAAAGTGTCCATCTTCCAAAGGCAAATATATGAATTAAGCTATCTAAGAACCAAGTCATGCATGGACACACTACATTGATGGAAGCTATTGTTCAATTAATCGGTCAAGTTCTAATGTCAAATCAGTAGCTCTTTCAAATTGTTCGTGTATACACCCCCTCATAGGGCTGCAGACGAACCAAACGTTCAGCGAACAGTTCGTGAACCATTCGGCGGGAAGTTCGTTTGTGTCCGTTCGTTTATTAAACAAACGAACACGAATAAGAAATTTCGTTTGTTTAGTTAAATGAACAAACATGAACAGATGTCGTGTTCGTTCGTTTATGTTCGTGAACGTTCGGTAACATGTTCGTTTGTGTTCGATACTTCATTAGTGTTTTTAGTTTTTATATTTATTTAAATAATTCAAAACTCCGACAAATTAAATATTTAATAAGTGTCGGTGTATTATATATTCTGTTCATGAACGATTGTTTGTGTTCGTTTGTTTTCATTTGTGCTCATTTGTGTTCGTCAACGTTCGTTGCCTAAAATTAACAAACACACACAAACGAACACGAACACGAACAAGTTCATTTCCTTAACAAACGAACACGAACATAAAATCTCGTTTGATAAGTGTTCGTGAACGGTTCACGAAGACATATATTTCTTAACAAACGAACGCGAACAAGGTCTTGTTCGTGTTCATTCGGTTCGTTTACAGCCCTACCCCCACATATAACCAAACCATTCAGTAGTATATATGAAAGAAAAAACAATTATATATAAGCATGACAAACTTGGCAGGTCAGCGTGTTCGTGTGACGGGTCAATACGTAAGTTCATGTCAAAACAACCCATTTTCAAAAAGTATCGATTTGTTTCAAGTCAAAACAAGTCCTGAGTTGCGTTAAAATGCGTCATTTTTTTAAAGTACCAAAATAAGTTTACCCACTATATTATTTTAAGGTGGCTAATGGCAACAATGGAGGTGGTTGCGGCGGTAGCGTGGGGACAACTACAAAGTGGTGTTAGGGTCACAACGGTGGAGGCAGCAACAGCGGCAGTGGAGTGCTTGTGCAGTCAACAAATAGGTGGTGAAGACAAACAATCGTCAAGGGCGGTGATAACTGAGAACCCATTTGGACTGTTTTTAAGTTAAAAAGTTTTATAATGGTTGCCCGTTTTGGTCCGTTGACTAATTTGAGATGACCAAATGAACCCATACATAACTTTATACATAGAAAACACATGTAGTGTCAAGTTTCAAAAAGTGGAACCAAAGATGATGGGAGTTAAAACATCTTTCCTTTGTCCATAAGCCAAGTCACCATATGTGAAGAGAAACCTCCATACTGTGTTTGATCATCCCACAAATCCAAAGAGATTTACATCATTAATCAACTTGCATGCCCTTGCCTTTGTCCATTTGGGATGCAGGATCGGACCTCATTATGTGTTCGCACCTCCTAAAGAAAATCACGCACATAATAAATAGCAGACAAGGTGACAACTAAGCTAATCGTCGTACTCGAATTTTGAAACTAACCTCTCTAAAGACTCCACGGAGAATTTAACAAATTCGGGCCAGAGTAAGGGGTCAATATTATTGGGAGATGAATAATGTTGAGGAGAGTGATCATCCAACCACTGCTCAGCTTTACTGCATTCATTGTTGACCTGCCAAGCACGCGAGAGACTGATATCTTAACTCACTAATACTCAAAAGAGTTGCAATTTGGTTCTATAAGTACTAATTTATGAACAACAGGGCTGAAATATTAAATATACCTCCTCTTTCAAGCCAGGGGGCAGCGAATCAGCAATTGAACGATAATCTGCAATACATGTTAGCAGACGTTCCGTCGCTTGCGCTCTAGCATTTGGATCCTAATGAAATGTTTACCTTGTTATATGCCTTCATTCTCTTAGATAAAGATATGTATAGTTTAACTGAACATGGTATATTCTAGACAGCTGATTACCCTAATGAAACGTTTACCTTGTTACGAGTGTTGTAGACAAAATTCTCGGCGGTGTTTCTTTGCTCTTTAGCATGCTCAGCCTTTATATCCTGCTCTGCCAGCATCTGTTCTCTATTTTGAGCTTCAGCTAGCTCTTCTTTTGTCATTGACATATATAAATAGGCAATATTAAGATTACCCAAAACCTTCTCTGCGGGAGAAAAAAAACTCCTAGGCCCTACATCTTCTAAAAGCTGAAGTCACAAACACAATTGAGATCAGTATCATAATGCTTTAATCCATGTTCACCATTTGGATAAAAAGCAATACTTACCGATGCAGATTCTATCTCAAAGATTCCATGGTCGTTAAGCTTCACTCTAAGTTCTGTCTTCACCTTTTGATCTGTAATATAAGGTAGACCGATCTAAAAGTAACATTATAAGTTAGATAAGTATATGAAGAGTATAGAGAGGGTAAGTCCTGAGATACTTACCATGAACTGACCAACTTCAACTGGAAAGTCCATCTTGTTAGCGTAGATGACTTCAATACATTGTGGTATTCCTGGATACTGAATCACGCCATCACTTGGAAATGGGCTGCCTTTTGGAAAGAGCGTAAAATCTTGTTGTGTTTTGTTTACGCCTTCCACTAGAATGAATCCTAGTGAGTAAGGAAATAAATCCTGAACCTGCATACCATAAAAAAAAGCTTAAGAATGGATACTCACATCAAGTTTTGTCTTTGCTTTGCAAAAACAAAAGCATATATCGGCTACTTGTTGAAAATCAGGAAACCTCTTCAACAACATAATGGCATGATCAACCTTTATTTCCGATTCGGGGTTGACCCACCCAGATCCGGTTTATAGTCCACAATACACCAGATTTTTAAGTTACATGGTTTCTCGTATACATTCAACACTTTTCAATCAAAATTTTACAAGTTGATTAAATTTTTAGGTACACATAAATCAATCTATATACATATACACTGAAAATTTGTCAAAAGTAGTGGAGACGTACGAACCTTATAATATCTTAATTGGTGATTTGGCTGGCTAAGCATTGCACATTGAAGTGCACATCCTCTAGCAACACATTCGCTAACATTCGGTATTCTCCTTGGTTCTTTCCATAAAACGGAAGTTAGTTTTTTTGAAATCGCTGGTATGTGAGATGCAGAACCTGAAAGCTCAATAGCGTATATCTTATCAACACTTAGGCCAGACTCCTTTACAGCGTTAATACAAGGAGCGGTAATCCTTTCTAGCAACTCCAATGACAATATCTCAAACTCTTCCCTTGTTATGAGTCCGCTAACATCTGTATCACCTACTAAACCTCTAATACTAAGTCGTGCTTCTGCATTTTCACTCAAAACTTTCTTTAACTTCTCACACGACGCTCTAAGTCTCGTAAACGAATGAGCACTCGAGCAAGCATCGATATTGTATGCTTCTTTAAACTTTGATGCAAAATGTTTAAACAAAACGTCATCAAAATCTCGACCGCCCAAGTTGTCATCAAAAGAATGTGACAGTACTTTCATTTTCCCGGTTTTAAAAGCCACAACCGACACCTGCGTGTCGCAGTGCCCGATGTTGACAAATATAACATTAGTTGGTCCTGGTCTAGGGAAGTCGGTCTTCTTCACACCGTAACCTAACGCAATGGCAGTACACTCATGGATCAACCTCAAAGGTCTTAAACCAGCGATAGATGCAGCGTCAAGGTACTCGCGCCTCTGCAGGTCCGTAAAATACGACGGAATCCCAATCACACAGTCGTTGATAGGGGAATCAAGGTTTATCTCAGCTATTTTCTTCAAATGTGCAAACAACATCCCCAAAATCTCCACCGGCGTGAATAACCATAGCTTGTTCAAGTAGTCAACATGAATCAAAACGCCACCCAAAGGGCTCTCGCTAGTCTTGAAAGGTAAGAAACTAAGATCATTCTGCACACTCGGTTCCTTATACTTCCTGCCAACTAACCTCTTAACCTGAGAAATAGCTAATTCCGGATTGTTGTTATCAAATGCAGCCGCTGCTGCTGCAGAACCGAAAAACCTTTGATTTTCGCCAAATGACACCACCGCGGGCGTCTCACGCTTCAATCCATAATTCAACAGTACATCAACTCCACCATGCTTTTCAGCAGCAATAACGCAGCTCTCGGTCCCGATATCAAACCCGATCGTACTCATTCTCGCAAAAACACCAGTATACTTTACTCTTACAGATTCAACTTACCTGTCAAAAACCTTAGAAGATAAGTAACTAGCAATCAATATGAAAGTAACAATCTCTCAACTGACAAAGTGACAAATACAAAACATATGGGACTAGTATACCTGACTGGCATACCCGAAAAATATGAGACGGTTATGGGATTAGTTTTCGCGGGTATGGGATTAGGTGATACCCTGCCCAATTACCCAAAACTACATACCCATTTACCCTAACTATATGCCCGGTCATATGCCCGAAATCTTTTTTTCAATTGACTACCACAAGGACTTGATTGGCTGCTTTTTTTTTTCACATGAGAGTTGTATGTGTGATTGGGTGTAAACCCTAGGGACTAAAACTGTACTTTACTATACAAGTACAGAAATGTATTTGGAAATCCCAATCGAAAGCCGGGTATGGAACACGATTTTAGAACCGGCCAAAACCCCGCCCATTGCCATCCTTTATTTATGATGAATCGGAATTCATTCATTCTCGAAAAAAGAAAACACAAGTATAATACTCTTTACATATTCAACTTATGTGTCAAAAACCGTAAAAGATATGTATTAAAAGTAACTGGCAGTCAATATAAAATCAACAATACTTGCATGATTTAGAATCACATGTAGACTAAGAATATATATACCAAGAACTGCTGAAGAAGATGAGCGAATTAGTAACCCTAACCCTAGATCTTTCTGCACGCACAACAGACTTTTTAACAAGCTCCTTTGAGTGTGTAAAGCTTTAGACAACAAGCGTGGCTAAAATCTTTGCATCTTGTCAAATGTCAATGGACGTTTGCTTTTTCAAAAGTTTGTAGTTTTTTAAGTATTCTAATGTAATGGTCGTTTGCTTTTCCAAAAGTTGTAGCGAGTAAACTGTCATTTTTCATAAGGTTTGGCCAGTTTTGTTATTTTAGTCCAATTTTTTTTTTTTTTTGGAAGGTGACTTTTTATGTACTGGACCGATTGGTCACCGGGTTTATGTCAAAGACATTCCCCCGTCAGCCCCGCATCTGCGGACGCGATGTTCGATTGGGCCCCGGCCTGCCGCGTGAGCTGACTTCCGCCCGGAAACCATACTGCCCCCACACGAGAGACTCGCTGGGGTAACAGCTGGGTAAAACCGGGTTGCCCTCAAGACCGTTCCATGCCTCGGTAGGAGACGATCCATCATTGGGACAAAAATTTTAGTCCAAATTTTTAAGTTTTTGTATCTGAGTCAATGTGGTTTTATTTTTGTTGATATTTTTGGTTCAAAAGTGAAATCAGTTCATATTTATCTTATAAAATCCTACTATTTTGTCTTTTTCCTCAGGGGCAAAATAATCATTTAAGCATTAATATATTATATAAATAAAATAACAAAATCTGAAGAACATCAAATATCTAAAATCATCACAAAAATCAAAAGCATGATCCAACAAATTTCTTCCACTAATCTGAAAATACAGAGCAAATTAAAAAGCCCCCAAACAAACATTATCCAGCATTCACATAAACCAAAAAAACAAATGGAATATTTAATATGAATTCAGATAAACTACAACAAAACGCCAGATAACTGTAAGAATATTCTGATGAAGATGAAGGATTATACCTGTACCCTCAACCTCAGCTCTCTCTCTCTCTCTAAACACCAATTTGTCTCTCTCCTCTCTCTCGAACACCACCGCCACCTCCTCCCCCCTTCTAACCACCGCCACCACCACCTCACATCTCAAACTCTGCACTCTCTCTCTCTCCCTCTCTCTCTCTCTAAATACCCATATGTCTCTCTCATCTCTCTCGAACACAACCGCCACCTCCCCCCTTCTAACCACCGCCACCACCACCTCACATCTCAAACTCTGCACTCTGTCTCTCTCTCTAAATACCCATCTGTCTCTCTCTCTCCTTTCTCTCTATCACAGACGTTGCCGGCACCACCGCCGTCGTCACTGTTGTAAAGGCTCCGGCGATTTGTAGAGGCCCAAAAGGTGGTGTTGAAGAGGCCCAAAAATACCCACCAAAATTCCGGCGATTTGCAGCGAGTTTGATGGAGGAGACGATTTAGTTCCATGGAATGAAGGTGGAGATTGGTTGTAGGTGGTGGTTACTGGTGAACGAAGATGTCACACCCCAACCGATGGCGGAAACATCGGGGCATGACACTGAGCGAAACAGATTGTCCAGAAGTTTCCATAACAATTCTCATTACCAATTAATTTAAAGTAACATGTCCCATACCATGTCTTAAAAGGCAAACAAATTATTACAGACAAATCTAGTCAAGTAGTTCTGTTCCGACAACTCAGATTTATACATAAATAGTTTATTTATTGGTTTCTAGGACCTCTTTTCCTAGCCTCGATTTCATCACAGCACAGAGAGCATCCTAGACCTTTCCTAGCCTCAAGTTCACAACAAACTAAGAATGTAAACTTCTTAAGCACCTGTCACATACTTTAAAGTAACAGTCAATACACATAGTGTAAAGGTGAGCATACAAGTTTGATAATAGCATATAGAGTTCGAAAGCGTTACGCATAACCAGCACGTACACAAAGTGAAATGAGGCATGTTAGTTATCGACATGAACCTATCGATACCAATGAATGCGGGTTGACTGCCCAAGGCAGTTCGTAATACATGATCACCACTGTAATCCATGCAAATAATTGTCCTTAACAACCCCCGCGTGAGCGGGTGCTGAGTCCAAACTATAGTACTATCGTTGCTAAGGCAGGTAGACAGCATTCCATGTGTAAACATAACAAACAAGCATTCATTAAGTCACGTATAACATGCGGTAACGGTTAACGTTAAAAGTATTGCGTAGTGTGTTCGATGTGATTTAGTATAAGTAACGTATGTAACACCCAAAAGTGCGTAAAGCAAAAAGGGATCGAGTATACTCACAGCGATTGATGGATTGAAGGGAGCGCTAGGGAGTAGGGTTAGCCTGAATCTACACCAACGAGATCATTTGTCGACATGGGACGCCTCGTGACATCATCTCTGACCGTGATGCTCGGTTTACCTCGCGACTGTGGGAAACGTTTCAAACGGCTCTCGGTACATCGCTTAATCTAAGTACCGCCTTCCACCCTTAAACCGACAGACAGACGGAAAGAACGATCCGTACTCTTGAAGACATGCTCCGTTCGTGTGTCATAGATTTCGGTGGTAATTGGGATGCATACCTGCCGTTAGTCGAATTCTCGTATAACAACAGTTATCATTCCAGCATACAAATGGCACCATTCGAGGCCTTATACGGAAGAAGATGTCGATCGCCCATTGTGTGGCACGAGATCGGTCACTCGCAACTAACCGGTCCCGAGCTATTGCAAGAAACGACTGACAAAGTCCTCCAAATTCGTTATGCAATTGAGTTGAGTTTAAAACTTGTAGAAACCCTAGGTTTGCAATTACCGAAACCGGGTGTGAACCTTGTTCCCAATTCTTGTTTTCAATTTAGTTGTTTAGTCTTGCAATCTTAGTTAACAAACTGTGATTTTAGGTCACATCAATTTGTCTGTTCACGCCGACTTCTTTTCAAAACCAAACAAACAAATAAAATTAGCAAACTTCATAATCACATTGTGCATTTTTGTAAGTAGTCTAACTAATCGAACAGGTCATGCGATACTGACCACATGCTCTTCGTGGATACGATACCCTACTTACCCTAGCTACCTAGGTTAATTGGGTTTTTGACTGATCGGGACGACACGGTCACGTCAACTTATATGAAATCCTTGAAATACTTGTTGGACTATAATTATACAATACACTATATAGAATATATAAAACATATATAATATATATAATAACCGAACCCTTGAGGTTAATCAAATGATTATTCGTCAAGGTACTAAGTTACATCATATAAATACTTAGTTTCTCGTTACGATTCTAATGGGCACTTAAACCGATGAAATCATTCTAACCCATACGGGTTTTATAGTGTCAAAAACGAGTATTAAGTACTAGATGATTATTTTCTTGTACACTTACTTTCGTATATTTAAATTCCGAATCCTAATCCTCCGTTATTTTCCGAATACTCACACACCTATGTTTCCTCGTGTAGAAGGACTCGGTGTCCCCCCTCCAAACCAACAACTTTTTACGGATTAACAAGTGGAAGCTTGCAAAACCGTGAGTACACTCGACCCGTTTACTTTTAAAACACTTTGGGTTGTAACATGTTAATATACAAAACTCATAAATACACACTTAAACATGCTTTTATGCTTAATCCTTATACATTCTACTTGTCATACTTAGGTTCGTGCTAGATTCATACCTTGCTTCGTGCCATTAACTTAGCTAGCCCAAACTTAACATATATAGCGCTATAGGTGTAGCACGCCGCCTGTCGGGGTCTTGTTAAGTCTTTTATTCATAAACTAGTCTCGTTACTTTTGTGGCGAGGGACACTTAATTCTTGTGGACACTTGGGTTTAACATTTAGTATCGCATGCTAGTTTATCTTGTATACAATTACCATGTGGATTCGAGAAAATGCTTTTATACTTATGCTATATAATTACAAACTTGTGTACTCACCAATGCTTTTGCATTGAACCTTTATTTTAAACATGTTATAGGTTGAGGTTGATACCATGATGAATCTAGTAGAGATGACTAGAAACACGCTCAAGATACTAGATTTGAATATGTTTTGTTATGTTATTGTTGCTGTAGTTTGTCATTTCCATGTTGTACTTGTACTTCTTTCGTTGTATTTACAATTTATATTTATTAATGAAAAATCGGTTTTGAATTAATTATTGTTGCAAAATAGTGTTAGGTGCGATGCGCAATCTATTTCGTCTCACTCCGATGATTCTGCCATCGATTGGGGTGTGACACATGCTTTATTATTATTATTATTATTATTATTGTTATTGTTATTATTATTATTTTGCAATCTTAGCTTTGACGGAACGAATGGAAGATTGCCATTAAAAAAATAAAGGTCGGACTTTTGATGGATATGCATGATGACTGTTGACCTGATAGAAGAAAACCTAACCTGCGATTTGTTGTTTGACCACCATTTTTGCCGATTCAAAACCCCAAGCACATTGTGACTCAACTGAGCAGCAATGGAGGAAGAAGAATCTGGTCCACCGGTTCCGTCTTCTATCGTCGTTAGCTTCTTGCAACACCACCAACCAACGGTGGTCGATTCGCCGTACCGGAGGTTTATTCAAAAGAATGTAAAGCTTTACAAACGTTGGTGGTGGTTTCAATCTGAACAAAGGAACACACTTCAAGAAAACTAGTGAAATCGACAAGGATTCCGTTTACAGCCGGTGGCATCTAGCGACAATTTTAGGAACTCTGACTACTAGGTGGTGTGGGTTTCTGAATGTCGAACCGGATCGGTGGTGGTGGTGTTATAGGAAGGAGATGTCACATGCAAGCGAGGAGGTGCAGAGAGATAAAAGTTGAGAAATGGTAGATAAAGGGGCATATGGAGGTGCAAGGTCACCGTTTTTATTATATTCATATTTTAATTTTAATTCTTTCAAAACATATCAATAAAATATAATAAATTAACCTCCCTTTATATAAAACTATGATGAATCAAATGGTAAGAGTATGAGCCACAAAAGATAATTATGTCGAATAATAAAAGTGAAATAAAATGTAACAAACAGAAAAAGAAATAGTGATACGGTACCTATGGCGTGGTGTTACGACCTAAAACACTAGAGAGTTCCAGAAAGTTGTGTTTTAATATTATTTATTACTAGTAGTAAAACCTGTGTGCAAACACGGTTGGTTTTTAGAAAAGCATGCATACCACATTTTAATAGAAAGTATAGATAGGTGTATAGAAATTGTAATATATCAGTTACATACGACTATTTCTATTCTCTTATCCAAAACGAAAGTTCATCACCAAAAACAATATTTTGGTTATTTAGATAACCATCTTTGACATTTTCGTAAGTATTCATTGAAGCACAAATTCAAAGCGATCCTAGAACGGATTTTGTACAAACCACAATCCTGATCACCTTGGTGTAAAACAAAACCTATCTTGCCATGGATAAAAATCATAACTATATAATCAACACTCAAATAACTTTATAATTACTTTAAGTAGCAACAATCAAATTAAATCAATGTCCAAATACTCTACAGTTTATTCGAAATGAAAAATATACATGACTGATTATATTATTACATACAAAAAATTCTTGCATATTTAAATGTATCTTCTTAGAAATAAGCATAAACAAAACTTCCAGTTGAAGTAAACCACTAAATGTATGAAAATAGAAAACTAATTTACCTAAAAGTCAAACCACTATTTGACCAAAGTCCGTTTAAGCAAAAGTCTGTTTTGACCAAAGTCTGTCTGACCAAAGTCTGTTTGTCCAAAGTCAAACCACTGTTTGCAAAAAAAGACAACCATTGTTTTCTTCACAAAACACTGTTTTAACCCAACAGTGGTTTTAAACATCTGTTTTCATCCATCTGTTAACCAAAGTCAACAGATGCATCAATCACTGTATCAACAGATGTATCAACTATGGCAGGTGGTGGAAGATGTATCAACTATGCATTCACAAAACTGTTTGAAGAGTAAAGACGAATAAATAATCACCTCTTAGCGTTATTTTACTTTTTACTAAGGTTATTTTTCCAACCATGCAATCATACCATTACATCACCAACAAAATTCCATACAGTACATTAAATTTAAAACAACTTTTTGAAAATACTGTAAATCAAGCATTGTACTACAAAAGCTATACTTAACCATTTTTAGTTATTACAACTACTTGGAAATGATTTGAAAGACTCAAACGACTATACTTAACCATCTGGTCGACCAAAGTAAATGCATCCGGGACCGGGATCTTCACCCACGCGCATACCGTCCACACACATATCCCAAAATACCCTTCAGTTTGCCTTCTCATTACTCCCTAAATTACAACAAAAATGCACTCAAAAGTTAATTTAGAACATTGGTAGAGTTCGTAGAAAAAATTAGTAATATATAATGAATTAATATATGATGGCAACCTTGACCTGCTCATAAGTAGTCGCCTTCTCAATTCTCACGGTTAAGTCCACAAATGAGACATCCACGGTTGGTACACCGAAAGCCATTCCAATCAATTTGCCATTGAGCGGCAGTGAGACATTCTAAGGGTGAGATCGAATAAAAAATAACAATAAAACTCAGTCACACTTGTTAGCGTGTCAGTCACACTAAAACTCATGAATATTAGATATGGTGGTTACCTTAATAGCCAGGCGAGACACTATCGAAAGACATACTCTACTGCTGATGCATTCTGCATATGCTCAAATTGTGTACAAGCATACAAGTTATTAGTAGAAAAGAGGCAATTGGAAAACATAAAATAATAAAACAAAGAGAATTTAAACAATTGCTCCATTTGAACATATCTAACATTTCATCAGACACCTATAACATATCATAGCAAATACAAAATTATTAAATAAACATATAATTTCAAATTTTTGTATCTTAAATCAGAAGTTGACAAATAAATTTATCAAAGATCCTTACAGATAGATAATTCCACCTCAGTATTGGATGGATAATAACCAACGGCTCACTTGAATGGATAACAATTGGATTGGATTAGCTTTGTGTTGATTGTAAATTAGGGTTCGCTGTTTGCAGCTTTGACAATCTATGCCTGGATATATATTATAACAAAAAAAATAACCTTTAGCTTCATCTTTATCAGGAGTCAAAAAAGCATAAGAAGTTTGTGCATTGCCCATACATCACAAAGCATCATGTTTATTTGGATCAATTGACCATTCTTCATCCAGTTTTGATATAGCATCTACATTATCAAATTAAACAAATCTTAACTAAATGATCAAACTCCCTACAACAAATTCGTATTTCAGAAATTAAGTTACCTTTTAATCAATGTTTTTGATTCCTCAACACTCTGAAAGATCGACAATACGAGTAAAGCCCCTACCCTTCTCGTTAGATTCTGTGCGAACCAAGTAACATGGACATATTAAAAAATTAAAAAACGGTCAATGAAGTGAAGTCTGCCGGTATTAAACAATTTTTTCATGGAAGAAATTGTTTATGAAATTAATGGCAGAAACAATAGAATCATTTGGAGAAGATAAACATGATACCTGATGAACATCGCCGCCACAACAAACCGCATCGCCACCCATTGCCACCGTGTCATTGCCGAGGGTTAGTTTTTCTGTGTTTGTAGCTGCTGAGACAGATCTAAACAAGATAGCAAACAACCGACTCAACATGTCCTCAACTTCTCCTATTTTTGATGGAAAATCAACCAAAGAATTAGCATCTCGTGCACGCGTCCATGTTTCCAGTTCATGCATCATCTGTGCAGTCCATGGCAATCCTTGTTCAATCATAATGACACAAACCTATTTAAATATAGTACCCTTTATTCCAATTGCAAATTAAAACATGCAGAACAAAAAAAGATCAAATCTTGGTGAAAATTTAGTAATGGACCTGTACTTCTTTATGTATCTTTGAAGAATCTCAAAAGCCCACTTGGATTGTAAATCTTCTAACTGGTTCAACATGGCGACTTAAAAAATTTCATACGAAACAAATATACAAAATTTAAACTCATAAAAAAACAAACCTAGATAAGAGCTTTTGGACAACGTGTATGAAGAGCTTCCATCAATTCATCCACTATGGAGATGTATTCTTCTCCTTCCAACCTTCATTCTTTTAGTCTGAAATCTGTTAAAGTAAATAACATTAAACGATATTGTGGTGTAGCCTATATATCATTTTAATTTTCTCTTTTAGACTTCTGATGTAACGGAGATAACTTTCTCAGCCAAAAAATTTTATGTGATTTAGTAGAAACAAACACAGATTATAAGCAAAATTAATGGTTAAAAGATGAGTGATACTTGTAGATTGATGAATAGTGGTCTATCTTTATATGATGAACAGAACCTGAGGGCACAAAAACACATATTATAAGCGAGATGGAAGTGCTTAAACATAAATATTAACAACACAACACCCAACAATGAATAATTCATAGACACCTAGTGAATAAAACAAAAAAAAAAAAAATAGTAGTATAAACATATAAATCGTTGATTTTCAAGAACAATAGAACAGTTTGGTTGCTACACAACTCAGATTATCAAATGTCGGATGTGGACGTTAATTAACATATACCTTTAAACCAAAAGTGCTCATGTTAATGTAAAGCATAAAACTGATTAAAGATGCAATAAAAATATTAGTTACAAATTATCATATGTAGTGGTATTAAGAAACAACACTAAAATCAATAGTGAAAAAGAATCACAAAATTTAAATAGAATTATACCTTAATGGCTTAATGTTCCAAATTGAAAACAAATTGCTTGATACGTGAAGTGAAGTTCTTCGTCTCTTTTCTCTAATTCACGAGAACAGTAATTGTTTTGCAGAATATAAAACTTTTCCCAATTCATAAAAACTTAAACCCAGAAACTCATCACTGGTTACGCTTCAGTTTCGCCCTTCAATTACAGCATCCAAAGGATTTTTACACGAATCTGTGCTCAATTGACCCAGGAGGGATGAGGGGCAACCGAAAAACCAAAGTCGGCAGTGATAAAAAGGGCATCGAACATACCACCAGTTCGTCGTATTACTACCAGCCAAGAACAACACAACCTTGTTTGAATCTCCTTCGTTTTACTGTATATTTTGATGAAAAAACTATAAAAACTTTCGATGTTGTTCATACCAATCTGCAAACAACCAAAAGAAAACCTAGTTAACTCCTCTTATTTCAAAGAATTTCGAAAGAAAACAATTGTTATTAACAAAGGATTCGAATATATAGCGGATGGTTAATTGGGGATAATGATAACCGTATGAAAATCCAGCATCGCTTTATACTCATCCTTCCATTTTTCTTCAGAAGCATAGAAATTACCGATTTAAACCAGTAAATCGTATTTATGCTGCAGTCTGGGAGAAGAGAGGAAGAAGAATGCAATAAAAGGTTTCATACCTAGTTTTATACCCACTCTTTTAACAACTAAATCCTTAACCCTGATTAAAAAAAACTCCTTTACAAACCCTACAACACAAATTACAAAAAAAATTAAGTACACAACCGATTATGAAGCATCACACATTTATCTATGGATAAGAGCTTGTGTAATGGGGCGCTATCAGCCCAGATTTTTCAAATATAAAGCCCCATAGCGCCCCGCACACCGCGACGGGCGGCGCTATGGGGGAGAATTTGGTGACAGGCGCGATGGAGATAGCGGCGCCATGGGCTTTCATTTTCAAATTCTGACCAATCACAAAATAGTTAGGTTTTTATAATTAATTAATAAAATTGAAAATTAATAGGTAGGTAATGATGGGTAGGGGCTTTATGACTACGGACTCTAGTGATATAACGCCCCATAAAGCCCCCGTGTGACGTGGCACGACACGTGTCGCATAACGCCCCACAAGGGGCTTTATGACTACGGATGGCCTAAGAACACACATAAAAACACACACATAACCCTAGATCATACCTTGACCTGGAGTAATGATACAACTTGTCATTGGAGGATAAGAGAATAACATCAGCTTGTCGGTGGGGATGGTGGATACTATAACAACCCTCCAAAATAATTTTCGACACCTTTAATATATTTAAAATATCCCTATATGTCTTAAAATACACCCCATATACGAAATGCGGCCCTAAATACCTTTAATTTTACAAAAAATAATTAAAAACAAAATTTAATGGGTCGTCGCAGGCGCAGCCCTAGGCCGCCACGTGTCTCACTCGGTGTCAAAGCTACCCCATGACCGGACAACCCTATGCCCTACATCCCCTACGTCGCAGGGCGCGACACCCCCTGTTTCCGTCGCGGGGCGTGACAGGGTCGACGAACAGCCCTATATAAGAAGGCCCTCAGCCTTCAGTCCAACTCATTCAATTCTCAAACATTCTCTCTCAATTTCTACGTAGTAGGCACTATACTCGGGCATAATACCCCCTAAATAACGAAGTTCTGCCTCGTTGTAAGTATTATAACCCCCGGTTACGTATTAGATACGCTGCCCGATTGATCTAGGGTTCCGTAACAGCTGTCGAGGTTCTGCCCGACGTAGTCATTGGAATGTCGTCTCGGGGAAGGTATTACTAATATAAATATTGGGTTATTATACTAACGCGTGTGCATTTGTGTAATTAATAGATAATCACCAGGAAATCCTTAAGGAAAACCCTAAGAAAGCAATGTGAGTAATCTCCTTTTTGCAAACTGTTTTTACAAAACCTTATATGATTAACATTATATTAAACAGTGATTGAGTATTTGTATTCTACAATTATCGTCGGTATGTTGGGGTTTTGTATACAAAATTTGTTACTACATTGTGAGTAGTAACATGACCACAAGTCGGGTTGACAGTACCGTGGGTGGTAATTAAAGTAGATGGAAACAAATGTAATTGCGCGACCGCCCTCAATACTGTACAATGGTTTTACTTAACTTGATTAAACTGAGATTTACTCACCAGTATTTCCCACTGACAAAATGTTTTTAAACGCGTTTCAGGTAACAAAATGTGAAAGCCAAATAGAAGCCAGCTGGACAGCACTGAAGGCTTGGAAAAAGTGGCAATAAAAGTTACCTAAATAAAGAGATGTTTTATTTAAATAAAATAGGGTTTATCCCTATGAAAGTGTGTGTACTTTAAACTTGGGAATTTCCCATGTGTTTAATATTATAAAAGCGCGGTATTTTACTCAGATAAAATATTTCATAACTACGGTCCTGATGTAATTTCCGCTGCCAAAATGATAAACACCGATACCTCCGGAAATGGCCGCGGACATTCGTTCCTGGGTAGTTAGGGGACGGGGGCTGTGACAGATACCGAGTCAGTCCATTTTCAAAACATGTATTTAATATTTGTAAAAATAACTAATGCATGAAAATTATAAATCTATTTAAAAACTGATGGCTGGGAAATTTGTAATATAAAGTTATTTGGTTAAAGGCGTGTATTATTTGTAGTGTAAGAAGTTAACTTGAAACTTCAAAATGTTAACGTAACGCGACATTATAAATTCACATTTTTGTTTTACGATTTTTCTCGGTTTTATTTGTTGTTTGCTTACTATTTATCATGGTTTTACGACCTACGCCCGACAACATGAGGTTTAAACCCTAGTTAATATAAAATAGAGAAATAACATTAATAAAAAATACATAAACTTAAAAAAATTAACAAAACGTATAATTTTTAATTATCATCTTCATCATTGTCGTTTAGTGGTATACGAAAGCTTGGGAGTTGACGGGCCTAGATCGACAATAGCAATATCACGTTGAAGAAGTCTTTTATAGATGTCAAAAAGATAGATTGGTTAATGTGATTTTCGTTTTCATTTTACGTGGTCTAAAAGAAATGGCTGTCACTCGAAAACCAACCGTTGGATCGAGTCCAATTTTTTTCAGTAGTTTCCTAACATATATATATATATATATATATATATATTAACATCCAACGGTTGGACCTACGAAATATGCCTCAGAGGTATGATTTTTATAGCTCAAATCATAGTTGTTTGGATTTTCGGTATAGAAAATGTAGTTGTAAAGAATGAGTTGTTCCAGGATATCTGACCCTTGGAGTCGGTTGAATTTTGGACATTACCTTCCTAAGACATGGGTCTTTAATCTTATTAGAGGAAATTCTGATCAGATGTCTGTAAGTGTGGTTTTGACACGGGTCAGTTTGAAACAGTTCATTTGTGCGAAAATCAGGAACTTGATTGTGTTGCATGGATAGTTTAATGTAGTTATATATGTAATCCGATATAGAAGAAATGTTTGTGATGCAAAATTGAACACAACTACATATGTGGATCTCGTTGCATGTCGGCTACAAAAAAGTCCGCATACACGATCCATACGTGAGAAGGTATACAAAAGCTTGGGAGTGGACATGACTAAATTGACAATAGCAATATCATGTTTTCCTACAAGCAAAGGTGAGTGGTTTATATCAACTTTGGTATGTATTGTTAGTCAGGGCCGACCAACCCATGCCTTCGCCCGAGGTCCAATTTTTTAAAGAGCCTGAAAGGTTTTTATAAACTTTTATATATATAGTAAATTATATATTTAATATATGCATCTGCCTATTATACATAAAAATATTTGTAGTGGATTGCAAAACCCATCTTAAGATGATGTAGAAATCTCAAGTTCAAGGCTTGCTCCTAGCACCAATATCTCAATTTTTTTTAATTTTTTTTCCCTTTACCACAATTTTGGGCCCAGTTTTATTGTCGCCCAGGGCCTAGATTTTTTAAGATTTCTCGGGGACAACACCGTTGTTAGTTTTGATTTCGTTAAGGTTACGAGCATGTAATATTTCTTATTAGATTATATATGTAGAAAGTCCATGTTATTCATTGATTTAAAGACCGCGTAGGTCAATTTCTCAATATCTGATGTATGATGTATCTGTGTAGTATTTCATTGGTCATATGGGTCAAATTCTCATGAAACGTAGAAATGTTAAATGGTTATTTTCGAACTTCGTTGGATAGCTTAGTAGAATCATTCTTAATTGGCACGATTGTATAAGTTGTTTGTATTAGTACTTGTGTGTTAGAATAAGAGTTTTGAATATATTGTTTAGCGTATGTAGTTAAGAATATCGTTATTTAACTTATTAAAGTACAACCAGGAGTAAAGCACAATTTGTGTTTTTAATGAATAGAGTTATGATTTCTGACTCTTAGATGTGCTAGGAGGGATTTACAAGCATAAGTATGTGGGAAGAGATGATATTCAATAAGATTTGAATGCAGTTGATGAACTAGTCATGAGTTCGATTTCTTTTTTAACCATGGTAGTAAGTATCTAACATTAAATGTTAGTACAAGTATAGACGTTTGATTTCTTTTTATGGGTGTTATTTTTTTATGATCCAACACCGTTCATATAGTCGTTGAAAATGGTTGATTGATTAAGAATATTTAAGTCGTTATATCCGGCAGGCATACCAAAGAATTCATACCAATTCCAAAGATCTTGAGATGCAACCACTTCAAGCATCATAGCCGGTTTTTTATGCCATTCGCTACTATGTTGCCCGACCCACGATGTTGGACAATTTTCCCATTTCATACAATCTAAACTACCGATCAACCCAGGGAAACCATGTCGCTCTTCAAGAGCCTCCAAAAGTTGTTGTACGTCACCAAATGAAGGTTTCTCAAATATTTTTTTAAATATAGTTTGATAATACACTCACAAAAAATAATGGAGACTTTCCCTTGCCACCCGTTCTGACATTTTTATATATTTATCCATAATGTCGGAAGCCGTACCATAAGCCAATTGTCAAAGCGTGGCCATGACTTCTTGCAACGTGCTAAATCCTAGACGACCACTCGCATCCTTTCGTTTTCGAAAAAAATCATATTTACTTGATAAATCGTTCGATATTCTTAGAAATAATTCGGCTCATACGAAATCGATGTTTAAAAGTACTATCATCATGAGTAGGGTTTGGTGAAAAATAATCACTTACCAATAAATCATGTGCGGTGACTCGGTCACGTACTATGTATTTTCTCCTATTGGGTTCCGAGGAGAAACCTTTGCCTTCCATTATAGTTTGAACCACCTTTTAAACCGCTTAAATTCTGAGTGCCGGTCCCTCGTCGTCTGACAAGAATAGACTTAAATCGTTGAAGAAACACGGAACTAATTTTGGGTTTATTAATTTGGTTTATGTTTTGACCATAAAGGTTAATCTTCTTAATCCTTCCTGAGCTAAAGTTGAGATCCTTCCTGCAAAACAATCAACACCCCGTTAAGCTCATTAAGAGGGGAATATGGGGGTTTCCCTCTTAACCAGTCTCCATCGTGAGAATAAGTATTTGTTTTGAGGAAATAAGTGTGTGTTAAGAGTGAGAGAGTAGAGAACAAAATGGTTTAACCTGTACATAAAGGTCCCTATTTGTAGCCGGAGTAGTGTAGAAGGAGATGGGCTGATGGGCCTTGGGCCTGGAGTCGACAACAAGGAATATCCTTTTTGTCTCTTCTATGATAACCGTTAGTGTTTCTAGAAGATCGTCGGTGCTGGGGCACCTTGATTGGAGCCACGGGTCCGGGTTGTCGTCCTTGTTGTCTCTATGACATCAGCAGGTGAGTGGAGATCATGGGGCAGTTGTCGCCGCCCCCTGATTGGTGCTACATAGGCGTCCTTGTGTACTTTTTATCTCCTGCACGATTGTTAATCATGGATCACTATAGGATACAACCTGTTGGACGCTGATTGGCTTACTCCTCTGCAACTCGTACCTTTCGTGCTACCTGGAATGAACCTGCACCGCTTCCATGCACGAAGTAAATGGTTGGAGCTCTGGACTCAGAAAAAAAAGAATTAAGTGGGTTGGTCTTTGGAGCATTTACTAAGTCTTGGTAGCCGGCGGGCGTGTAAGTGTTTGTCAATTACTACGGCACGGCTATTCGACCTGCATCTTGAAAGCTGTTGCTTATTAGGGCTGGCGCGTATGATCTTTGACTGATGATGCATCCGGCGCAGCTCCTGTAGCCTTCAACATGAAGCTTCTTTTGAAATTAGGTCGGAAAAATCCTCGAATTTTGAATCCTGACAAGTTGGTGCAAATGTCATTGACAGCGACCCTTGAGTTGACCGCTGACACGACGATCATCATGCTGTCATTTGCGGTTCGTCTGCTGTCAGGCGAGTGAGGCCCACGCACGCGTGGTAACTGTCACTCCGGAAATCACGCCTTACGTGGCGGTCTCCGATTGTGTCACACCCCCAAAATACCACATGCGGAAACCCCCGCGAGGCGTGTGACGTACCAGGATCTAGCCACCAATCACATTGAACTCATAACATGCCTTCAAATATAACTTTCATTTATTAAAATTAAGCGTTACAAAACATTATTCATTGTTCAGCGGAAGCATAATATAAAGTTAAGAATTTCATGATCCAGGTGTATAAAAACCATTAGACTTGTCTCATGATTTCCATGTATCTCGACCCATGACCACTCCAGTATCCCAGACAGCAAGTTCCAAATGAATGTACCTATAGACCTGCAAGCATGCAGAACAGTGTATCAGCTAACGCTGGCGAGTTCACCGATTTGTTAAACCGTTTGTTATCAAGTACTAATTTATGTTATGTTATGTTGATAATAACTTGATACCGCAGACGGCTCCTTTTTGCCCTTCTCCAATGATCTATCAAACATTGGTTATGATTTTAAAGTTATTAGTTCACGCCCGTCCTATCCAGGTACGTCATGAGGGTGCCAAACCTAATAGCGCTATCAACTAATAACCCTGTTGCCCTACAAGCAACTAACCCGGTAGTATGATGGGACTTAAGTGATAGAAAGTGAGTGTATTATCCAACATCAACATTTACTGAAAACTGTTTCATATCCCCTGCAAGGATATGGGTTTATGAAATCCGCCTCACATCCCCTACAAGGATGTGGGTTCTTTTGAAAACTGCCTCACATCCCCTACAAGGATGTGGGTTTATGAAAATCCGTTTATTCGTTTGCCTGTTTGATTGTCCCCACTGGATGCATGCTTGTATTTGAAGGAAGTGAACTCACCTTGGGTTGCTCGGTAAGATTAATTACTTGTTCACACTTAGTCAATCGAAGCCTAGTATGATTACCATGATCAATTAATTAGTTTTACGTACACCCAATTCACATAACAACATAATGTACTCTACACACATCATCACATATCACATAACACATAGACGGGCCATAAACAAGATCACGTCATCAGTCTGTTGATCAACTAAAACATTTAACAATTCAATCTTTCATATGCAATCGTGTGGCCCAGTTACTACAGCCCAAACTAAATTGTGCGATTCAGGTATTACCCAACCTATTATGGTACCAGGCCCAAACAAAGTGTGCTTGTAATCATACAGTTAGTTCTAAATGTGTGGCCCAACTATTCACAGCCCAAATCAAAGATGTGTGACTTTAAAATAATGTGCGATCCACGTAAACTTGTGCGACTCGCCTACTGTGTATGTGTTTATGTTTTGGGCCCCCGGCCCACTGGCTTGTGCGAGGCCCAATGGATTGAGCGACCATATTGAAGATGTGCGATTCTGGGCTACTTGTGCGACCAGCTTTGGCTTGTGCGACCAGCTTCATCTTGTGCGACCAAGCTGGCCCAGTTGTGCGATCCAAGCCATGGCAGTTACACTTTTGATTCATTAACAATTATTTACCATAATTACCGGCAATCAACCAACCATTATTTCCGTCTTTAACGTTAATCAACAACAACAAACACTCACCCTATTCCAATCAAAACAGTTAGACATTTTTCCAAATTTTCACACAATCAAGGTAGTTTCCAAATATGTCATTATCAAACATATCATTCATCATCACTAATCAAATCGGATCCACAATTGCTCGTTCTTGAATCGCACAAGATTAAATCATTTATCATGAACTCATATAATCCTAATCATTACTTACTGATCAACATTATCTTTACTAGAATTAACTTACATGCTCATGTTCAAATCGGATCAAAACTAAGTATAATCATCAGCGATCATGCAACTACCCAAGAACATCGCATCGCACAAGATCATCAAGTACAAGTGTCACGTTAAAATCATCAACAAATCATCGAAATCCCTATCATCTAACAGTATTAACTATGTATATTGTCCATGTAATCAAACCATAAACCACAGAACTTCTAGCGAATCTTGATCATAATTAACATCTCATAATAAACATAGATAATAACAATCAGCCAAGAACTATAAATCGAGACGAGGATAGCTTTACTAACTGAGTGGGATCATGTACGAGAGAGGGCCGAGTCAAGAGAAGGAGAGCTTCGAGTTAGGAAGGTCTGCCGTCGGTCATCAAGGGGGGAAAGGGAATTAGGTTTGCGACCAAGTATATTTGTGAGATAATGAAAACTAAACACTTCATGCGTGTGTTTATGTTTCGGATTAGGTGGGCCGAGTCCCATCTTGGGCCTTGTTTCGGGTTTGGAAAGATTAGGCCGAGGACACCCAATGTGCCAAAGAGGAGTGTGCGACATGATCGTGGTTATGCGACTGGGTTTTACGTAACAACTGCTCTCTATACTAACAAACCGACACACCCATACATTCGGTAGAATCAACTATACCCATCCAAGTTTAACACAGTGTACACATGATTTCGACGTCCTGGCAGATGAAACATAACGACGCAAGTTAAAAGGTTGCAAAAGTTTGGGTTGTCACAGATTAGGTACGTGCGCGGTGCGTTCGGCATGGTTACCCATCGCATTAAATGCGATGGGGATATATATTCGGAGATAGAGAGAGAATTCACATCCGTTTTTTTGAATTCTCTCTTTTTATCGCTAATCTTCTTATAATCTTAAAATCTTCAAGGGCTTATTGGTTGATCCAGAAACTTGTTTAGATCTTCATCTATTTCTTCTATTCTTATCATAAATGGTTGAAAAAGAGATTATTCTGGTGGAGGAAGGTACTTGTCACACCCCGACCGCGTAATACAACAAACCGTGGCGGAAACGTCGGGGAGTAGAGTAACAGAATCATTGTTTCACAACACATGGTATTCAAAGTTTGGTTTTATTAGAATAAATGTTTACAATGTCTTGGAAATTAACCGTAAACATAACGTAAATTAAATTGTCTTGCTTCATTTTAAGTCACTAAGGCCCTCATCCAATCCTATGTTTTGCATCATGATCATCTAACCACAGCACCTGAAACACATGTGAAAATAGGTACTTCAGCATAAAAATGCCTGTGAGATACATAGGTTTTGTTGAAGCAGGATTATGCGACACATGTTTTCCTTTATAAAATCGTGTGAAAATCGATATGAAAATCTTTCGGAAAAATACTCTTGAATGTGTATTTTGACAAATATTATTTTGGGAATCGTATGGAATAAAATATAATATTTTTGGGAAAATATGTATATTTTGGAGGTATAGTATTTTAGACAACTGAATTAAAATATATTTTATTAAGTGAGACTTAATAATATATTTCGAAGATATAAAAACGCACATGTATTAAAAACCCCCATCCTTGGGAAGGAATATAATTATAAATAATTAAGAAGTGTAAAATACGAAATAGTTGTCTAACTACTTCCCCAAGAACATTAAACCTTAAGCCAAGGCACGGCCGTCCGTCTAATAGAAGTTAGTACGTGTAGGTCGTCAAGCAGCAGGTTATTTTGGGATTACTATTTAGAGACGCACTTCTGTGAGTTCATGTCCCCCTTTTCTCTTAACTGTTTTTCAGTTTTTATACTTCGGGGGTGAAATACATGTTACTATGATTTCAAGTACTTTTTACATGGTATGGTTAGCGTAAGGAGGGTTACTACTTAGATCATGTGAGTGGGTAGGCGGGAACTGGAGGCCATTAATCCTCATTATATGACCGAGGGTCGTAAGCGGTAGATCTATCTGGGTGTAGCGAGCCCAGCCCTAGGCCCAACAGAACGGACCTCGGGGTGACTTTGAGCCCGACGCAAAATCCGCTAGGTTTGAGTCTTCCTATTGCACTTCACACATATCAATGGCCTTGCAAACCATTGGTGATCTCTCTATTTCCTTATTTGCTACATACCACGGATTTTATACTTACAAAGGTTTTACATACTCACTTTACATGAACTCGCTCAACTTTATGTTGACTTTTCAACTTACATGTATTTCAGGGAATTAGGATCTGGCGAAGTATGCTACGTTCTGTAACACCCCAAAAACGGGGTTGGTAATCAAACCACGTTAATAGTAAAGACGGGTAAAATACCGTTAGTGGTAAAAATTAACCCGGTAAATATTAGGATTTAAATAAATAAACTTGATGTTAATTAAAAAGGAGGATAAATACTTTGAGAAAACAAAGTATATAGAAGGCTCGAGTTAACAAGACTTAAAATAAAACGGGTTATGACTTCCCGAACCCACTAAGTGACTAGGAATATTAACCTAGTTAGTTATGTGTTGTTAGAACAATAAAGGAAACTAGAAATAGTTAAACCTTTTATAAAAACAAAACATGAGGGGCTAATAGTGCCAAGTGGAGGAAACTTATTTATTAAAACTAAAAATAAAATACAACACACACTTGGTAAGTGTGTGTGTGTGCGTAGGAAACGATCAGGCAGGGGGTTCTTTCAAAACCCTAAAGCTCATGAAATCCAGCAAAATCAAGGAGAAATCGAGCAAAGAAATTAGGGCTTTAACCAAAATAGTGATCACCAAGCTAAGGGGATCGTAAGGTATGTCGAATTTTTGATATTTATGAAGTTGAGAATTCTTGACGTGCATAAGAAATTCGAAATTGATGTTGCATGATTGTGGTATGGATGATATTGAAGTGAAATAGTGTTTAGGAGTAAACCCTAGACAATAATATATTGAAATCATGCCTAGCTCAAGTAAATTCAGATTTTGTTGATGCTAAATTCATGTATGAGATGTTTTTAGGGTTTTGATTGCTAAAAATTAGTGTTATGATGTAAAGAACATGCTTAAATTGAAAGCTGAATGCAAACAGCTCCTGATCAGAATTTACAACCAACTTGTATTGGCTGTAACCTGAACAAAACTTGACAAAAACGTGTGTTTCTTGAGTCTAAAATGTAATTCCAGGAAATATCTTTAAAACCCCACTGGAATCGCATTTTTTCGACGAAAATTGAGCGTTTTATGAATTTTTCCGTATCAAAGGTTCAAGCTGCGTTTTCTGGCAGAATTTGCAGCCCATTACGAATGTTATAACTCAATTTAGGGATTTAGTTATGATCTCAAATTTTTACTGTAGATAATTTTAAGCGATTAAAAGAATCGCCAATTGGAATTTCATCCATCAGATAAACGAGGAATTTTTAATGAATTTTTCCGTAAGCTGCAGTCAGAAGTGACAAATCTGATTGCAGCTTAGTAAATGATTTTTTTCGAATTTTTGGTAAAGAGTTAGATCTTGAAATTTTAACACAAGTCCTAACCCTCCGAGAGGTACGCCACATAAAAAAATCTTAATTTTTGAAGACTTGTAAACAGGTTAAACAAGTCACCAAAAACAGCCCATTTTCAGTGATATGAACTTGCCTAATTAATGTTAAAGCTTGGCTAAACCACTAGTTATGAAACTTGATTATAATAGGTATTCGAAAGAATGCTAAATAGTATGATGAAACAGGTCTCGTTATAAAAGAGAACCCTTGGTTCTTGCAAAAACGAATAAAGAAACTAGTCACGATAATCGTTTGAACTAGTTAAAGAAATTAGAAGTATAATGAATTTGATGAGAAAACTAGTTAAAATGGTAGTGTAGGAATAATGCCTATCGGATATTTGACAAATTGCTTAAATGAATTGTTGAATTTGATTGTGTAATTGCTTGTGTTATAGGCCGTTTGACTTTTAAAAGTCAAACTGACCAATAATGAAATCAATTTGGTGATTTTGATATAAAGTCCGTAAGGTGAGATAGTCTTGATAATAATGACTAATCTAATCACCTTGCGAATGATAAAAGGTAGATTGACGCTCGAAAAGCTAGGTGGAAGCTTGGGTAGAAGCGGGTCAAACGGAACTAATACGCGTGAGTATAATCGGAATTCAAGGTAAGTTAAGCTTATACCCCCTTGGTATTATGATACATTTACTTGTGAGTATTGATTTTTGAATTATGACAAGTATTTGAAAATACTATATTCCGGCATGATACAATGTAAGCCAGAATAAGGAAATATGGTAAGAAACCATAAACTATGGTAAAAAGGGGTAAAAACGGTAGACTAGTCGGGTGAAGTATGGAATTTTGAACATCACGTTATAGGGTGAACCGTAATGGGTAAAAGTGATTGAATAAAAATCCGTACATGAGTTGACGGATAGATAAAAGGTTTGAAAAGATAACCATTTGGTGTAAATCTTAACGGGTCAAATAATTCAAGTAATGCCATTTAAGTAATAAGAACTCACGGTGTAAACCGGAATAGGGTTAAGGGGCGGGATGGTATTTAAAAATATCATCTTATGTTGATAAATGGTCACTTTCGGCTAAACGGGTCAAATGGTAAGTTAATACCATTTGACAATAATACTAATTGATGACCGCTTGTTAAGTGTTGTGATTTCAGGAAAGGACATACGGTTTGTAATGCTTTTATCTAGAAAATTTAAAAGCAAAATATATTTAAACGGGTCAATATGTTGACCCGAGCCAGGTACGCATATTTTGAATTATAGCTAGAAGTAATAAGATGGTCAAATATTGGTGAAAACCCTTCGTCGTATAATGAGGGACTGAAGTTGACCAAAATACCCATGAACACTGAACCGGGTAAACGATCCTTATGAGCCGTTTAAGAACGTGTTTTACAATTATGTAAGTTATAGGTAAATATCAAGTGGACTGTGCATAACGAAGGGGAAAGATTTAAACTTAAAATGTTTAAATCTTCAAAACGGGTCAAAAGAATTATGCGCATAGAATGAGTACTAGCCGCGTAATTCATAAAAGATTACAGACCCGAACTAAAGATTTTGAGATAAACATGTTGATGTATGCTTAATGGTCAATTAGAAACAAGTTTTGAGGTTTAAAACTTGAACGGGTCAAAAGTCTTTAAAAAAATGAATTTTAAAGTCAAGGGCTCGAAGCCCATTGTTTTATGAATTCAGATGTTAACTTTAACTCCATATGATGGAGGATTAAATTATGAATTCGAAGGAAACAAGAATTTTGAATAATGGATAAATGAATTGGATGGAAATATGTTTATAACTTGTTGTTAAACTATCAAAACTAACTTTTATGTTGGTTTTGACTTTAGGAATGTCTTATGGAACTCCGGATGAAGATCAAGCAAGAAAGGACAACCGAACACATATCTCGAAGCTTCCGCAATGATCTTATTTTGTTCTAGTTTAAAAAGTGGATATTGTAAACACTTGAAAATTATATTTTGGAATGTTTTTAAATTATGTAAGAAGTTTAACTTGGAAAAGTTTTTTTGTAAGCTTGCATTTTCATACAAAATGCGTGTTTAATATTATAATATTGATTAATAGAGACGGGTCTTACACGTTCTCACGCTGCGTAAGAGTTATGAGGTCATCCACGTTTAGGGATTGTGACTTTTACCTGGACGAGTCGCAAGTCTTAAAAGGTGTCTATTTTATGATTATGGTTATGTCGTATGAACAATGTTTTTATGGGTTGTAACTCGTTGCATGTGTCAACTTTAAACAATGTTGTGGTATTGTACTTTTAAAACTTGAATCAATGGATGATCTTCATGATTTTATTTTCATATAGCCTTGTTGTGATTAAGCTATGGTATTAAGAAGTCACACCAAGTAAACCCATGCTTCCGCAAAGCCAGGGTGTGACAGCTTGGTATCAGAGCTTCGATCATAGCGAACTAGGATTCTTTCTCAAGTCTAGACTATGATCACTAGAGCTCTCACGAAAACATTTTTACATTGCATACACTACGTCCAGATCCAGGTCACAAAACATTTTACCAAAACAAAAGTTGAGCATATTTGTTAGAATTTTTGGTTGGTCGGGAGACCAGGGATTCAGCCGGGTGGCTGGGGAGATTCAGCCGGGTGGCTGGGGAGGTTCTGGTTGGGGGACCAGGGAGTCAGTCTGAGAGGCTGGGAGGATAGTCTAGTGGGGCTAGGAGGTCAGTCTGAGAGGCTGGGAGGATAGTCTAGTGGGACTAGGAGATTCAGTCTGAGAGGCTGGGGGGTTAGACTAGTGGGACTAGGAGAATTACTTGATTGCTTATTGGTGACTAACATGCCTATTTGATTATATGATTGATTATTTGTGCATGTGTGTGTTTGTGTTACAGACATCATGCCTTCATCAGATACTGGAGAGTCGGACACTACAGATCCCATGGCCATAGTATCAGACGACATAGTTTCATCAGAGCATGAGGTGTATACTTCCGATACGACCAGCACGGATGATGACGACTTTCAGCCCTTTGCGCTACCAGATGTCGTAGCAGAGCCTGCTGATGGCCATCTTGTTGGGGATTTGCCACTCGTGGAGACCCCTGCTCCCATACCCCTTGCCGCTTATCCCGTTGTTGATATGCCCCTTGACGTTGTCTTTGACGACGATGTCAACTTGTTTGAGGAGGACCCACTTGAGGGCGAGGCCCATATTGCTACCGGTGATATCCCACTTCTTTCTGATGCTCCTGCGGAGGAGGCTCCCGTTCATTCACCTGCTCCAGACTCCTTTGAGTCTGTGGCATCCGTACCTTCGCACACACAGGGAGTGCAGCACCACTCACACGACGCCAACCCGGATATGGCGTCATCCGCTACACCTGCTCCTGCACACAACTTTGAGTTCGATCATGATGTTGATGATGATTCAGATCCTATTTTTCCACCTGGCTTTAATCCAGACCAGGACATTGAGTTCGTACACTTAGACCAGCATTTGGAGGATCCTGTAGCCCCTGTCGACCCTATGTTTGCTGATCCAGCTGATTTTGAGATGGAGTTTGTTGATCCGGAGCCAGTCGTGGCCCCTGAGCCAGGCGTTGCTTCTGAACCCGCATTTGAGCATGACCCTGTTCCTGTCGATGCACCTGCTGTTGCTCCTTTGGTTGATGATATACCTGTTGATGATCATCCTGTTGTTGTTCCACAGTTGGTTGATGATCATGCTGTTGATGTTCATATTGATGCTCCACTGTTGTTAGAGGATCCCGTTGTCGCACCAGCTCTCGCACCACCCGTTGCGGACATGCCTATTGTCGCACCACATCCTGATCCTATGCCAGTGATGATAGACCGCGCGCCTTTCGCGACCCACATTGATCCACGATACGCTCACACCCACAATGGGTGGATAGAGGATGACGATGATTACCCACCATTTGTGATACCAGTTACACCACCAGTAGCCCCCGTTACAGCCCCTGTTTCAGTACCTATTGATGTTCCTTTGATTCCCACACATACTACCGGTGTTCACCGCACCGACTTACCTATCATGTTTCGTCAAGACATACCTCCCCCACGTCCTGGGGAGGGTTCATCTCGTCAGCCGTTTAGTCATACCCCTTTCGTGTCAGGAGGAGATCAGTTTGTACCTCAGGATTCTTTGCCCACTGTTGTTCCCACTGTTGCACCATTTACTGTGCCATCCTTCGCTCCATCTAGTGAGTCGTTTCTCTGGACTACGCCCCCCATTATGCCACTGACGGATCCGTATCACCCATATCACGTGGGGTATTCTACTGAGGATGTTCTCACATCTTTCATGATACAGCATGAGGCTCTGACCCGTCGCGTACAAGAGCTAGAGAGAGCTCAGCGACTCCCGTGCCAGTGCCAGACTCCACCTGCCGTATCACACCCTCCTCGACCACTTTCACCTGATTCTGCTGCTCGTTTTTGGACTCCGGAGCAGCAGATAGCATACTTACTGCGCTCTCATCGCGCTATGGAGGAGGACTGGCTTCATATGCGATGTTTACTCTTTTCTCGTTTTCCCCCTCCTCCACCGCCATCAGCTTAGGTCCATTTTGTACGACTCGGGTAGACTTTTGATGAGACGACCGCGATTGTGCAGACTACACAACTTTTGGAGACCGCATTTTTGATGATTGTGACTTTTGATGATTTGTATATTTGATGTTATTGTCACTGACTAGATATTTTGGACTAGGGCGATGTGGCCCTTAGTCACTGATGATATATGATACAGTTATGTACTTGTAAACCTTACATTGTGGCCTTGATTTATGACAGCGCAATCGCAGTATTCTCATCATTTGTGATGTTTGATTTATTGTTTATGTTCTATAACATGAGATGTTATGTGGTTGATTTATTTATAACATGAGATGTTATGTGGTTGATTTATTTATAACATGAGATGTTATTTGGTTGATTTATTTATAACATGAGATGTTATGTGTTGATATTGTTGAATACATACGTACACTTTACTTACTATGACCTGACCTACGTGAAACATCTTTTAGAAGATGCCACCAAGACGCGAGACGCGTATGCCTACCAACAAGGCAGAACTTCAAGGAATCATTGTTGCCGCCATAGCGCAGTATGCAACCTCATAAGGAGGAACCAGCGGAAGCACTTCACAGAACAACGGCAACAACAATCCACCACATGGTAATGATTAATTCGTTGAGACATACTACGATACATTTGGATATTTTTAGCACGATCGCTAATGCCATTTGTATATTCTAACGTATGTGCAGGGTGCACTTACAAGCAGTTCTTAGACTGCAAGCCCGTAAAGT
The DNA here is from genome assembly GCA_030545235.1 of Helianthus tuberosus. Taxonomy (NCBI): domain Eukaryota; kingdom Viridiplantae; phylum Streptophyta; class Magnoliopsida; order Asterales; family Asteraceae; genus Helianthus; species Helianthus tuberosus. Next base: position 70,439,025 of record CM060401.1, on the reverse strand, counting down.
TTGACGGCACCGGAGGTGCTGTTGCTTTTGTAAGATGGGCCGAGAAAACAGACTCTGTTCTTCGAATGAGCAAGTGCGCTCCAGACCAACAAGTGACTTACATCTCAGGGCTATTCCTGGACGGAGCCCTATCCTGGTGGAACTTACAAGTGCAAACTTTTGGTGAAGCCACTGCTTACGCGTTGACCTGGGCTGAGTTAAAAGAGCTAATGCAAAAGAAGTATTGCTCTCGTACTGAGATACAAAGATTGGAGACTGAGTTCTGGCATTTAAGGATGGATGGTCCCAAGATTGCTGAGTACGTTCAGAGATTCCACGACCTGTCTCATGTGGTACCTTATATGGTTACACCAGAATTCAAGCGAATCGAGTGTTTTATTTGGGGTTTAGCCCCGCAGATCATGAGTATGGTCACTACTTCCAAGCCTGCAACAATCACAGAGGCCATCGATCTGAGTGTGTCTCTTACTGAGGAGGCCATTCGCTTAAACAGGTTTTCAAACATTGAACCAAAGAAGAAAGAGACTCACGTAGAGTCGTCTGGCGAGAATAAGAGGAAATTCTCGAACTTCAAGCAGGGAACTAGCAGTGTTGGCAAGAAAGGAGAAGCAAGCGCACCGCTCCAAGCTACAACCGGTGCTGGGAGGAAAGGAAAAGGCTATATGGGTACTCATCCCAGGTGTAACTCCTGCCAACGTCATCATTCTGGCCGGTGTGGGCCAAAGGTATGTGAAGCTTGTGGAAAACTTGGCCACTTGAAGGATTCTTGCTGGGCTAGTGCTGGCCGGGGAGGCCATGGAGGTTTTGGTAGTAGGAACAATAATCGTGGTGGTAATGGAAATCGTCCACAAGGGAATAATGGAGGCAATGGAAATCGAGGGAACAATGCAAATCAAGCTGGGGACGCGAATCGAAATCAAAACAACAATCAAGCGGGGAACGGAGGAGGTAATGGTAAAAAATTGGGTTGTTTCAACTGCGGTGACATTGGGCACTTTAAAAGGGACTGCCCAGGATTGAATCAAGCCCGCGGAAGAGTGTTTAACATTGAGGCGAGGGAAGCGCGCTAGGATCCCAATGTTGTTACTGGTACGTTCCCTATAAACCAACGCTTTGCATCCGTTTTGTTTGATACTGGTGCCGATTATAGCTTCGTGTCATTAGAGTTTAAGAATATACTTGGGTTGACGCCTAGTAAGTTAGATGTTCCATACTCGATCAAATTTGCAAATGGGAAACTAGTTGAGACCAGTGAAGTTGTCCGAGGATGTGTGATTGAACTAGGAGGGCACGAGTTTATGCTAGACTTACTACCTGTCGAGTTGGGAAGCTTTGATGTGGTAGTGGGAATGGATTGGCTATCGAGTAACAAGGCTGAGATAGTTTGCCAAGAGAAGACCATCCGCATCCCTCTGACGGATGAAGAAACGATTGTAGTTCATGGAGAAAAACGTGATGCGCCTCTAAGAATCATCAGCTGCCTGAAAGCTCAAAAGTGCCTACACAAGGGATGTGTTGCCTTCTTGGCACACATCGTGGATAAGAAATCTGCTGAGCCGAAGATCGAAGACATTCCAGTTGTCAGAGAATATCCGGAAGTCTTTCCAGAAGACTTGCCAGGATTACCGCCTCCAAGGCAAGTTGAGTTCCACATTGATTTGGTTCCAGGCGCCGCGCCTGTAGCCAAGGCACCCTATAGACTTGAACCATCATAGATGCAGGAGTTGTCGACACAACTCCAGGAGCTATTGGATAAAGGATTCATCAGGCCAAGCTTCTCACCTTGGGGAGCTCCGGTTCTGTTTGTTAAAAAGAAGGACGGTAGTTTCCATATGTGCATAGACTACCGTGAGCTTAATAAGTTGACCATTAAGAATAGATATCCTTTGCCGAGAATCGATGATCTTTTTGACCAGTTGCAAGGCTCAAGCTATTATTCAAAGATCGATCTTCGATCTGGATACCATCAACTTAGGATACAGGAGGAAAGTATCCCGAAGACCGCTTTCAGAACTCGCTACGGACACCACGAGTTCCTAGTTATGCCGTTTGGGTTGACAAACGCGCCTGCAGTTTTCATGGACCTGATGAACCGAGTCTGCAAGCCATATTTGGATAAGTTCGTGATTGTGTTCATAGACGATATCTTGATTTACTCGAAAACAAAGGACGAGCACGAACAACACTTAAGAGCTATTCTAGAGCTACTTAAGAAGGAGAAATTATACGCCAAGTTTTCGAAGTGTGAGTTCTGGCTATGTGAAGTCCGGTTCCTTGGACATGTGGTTAATGGAAATGGAATCCATGTTGATCCCACAAAGATCGAGGCGATCAAGAGTTGGGAGACCCCAAAGACGCCAACCGAGATTCGACAGTTCTTGGGTTTGGCTGGTTATTATCGAAGGTTCATTGAGGATTTTTCTAAGATCGCTCAACCTCTGACCGCGCTCACACAGAAGGATAAGAAGTTTGATTGGGGAATCAAACAGGAAGAAGCATTCCAGTTACTGAAAGACAAGCTTTGCAATGCACCAATCTTAGCGCTACCAGAGGGAACTGATGATTTCGTGGTATACTGTGACGCCTCACGTCAAGGATTGGGTTACGTGTTGATGCAACGCCAGAAGGTCATAGCTTACGCGTCACGTCAGTTGAAAGTTCATGAAAAGAACTATACCACGCATGATTTGGAGCTAGGCGCAGTGGTATTTGCGTTGAAAATTTGGAGACATTATTTGTATGGTACGAGATGTACAATCTTTATGGATCATAAAAGTCTGCAGCACATATTCAACCAGAAAGAGCTGAATATGAGACAAAGACGTTGGGTTGAATTGTTGAACGACTACGACTGCGAGATCAAGTCTCATCCAGGGAAGGCGAATGTGGTCACCGACGCCCTAAGTCGAAAAGAAAGGATCAAGCCCATAAGGGTTAGGGCTTTGGAGATGATTGTCCAGATAGATCTCTCTCTACGCATTCGTGTCGCGCAAAGAGAAGCTTTGAAAGAAAGAAATATTGAAGATGAGTATCTTCGTGGGATGGAGAAGCAGTTGGTGCCAAACGAGGAAGGAACTTTATGTTTCATGAAAAGGATTTGGGTTCCTCTGTTTGGCGGATTAAGGAAGGTTATTTTTGATGAAGCTCACAGGTCACGGTACTCTATTCATCCCGGGGCGGATAAGATGTACCAGGATCTTAAGGATTATTATTGGTGGCCTAGGATGAAAGGCGATGTTGCTGTTTATGTTGGCAAGTGCTTAATGTACGCCAAGGTTAAAGCTGAATACCAGAAGCCTTCAGGACTTCTGCAACAACCTGAGATTCCCAAGTGGAAATGGGAACAGATTTCAATGGACTTCATAACTAAGTTGCCAAAGACGCCCAGAGGTCATGACACTATTTGGGTAATAGTTGACCGTCTTACCAAGTCCGCACACTTTCTGCCAATCAAAGAGAAGGACAATACGAGTAAACTTGCGGAAATATACATGCGAGAGATTGTTACACGTCATGGAGTGCCTCTTTCGATCATCTCTGATAGAGATGGACGTTTCATATCAAGGATTTGGCAATCCTTCCAAGAAGCTTTTGGCTCACAGTTGAATCTGAGCACTGCGTTTCATCCGCAAACTGATGGCCAGAGTGAAAGAACTATTCAGACATTGGAGGATATGCTGAGAGCATGTGTTATGGATCTAGGTGGTAGCTGGGATAATCATTTACCATTGGTCGAGTTTTCATACAACAACAGCTACCACACCAGCATTGGAGCCGCGCCATTTGAAGCGCTTTATGGACGCAAATGTCGATCACCACTATGATGGGCTGATGCGGGTGATAGGTAACTCGTTGGTCCTGAAATAGTCCAAGAGACAACGGACAAGATCGCACAAATTCGAAAGCGCATCGAGGCGGATCGCGACAGGCAGAAAGCCTATGCAGATCCAAAGAGGAAACCTTTGGAATTTCAAGTTGGGGATATGGTTTTATTGAAAGTTTCACCCTGGAAGGGTGTGGCACGCTTCGGAAAGCGTGGGAAGTTGAATCCGCGTTACATTGGCCCGTTCAAGATACTGCAAAAGATTGGGCTTGTAGCCTACAAGTTGGACCTACCTGCTGAACTCAATGGTGTTCACGATACATTCCATGTGTCAAATTTGAGAAAGAGTCCAACACAAGAAACAGTGATCATTCCTGCTGACGAAGTTCATATCGACGACACGCTCCACTTCACTGAAGAACCCGTCAAGGTTACAGACTGGAAAGTTAACAAAACTCGCAGGAGCAGTGTCAAACTCGTCAAAGTTCGATGGAATGCAAGACATGGGCCTGAATTCACGTGGGAATGTGAGGATCGTATGAAAGAGAAATACCCCCATTTGTTTCCTATGACCCCTGCATTTAGAAGCAGAGCTTAAATTTCGGGACAAAATTTATTTAACGGGGGGAGAATGTGACAACCCTCACCAAACCAGGTATCCATACGACTTAATTAATATTTAATTAATGCTTAATTACTGTGCTTGTTTACAGTTGTGATTAAACTGCTACTTGAATTCTGATACATACACATACATGCATCATACTTTATTGCTGTCACTCCATTATTTACACAGAACAATAGTGACAAAACTTGATGCACAAAAGCACGGTAGCACAAAGAACGGATAACCCAGTAAACACGCTGACATAGCCAGCATCAGACAGGCACTGTCTCTGAGGCCAGTATGAGCCGGGAATAGTTTACTACACTAGTAGGGAGTGTAGGGAGGTGAGGATTGTTAAACTGCATCACTAGGTGATAGTTATAGTGACCGGATGTGCCTAAAACATGCTCTAACTACAAAATCCTGCACTTCAATACGAAATTCAGCATTTAAGCTAACTAGTAAAGTGCAAAAACATGGGAAAATAATACTAGACACTTTCCAAAGTGTCGGGAATTCATTGTGTCACTAAAACAAATATTAACGACACTTTAAATGCTTATTTAGCACTTTAACGGATTAATATCCAACCGAACAACCGGACTTTACCCGGAACATAAAAATATTGTCAATGACATTGTTTTTCCTTTTCTGAGCTAGTTAGGGTCCCCGAATACCCTAACACCCGTTATAACACATAACACCCTAGTAACTTATTTAAAATCTCTAACTAAACTTAACTAGTTACTAACTAGCTAGTTAAAATCAAACCAATTACCCCCCCCCCCCTGACCGATCGGTCCCCATGTGGGGACACACTCTTACAATGTTGATTATTTAATTAAGGGTTGTCTAATATCTTCCATACATGTTATACGTTGGGTAATTATAGATTATGGATTATAAATGTGACCATAAGATCGCCACTTCACTTCTCATAAACACTTAACAAAATTTCATCTCTCTTTCTCCCTTTGATACTCTCGGCCGAGACCAAGAAGCACCACCACCACCATCATTTGATCTTGTTCAATCATTCCTCATACACACAAGGGTGTAAGGTGTCCTACAAACAAGTCCGGTGCTTACGGAATCGCAAGGACCTCTCTACATCGCTATTAACAACCTTGTTTTCGCTTCGATTCTTCCCTAGCCTTGAGCTAGTTGTAAGTGATTCTAAACACTCTCTTGATCTTGTCTAAGGTGGTTAATAAGAAGTTTAACGGTTAAAATTCAAGAACATGCGAAAACAAAACTTAAAGACTTGAAAGTATGATGAACTTGTTGGATAAAAAGAAACAAATGGTGTAAAACTCATGAATCTTGTCTAGTTATGGTTATTTTATGTTGTTGGTTGCTAGTAGTGGGACGGATCGTCATCCAACCACGCTAGATCATGTTCATGGAACATGAACTAGCATTATGTTAAGTAGGAAAGTTACAAGATGACGAACCCTCTCATACATGAACATGAACTTGTGTAAAAATAGTTTTCTTGTAAAATGGAGTTTTAAACTAGTAGATCTAAAGGTCTACAAGTGGTATTTCGAAGAACCAAGTGTAAGATGCAAATCATGTTTAAAAGCCGGATCTTCTTGAAACAAAAGCATTTTTGTGAACAAACAAGTGTGTAGGCACTTGTGTAACAAAAGGTTTTAACAAAGAAATATTCTCGTAATTTTTGACTAGGAAGTTGTAAGGTTACATCTTCTTTAAAGATAAGAATTCCAAGAAACCGATTTTATTTTTGGAAATAGAAAGATCTACTAAAAGTGTTGGAAGATTACTACGTATTTTCACATAACTTACAAGTTCATGTGTTTGCGATTTGTACTTGCTTTGACTAGTTCAATGTTTGAATATTGTTTGTTGATGATGGAAAATTGATTGGTTGAATTTTTAAAAGAAAATGATACGCTAGTAAGCGTGGCCACCTCCAGTTACAGAGGAAACTCTGGCGAAATTTTTCCGGAAAATAACACTTAGAATATTTTTGGTGACAAGTGTTATGAATATATTTTTGACTTGTTTTCCAATCAAACTCCGCCATGATTTTTGTTATAAAATAACCAAGTATTCGGAGGTGGATTTTCGTAAATGAAACTTGTTAAATATATATTGAGAATATATATTTTATGATAAAACACTTGTAAGATTTTATGATTATTTTGTGAACTATATATTATTTTTAGGGTAAAAATAATATAACTGGAATACATTGTGAAAGCACGACTCCAAAATAATACCAACGCTATCACAAATAAATAATTAAGTTACACCGGTATTATTATTATTACCACGCGAACTGTAAAATGTAACTTACATATTTTTCGGAAAAATACTCTTGAATGTGTATTTTGACAAATATTATTTTGGGAATCGTATGGAATAAAATATAATATTTTTGGGAAAAATATGTATATTTTGGAGGTATAGTATTTTAGACAACTGAATTAAAATATATTTTATTAAGTGAGACTTAATAATATATTTCGAAGATATAAAAACGCACATGTATTAAAAAACCCCCATCCTTGGGAAGGAATATAATTATAAATAATTAAGAAGTGTAAAATACGAAATAGTTATCTAACTACTTCCCCAAGAACATTAAACCTTAAGCCAAGGCACGGCCGTCCGTTTAATAGAAGTTAGTACGTGTAGGTCGTCAAGCAGCAGGTTATTTTGGGATTACTATTTCGAGACGCACTTCTGTGAGTTCATGTCCCCCTTTTCTCTTAACTGTTTTTCAGTTTTTATACTTCGGGGGTGAAATACATGTTACTATGATTTCGAGTACTTTTTACATGGTATGGTTAGCGTAAGGAGGGTTACTACTTAGATCATGTGAGTGGGTAGGCGGGAACTGGAGGCCATTAATCCTCATTGTAGGACCGAGGGTCGTAAGCGGTAGATCTATCTGGGTGTAGCGAGCCCAGCCCCAACAGAACGGACCTCGGGGTGACTTTGAGCCCGACGCAAAATCCGCTAGGTTTGAGTCTTCCTACTGCACTTCACACATATCAATGGCCTTGCAAACCATTGGTGATCTCTCTATTTCCTTATTTGCTACATACCACGGATTTTATACTTACAAAGGTTTTACATACTCACTTTACATGAACTCGCTCAACTTTATGTTGACTTTTCAACTTACATGTATTTCAGGGAATTAGGATCTGGCGAAGTATGCTACGTTCTGTAACACCCCAAAAACGGGTTTGGTAATCAAACCACGTTAATAGTAAAGACGGGTAAAATACCGTTAGTGGTAAAAATTAACCCGGTAAATATTAGGATTTAAATAAATAAACTTGATGTTAATTAAAAAGGAGGATAAATACTTTGAGAAAACAAAGTATATATAGAAGGCTCGAGTTAACGAGACTTAAAATAAAACGGGTTATGACTTCCCGAACCCACTAAGTGACTAGGAATATTAACCTAGTTAGTTATGTGTTGTTAGAACAATAAAGGAAACTAGAAATAGTTAAACCTTTTATAAAAACAAAACATGAGGGGCTAATAGTGCCAAGTGGAGGAAACTTATTTATTAAAACTAAAAATAAAATACAACACACACTTGGTAAGTGTGTGTGTGTGCGTAGGAAACGATCAGGCAGGGGGGTCTTTTAAAACCCTAAAGCTCATGAAATCCAGCAAAATCAAGGAGAAATCGAGCAAAGAAATTAGGGCTTTAACCAAAATAGTGATCACCAAGCTAAGGGGATCGTAAGGTATCTCGAATTTTAGATATTTATGAAGTTGAGAATTCTTGACGTGCATAAGAAATTCGAAATTGATGTTGCATGATTGTGGTATGGATGATATTGAAGTGAAATAGTGTTTAGGAGTAAACCCTAGACAAGAATATATTGAAATCATGCCTAGCTCAAGTAAATTCAGATTTTGTTGATGCTAAATTCATGTATGAGATGTTTTTAGGGTTTTGATTGCTAAAAATTAGTGTTATGATGTAAAGAACATGTTTAAATTGAAAGCTGAATGCAAACAGCTCCTGATCAGAATTTACAACCAACTTGTATTGGCTGTAACCTGAACAAAACGTGACAAAAACGTATGTTTCTTGAGTCTAAAATGTAATTCCAGGAAATATCTTTAAAACCCCACTGGAATCACATTTTTTTGACGAAAATTGAGCGTTTTATGAATTTTTCCGTATCAAAGGTTCAAGCTGCGTTTTCTGGCAGAATTTGCAGCCCATTACGAATGTTATAACTCAATTTAGGGATTTAGTTATGATCTTAAATTTTTACTGTAGATAATTTTAAGCGATTAAAAGAATCTCCAATTGGAATTTCGTCAATCGGATAAACGAGGAATTTTTAATGAATTTTTCCGTAAGCTGCAGTCAGAAGTGACGAATCTGATTGCAGCTTAGTAAATGAATTTTTGGTAACGAGTTAGATCTTGAAATTTTAACACAAGGCCTAACCCTCCGAGAGGTACGCCACATAAAAAAAATCATAATTTTTGAAGACTTGTAAACAGGTTAAACAAGTCACCAAAAACAGCCCATTTTCAGTGATATGAACTTGCCTAATTAATGTTAAAGCTTGGCTAAACCACTAGTTATGAAACTTGATTATAATAGGTATTCAGAAGAATGCTAAATAGTATGATGAAACAGGTCTCGTTATAAAAGAGAACCCTTGGTTATTGCAAAAACGAATAAAGAAACTAGTCACGATAATCGTTTGAACTAGTTAAAGAAATTAGAAGTATAATGAATTTGATGAGAAAACTAGTTAAAATGGTAGTGTAGGAATAATGCCTATCGGATATTTGACAAATTGCTTAAATGAATTGTTGAATTTGATTGTGTAATTGCTCGTGTTATAGGCCGTTTGACTTTTAAAAGTCAAACTGACCAATAATGAAATCAATTTGGTGATTTTGATATAAAGTCCGTAAGGTGAGATAGTCTTGATAATAATGACTAATCTAATCACCTTGCGAATGATAAAAGGTAGATTGACGCTCGAAAAGCTACGTGGAAGCTTGGGTAGAAGCGGGTCAAACGGAACTAATACGCGTGAGTATAATCGGAATTCAAGGTAAGTTAAGCTTACACCCCCTTGGTATTATGATACATTTACTTGTGAGTATTAATTTTTGAATTATGACAAGTATTTGAAAATACTATATTCCGGCATGATACAATGTAAGCCAGAATAAGGAAATATGGTAAGAAACCATAAACTATGGTAAAAAGGGGTAAAAACGGTAGACTAGTCGGGTGAAGTATGGAATTTTGAACATCGCGTTATAGGGTGAACCGTAATGGGTAAAAGTGATTGAATAAAAATTCGTACATTAGTACGTGTAGGTCGTCAAGCAGCAGGTTATTTTGGGATTACTATTTCGAGACGCACTTCTGTGAGTTCATGTCCCCCTTTTCTCTTAACTGTTTTTCAGTTTTATACTTCGGGGGTGAAATACATGTTACTATGATTTCGAGTACTTTTTACATGGTATGGTTAGCGTAAGGAGGGTTACTACTTAGATCATGTGAGTGGGTAGGTGGGAACTGGAGGCCATTAATCCTCATTGTAGGACCGAGGGTCGTAAGCGGTAGATCTATCTGGGTGTAGCGAGCCCAGCCCCAACAGAACGGACCTCGGGGTGACTTTGAGCCCGACGCAAAATCCGCTAGGTTTGAGTCTTCCTACTGCACTTCACACATATCAATGGCCTTGCAAACCATTGGTGATCTCTCTATTTCCTTATTTGCTACATACCACGGATTTTATACTTACAAAGGTTTTACATACTCACTTTACATGAACTCGCTCAACTTTATGTTGACTTTTCAACTTACATGTATTTCAGGGAATTAGGATCTGGCGAAGTATGCTATGTTCTCACGCTGCGTAAGAGTTATGAGGTCATCCACGTTTAGGGATTGTGACTTTTACCTGGATGAGTCGCAAGTCTTAAACGGTGTCTATTTTACGATTATGGTTATGTCGTATGAACAATGTTTTTATGGGTTGTAACTCGTTGCATGTGTCAACTTTAAACAATGTTGTGGTATTGTACTTTTAAAACTTGAATCAATGGATGATCTTTATGATTTTATTTTCATATAGCCTTGTTGTGATTAAGCTATGGTATTAAGAAGTCACACCAAGTAAACCCACGCTTTCGCAAAGCCAGGGTGTGACACAAACTAGACTAAAACTAACTAAAAACGACACGAAGACACTAAACTAGACTCAATGTAAACTACCCCCCTTCGGCACTTTAATTGTCCGCAATTAAAACAAGTGCCTAACAATGACATTGCAGTCCAATCTTGCTTAAAAATAATTTTCTTTTTAGTTGTTTTAAAACAAAATTAATTTCGACAACTTCCGTCTAGTTAAAGGAGGTTTGTTACCGTTACAAAAATTTAGTTTTAAAGCACAAGATTGAAACTTCAATTGCCAATGTACTAAACCAATTCAATCAAAATATTTAACACATGTAAAAATCCCATACCGAGCCATCCGCACCCAACAATAATAATTCGCAACCAAATACCAAATTTATATGTCTAAATGCAATGGTAAGTTGAGCGAAATCATAGCATTATGTGCATAAATTCAAACCAAGCCAGCCGCAATCCGTGGGACTATACTTAACACACTAAACCACGGCATTGACCATCAAAACGACACGGGCGAGCTTACTCAACATACCAGACCTATCATGCTATATCACAAGACCAACTCGACTCGACAAGATTGAACTTAACAGGACCAACTAAATTGTTACTCGACTTTCCCAACACAACAAACCACAAAAAACTCAAAGAAAACATGACACAACTGATTCGAAACTGACGAATCAGCAGAACTCGATACTTACTCGACTCCTGAATCACGGACCCAAACAAAGACTCGACTCGACTAACTAACCAAAGGACTCACCATTGACTCGACTGAAAGGGGCAAATAGCCGACTCAACATGAACCGACAAACATCACCAACAGACTCGACTCAACCAAGACTCGACCCGACCAATGTTATGACTAATCATGACATTGAAGCTAACTAAGACTAGCTCAAAATCAACTCAACAAGGACTGACTCAAAATAATTACCTACGGACCCTTAATCAACGATGTAAAAGACAAATATAAGAGATTCAAACAGAATTACATACCTGAATCACTTGAAATTGCAAGAAAACTTGAAATTTTCGCTACTGGTGGGTCCCAATTCGAAGGTGTTACAGCGGATGGATGGTCAAAATTGTTAAGGGGTTTTGTTCGGTATCAAAAACCGAGCACAAGGGTGGTGGAATCGGTGAAAATGGTTGAGTGACGGTGGAGTTAGGGTGGAATAAAGGGGTGTCGGCGGTGGGGTTAAAGAGATAAGGGTTAGTGGGTTTTAGGGAAAGAGCAGGTGATAAAAAGTCTTTTATTCGAATTTTATATCGTGGCGGGGCGCGACCTTATAAGGTATTAGCCGTGGCATAGCGCCACGGCCTGGTTCAGGAAAAAAGGTTCAACTTATGGGGGTTCAGGATGTTTTTGGTGACCCCTAGGGGTCGCGCTGCCCCACCAGGTGTGTCTTTTATGGTGGCGCGACGCCAAGGCCTTTTTTTAACAGAATGTTTCGTAAAAAATTGAGTTTTGAGACTTAGAAAAATTTCTAACTTTTTCCAAACCTTCCCCAAACCATCCCAAATTTTTTCTAAGTGTTGGGACTTACCTGGGATGCGGTTTTCTTCGCAAATTCAGCTCTTCAATGGTATGTTGCCTGCAAAATTTCTCAAACACACAAAATACAAATACGAAAAACTATGAGAAACACGAAAAATAACGAAATTTTACAAACGGTACAGACTCTACAAACGAAGCTTTTCTCAACTCATTGTTCGGTGAAGGTGGGTGGTTCCTCTAGAGGAATTTCTTCCTCCTCGGTAGTATCAATGGGACCTCCCAAGTACTGCTTCAATCGATGACCATTTACCTTCCACACACCCTTATCAACTTCGTCATACAACTTGACGGTACCGTAGGGAAACACCTCCTTTACCACATACGGTCCGGTCCATCGCGATTTCAACTTCCCCGCTATCAATTTCAATCTTGAGTTAAATAAGAGCATTTTATCACCTACCTTAAACTCCTTCAACCCTCGCAACCTTCTATCATGCAACACCTTAGTCTTTTCCTTGATACTCCAAGATCATTCATAGGCGGCATCCCTTAGAGCCTCTAATTCATGGATTTGGAAGAACCTCCTTCTTGCGGCTACGGTAAGGTCAAGGTTAACGGTTTTCAATGCCCACAAATCTCTATGTTCTAACTCCACCGGAAGATGGCACGCCTTGCCATACACAATCATGAAGGGCGTGGTTCCTAACGGTGTTTTGTAAGCGGTGCGGAATGCCCATAATGCGTCATCGAGCTTTTCCGACCAATCCTTTCTACTTTTTCCTACCGTTTTTTTCTAGGATTCTCTTCACCCCTCGGTTTGCATTCTCTACTTGGCCACTAGTTTGTGGGTGGTATGCGGTAGAAAGACGGTGAGTGACACCGTAGCGCGCAAGTGCCTTTTCCATGGTGGAATTGCAAAAGTGCGTACCACGGTCACTTATGATAGCTTTAGGAACTCCAAAACGTGTGAATAACTTCTTAAGAAATCTAACCACCACTCGGGCATCATTAGTGGGCAAAGCTTGAGCTTCCACTCACTTTGAGACATAGTCAATGGCCATGAGGATGTACCTATTCCCACTCGATGAGGGGAAAGGTCCCATGAAATCAATACCCCAAACGTCAAAGACTTCAAGAACTTGGATGGGATTTTGGGGCATTTCATCCTTGGATGAGATGTTGTCGGTACATTGGCAACGGTCACATGTCCTAACAAACTCTATGGCATCTTTAACTACCATTGGCCAATAGAAACCACTATCAAAAACCTTTTGTGCCATCACATTTGGCCCGTGATGGCCTCCTGCTAAACCCCCGTGCACATGTCTAAGGATGTCCATCCCATCCTCTCTTGAAACACACCTCCTAAGCACTCTATCACCACCTATCCTAAAAAGGTACGGGTCATCCCAAATGTACTTCCTAGCATCCCTAAGAAGCTTTTTCTTTTGTTGGTAGGACATACCCCTCACAGTATCACCGGTCGCTAAATAATTTGCCAAGTCCGAAAACCATTGCAAACCCTCTACCTCAGCACTAACAAAGTCTATGGTTTCGTGAGGAAAAGTGTCTCCTATTGAATCCTCACGAACTTCCTCTCTCTTAGGATCCTCTAAGCATGACAAATGGTCGACGGCCACGTTTTCCGCTCCCTTCTTATCCTTAATTTCGATATCAAACTCGGAGAGCAAAAGAATCCATCTAATGAGGCGTGGCTTTGCGTCTTTCTTTTGGAAAAGAAAGAGCAAAGCAGCGTGGTCGGTGAACACGGTGGTTTTGGAGAGCACGAGATATGAGCGAAACTTATCAAACACAAACACTACGGCTAAGAGCTCTTTTTCCGTGGTGGTATAGTTCTCTTGAGCATCATTCAAAGTTTTGCTCGCATAGTAGATTGGATGAAAATGTTTATCGACTCTTTGACCTAAAACCGCACCTACGGCATAATCACTTGCATCACACACGAGCTCGAAAGGCAAGCTCCAATTGGGCGAAACAAGGATAGGGGCACTAATGAGTTTCTCCTTCAAAAAATCAAAAGCCTTGATGCACACTTCGTCGAAGATGAAAGGTACATCTTTCTCTAGAAGTCGGGTCATGGGGAGCGTAATCTGGGTCATGGGGCGCGTTATCTTAGAAAAATCCTTAATGAAACGCCTATAAAAACCCGCATGACCTAGAAAGCTACGAACGGATTTAACACTAGTAGGTGGAGGCAATCTACTTATGGTATCTATCTTGGCCCTATCCACGTCTATCCCCTCTCTAGACACTTTGTGACCTAAGACTATCCCCTCCGTCACCATAAAGTGACATTTCTCCCAATTCAACATAAGGTTTGTCTCTATACATCTCTTAAGCATCCTATCAAGATTGAGAAGACATTGATCGAAAGTGGTGCCATAAACTGAGAAGTCATCCATGAAAACCTCCATGGAAGTCTCAAGCATGTCTTGGAATATAGCAACCATGCATCTTTGGAAAGTAGCCGGAGCGTTGCATAACTCGAAAGGCATGCGGCGATACGCATAAGTGCCGTAAGGGCATGTGAACATCTTTTTATCTTGATCCTCCGGGGCGATTGGGATCTGAAAATAACTCAAAAATCCATCGAGAAAACAATAGAATTGTTGACCCGCTAGACGCTCCAACATTTGGTCAATGAATGGCAAGGGGAAATGGTCTTTCCGGGTGGCGTCATTCAACTTCCGGTAGTCTATGCACATACGCCAACCAGTAACGGTACGGGAAGGGATTAATTCGTTCTTTTCATTCATGATCACCGTCATCCCACCTTTCTTTGGGACGACTTGGGTCGGGCTAACCCATGGTGAATCGGAAATAGGGTATATCACCCCGGCATCTAACAACTTGAGCACTTCCTTCTTAACAACATCTTGCATGTTCGGATTTAGGCGCCATTGAGGTTGCACCACCGGCTTATAATCATCTTCCATGAGTATCCGGTGGGTACAATAGGCGGGGCTTATGCCCTTGTTATCCGAAAGTCGCCATGCAATGGCTTCCCTGTTCTCTCTCAACACTTCTAACAACCTACCCTTCTCACCCTCCTCTAACTTAGATGAAATAATGACGGGAAAATCGGACCCCTCACCTAAGAAAGCGTACTCTAAGTGGGATGGGAGAACCTTAAGCTCTAATGGGGCGGGTTTCTCTAAGGGTGTACTCTCAAACTCACTTTTTACTTCACTCAACTCTAGCACTTCTGGGACCCACTCGGTCTCTTCTACTTCCTCACTCTCACTCACAACTTCCTCTCTCTTCTCAACTACCTCATCTAACTTTCCCTCAACTAAATCGGCTCCACTAATATAGTCAAAGCAATGGTCGACACATGATAGGAAAGACTCTATGAAATAGATCGAATGAAAAGGACTACTAAGATCATCGGAACCACTAGGGTGTTCCATGGAGCGTGCTATCTCGAAAGTGACTCTCTCCTCACCGACTTGGAGTGTGATTTTACCGTCGAAGACATCGATGATAGCCTTGGCGGTACACAAGAATGGGCGTCCTAGAATGATAGGAACCTTCTCATCGGCTTCCATATCAAGAACGACAAAGTCTACGGGGAAGACGAATTTATCCATTTTGACTAGAAGGTTTTCGATGATGCCACGTGGATACTTCACTGATCTATTGGCTAGAGACAAAGACATACGTGTAGGGGACAACTCTCCTAGACCTAACCTCTCATACATGGAATATGGCATGAGGTTTATACTTGCTCCTAAATCGGCTAGGGCCCTACACTCGGTATCACTCCCAAACAAGCACGGGATGGTAAAAAGGCTCGGATTCGTCAATTTTTCTGGGACCTTGTTCAAGACTACGGCGGAACACCCCCCACTAAGGGGAATGTTAGAAACCTCTCCTAACCTATCCTTACGTTTTAGAAGGTCCTTTAAAAATTTTGCATATTTAGGCATCGATTGAAGGGCTTCTGTGAAAGGAAGGTTGATTCTAAGTTGCTTAAAGATCTCTAAAAATTTCCCGTACTCTTTGGAATAAGTTTGGTTTTTAAGACGGGAAGGAAATGGAGCACGGGAAAGATCAACAGTGGGTGATGGAACAACTTGTATGGGCTGTTTCTCTATACTCTTCTCACTTGAAGGTCCCCCAGTGTGTGCGGTACTTGCTGGGATTAACCTAGGTTGCACTTTACCGGGGAGCCTCCATTTCAATCTCTTAAATCTTCTACCTCAACACTCTCGGGTCTCACTACCTCTCCTAAGGTCCTACCACTACGGGTCGAAATTGCCTTCAAAGTGCCAGATGGGTTGGGCTTTGTATTTCCCGAAAATTGACCGGGAGGTCGTTCTTGCAACTGGCGTGCAATATCCCCAACTTGCCTTTGAAGGTCTAAGAAATTTGAATGGTTATTCTTTAGGAATGTAGCGTGTTCTTCTAAGGTACGTTGGGTGGCCTGGTCCTTAACCACTAGCTGGGTAAGAAGGTCCTCTATCCTAGATAAACTACCATTTGACCCCTCATTCCTAGGTTGAATCTCTTGGTTTGACCCCTCACCTCTGAACTGCCCCCCTGAACCTGAACTAGCAAATTGACCTGTTTGACCCGAACCCCCACTAGAATAGAAACCTGGCCCCCTGCTTTGATATTGACCTGATGGAAAACCAGGGGGTTACCTGAAGAGCGATAATTATTAGCACGCCAATTGGAGTTACTATTGTTGAACGGGTTAGTTGGACCCCTATTTTGACCTGCTATGTACTCTACCTGTTCTAGGGTAAGTGTAGGGCAATCTACGGTGTCATGTCCACCTCTATAAACTTCGCACCTATCGACCTTCTTCTTAATTTCTAGCAACTCTTTGGTGATATAGTCAAGTTGAGATGCCACCTTTGAGTTCGAAACAACTTGGTTTACCCCTCGAGAAGATGAGGAAATAGTCACAGGATTGGAATTCCTGCTGGTAGCACTATGATCTATATCAGCATGAGCAAAGCTCTCAAAGAGATCATTGCAGTCGGCCACAGTTTTCTTTCCCATAAGATGGCCTCCTGTAGATGTGTCAAATCGGGCCTTACACTCAGGGGTGAGACCATTGTAAAAATTTTCTACTAAAGCCCAATCCGAAAGCCCATGTTGGGAACAACACGAGAGTAAAGTTTGAAACCTCTCCCAAGCTAAGTGATATGGTTCGTCAGGCTCCATTCTGAATTAATGGATCTGATCTTGAAGGGGAGATGCCTTCGCAGGTGGGAAATACTTAGCAAGGAAAGCATCTCTAAGTCTAGCCCAAGTGGTATAAGTACTTGCTGGCTGCGAATCGAGCCATGTGGATGCGTGGCCAGCAAGAGAAAAAGGGAAGACTTGGAGATAGCGGGCATCAAGATTAACACCTTTGATACCAAAGGTGCTGCAAAGACGGGTGAGACGGTTGATATGTGCAGGCGCATCCTCTTCATCACGACCGTGAAACTGACAAGTGTTGTTAATGGCGGTCATGATGTATGAGGGAATTTTCAGGACTTGTCATTGGTGATTTCAGGGATGGTGATGGGTGAATTTGCGGTAAAACCCGTGGTGGAGCGTTGGTGGACAGTTTGGTTTTCGGCCATTTGGTGAACTGGTGGTGGACTAGTTGGACGGGACTGTGGTGGGGTGTTGTGGGGTGACGACTTCGGGGTGAAGTCAAAGTTCGGTGGTTTAGATTGTAGTGTAGAGTCAGAAGGGGCTGAAGATGAAGTTGAAGATTTTCTAACCTGTAAACTAGGTGTGGAGAAGGAAGACTTGTTGATCGGCGGCTTCACTAATCCCTGAGAACGCGTGTGGGGCATGAACTGCAAAACCGAGAACAAACAAGTAAGACGACTCCAACAAAAGACTCTTAAAATTAAAAAGACACTAAAGTTACTTGGACTCCTACGACTCAAAAACACACAAAAAGCACGTATAGATATCAGTTGAAATCCATACAAAGTAATTAACGCAATTGCCAAGAATTCCCCGGCAACGGCGCCAAAAACTTGATGTGCTTGAAGTAGTTCAAATAAATAAAGTAAAATAAACCTAAATTTAGATTCAAGTAATAATAATCTAGACTCTCTAACTTGACTAAACTACTCACCGGCAAGTGAACCGGTCGACTCTAGCAAAGAAAAGCAAGTTCGGATGTCGAACCCACAAGGACTCTAATAAATTACGTTAACAACTTTATTTAGACTTGACACTGACACGACTTAACTATTGTTGTGTTTTAAAGGGGGGGGGGGGTTTCTAAAATCCTTAAATTGGAATTAAAATAAAATTAGATTATGAAACGCACAAGAACTAAGGTTTAATTCAAATGAGATTAACGACTACCTAGGCTTGAATCCAGTTTAACTAGGAATGGATTTCTAACGGTACTATTGTAGTATGGAATTGGGATCGTAAAGTACTAAACCCTAAGGTATTTCAAGCTAAGACTTCCCGACCCTTCTCAGGAAGAAACCTAGGAAACCCTACAAGGCTGTTATGAACACCGATTGTTAGACTTCCTCTCAGTCCTCTAACGACTTTAAAAGTGCCCTAATACAACTATCTACCTCTCAGCGCGACAGTCTAAGGCAATTCTAGATTCTAACTTGGTTTAATAGACACAGGTGCAATTAGGGAACTAAGACCGACTTCTCTCAAAACCTATCTTAGTTATATATTGCACCGAGACCTACTAACTAACTCGAGCCTCTCAGCGACAAGTTAAGCAGAATACTTAATTCTAATTGAATTTTAATTACTGTTTCTAAGGCTATTGGCCGATTTACCCAAAGATCACCCGAACCCGCACATATACGAATAATCAACACAAATTCATTATGTGAAAGACATCCACCAAAATTTATGTGAAACAACAAATAATCAACAATCAAAATTAAATACGCACACGCACCAAATTAAAGGTTCTAGAATTATTTACTTTCAAAGATCAATCCATAACCAAACAATATAAAACCATTAAAAATCCAAACTTTATTAAACTATCATCTAACCTAGGTAGTAACGAAGGTTTTAGCCTGAAAACATAGTATTTAAAATCAACAAAATAAGTTCAAAACAAGAATTCATCATCAAAGTATCGAAACAAGAAAATAACGAAAACCGGGAGATAAGACCCGAACAATCTTCTTTCCTACGCTCCGAGCTTCAACCGAATGATTCCCGCAAGCCAAAGTACTCCAAAAACCGTAAAATCAGCTCTGAAAATCGCATAGGGTTTCTTGAATTCGTAACTCCTCATTAATGAATGATTATCTTTGATTATATATGAAACCCTAATACATAACGAATCAGGGCCGTCAGACACCCCCGTCGCGTCGCGCGACGGGTGACAACATTGGTGGTGGCGCGACGCCACCATAAGAAAATCCATATTTTAATTGTTTAATGCTGGAGCTACGCCACAGGACCCCTCTTTAGCCGTGGCGTGACGCCACGACACTTTTTTCACAGCCTTGCACGTCCAATTCCCAGCTCTAGCATCCCAAAACTCTCCAAAATTATTCTAACTCTTTTATGCTTGTTATGGGACTTGGTGTTTCAGCATTAAGGCTCGTTTTCACTCCATTTTCAGCAACATTATGTACCAAGACCTGGAAAAACACAATTTGATCAATAGCACGCAATTTTAACGTAAACTAAACTAGAAAAACGGAAATCTATACAAACTATACACGAACAAAGGATGTATTTTGCAATACATTAGAGGTGTTGAGGGAAAAATTGAAGAAGAAGGCAATGGACAAAAGTAGAAAGGACAAGAGGGTTGTTGAGAACCTTCTTTAGAAAATACCTAGGATGGTATGTGTGAAGATATCTCCAAATCTCTGTCTTTGGAATGGTCCAAATGTGCAGGAATCTTGGCTGCATTTATAGAAAACGACAGCACGCTAGACACGGCCCCGTGTTGGCTGGACACGGCCCCGTGTGCAGACAAGATTCTGACACTTTTTGTTCGTATTTTGACCGAAAGTCAGACGAGAATCTTTTGGTGGACACGGGGGCGTGCTGACCTGGACACGGCCCCGTGCCTAGAGGCTGTTTATGAAGTTTTATCTATTTCTAAGGAATTTATCCAGATCGGGTGGTTCCTTATTGGTCGGAACAACACCGAAGTGCCTGAGATACCTTAGTTGCTCTAGATTTAGACGAGAACGCAAGAGGTTATCGGAAAGGGTGATTCCTATGCTAAATGTAGGTGGACAAGTCCAACCCTTATCCGGGCTCTCGTTAAAGAAGGTGTATGTCGAATCGCTCAGGTCTATGTATGCATCAACGGAAGTCGATGGGGAGTCCTTCATGGCACAATCGACACAGGGACGACTATCGCTCAAGTCTTCACGAGAGTTAGAGGTGATTCCGGGAACAAAGAAGTTGTTTTTATCCGAATGCGATCTCAATAATTCTTCTTGGGTATCATCTTGAGATGTATTAGTTATGTCCATCTCAAGCTCTTTTATCTAATTAAGAATTAGATCTTCCATTTGAAAAAATTCGTCAAGAAGCATTTCATCTAGAAGGGACGATTGAGAGCATTCGAGGGAGAGATAGGGATTATTTTTACTTTCGCCCCTCTTAAAGCTACAGGAAAACAATGGGTCTATATAGTGGGGCTTGTAATTTAAAAAATAATATTTTAAATCTTCGTGAGTTCCACCACATATTTGACACCATGTACCATAAGAGGGCCGGAAGTAAAAAAAAATCAGTATCACTCATGTTTGTGTCAGAAATTACCAACCGCCGGGATCTTACGGTTATGTTTTCAGTATCTGATACTTGGGCACGGGGCGTGTTGATTGGGCACGACCCCGTGTTTAGCTACTGTCTGACTTAAAACAGGATTGCCAGTACCAAAGATTGGGCACGGGGAGTGTTCAGCGGGCACGGCCCATGCTGAGCTCTGCAGAAGCTGAAAATTTAAGAAAAAGTCCTAAAAAACAGAAAAATAAGAAAAATGATTAGGCCGTTGATTCCTAACTTTTTTAAAATCCTTGTGTCCCCGGCAAAGGCGCCAAAAACTTCATGCGTGTGTAGTGTTATATATTTTTGTATATATTTTTATCACTTTAGTCAAGTTTTAAATTTATAAAACACGATATTTTACTAACACTAAACACACATATGGCCAAGTGCACCCATCGTGAGCGTAGTATAGCGTTGGTAAGATACCGAGGTCGTCCAAGGAAACAAGAGCTTTTAGTACCGGTTTATCCTCAATGTCTAATCAAATCAAAAGTTTAGAAAAAGGTTTAAACATAAAAATAAAAACTAAAAAATGCTGAAAAATAAAAATAAAACTAAAAACAGATAGACAAGATGAATCACTTGGATCCGACTCGCCTTTAGTGTAACCTTTGATGTTTTCCGCACTTTTGCACTTTTTAAGAGATTATCTTAATTATAGTAGTAGGCCCCTCTTTTGAAGGTGACGTTACCCTCAACCCAGTAGTTTGAGTCAGCAATGATACAATCCTAAAGGGTTGGATTATTGAAAGATAATTAATTAAGTTATTAATGCGTAATGTGGTAGGCCCCTCTTTTGAAGGTGACGTTACCCTCGGCTAAGTGGTTTGAGTCAGCAGGGATACAATCCCAAGTAGTTTACATATGAGGGGATCAAGCCATTCGCACCCCCGCCATCCAATACCAGTGGGTATTGAAGGAGGTCCTAGTAAGCTTGACCCAGGTCCTTGCAGGATCTATACACTGAACAAGGCAAGAACCTTACCAAACCATTCCCTTAACCCCCGACCAGGTAGCCAACATATCTCTATATAGACCGCAGAGATATGAATGGTGTAAAGCTTTTATTTTATATAGACAGTAAAATAACGCCAAGACACCACAGACAAATGATAAGGAAGTTTCACCTTCAACATAAGAAACTAGTTATTAATGTCATTAATACAAAACCAAATAAAAAGTGCAAAAAGCTTAAAAAACAAAAGTATTACACTAAATTCTTGTCTTCACCAAGTGATGTAAGAGACTTAGGCAAACATGGCCTTTGATTGTTAAGAACTTTTACTATCAATCTTGGATCCGGAGACTACTACACACACTCTATGATGGATGATGGATGATGGTGGTGGATATGGGTTGTGATGATGGTGGAGTGTGGATGAAGTGTGAGCGAGGTGGTTTTGCCAAGGGATGCCTTTGAAGTGAACCAAGCACCTCTATTTATAGCCTGCACAGAAGCCCGGACACGGCCCCGTGTCCATTGGGCATGGCCCTGTGTCCACCCACTTTCTCTTTCTTCATTAATTGCAGTTTGTCTGCATTAGTTGACCACGCCCCCGTGTCCGCTGGGCACGGCCCCGTGTGCAGAAGCGTATCTGTACTATCAAGATTTGCTTGGATTCTGCGAATCTTAGCGTTGACCACGGCCCCGTGTCCGCTGGGCACGCCCCCGTGTTGGGAAATAGAAGCTTCTACAACTTTGTCTTTTCTGCAGACACTTGGGCACGCCCCCGTGTCCGATGGGCACGGGGCGTGTTCATCCTTCTGATGTCTTGTTTTTGCTTGGGAAGATGCTGTCGAGGGGTCGGGCATGCCACGTTTATTCCTTTTCTTGTATTTATGTTAGATTTGGCTGTGTTTTTGCTTCTTTTGTTCATTTAAGCTCTTTTAACCCGGAAAATACAAAAGGAAGAGAAAAGCACACTTTTTCCAACATTAGTACTAAAAAAAGGGTTAGTTTAATGCCACATTTGATGTAATTTATATGTTGCATTTTGCACACATCAACAGACAAATAGTTCTCGAAGACAAATAAAATACAGTTCCGACAACTCATAAATTGATTGTTTGTTTCTAGACTCTTCCTAACTTGATTCCACAAAAGCTAGCTAAGCACAGCATCCTAAACACCTGTCACATACGTTAAAATAAAAGTCAATACACGTAGTGTAAAGGTGAGCATAAAGTATAGTAGTATAATAGATAACGAAAGTCGGTTTACGCATAGCCAGCATGTAACATGTAGCAAAGCGAAACTAGTAGGTTATCGACAATGAAATATGCACAGACGTGACTGCGAGTTGCAGAATACACAACACATATCACCACTGTGACATGTGAAGTAAAGCCCTTAACAACCCCTATCCACGACAGGTGCTGAGTACAAACTATAGTACTATCGTTGCTAAGGTGTCAGGCAACAATCACTGTGTAAACATAACATACAAACATTCATCGAGTAACACCTATAACATGCAATAACGGTCAGCGTATAAAAGTGTTTGTGTTGTGTGTCGGTTGTGATTTGAAATAGGTAACGTATGTAACACCCAAAAGTGCGTAAAGCAAAAAGGGTTCGAGTATACTCACTGATCGTGTTTAACAAGTAAACACAGT
This sequence comes from Helianthus tuberosus, assembly GCA_030545235.1. Classification (NCBI taxonomy): domain Eukaryota; kingdom Viridiplantae; phylum Streptophyta; class Magnoliopsida; order Asterales; family Asteraceae; genus Helianthus; species Helianthus tuberosus. The sequence continues at coordinate 70,415,537 of CM060401.1, read as the reverse complement.
CTTGGATTGAAGGGGGCGCTGGAAAGTTAGCCTGAACACAGTACGACAGTATGAGCATTGAACAGTGCGTTAAACGGTGCGAGCGAGACAAGTGACGGATTGTCATCCGGTCGGATGACCTTCCGGACGGATGGTCATCTGGACGGATGGCCATTCGGTCGGAGGGTGATCCGTTTGGGAAGGATGTGTTTGTGTATGATGTGACTTTGAAGTTTTCGTTGTAGCATTTTCAAAATTCAGAAGTGTTTCTACCAATCAGGTCATCCGGCCGGATGGCCGTCCGATCGGATGGCGATTCGTTTGAAACCAATTCCTTTGAAACTTGGTGAAAATTGTTAAGTGTTGAAAAGCCACAAGTCATCCGTTCGGATTGTCGTTCGATCGGACGGCTATCCGATCGGACGGCTATCCGATCGATGATCGGACGGCTATCCGATCGGACGGCAGTCCATTCAGTAACTTGTTCGTTTTTGAAACTTGTAAAAATTTACTAAGTTTAGAAAGTTTGCGGTTTGACCGAGACGGTATGACAACGTGTTTAAACAACGGAAACTCCACCAAGTCCAAGTCATCCGATCGGATGGGAATCACCCCGTTCGATCAATTAACTGTTCTTGACGGTTGTTCATGTTCAACCCGCTAAGTCGGTTATCTCGTCGATGGGAATCAATTCTTAGACCGACACTTCACTAGAGAATGATTGGAATGTGACAACCGGTAATTTACGGCTCTTAATTAGGTGATTAACGAGTGATTAACGCGATAATAAATAGTGTTTACAGCGCAAATTAACTTAATTAAGCATTTGGAGTGCCTGGGAACGTTTATCGGTCTTTACAGTGTGTGTATGGTGATTAACGGGGAATCTGCTGAACACTACGCGACAACGAACTGATGCCGTACAAAATACTGTCAACACCGTCAAATATTAAATTTTTACGATATATTTTAGCTTCACAATTAAATTTTGTGACTACAGTCGAAACCAGATTGAAAAACGGATTAAAGACGGCAACGATAAAATTTTTCACGATTATTACCGTGATCGACGAACAGGTGTGCAAACAACGACTACCGACCGTATTTTTGTGTATTTTAAATTTTGACGTTAAACGGAGTCTGGATTCGACAACGGGACTCGTAGGAATTACGGGCCGCTTACGCACGAGACGGGCTTGTGGGCCCTGGGCCCAAGCCTAAACCTACACATAATATATTAACCGTTATTACTAGATTTTTGCTTGAAAGATTTTGCTTGAAAAATCTGCACAAGAATCTCACGAAATCTGTCCAAAATATTTTCACTAGATCATGACATCTACCATCTTTATATAAGAAAGACCCTACCCTCAATTCCTTTTACACACAAACAACCAGGGAACTCATCCCTCTCTCTCTCGGTTCCATACATCAGACAACAACCCAACCCAGCCGACCACCCCTTTCTCTCTCGGTTCCGGCTCCCCTTCTTCTCCGGTTGCACACGATAACACCCCCCACCCCCCTTCTGTTAATCGGCCAACCACCACCATCTTTTGGTGGTGGCGGAATTCAGCAGCAAACACCACCACCACCACAGGCGGCGGCGCTGTGGTGGGTGGTGCTGGACGACATTTCAAGCAAGACAGAGAGAGAGGAGATCGAGATGTGAGAGAGAGGTCGAAGAGAGAGAGAGTTATGGCAGAGTGGCAGCAGCGCCGCCGTGAGCGGCAGCGGCGGTGGAGGAGCCGGCGGTGGATCAGGCGAGCAGCGGCAGTGGCTCGGTGGTTTGATCCGACGAGTATTTCCGGTAAACTTCTCCCCATTTTCCTTTGTTCCTTGAAAATCGATGGTAATGATGATGTTGCTGCTGTTGTCAAAGATGATGATTTGGTTCAAGAGGTGGTTTAGCTCAAGACGAGTTTTGGGTTCGGGTGGCATCTCGGTTCGGTTCGGTTGACTCGGTCAGACCGAGTCAACAGCGGTCAAACAGTCAACTGGTCAACAGGTTCGGGTCAACGGGTTTAGTCGGGTCAGATTTGATTCGAGTTAGATGATGGCTCGGGTCACGGCTCGGTTATGGGTCAGCCGTGGTTCAGTTCGGTTCAAGGGTAGTTCGGTCAACGGTTCGGGTCAAGCGGCTTGGTCAGACTCAGCCTCGGATTTGGTCGACTCGGTCAACTCAGTCGACTCGGTCAACTCAGTTGACTCGGTCAACTCAGTCAAACATTTCTGCAAATCGACACGAGGATTTGGTAAAGATTAGTGACTTGACTTATTTATTATAGTTTTAACGTATCACGTGATAACGAGCTCGAACCGACCTATTTATAAGTTACATTTGATATATACATATATGTTTGCCGAAATTACATTTATAGTTTAGTTGAATCTTGATAAAAATTTCGACACTTTAGTTGTCGGGGCGTCCAAAAACAAAGGAAACTCTGCCCGTTTTTCGAGAAAAACCCTTAAACACGACACGTATTATATTTCAAAAACGACGCTTAACGGAATTCGAGTTTATAATACTTCAAACCTTGATAATTCCAAACGCTTTTACAAATAAATATAATGTTATATTTATTTCGAACGTCGTCAACTCGTATACTTTTACAAGATAAATATAGCTCATATATTTATTTCGTATTTCAAACGACACTACAATTGTGTTACTAAAATAAATATAGTTATATATTTATTCTAAATGTCGTACTACGCGAAATCTTTTACAAAAATAAATATGGTTTATATTTATTTTCAAACATAACAACTCGACGATTTTTTTTATAAAATAAATACAACTCTTCATATTTATTTTATACGTCTAGACGGCATATACGTATATTTTTGGCAAATATACACAAGACGTGTTATATATAATACAGGTTATTATATATTATTTTCATACGAAACGCGATATATGATCCGAGTTTGTTATATGATATTTTCGTAGAAATATTCTTTTATACACGTACGACTACTCGAGACGGCTAACGCACTTACAACGATATATTTATATATTTTTATATAAATATTTATTCATTTTAAGTCTCTCGGAAACTAAGTCTTTTTCAAGACTTGTTAAACTACTACTGACATTAAACGAGACTTAACACATATAACTTAATCTTTTCCATTAAGTTAACAACTTACCGTTGAATCGTTCGATTAACGATTCGGTAGAGCTCGGTGACACGTAGTTAGTTACTACGTTTATTTAGAAACTTATTAGATATTCCGTGTTAGGAATATTGTAGAATGCACGCTAGCGAGTCTCATCTTGGAAACGACATCACGAGGTCGTAATTAGCTCGCTTTGCACAAGGAATATTCAGGTGAGTTCATAACCCCACCTTTTACGGTTTTTACATTTTTATTAATGTTTTCGGGGTGGAAAGACATGCACTTTTTGCAAAGCATACAAGAATTACCTATTTCTAAACCATTTTACAAGCAAGTTTTAACTGACACAAATGGTTTACGAAAAGCTTATGTTTCATACCGGTTTTTCAAACAAGCGTATTTTTTTTGAAATATGCATACACACGAATTTTAGTTTTCTAAACTACGAGAAAATACACGAGAATTGATACTTGATATAATAAACGAGAATTGATACTTGATATAATAAACGAGAATTGATACTTGGTATCATAAACGAGAATTGATACTTGGTATCATAAACGAGAAATAGTGTCATGAATAGGGTACCATAAGCACCATTAATCGTGTACATACTAAGACCGCAGAACAAAAGGTTAGATCTAACGGGTGTCAGGGCAGCCCCACTCTTGGTAACCACTAGAGCCGAGTAGTGTTTTTGTGTCTCAGTCGTGAATCGGCTACTAGAAAAATGCCTATGGTTTGGTGACTTCCTATGTCGTGTCACATGTTAATGGCCTTGCAACCCATTAACTAAACAAGAATACTTTATTTGGTTCATACCACAAGAATACTTTATTTGGTTCATACCACAAGAATACTTTATTTCACAAGAATACGTTATTTCACAAGAATACTTGATTTATACATGAGTACTTGGGGTACACAAGAAAACTTGATTTATACGTGAGTACTTGGGATATACAAGAAAACTTGATTTATACAAGAATACTTTATTTATACAAGAATACTTGATTTATACGAGAATACATGATTTATACAAGAATACTTGATTTATACGAGAATACATGATTTATACAAGAATACTTGATTTATACGAGAATACATGATTTGTACAAGAAAATGATTTTTAAATTCATTTTCTCAACAATACTTCAAAAACCGGTTATTCAAAAAGATTTATTCAAATCTTTTACAAACAAACTATGAACTCGCTCAACTTTATGTTGATTTTTCGCATGTTTCTTTCTCAGGTTGCATTTCTAAAACAAGGCACGGTTGGATATGGAGAACCATTGTGGAGTCGAGTACTTAGTGGCGTTCAATTCCTAGAAAGACTTAGCTTATTTGCTTCCGCTGTGCAATGAAGATACCAGTCCAGTCACGCCAATGCTCTGATATTTCGGGGTGTGACATGGAAGGCCTGAATGAGCTCCGATTCTATCGGTTTTGAGTGAAAGAGTGTAAAAGAATTGAAAGAAACTTAAATCGGTTTGAAAATGTTTAGATTTAGGTGGAATCAATGTTTAAACATGTTGAAATCTCTTAGATCTGAGTTGTTCTTGGTGGAATGAGGTCACACTTTGAAGTAGGGCTGTCAAATCATGTCTTATCGGGTTTAACAGGTCTCTGACGACGCGAATAACATAAGTATTAAACATGAATACAACTTGTTTAACTACTTTATATCTCATGTCCATAACACAGTTGTATGTTTTATGTACCAAGGAGAAGAAATGATTGATCGTAGCCTCCTAATTCTATTTATTTTTTAAAAAATAAAAAACCAAGTAGTGTACTTTTTCAGTAAACATGTTTAATCGTGTCTTATACAGATATCTGTTGCCAGCCCTACTTTGAAGTTAATGAGAACCCATGATGACATCATCCTAGAACACCCCAAATCAGCCGAGATCATGGTGAAAAGTTAAGATTTGATGGTGAAAATGATGAGAAAGTGTGTGTAGATCAAGAAAGTACAAGATTTGAGGTAGAAACTTACAAGAATTGCGAGAAAATAGGGCTGGAACGTGCTGGTCGGAGGAGGAGCTGTCAACATCACTGTTCATGATGTGACAGGTGATATTTATAGGTGAGGGAGGAGAAAAGGCGGTGCACAAGTGACGGATCGGATGGCCATCCGATCGGATGGGCATCCGGATGGATGACCATTCGATCGAATGGTCATTCGATCGAAGGGCTCCAGCGAGTTGGTTTCCGACTTTTCGTTTCGTGCGTTGAGCGTTGCGATGCGTTTAAGCGGGTGTCGATTAAGCGATGCGATAGATTTAGATAATAGTCACACAAATAACATAACTAACTTACAACAACATAAATAAACTTGCGTTTCCAGTTCGCGATGAGATTGCGTTGCGATAGAGTTGCGATTGCGTTTTCGATTATCACCACAAACATATAACAAACATGCACAAGTAACACGTAAATAGCACACACACGTAAAACAATATTCAGAACCTGCGATTCAAGTTGCGACGCGATTGCGATGCGATTAGCGATAAACATGCGATTAAACTGCGATTATTAACATTTACTCCACATAATACAACTAAAGTTCACAAATTAAAGTAATAGATCACAAGTCAAGGAGTACAACCAATAATTAAGAAAGGAGTAATAGATCGCATTTAGCAATCTTTTCTTCCTTTGACTTTGACTTGTACTTTGACTTCAAAGACGCGGGTTGTTACACCTGGAGACCGGTTTCAAGGACTTAGAACACAAGATACCAGCAAAATCAAGCATATTTCAAGCCGATTTGGATCTGATAACATCATCTTTCTACTTTCATTTCTTCTACTCATCTTCTTTCTACTTAAAACGCAAAATTAACATCGAATTCATGGACAAAATTTTCTGATTTTTGGATATAATATGCGAAATCATGTTTTAATCAATCCTTGAAAGAATCAGATCAAAATTCAAATTATTCATTGAAAATTCTTGGAAAAACTATGAAAAACACAACTTGAGTTTCGCAAGTCGTCCGAGTTGTCCCAGACACTTTCGTACGATAAAAAATATATTAAGAAACCTTTTCACCGTTCTCACCGTTTTCACACTTTTCACCATTTTCTCTTGATCCCGTATATACGTTTTTAGGTGATCATAAGAATATATTTTCCTAAAAAATATTTACCTGAAAAACCAACAAGATATTAAGTATGAACTAATCAAGGGATAAATGTATATACATATATACGTACATATACGTGCCTACGTATATTTTAACACACTTAGTAAAATACGAGATTAAAAGTAGAATACATGTACACATGTATACATGCAACTACACCACACACGAATGGATTGGAAAGTATATATACATGTATACATATACAAGGAAAGTAAACAAGAAATGGTGACAACAAACGAGTTACCACAAGTAAACAAGGATAATGTTAAGAATATTATCTTTTAACGAGCATCGAACTCAGAAAAAATATGTTTATATTTGAGGATGAATATATTTTGATTAAACTATCGATTAGTGAAAACGATATGTCACAAAGGAAAATTTATATTTAGACACAAAAATATTTTATTTTTACTAAACAAAACAAGCATGTGGGACACGAGTTTATACATGGGGGCTAGGCCCCGGACATTATCCAAACAAGTGTGCATAAGAATATATGTATATATGTGATAATATACATACATGGTCATTCGGACAATCATCCACCAACGTTAAGTCTTAACAAGAATTGGTGAAAGACTTGTACACGAAACAAACAATTAGACCTAGGTGTCTTAACGAATTAGGACACTTGTACATCGAAGACGATACATGGAACATTGTGTATTGCTAGCGTTGTGCACGGAACACAACTTGTGAGTTTCACGGCCCCTCTTTTAAATATTTTATTTTCAAAATTAGGGGGAGACACATGTTACACAATGGTATGATAGTTATGGAGTGAAATCAACTAGATCATTATGTGTGCATAAGCGGTAGTGCATTTAGTAGCCATTAGTCACACCGAGGAACAATTGGATAGATCTATTGAGTGTGGGCAAGCTCCACTCCTGGTCCTTGATACCCTGTGGGAGTGCTTTTGTGTCTGGCAAGTCGTGCATCCCTAGGATTTAGTGGCTTGGTATGACGGAAACATTGTCAAGGTTCGGTTACTAACTTATGTCGACACATATGCTAATGTCCTAGCAAAACATTAATTGACCAATGAATTTCATTGACATTATGCATACCGGTTTTATTCAAAGTTATCAAATGTTTCAAAGATTCATTTATGTAAAGCAAAGCCTATGAACTCACTGACATTATGTTGACATTTTTACTTAACCTGTATTTCAGGGAAATAAACAACGTTGTATGGTTTCGAACTCAAGGACTAGGATTGCATAAACAAAGTCATTTTGGGGGTTTTTTTCTTATATCTCTCACCTTCGTGCGATGATATATAGGCCAAAGCCTAGGTATCAAGTTTTATGATTTGTTTAAATATATTTGTGAAACTTGAAGTTTATGGTTCATGTATGCAAACGAAATACTATGGTTTTGTAAACATCTTTTCAAGTAATATACATTTGACATCGTTGGATTATTTTTAAATCATATAGACGCTTACTATCGAATGTTATGAAAACCTTTCGTGGTCACACCTTGTGCTTCCGCTTCGAGTAGGGTGTGATAGAAACTGACCTGATGAAAGAATACCTAGAAAGATCGGATGGAAATGCGTTTCTCAACACTCAAAAGCCCGCCTCATAGAAATCCCGATCACAGATTAGACGTTCAAAATAATGATCGTTCCTTCTCACTCAAATCGTTCTTGGGTGATTGGGATTAATTACTTTTATTAGGAATGTATTAGTTTAAAACTGTGTGGTAGAATGTTTAATTTTAATTATTAGGAATGTATTATTTTTATGTTTAGGAAAGTATTAATTTTTATCTTTAGGAATGTATTTTTTATTTTATTTTTAGGAATGTAATTTTTAAAATTTTTAGGAATGTATTAATTATTTATTTATGTGTTTTGTTATTTATATTTATAATAAAAAAATGAAGAGGGTAAGAAGGTCTAAGTGGTGCCATTTAAGAGGGTAGTTTAGGGTAATAAATGATTTAAATGCGTGACGCATAGAGATTGAAGGGAGTTTAAGGTAAGGGGTCTCAGCAAACTAGTTATAAAAATGGAATTAATTAATAAAAGGTAACAACTTTATAAGAAAACTAGTCATCAACCGTGACGGTTCATATTATCAGTGTGAGTAATTTAAATCTTGAACAAAAATACGAAAGAAAATAGAAAAACCAAACTATAAACAACTAAACACAAAGAGTAAACTGCCAAAATGGTCCTTGAGGTTTGGTTACTTTTGCCACTTTAGTCCAAAACTCAAACCTTTTGAATCTGGGTCCCTGTGGTTTCAGTTTTGTTGTCATTTTCATCCAAATCAAAATTTGGTAAGATTTTTCAGTTAACATTCAGTTTTTTTTTTTTTTTTTTGTCTTTTTTTTTTTCCTTTTAATGAAGGGCAAAATGGTTTTTTAACGTTTTATTATAACAAATTAAAAAAATCTGACAATTTTGCTGTTCATTAAAAGGGGGGAAAAGACAAAAAAAACTGGATGTTCACTGAAAATTCTGACCAGATTTTGATTTTAGATGAAAATGGCAAGAAAATTGAAACCACAGGGACCCAGATTCAAAAGGTTTGAGTTTTGGACTAAAGTGGCAAAAGTGACCAAACCTCATGGACCATTTTGGCAGTTTACTCAAACACTAATCTTCAATCTTAGAAGCTGGTCCGATAATGAACACAAGGTACTAAAGGAAAATCAAATTATAAAAATTAAATTGGTTAAGAGATGTATTACATCGATTATTATATTACCTTGCATTACCGATTACCGATTTTTATAACATTTTAATAAGTGAGATCATTATTTTTATAACATATCTACAAATGGGTTATAAAATATCGATCTGTAATTATTTTGTTAAAAATACTTACTGATAAATCGATTTATAAATTTAAATGAAATCGTAATAAAAATACTAATACAATTAGAAAACAAAGGTGATAAAAGCTTGCAAGGTGAAATAGGAGACCGTTTCATATATAAAGGAATTAAAAATAGAAATAAAAAATAATAACCAAGTAAATCAAACCTTGCAATTTATCCACCTATTAACATATGAGACAGGCATAACATCTTAATCTATATCTATACATATAGTATGACGTGTATACCCATGTTTCAATATTTATAAAATTAAACTAATTATGCTTACAAATACCAAACTGCCAATAGGAAAAGACATAATCGAAATTAGCATATGTAATGGTAAGTAATAAGGGTTATCAAATTCATAACAATGTATAAACAAACATCCTTTTTTATACTACTATCTATGCTAAAAGACATTGAAATTGTGAGTTCACTATATATACTCGCACATAATTTGCCAACTTGAGTTGTCAGAGTGTTTATTGTTCATGAACAATAACATTAGGGGCCAATTAAGGACTACCATGTGGCGTCCACGGTTAACATCATAACTAAAAAACCAGCTAATTGAGTAACCCCCTACTTATGGCCTAGTGTTAGGAGGCTTGGATTTTTCAATGAAAACTCAAGTTCAATTCCCACTTGTGTCATATGAGTTGAATATAGGCAATAAAGAATTTGAATTAGGTCTTGTGTGAGGTTGTCAGTTCGATTCCCGAGCCCAACCGGGTTTTCGTCCCGCCGTGTGTTAGTTTAGAGAGTTTTGCTGTTGTGGGGTACAACGATTGTCAAGTGGCAGCCGGCGGTATGGTTTCCCGAGGAAACGCCCAAAAAAACCAAACTTTGAAGCCGGCGTGTTTTCTCCAAATTGAATTGGACAAAATTCCGTAAAAGTTTATGTATTCCTAATCCTATATCAATGAATTTACATCGAGATAGATGGTAAACGGGTAACAAGTTGCCCCGCTACCCCTTTTTGAATAGCAAAACTATGCATGACCCTTTGAACTCGACTAAGTAGGTCCACAGCCTTTGACACCATCAGATTGTAAAATAACCTTACATAAGTGCAAATAACATGTCAAGCTCATTTAAGTAAAATCAATATACATCAGATTCATTTCTCAACTAATGAAATGTGGACGACAAAATAATTAAAATACCCTCAAGTGAGAGCACATAATAGACAACAAAATCTAGTTTTAGTTATATACAGCAAAGATTTAATTCTAATGATTTAAAACTGCAAAATCAATACCTTCCAGACATAAACCAAAACAACTAATTAAGGTTTTTTTTCAACTTAATTCTAGAATCCAAGAAACACATTCTTTGAGTAATTCAAACTTTTGATACACAGCTATATTCAACAACACTTCCATTTTGTCCTTAAATAAAGTGGCGCTTTCCTTGAGATTAAAAGATCCAGCACACCCGCAATGCTCCGCCAAATGTGCAGCTTTAATCTGCTTGCATTTTAAACAAACCAAGTCCTGAAGATGATAAGTTCGTTCTCTTTGGCGCGCAATCTGAAGAAGACTGTTTTCCATCATCTCACGGTCGTAAGGTTGACCACATTCTGGAACACTACATCTCCATTCTTGACTCAGTAACGCACTGTTTTCACGCAAGTCTATGTCTCTACAGTCATTACAGTAGCTGTCGAAAGCATGTTACAAGAAAACAAATTAGGAGTGGCGAAATGAGTGGTTAATTACGCAACTAGTAACTCTTCAATATGAGTCAACAACTTCAAAGGATTTGTACAGTTTATTGATGAGATTTAAAATGATTTGCATGCTACTAATTAAGCTAGCATGTAAATATTACATTACCTGCAAATCACGTTTGGTAGAGTAAAAAAAATCGAACACTTTTGAAACTGTGCCTCTGAAGCAAACTCCCTTACATGCACTAATTTTAACAGATTCTTTTTCATGATCTGCAGTTTGTTTTAAGCATTGAAAAAATATCAACAATTGCGCAAATAATAATAGTTAAATTAAGGTAGCCCATATGCAAAAACTTGACCAAACCCATACCTGAATTTCAGGCTGCACATTCTGGTCAAGTTCAAGAACAGCACACACATGTTTAATGAGCTCAAGTGCATGAGATTTCCCTTTTTCTCTCACGTGAAGAACAATAGCGGAAACTATTTTCAATAGTTTATGTGTGAAGTAAGATTCAATCTGTAAAATATGTATAAAAAACACGAGTTCATGACTTAAATTAACCAGCATATGTGTAATCTACACCAATACTAAACTTATTATTTAAAAGTTACCTGCTTCCTAAGGTGTTCAGTGACGCTGGACTGGAATGTTTCAGCAGCTGCTGCAGTAATTGATGGAGTGCATGAGTCGTCATCCCTTACGTTCGCTCGTTTACTGGCTTGATCTTGCGCAAATTTCCATGGGAGGTACAAAAACTCAGAGACTATCAAAGTAAAGTGATCCTGTAAAATGATATAAAAAAAGGATCAAGTGGTATCAGCTGAGAAACATATAATTGTATGTTGATGATAATAAAAATTGTCAACTACCTGAGTCTCCTTAGGCAGGCTGTCTGCAATATTCCATCGCGACACTATATCCACCGGGGAATCATCGCTTGTTTGATCTGGTCTAGATTGAATTCCACCATAGTTGTACTGTAGCAATAGGGTAAAATGGGAATTTTTCATTCCACTCAAATAAAGGGAGTATCAAACGCTGATATAAAGGCACAAATTAGCTAACCTGATCCATGAATAGCAGTGAATGCCAGAATTGTGTGGGTTCAAGGTCAATCCACTCAAATAAGGTACTGAAAAAAAATAACATAAATGAACTTACAGTTTCTTTAAAACTAAAATAGAATGCGAAGAACCAACCTTTTTTGTAGAGTTTCCAGTAAAGAACCACAGTAAGTTTGGGCAGCATTTAAGTCTGCCTTTCCAGTGTCTAATATAACTTTCGAATAATTGGCGAATATGATCGTGGAACCCGAATTTCTAAATTTACGTAGCAGTAGTGCAAGAACCTTATTCATGGCCTTGTGAAGCATTCGAAGAAGAGCTGGATCATGAAGTTTTGACCGTGGACTGAATCACAAGACAAAAAAAAAGTCAAAATAGAAATACTAGTTAATAAAGTCAACAACGGGAAGTAGTAGTAGACAGTAGACTAGTAGTACCTGCAAAGCCATCTGTATACATGCTGCGACAACTCATCAGCAAATATGTTTCCTGATGAAGTTGCATCTGCAACGCATCTTTGAATCAATGCTCGGAGGGCACGAAATGCGTGCACACATGGTGTGGCCTCATCCAATTCTGACAGTTCATGTGATCCCAAAGTCAAATCCTCGTCAAACTCTACTAGCAGGGCAATAACAGCCAGACTGTGAATCTGCATGCATTAGGAAATTACTTACGAACCTTGAATTTTTTTATATAGATTAAAGTTTACAACAAAAAAAATTGCAGACCTTTAGCTCAACTGTGACTTTCCGATAAGCACCATCACAAATAAGAACAGGTTGATTGACCTGTTGCCAAGAAAAAAACAATATAACTATCAGAGAGCGACAGATATTTGCTTGATAGTTTATGTAATTCTGACACAGACCTCATCAAAGTAACAAGTTTCTTCTTCATTATCCCCTCCAAGGTCTGGAATTCCATTATCTGATACCCAGAGCATCTGCAAAATATTATAAAGAACTCAATATGTAAACTAATGGGTCTTATTCTTAATAACAGACGCTTAAAAGCGTTCAAAGAATATGAACAAGAAGTCCAAAAATAACAAGTCATATAGCACCCATCATATTTTACTAAGAATGAGATTGTATAAAAGTGAATCATAGAGAACCTGTTTTTGGTCGCGCAATACTCTTGCAAAGAAGATATTAAAAGTGTTTATGGTTTGCAATTCTTTGATGATCTCTATTGATTTACAATACCCTTTAAATAGGGAGAATACAATCGGTAATTTAGGAAACGATATATACAAAACATACACAATAAATAGGAGATCATAATCTATTCCTAAAATTAAGGCATAATCTTCTGGAGATCTTCTGCTGGGAATATACATCGGCTAAGACTCCCCCGCAGTTTGAGCGGGCGGAGGACAGACGCTCAAGCTGGAGCGAAAAGACTGAAAGAGATGACGTGCGAGCCCCTTAGTGAAGATATCCGCATATTGCAATGATGTTGGAACATGAAGCACACGGATCTGTCCAACGCGAACCTTCTCACGAACAAAATGAATATCAATCTCGATGTGCTTAGTCCGCTGATGTTGAACCGGATTGTCGGACATATATACTGCTGAAACGTTATCACAATAAACCACGGTAGCTTGCCGAAGTGGAAGATGTAACTCAAGGAGTAAATTTCGGAGCCAGGTTGATTCAGCGACGGCATTAGCCACACCACGGTACTCAGCCTCAGCACTGGAACGCGAAATGGTAGGTTGCCGTTTAGAGGACCATGAAATAAGATTGTCGCCTAGAAAAACACAATAACCACTAGTTGAGCGACGAGAATCCGGGCAACCACCCCAATCAGCATCTGAATAAGCTACCAAAGAATGAGTGGTGGACTTGACAATCCGTATGCCATAGTCGATTGTTCCCTGTAAATACCTGATGATCCGCTTTAGAAAAGCAAAGTGCGGATCACGAGGTTCATGCATGAAAAGACAAACCTGCTGTACCGCATAAGAAATATCTGGCCGTGTGAATGTGAAGTACTGCAAAGCTCCAGCTAGACTACGATAAAGAGTTGGATCATGAAACAAAGGACCATCTGAAGCACTGAGCTTTGAGGACAAATCAACTGGAGTGGTGCATGGTTTACATGCGGTCATGGAAGCGCGTGCGATGATGTCTTTTGTATACTGGGCCTGATCCAAAAATAAACCTGTAGGATTTTGGGTCACCCGAATACCCAAAAAATGATGTAAATGGCCCAAATCAGTCATTGCAAACTCTCGCGAGAGTATGCGAATAATATTCTGTAATAGCTCGTCAGAAGAGGCTGTGAGGACGATATCATCAACATAAAGTAGCAAATAAGCAGTATGTGTGCCATGGGTGTAAACAAATAAGGAATTGTCACAGACACTACTGCGAAATCCCTTAGACAAAATATGATTGGCAAATCTGGTGTACCACGCCCGTGGAGCCTGCTTTAAGCCATATAGAGACTTTTTCAACCTGCAAACAAAATTAGGGAAACGTCTATCGGTGAAGCCCGTGGGCTGATGCATAAACACTGTTTCATTCAGTGTTCCATGTAAGAAAGCGTTCTTGACATCCAATTGATGGATAGGCCATGAACGAGAGACAGCAATAGACAAGACTGTCCGAATAGTAGCCGGCTTAACAACCGGACTGAAAGTGTCCTCACAATCAATACCAACTGTCTGTGATTTGCCATTAACAACCAACCGCGCTTTGTATCTCTCCAAAGACCCATCAGATTTAAACTTATGCCTGAATAACCACATACATCGAATGATCGGCCGATCGTGTGGGCGTGGTACCAATTCCCATGTGTCGTTTTCCTGTAAAGCACTAAACTCTGCCTGCATGGCATGTAACCAATGAGGGTCGGCAAAGGCCCTAGCATATGAGGTGGGAACTGGGCTAATGGCTGTAGTATGGAGAGTGTGGTGAGCTTTAGACCGTGTGGTCATGGGGTGAATGTTTGTGGAGGATGTGGGCCGAGAGGTTTGAGGGGCTGGAGTTGGACCGTTGGTTTGCTGGGAAGTGGGAGGAGGGGCTGTAGGCTGCTGAGTAGCAGCAGGGGATGTATCGGCTGCAGGAGAGTGGTGGGTATTAGAAGGTGTGGTAGTCGAGGTTTGGTTAGGATTGTGTGGCGTTGGTTTTGGACGACGGGAATAAGTAATAGGGAATGGACGTGGTGGGATAGGTGGATGCGGTGGGCTAGGTGGACGCGGTGGGGTAGGTGATGGTATGGGTAGAGGCTGTGGGAAGGTAAATCCCAAAGGTATGGGGTTGTCCAAAAAGGAATATGTGACGGGTGGGGTAGGAATAGTGTACGGGAAAGTATGTTCGTCAAAAGTTACATGACGTGAGATGTGTACCTTACCCGTAGAGGGGTCAAAGCATCGGTATCCTCGGAAGTCAGGTGGGTAACCGAGGAAGATGCACCGAATGGCTCTCGGGTGAAGACGGTGGGGTTGTTTGGCGGATGTGTTAGGATAGCAAGCGCATCCGAAGACACGTAAATGGTCATAGGTTGGGTGACGGAGATATAGGGCGAAGGTGGGGGTGAAGAAATTGAGGCGTTTTGTGGGTAAAATGTTGTGAAGATATGTGGCGGTGTGGAGGGCCTCAACCCAAAAAATGGGTGGTAGATGCGCATGTATGAGCAGTGAGCGGATGATGTCATTAAGTCGACGGATCATACGCTCTGCGCGGCCATTTTGGGAGGAGGTTTGGGGACACGAGAAACGGAATAAAAGACCGTGTTGGTGGGCAAACGTTTTAAACGCATGATTGTCAAATTCTCCCCCTAAATCGCATTGGAATGTTTTTATGTTGCGGTTAAATTGTGTGGCAATTAGGCGGTGAAATTTGGTGAAAGTTGTGAAGGTTTCAGATTTGTATTTCAAAGGATATACCCAAACAAAGTTTGAAAAATTATCAATTAGGACCATGTAGTATTTGTACCCGGTTTTACTTGGTATGGGTGATGTCCATAGATCACAATGTATAATATCAAAAGGAGAGAAGGTAAAAGAATTTGAATCATAAAAGGGTAAACGTTTGCTATTAGATAAATGGCATGAATTACAAAACGATTGTTTATTTGAATGACAAGGAAAACCAAACTTTCTGGTTAAAATATCTAAAACTTGACTTCCAGGGTGTCCGAGACGATCATGCCATGGTAAAGTTGTAGACGCAAGGAAACAGGCTTGAGGCGGAAGAGTGGGTGGAGTAACCGGGTAAAGGTCACCCGTGCTATTGTGGCGGGAAAGGAGCCGTCCAGTTGTGAGATCCTTCAAGGAAAAACCAAACGGGTCAAATTCAACAGAAACATTGTTATCCCGGGTAAAACGACGGACGGACAATAGGTTTTTAATTATGTGAGGACTATAAAGCATGTTGGGTAGGATATAGGTTCGGTTATGTATTGGTAGGTATCCTGTGCCCGAACCCTCAATTGGTAAACATTGCCCGTTGCCGACTAATAGTTTAGTATTAACAGGAAAAAAGTCTGGGATACGAATCATACCTTGGTTTTCGGTCACGTGACGCTCCGCACCGGTGTCCATGTACTTAGTAGGGTCAGTGTATGAGAGCTGCATAGTGTTAAAAGCGGCGCTCAAGTCAGATGGGCTCAATGCATCATAACCTGGTGGTGCCGTGAACTGCTGTGTTGGGCCGTATGGAGATGGTCCTGAGAAGCCAGTGTAGTGGGCCGCTGGGTTTTGTGGTTGATTGGGCCGCCAATTGGATTGGGTCGGATAAGGACAAGGTGGTGTGTTCCACCAGGCCCACTGTGGGTAAGACGGTGGACCAGACTGGTTCTGGAATTGCCACGAGGGCCCCGTAGGGTTGCCTCGGTATCCGCGTCCACGGCTGCTGCCACGGCCCTTATAGTTGCTGCCACGTCCTCGTCCGCGAGCCCGGGTGCTGGACTGAAAGGAATTGTAGGTTGGCGGCAGTTGCTGCTGTTGGGGAGGTTGCTGATGCTGGTCTGGTGGTTGATTTGTTGGTGTTTGGGCGACGAGGACAGAAGACTGAGAGGCCTGCTGTTGAGCCTGCTGACGGATAACTTCATCGTGTAACATTGTTCTTGCAAGATCCCAATCTGCATGTTGGGAATTAATGAGTGAAGCAGTTGTATCAAACTCTTGTGACAGACCACGAACCAGCTGCAAAACCAGACGCGATTCTGTCACCGGGTGATCGACATCCGAAAGTTGATCAGCAAGTTCCTTCAACTGTTTGCAATAATCGTCCACTGAGCTGCAGGCTGCGAGAGTCAAGTTTACGAACCGGGTTTCCAAAGTGGCAGCCTTTGCTTGCTTATTGCTTAAAAAAATTTTCTCAAGCCTCAACCAAGTCTTGCGGGCAGAGGCTTCGGTATCAAGAATACGGCCGAGCCACTCATCACTGACAGTGCTGTAAATCCATTGAGACACCAAAGCGTCCACTTCTTTCCAGTCGGAATAGGTCGGGTCTGTATCTTCGGGTGGTTTGGAGGTGCCATCGATGTGATCAAGAACACGATAGGCAACCGCATGAAACTTAAACAGTTTGA
The DNA here is from genome assembly GCA_030545235.1 of Helianthus tuberosus. Classification (NCBI taxonomy): domain Eukaryota; kingdom Viridiplantae; phylum Streptophyta; class Magnoliopsida; order Asterales; family Asteraceae; genus Helianthus; species Helianthus tuberosus. Next base: position 70,398,144 of record CM060401.1, on the reverse strand, counting down.
CCCAGGACGAGTAGGTTACAGAGGTGCCATCGAGCGTGCGGATTTTGGATTGGATATTGGTGACTGAATAAGCCGGGTGTAGGGCCGGCGAGGGTTTCTGGGTGGAGGAGGAGGGCTGTTCGTCTGATTTGGGCATGGTATTGATGTGATAAGCAGCTGGAAAAAAAAAAAAAAGAGTACTGTTCACAATGTTACTGTTCACGAAGCTACTGTTCACGACGCTACTGTTCACGACGTTACTGTTCACAGATGGTAGGGTTTTGGTAGAAAAGAGAAGAAAAAGAAAAGGTAATCAGAACCGTGGCTCTGATACCATAAAAGTGTTTATGGTTTGCAATTCTTTGATGATCTCTATTGATTTACAATACCCTTTAAATAGGGAGAATACAATCGGTAATTTAGGAAACGATATATACAAAACATACACAATAAATAGGAGATCATAATCTATTCCTAAAATTAAGGCATAATCTTCTGGAGATCTTCTGCTGGGAATATACATCGGCTAAGAGATATCTGCTGTTTGTATACGCCAATCTAGTTCAATATTGCCTACTGGAACCTGTTTAAATTGAATAATCATAAACTCTTGAACACAAAAGCCGAAATGCAAATTACATAACTAAAAACTAGAAATTACATGAGAATATCTGGAGAGAGATATTTTTTCATTCAACCAACGGGATGATGTAGCACAACGACGCATCCCAATTTTTGCAGCTACAATCTGCCAACCAAGAGCCTACATAGAACAAGAGAGTACAATTAAGGACCTGTATCAAAAATTAAAATAAAAGTCAGCTTGTACCACTAGTTAGTTACCGGATATTGACTATCACGTGCATTTGAAAAATTGTTCACACACGGGAAATCATCAAGAGCCCGTATGCCGGACTTCACTGAAGCAACATTTGGGCACTCAACTACAGCAATTGCAGGCCCGTGAAGCTGAGATCTGTGAATCAGTTGTAAGTTAAAAAAATAGAAGAAAAAAATGTTCGCAAGGTTAACCCATTTTCGCATGTTACCCAACCCGCATATCGTGCCACCTCTATTGATGATATATACATGATGGAATACCTGAATTCACTAATTGCTCTCTGTAAGATTTTCTGAGCATCCTTAGCGTTTCCGACATAGTCCACCTGAATATTTCCACACATGACAACTTGAAATAAGACTTGTTTAAAAAAATGAGCATCTGATTTTAACATACGCATAACAATACCTTAAAAGTGAAAGCATCTCTAGGCATGGGAGGTTTAATTGATAAAGCGTGGCAGGCTTCACGGAACTGTTTCTCTAAAATATGTGGTGATAACTCTTTATTCTGGACGGGGGTGACCATCACCGCATGGATGGTTGACCGTGAAGGAAAATATACAAGATAAATACCCCGTTGATCAGATATGCTGAAAAGAGAAACGGATAGGTACAAAAATTAAATAAAAATGTTATATATGCCAATTAACAAACAACCAAGATAATAAAAAACGGCTACTTACCTATGATATAAGTAAAAGAAAGAAATAGACGATGCTAAATAAGAGCATTCGGTAGTGGTTTTCATATGCAACTCACTTAAACTCCATCCGTCTTGTGCATTTCGTTTCTTAACTGATTTATCAACTTTACAAACACATCCTATCTGAAGAATGAAGTTGAAATCCAGCCCTACTTTTGTTTCATACATCCCCTGAAATGTAATTAGACAAGCAACACATAACATACAAGTTTTGGAGGGTATAAAAAATAGAGTGACATCAATCGCATCTGTTAATTTAATCTATATACTGACCTCCACTTCAGGATCTGCAAGGTGAGCAGCAAGTTTCCTGCTTTCTGTCCTAAATTGATCTTCATCAGTTATGATCTACAAAGTGTACAAATCAATAAGCATCGTAAATTACTAAATTTATCAGATTTCCACGTTTAATAACAAAATACCTCAATTAAGTTATAGGGATTGTGGTCATGAGGAAGAATCTTGTTCACTAGTCTTCCAGGAAACTCTTCGGTCACTGGAGCTTTGGAATTTAAGTAAAATACTCTGGGAACATTGATAAGAACTTTATGCATGGTTCCATCCACAACAACCCATGCAAAAAATTGTCCATTTTGTGAACTTGGAACAAGTTGAATTATCTGGTCAAAAAAAGAGACTTAAGGGGCATGTTGGGTTAAAAAATAAGTCTAAAATGCGAAAAAAAAAAATTACAAACTCCATCACCTGCCAGTGGCTGTCTATAAGGGCTAGTTCCTGCCTTCTAAAAAATGAACCGACCCCAGTTCCCTGAGCTCGTCTTGTATTTGCCACACCACTAGGGATACCAATAGCTCCATTTCTTTGATTAGATTCATCCAAAGTGCCCAACCTGTCAATGGGTCAATGTGGGTTGTGTTTTATTTCTATTGGGTCAAATGAGTCTAGACTAAAAGGAAGTTGATTAAATTCTCCCATGGTGCCCAACCTCCAAAATTGTCTTTTTATCATAATTAATGACTGAATATTTTGTACTCTTTCTAATAAAAGACTAACTGACTCGACTAGTTTCTACCCGTTTAGACGCATTACCAATTTGTATGTGCTAAAGTACCTTTGTCTCTTCTTTTTTTCACGAACTTGTTTCCACTTTCTTTTTTTTGAATCAAGCCATCCTTGGTAATCCAAGTGTCTGTCTATATCTTCGATATCAACATTGATGGCTTGTGCTGATGATGCCGGCAGATTCCCACTGTGATCACTATCTATTTTTTTCTTAGAAGAATCTCCTTCACCACTTGACTTACGTTTAGTTTCGTATGAACGGGCAATAGGTCTAGGTCCAACGCCAGAAGATTTTCCATTGCTCCCGAAATCCTCCATATCCACAACGTTTTGTTCGTTCAGGTCATGATTTTCTCCAATTGCATCATTTTTCGGGTCATCTTTATTTATCTTGTTCACTGAACTAAAAATATCAACTAGTTTTCTTTGCGTCATTTTGTCCTCTTTTTCACGAACCTTCTTGTACAGCCAATCAGGATGAACTACTCTTGGAACAGGGTTTGAAACCTAAAAAGAAATTAAAAAAAAAGAAATAAATGTTTACATGCCAGAGAAATGCAGTACTTCATCGAATGTTTATAAGAAACTGTATACCTTTTGCATTGCTGCAGGAATGGTAATGATTTTCTGTATAGCAGAGCTAAGCCGTTGTTTGTAATATGACCAGTCAATAATAGATCGAATATCAAAATCTGATGAGATTTTGCACCACTTTTTCAAATAGAACTTCATAAGCTCTGTGCAAATGAAACATGTAAGACATGTGTACTTTCAATTTAAAGATTTCAAGTGTAACGGTCTAGAGTTTTACCTGCATCTGTTTCAAATATAGCAACAGGAACAGCACGTTCGCTCACCGGGTTACCCTGTTCTCATCAAGATAAGCTTTTAGATTAAAAAAAAGAAATACAAACAGATATTAAGTTTTTATGCAACAACATAATATGCTTACCCGTGGTTCACATGCAACAACGTATTGGCAACGTAAGCCTTTATCTTTAACCATAGTATCACCAAGAAAATCAGAAAGACGTCTTGCTGTGGTTACTGCACATGATTTCTGTTCACCGTAATCAGCTAAAGACTTGCTCATAGTGCTCGATTCTGATATGTAATCAAGTAATTCACTGTCTGCAATATCCTTCCCTTGATTCTACAATATTTACCAATCAGTGATTAATATCAATATATATACACACTCATACATACATATACATATTTAATTTTCTCTTTTTCACTTAAAAAACAAAAAAAAATGAACATAACAAAAACATAGTCGAAATATGATTACATACATCAAGAAGATCAAGCCAACGATTTGCAACAGAAGCAACTACAGAATAGCATTCCTGTAAGGTAGACCCGTGAAGAAATTTCTCAAAGAGCTCGGCCTGAAAACATAAGCATATCAAAAGTTATGTGGAAAGGTGTCAAAGCATAAAAAATATTAAACAAAAACCATTTGGTTAAACAAGTTTATTAGATAAAAATAGTACTTGGAAAACTTTAATTAGCTTTAGTTCACCCCGCCTCTTTATCTCAAAACCTTTAAGCTCGGCAAGGGTACCGTCTTCATTAAACACAGCATATCGCTTCTTTAGCAATATTCCTTCTTCTTTAGAAGCAGGAAGAATCATAGCCTGCATTCATAAACAGTACAAGAAAGTTAAAAGTTAATAACATGCCTAATATTTCACCTATTTACCTTGTATGGCCCGTCCACTTCAAATTCAATCGAGCATTCCTCACGTTCTGTGTATGTTCGGTTGATAGGATCTACGAGAGTCTGATGAAAATAAAAAATGAGGACTATACTCAATATAACAAAGATATAAAACCCTTAAGATTTAACCGACTGTTGTATAAGCTATAATAAAAGTATAGAATCCATCTAACCTGATATTGCTTATTTCTGTTGTTTTCAAACACATCAGCATTGAGCATAACACATGGATATGAGATTGTTAGCTTCTTCTTTGAGTCTCTGTAATGAAAATTTTATAGATGGTGAAAAATTACATCCTAAAACGTTATGCCACATCAACAAATCACAAAATGATATACCATAAAATTATACCTAAAGGTGAAATTCTCAGGGAATGACCCTGGCAAAGCACACCATATACCATCTGTGTCTAGTTCCAACGGTCTTCCGATCTTTTTAATGAGTGAATGCGCATTCTGGATTATTTTTGCTCCGGTATATGTAACAACTCCTGCCATTTCCATTGAATACCATCTTGCACCTCTGCAAATAAATCTTATTTGTGAAATAGATAACAATATAGAAACAAAAATTGAGATTAAGTGAAAAGAGCATACTTGCGCATGACATATCCGTAGAAAGAATTCAGAATACATTTGTGAGCGAGTTGTAGTGAATCATATAGAACCACCATATCCTACAATATTAATAGACATATAGTTATATACCACCACTTACTACACCAAATATTGGAATACTAAAAAACAGATGCAGTAGAGATAAAGTTTACTTGTGCTTCTTGGATCTTTATCGGATTTCCGCTAGCTTTTGCTTCTGACAACTTACCTTTCCATACTTTATTGAGTCCTTTGTATTCATATCTTCTATCACGAAAGCTTTGAACAACAAAGTAACATGTTATTATCTCATAATACATAATCGTAAGTATAAAAAATGAAATACATATTAATATAATAATGTTACGTGTTTAAAGAATGAAAAGTTAATTAAATTCTTACCTTCGAACAGTATCAACATAAAACGGGTTTTCGCGCATGCATATGCCTGCTTTTCGAGTTTCAGTGACGGGCTTCTCAAGCACTTGCTTATAGGCCTGTGGTGGGAGCAAAAAATGTTTTGATTAGATAAGGAAAACAAACAGGTCAGCTTGGTGTATAATAGATGATATCATGTCACATGTAGTGAGGTAAGTTTCCGATATACCTTTTGACAGTATTTCTTTAGACGTTCTTTCAGCTTCAACTGTTGGTCCACTTTCGGCAGATCTACGAATGGTTTTGGTGGAAGCCCATCAACAAACTCAGATTCAATTTGCCTCTTAATATGATAGTAATCACTGATATCCAATTAACTTAATTAGTAAACTTCCATTAGAGGCAAGTAACATGTAAGCGTAAAGTATATTAACGTACCTTCTCTTTGCTGTGTATGTTTCTCCACGCCACTCCCATTCAAGATTCCTAAGACAAGTTTTACCGGGACGGTTGAAATCACACGCAGTGCAAACCTCATTGGTAACTACTGATGGTGGCTGGCATTGCACAAAAGTACAGCTTTTTCTGTAACTAGCAAATTCTATTATAATACACAATTTCATTTCTTAAAAATGGTTCATGTGCAAACCTGAAGTCTGTTTGTCAAAATAATGTTGGGATACATTGCAGCAACATCCAGATGATAGATAAGGGGGTATTCTTCTCGTGTAGGTTCATCTCGTAACGCGATAAGCTGCACAATGTAAAAAATAATAATAAACCATAGCAGAGGTAAGTAAATTGTTAATATCTTTCAAAATGTTTACAATGAAAGGAAAAAAAAAAGTTGTGACAATACCTTTTCCATGATAGCATTTTTTGCTTCATTGTAGTTTGAACCGTCTTCAAGCTCCATCTTTCCCTCCACATTAATAGCATATTGAAGGTCACGATCAAGGTTTTCAATAAGTTGCTGAAATTGGAGACATGAACCAGACTTTAGTTAGCTAATATTTCAGGCAAAAGAATCACATTAAAGTCTGGCACAACGTAAAATATTTTACTAACAAGACATATCTTCAACTTGTTTATATTTGATGGTTTAAATAATAAGAATAATAGTAACCACTACAATGTAGCCAGATTTGATATTTAAAACGCCGTATACATAAAATGAAAGGTGGCAAGATGAGTGGGAAGGGTCACTGGTCAAATCATAAGTAAATTGTCGTGTCTATTCCAAAACAAATATAGACGGTGTGTCTAAGAAGATCGACAGCATACCTTGAAAGCAGATGGATCGAGTTTAAAACTAGTTGGAAGGTCAGATCTGAAAACACCAGTTTCAAGGCACTCCACATGGCCACCAATGTACGTCTCACTCTCAAGAAGACGATTATTATAGAACTTTTCCGGTTCAGCTTGGTGCTTATTAGGACATACGACATTTGCCTTGTATGCCTGCATGCATATTAAAGAGCAAAACATTAGATTAAACGTTACAAAATACGTGTTTTTAAATAATGAAAATACAAACGCACCTGGACCATGAGAAGCATTTCACAGAGGGTCCTGCTTCCTTTACGCAACACTTCATCGGGAGTCATTGGTATTATAGTTGCAAGGGAGAATATAAAGGGATGAACATAAGTCATATACAAGTAGTATGTTGACACAGCATCAGACACTGAATAGGATGCCATCATCTGAAATAATAATTAAGAGTTTTCCAAATATAAACATATAAGAATCATAATGATGATAACAAGATCATTTCTACAAATTGTGTACCTGAGGCTTTTCCATTGCGAAAGGAACCATATCTTCAGGATTTACCTCCAGTGGGTCATAACCAAGTTTGGCTTTCGTGACAGCCTGGCATCATAAAAAAGAAGGATCTAAAGCATAAAAACTTGTCAGCATATGAAATCTATGCGAGTTTGTGCAAGCAAACATACATGCACAAATATACAATGTATTTGTGTATGTAAACTATACAAGTATTGTACTGTTCTCAAAATACTTTATTTTCTGTTAACATATATGACTATTAATCTATATGAATTAAAAGTTCCCCTAAGTTTTATCAATTTGATGGTCTTTGTTACTTATGCTAATCTTACTTAAGGTTTTATAATGTTCTAAATTAGGTATCCATTAACTTTCATTGGCTGGATAAGTTGGAAGTAAATACGTGTCTAGGAAAAGAAAACATATATCTCAATATGAACCTTCAAACCATGGCTCCCTTGAGGTAGATAACTATCACGTTTGACCCATGCGAAACAGTCCAAATGGCACGCAAATTTAGCACAACATTCACCTTGAATTTTGTCACACTGAAAGCCTAGCTCCTGCAGGCAAAAAAGATTAAATAGTTATTGTTAATAGTAAATATATAAAAGTATAACCATCTTTGATTTTATAGAAGTGTGCAACATACATCATTCATTCTCAAGTCTCAACCCATGATGAGCTGCCCTGTTTTCCAAAAACGGCCAGTCGAAAAAGTCTCCATTGTATGTGACGTAAATACCAGGCTTCACCTTTCTCATATGAGAAAACCACAACTTGATCAGTTCTTCCTGCATGAAAACAGAATTTTAGTCGTTAAACTCTAAAGCATTAAATTTAAATGTGAATTAATATTGAGAAATCACACCTCGTTCTTGACGTTCGTCACTTTAAAGCGTCCTTCAAACTCAGGTTTTGGAGTGTATTCCAGATCCTCTATATCTTCACCAACACACTTAAAGCAATAACACAAACAATGAACCTAGAAGACAGTGATGTGTTCACCTCTCTATTGATAATAAGATATCCTTGATCATCAACCATGTATGAGATCATCATAACTAAATCATACTCCGCATCCGGGAATTTCAAAGGAAGCTTAGTGGTCTCTATATCAAATGCGCAAACATGAACTTCGGCACGTTGGAGAAGATCATGCCTCCTTTCTAAAGTAACTTCGTCACTTGACACATTAACATCATACCACAGCCCGGATCGTATATCTGACAGGTAAGATTTTAGAGTGAAAAAAGTGACATATACAATACAGGCACTTATTATACATAGGCATATGTGTACTATTTATCTCACCATTGTCAATGGCAAAGCGGACATGGTAAGGCACGTCATACTCCCTTAGATCAACAATGCAGTCCATAAAATCTTGGATCCGCTCGTAGCTGCAAACTCAAGAGCAAAATCATATCATAACTGTAGCAGTAACATAAATAAATCAGAAAGGAGTGCGGTTCATGCCTTTTTCCGGCCGCATAAATGAACTCATACGCCTCTGCATCATTAGACTTTTCTTTATTTCTTTCAACCACATGCATGAGGTCACTCTTTACTTGCATCAGTTGTTGAACTGTGTCAAACGATATCTTTAGGTATGTGTTTTGTAGTCCAGAAAGATGGTTTTTCTGTTGTTATAATCAAACAAGTTTGACAATATGAACCTAATGTAACCAGTTGAGTAAGAAAACCACGTATGAATCCTAATATATAGTGACTTATGGACTTACAAGATCAAGGTCCTCTTTTTCCACTATTTGGATGTCTGCGATTTGCCCTTGGTATCGTCTTCTTAAATATGCATCAACATCCAATCCCATCTTGTCCTAAAAAATTTAACAGCAAGACCTCCTTCAGTACAGTTATAGGAGACTGTTGTAAAAATCGGTATGAATCGCCTAATAATCGGTAGTTAACTGATTATATTTCACCTAGTCGGACCAAAAATACGTCAAAAACTGGTCAAAGCGAGTCAAAATCTTTGAAGTATTTAAAAAATTATACTTATTAATCCAATCCGATTAATATGTTTATAAAAAAATTATATATAAAACTTGGAAAATTTTTAAAAATTAGACATAAATTTTCCGATCCGTGTTAACAGCGATTAACCGCAAGTATGTACCCCAGAGCTAGACTAGCGCCTAGCGATTTTTACAACCATGATAGGAGATTAAATACAAAGTAATCCACTAATTCCATACTCGCATACATACCTTTGTAGCAGCATAAAAATAAGGTCTGAACTTGTATTTGACTTTAAACGCGGAACCATCCTTTAATCAAAATCAAACCAAGTTTAAAATCAAATCAAATCACACAGTAGCCTCAAAAACAAAATATTTTAGACCTAATTATACACATACCTGATGAACGAAATACAGATCGACACAACTATACACGTTCTGCATATCCGTGTCCTCCCATGACGACTACATAAATTATCCAAGAGCAAATGAGTGTTAAAACAACTGATCGATCAGTTTTATTTTCATAACCACAATTGCATGATCATCATTTTATTAGAACTAATAATTACTGATTAATATGAAACTGTTATATATGAAGTGAGATTAGAGCAACAGAAGTGTACAGTGGTGAATGTGAGTAGCCATCCGAGACGCTTTTCGCCTTCGGTGAACGCATCGGAACCAAACTTTGACTCAAGGTTTTCATCAATGAACTTTCGCTTTTTGGAGATTTTGCGATCTTCTCTTCTTCTTCTTCGAGTGTCGTCCTTCATTTTTGCAGGTTGAAAATGAGATTTCAATTGAATACAAAAACCCTATCCTATATATGTATGAAGATGAATGTTTTCCCGCGTTTGTTTTGTAAAGATATCTTTATTTTATTTTATTTTTAAAACCGCTAAATCCACTCTTAAATTAGACCAAATCAATCCATGAATTAAAACCTGACCTTGACCCGTTTTCTTTACCCGTAACTCTAGGTGCTCAAAAAAGTTGGGTTTATAACTTATGGGGTTTGGTTCTGGTACAAACCATATTTATCCTATAAACTGTGAGAACAAATCCTAGCACATGAAAATTAATCAAGATAATTGATTCTAGCACATATATGAATGATATAGCACTTTTCTTTATTAAAAATTATATCAGCACTTTGAAAACAAAAGAAAGATCTAAATAAAAAATTAATTGCTAGCATAATTATATAGAATTCAATATAATTGATATTATTTATGTTATTATTTTATCATTTCTTTATAATTGTTTGGATGTCACATAACACTTTTTAAATGGTTGTTATAGTTTGTATGTGAAATGTGGTTTGTATTTGATCCTACTCCTATAACTGATCCATACAATAGAAACTAGTTTTTGTTCGGTTATTCGTAACTGAAACTGACTTCTAACCAATACAAGAAAAACCGGTTGAAGTTAGGAAAAAGCCGTGGCTTAGAGTGAGAATCGATTACTGACTTGTAACACCCTAGTGTAAAAACAATACCTATTTAATTAGTAGCGGAAACCCGCTCCCCAAAATTTGTGTTTACTAATACACACAAACAGTATATTTTCCAACTAAAATATTTTAAAGAATATATAGGTATTACACTTCTTTCATTTTAGGTGATATTTGTAAGCTACGTTATCATGTACAATTAAAACTTCAGACCCGATCCTCTATCTCCAAATCAATTTCAAGATCCGTGAACCTGATGACATCATCCAACATAAATTGAATTAGCAAAGCTAAGACCACATGGTGTGGGCGTTCTTTCTCGGCGTTGTTGCCAATCAACGCACACACTCCCACACCGTCCCCCCGCGTTATTCACGGGGTTGTTAATTGGGCTTGGGATTCTTCACCGGTGTTGAGGGCAATCGCTGCACGACGTGGACGCGCTTTATTGGTTGATTTAAACTAGTCGTTCAACGGCTAGTTTGACCCTAAAAGAACTTTTTTTTTAAATCTATACATACTAACATATTTCACACCATTTTTTACAAAACCACACACTTCATCACTTCCCATTTCTTTCCCAATTTTTATATAATTGCAAAAAAAATGGAAGGCTCCAATTTTTCTTCTTCTTCGTCTTCGTCGTCTGAGCTTAACGATTGAAGGGGTGTGGTCCCAAAAAGCTGCGCAGACCAATCAGGTCGCGCGCAGGACCATACTCCTAATACAACAATCTGACAAATCTACAGACCCCACACGGACTACATAGGCATAGCCTACGTCGCGCGCGAGGCCCAAGCAAGGTTGAAGCTCAGATTCTACACTTGGCATCCTGAATGAAAGCCCTCGATTCCTAGACCTTGCGCCGGCTGATTGGATACACACCAGACGCCGCGTGAGGGTAGCGGCGCAGGTTCATTCCAGGAAGCACAAAAGGTACGAGTGGCAGAGGAATAAGCCAATCACCGTCCAACAGGCTGTATCCTATCGTGCTCCACGATTAACAATCGTGCAGGAGACAAAAAGTACATAAGGACGCCTGCGTAGCACCAATCACGGGGCAGCGACAACTGCCCCATGATCTCCACTCACCTGCTGATGTCAGAGAGACAACAAGGACGACAACCCGCACCCGTAGATCCAATCAAGGTGCGCCAGCACCGACGATCTTCTAGAAACACTAACGGTCGTCATAGACGATACAAAAAGGATATTCCTTGTTGTCGACTCCAGGCCCAAGGCCCATCAGCCCATCTCCTTCGACACTACTCCGGCTATAAATAGGGACCTTTATGTACAGGTTAAACCATTCTGCTCTCTACTGTCTCACTCTTAACACACACTTATTTCCTCAAAACAAATACTTATTCTCATGCCGGAGAGTGGTTAAGAGGGAAACCCCATATTCCCCTCTTAATGAGCTTAACGGGGTGTTGATTGTTTTGCAGGAAGGATCTCAGCTTTAGCTCAGGAAGGATTAAAAGATTAACCTTTATGGTCGAAACATAAACCAAACTAATAAACCTAAAATTAGTTTCGTGTTTCTTCATTAGTGCCCACCGATTTTTACAATCATCTCATCTTCTTTTTCTGAGTTTCTTCTGTTCTCTCGATCATGGCTGGTCAGGGAAAACCGGATTTCGGTTTCAGTATAAACTCTCAAGTAGGAATGGGGGAGGACAACTCGCATGTCCAACCCCTTCCCATTGACGAGTTAGCCGAAGGAGAAACAACAAACGTTGGGGGACCCCGCGCGAGTATCACTCGCATCACTCAAACGGCTACCCCAACGAGTAATACTGCTGGACCATTAAACCCAGCACCTCCGAATATATCATCATTGTTAGGTTTACCAGAGGGTGAAACCCTAGCCTCCTGGTACGCCAAACAAATTGCTACTGTAAATGCTGTTTACCAATCTTTGAGAGCACAACAAGCGGTGTTGCAAGCGGAACCATCTCTGGTGACACCCCCTGCACCAACACAAGGGGCGCGCCAGGCAACTCCTCAACAGAACGTGCAAAGACAATTTGACAGACCTCCTTCACAAAGAAGACCAAGCGTGCATGACACACGCGATACATATGAGGGGACAGGCAGTTACTATGATCATACGTCCAATGCGCAACACAGGCGTCCGTTGCACAGCCGGCTGGGGCCGCGCAACATCAACAACAAATGGGATAACACAGATGAGGATGATCCTACTTGGCAAGAAGACGAAGGTTCTTCATTTTTCAACCGCTTGCAGAGAAATCATGAGTCTTATAGACCAAGGTCGCGCGCCATCTACAATGAAGCAGCAGAGCTTGATTTCAGTCTCGTTTACAGACCAGCAGAAGCTGCCGAACATTCGAAGTTTATCCAGAGCATCGCTCTAGCCCCGCTGGAGAAAGCAAAGCTGCCACAAACCGTGGGAAAGTTCAACGGTCTTACTGACCCTGATGATCACGTGCGACTCTTCACGAGTGTTGGTGTATTGAGACAATGGACCATGCCAATGTGGTGCCATCTCTTCGTCGAAACTTTCACAGAAGCTGCTCGCGCGTGGTTCGATAGCCTCCCCCTGGAGAATCAAATCGTGGATCGATTTCAGAGACCAGTTTGTAACACACTTCAGCCAGCAGAGACGCTATCGGCGCGATACGTCCGAAGTCACAGACATCTAGCGAAGGGAGAATGAAGGGTTAGATGATTTTATCACTCGTTGTAACAAAGAGTGTTTGGAGATTGGAGGCGTTAGTGAAGACTTGATGCGCACCCACTTCAAAAAGGCCATCCGTTATGACAGTCTGATAAGGACTATCACAGGAAAAGATGGCATGCCTAAAGAATGGGACAAACTTATGGCAGCAGCAAAGATTGTTGCTCAGACAGAAGAATCGTTGGCAGGTGGCAAGAATTCTTATTATGAGGATCGTTTTTCAAGAGGCAACTTGCATGACTATGGCAGGCGCAACAAAAACAGAAACCTGGATGGAAGGCAAGCTAGTCCAGCGGTTATGAAGAGAGACCTCGCTTCAAGGAGGATGCGCGAGATACAATTGATCAGATTGGTTACCGCAAAGCCGTCAAGAATGAAAACCGAGAAAAACATTAGACTCCGCTCATTAAAACACCTAAGGAGGTGCTCATGACGGAGAATCACGATTTTAAGGCGCCGAAACCAATGACAAACAAGAAGGGGCAAGCCCATAATCTTTACTGTGACTTTCACAAAGATACTGTCCATCTAACTGATGACTGTATCAGCTTGAGGTAAGAGATTGAGAAGGCCTTAAAAAGCGGAAAGTTGAGCTACCTAGTCAAGAACATGCACAAGGAGACGCACCAAATCCAAAGAAATGATGACGAAGGTCAGAAAAAGGTCAGGCGTTTAGAAACTCATATGGTCAATGGACAGAGGCATAGCGTGAAAAACAAGGGCAAGCACCCATTTAAGCCAGCTTGACAGGAGCAGCAAGTCATCTTCCCAGTAGTGTGCGGGGGACCACGCGCCCCGTCGTCATTGCTGGCATTATAGGCCATTATGAAATAGAGTATGTTTTCATTGATCCAGGAAGCACAACCGACATAATCTATGAACAATGTTTCAATCAGTTCGACCCTGAAGATAAAGCACTGTCTGGGTTCTGCAACGAAACAGTCTTCCCGTTAGGACAAATTAGCTTCCCCATCACGCTATCTGACGGGAAGCACTCGAACAACGAACGTCAACTTCATGGTGATGCCATTAAAGTCGAGACACAATGTTCTGATCGGAAGAGAAACCCAAGGAGAGATGAATATGGTAACCTCCACGCCCCATTCAGCCATTGGCTTTCCAACTGAAACGGGGGTGGCGATTATTTATTCAAAGAAAGAGGTGATGGTGACAGAGGATGTTCGCCCAGTTAAAGTCAGCAGGGTCTCACCAACGGAACCAGAGAAATGGGTTTTAAATCGCAAGTACCCAGAACAAACGGTGACGATCAGCCATGCAATTTCCCCAAGCATCAGGACGCACCTAAAACAATTGTTGTTCAGAAACATGGATATATTCGCCTGGACACTGTCTGACATGACGGGCATCCCGTGCGACATCACTGAACATTGTTTGAACACTTATCCATCTGTTAAGCCTATAGTCCAGAGGAAGCGCAATCTAGGGACTACGAAGGCTATGAATGAACAAGTTTGTGAGCTGCTCAAGGGGTAGGAATATTGCGAGAAGTGCGCTACCAGAGTTGGGTCGCGAATCCTATAATGGTCGAGAAGTCTACAGGTGGGTGGCGTATGTGCGTCGATTACACAGATCTCAATAAGGCTTGTCCCAAAGACTGTTACTCATTGCCTGAGATCGACAAGAAAATAGACGCTCTCGCACCGTTCAGGTGGAAATGTTTTTTAGATTGCTACAAAGGGTATCACCAAGTCCAGATGAAGCTGGAATATGAAGATAAAACTGCTTTCCGCACTGACATCGGTATTTTTTGCTATATAAAGATGCCCTTCGGGCTCAAGAATGCTTACGCAACATACCAGCGGTTGATGGACAAAACGTTTGGAAATGACATTGGGAAGCATATCGAGGTTACATCGATGATCTTGCGATCAAGAGCCTTGAATAGGACCAAATGCTGAAAGACATCGAGAAGATGTTTAATTCTCTGCGAAGTGATGTGTGTAAAATGCAACATATAAATTACATCAAATAAGGCATGAAACTAACCCTTTTTAAGTACTAATATTGGAAAAAGAGTGTTTTTGTCTTCCTTTTGTATTTTCAGGATTAAATGAGCTCAAAAACGCAAAAGAAGCAAAAAGACAGCTAAATCCAACATAAATACAAGGAAAGGAACATTAGTGGACTGCCCGACCCCTCAACGGCACCTTCCAAAGCAAAAAGGAGAAGACAGAAGGCTGAACACGCCCCGTGCTCAGCCAGCACGGGGCCGTGCCCAAGAAGCAGCAGAAAAGACAAATCCATAGAAGCTTCTATTACCCATCACGGGGCCGTGCTCAGCGGACACGGGGCCGTGTCGAAAGTACAGCAGGCGCATTTATTGTAATTGCGAATTACAATTAATGAGGAGAGAGAGTGTCAGACGGACACGGGGCCGTGCCCAGCGGACACGGGGCCGTGTCCAGCTCTCTGTTCAGCCTATAAATAGGAGTGCTTGGATTCATTTCATCTCATCCCTTGGCACACCACCTCTCTCACACTTCATCCACCACCCACCACCATCACAACACCATCATCCACCACCATCATCCATTGTCCATCGTAGAGTGTGTGAGTCGTCTCGGGATCCAAGATTGATCGTAAGAGTTCTTGACAATCAAGGCCATGTTTGCCTAAGTCTCTTACATCACTTGGTGAAGACAAAGTGTCTAGTATAATACTTTTTATTTCTAATCTTTTGCACTTTTTATTTGGTTTTATATTAATGACTTTAATAACTAGTTACTTATGTTGAAGGTGATTTTTCCTTATCGTTTGTCCGTGGTGTCTTGGCATTATTTTACTGTCTATATAAAATAAAGGATTTTCACCATTCATATCTCCACGGTCTATATGGAGGTATGTTGGCTACCTGGTAGGGGGTTAAGGGAACGGTTTGGTAAAGGTCTTGCCATTGTTCAGCGTTTAGAGGTCCTGCAATGGACCTGGGTCAAATTTAGTAGGACCTCCTTCAATACTTCACGGTATTGGATGGCGGGGGTCCAAACTCTTTGACCCCCTCATAAGTTAACTACTATTAATACTATAACCTGGCTATTTAGGACTGTATCCCTGCTGACTCAGACTACTTAGTCGAGGGTAACGTCACCGCCAAAAGCGGGGCCTACCACAATATTGCATTAATAACTTAATTCATTATCTTCCAATAATCCACCCCTTTAGGATTGTATCCCTGCTGACTCAAACTACTGGGGTGAGGGTAACGTCACCTTCAAAAGAGGGGCCTACTACAATAACTAAGATAATCTCTTAATTATGTGCAAAAGTGCGGAAATAATCAAAGGTTATACTAGATACGAGTCGGAACCAAGTGATTCATCTTGTCTATTTGTTTTTTTTCTTTTATTTTTATTTTCAGCATTTTAGTTAGTTTTATTTTTCTTAGTTTAAAACATTTTTCTAAACTTTTTATTTTGGTTAGACGTTGAGGATAAACCGGTACTAAAAGCTCTTGTGTCCTTGGACGACCTCGGTATCTTACCAACGCTATACTACACTCAACGATGGGTGCACTTGCCCATATGTGTGTTTAGTGTTAGTGAAATATCGTGTTTTATAAATTTAAAACTTGGCTAAAATAAGTGTTAAAAAGGGCTTAAAATACACACCTAAAATATACGACACTTCGCACGCATCACGAAGCGTGAACATGAAGCTCAATCCGAGAAAATGTTCTTTTGGAATGGAAGAAGGCAAATTTCTGGGATTTGTGGTTACCAATGGCGGTTTCAAAGTCAACCCAGAAAAAGTCTAAGCAATTGAAAGAATGCCATCACCGCGCACGATCAAAGAAATGCAAAGATTAGCCAGTCGCCTAGCCGTGCTCAATCGTTTCTTATCAAATCACGCGGAAAAATCTTATCCTTTCATCAGTACATTGCGCAATTGCGTGAAGAAACAAGAATTTAAGAGGACAGCGGAAGCAGAAGCAACCTTCCAGCAGATGAATGAGTGTTTAATCAAACTCCCTACTCTAACAGCTCCATTCGAGAAAGAACCCCTCAAACTGTACTTGTCTGCTTCAGACAAGGCAGTTGGGTCTGTTTTACAAGTGGAAAAGGAGGGAGTTCAAACTCTAATTTATTATGTCAGTAGGATGCTTACTGATCCGGAAACACGCTATTCGGTGTTGGAAAAGTTGGTTCTCGCGCTGCTACATGCTTTCAGAAGGTTGCGCAGGTATTTAACCGGTCATATCATCACTGTACTCACCAATTTTCACATTGGCACTATCTTGCAAAAGCCGAAAACATCGGGTCGTTTGGCAAAATGGGCAATCGAACTGGTGGCCATAACATCTTGTACAGGTCGCGCCCAGCTATCAAAGAGCAAGTGTTAGCGGATTTCATTACAGAAGTTCCAGAAGATAAGATCAAAGAATGTGAAGCAGTGGATACTCCCTCTCAGAACATATCGGATGAATTGTGATTGTTATTCACTGATGGGGCTTCAAATGAAGACGGCGCATGAGAGGTTTGCGCCTAGTCAGCCCAGAAAAGCATGAGTTCACCTATGCTACAAAGTTGGATTTCAAGAATACCAACAATGAAGCGGAGTACGAAGCGTTCCTGGCAGGCTTGCGCCTAGCCATCAAGATGGGGGCAAAAAACTTACAAGCACATGTGGATTCTCTGCTAATTGCAAGCCAGATCAATGGGCTATATGACGCAAAGGGCGAGGTAATGGCTTTATACTTAGAACAAGCAAGAAAACTGCTCCAAAGGTTCAAGTCATACAAGGTTGTTCACATCAACCGACCAGAAAACAAGCCCGCGGACGCGCTAAGTAAGCTAGCCTCAACAGCATTTCAACATCTCGCGAAGGATGTCAGAATTGAAGTTTTGAAAAACCCATCGGTAATGCTGTGCCAGGTCAATGTCATCGAGATAGGGCCACCCTCATGGATGACCCCTATCATTCAATATTTGCAAGAGGGGATTCTTCCGGAAAACAAGGCAGAGGCTAGGAAGATCCAAAACAAAGCGATGTTCTATCAAATGGACGGGGGCATTCTTTACAGGAGATCCTTTTTGGGACAACTATTACGTTGCGTGGACCCCCAAGATGCAAGTTACTTAATCAGAGAAATTCATGAAGGCATCTGTGGAATATATGCGGGCCTTCGCATGGTTGTGGCGAAGATCATGAATGCAGGCTATTATTGGCCACGGATGCACGTCGATGCTTTAAATGAACTGCGCAAATGTGATGCCTGTCAAATGCATGCGCCGAAGACCCTGCACCCAAAAAATAATCTGATTCCAATATCAACAGTCCAGCAGTGGGGGAACGACATGGTGGGACCATTTCTTGAAGCCCCAGGCACAGTTAAGTTCATAATCATTGCTGTCGATTATTTCACTAAGTGGGTAGAGGCAAAGGCCCTGGCATCAACTTCAGCAATGATAGTGCGGAAATTCATTTGGGAGCACATCCTTTGTAGATTTGGCCTCCCACTCAAAATAGTAGCTGATAATGGCACCAATTTTGCCTCCGAAGATCTTCAAAAATGGATGAAGGAATTGAACATTAAACACACCTTCTCTTCCATTGCACACCCCCAAGGCAACGGCCAAGTTGAGAGTGTTAACAAAAGCGTAGTTGAAGGGACAAAGGCCCGCCTGGGCACAAAATGACGAGGCTAGGTCGATGAGCTCCCTAGGATCCTATGGGCTCATCGTCCCATGCCAAAGACAAGCAATGGCGAGACCCACCTTTAGCCTTGTTTACGGCTCAGAGGCGGTTATCCCAGCAGAAATTGGCATCCCCTCGCCGCGCTTAACAGCAATTAACACAATCGATAACGAGGCGGAGCACTGTTTAGACTTGGACCTACTTGAAGAAAGGCATGAGATCGCGCGCATCATAGAGGCCAAGTATAAAACTCAACTGGAGTGATACTACAATGCGAGGGTGCGCATATGTACGTACACTCCAGGGGAATATGTGTTCTGGGACAACGAAGCCTCTAATGTCGAGCGCCCTCGAAAACTAGCACCCAAATGGGAGGGCCCATACTTAGTTCATGAGGTGCTAGGAAAAGGGGCGTACAAACTTCGCACTTTAGATGGTCACATCATCCCACACACATGGAATGCGCAGCAACTGCGCAAATGCTACATGTAACAACTTTCTATGTATGTTGGCCACGCGCCTATTTCAGTTATTTAATGCAAAAGTTGTCTACAATTAATGATTACATTCTGTTTGGCCTAAGTTACAAATGCATGTTAAACTTTTGATTAGCACGAAAACACTTCAGTAAATTACGAGCTCTTGAGTTAAGCCTCCAAGGTTCTCCGCGAACACAGCGCGAGGCCAGGCAACAATACTCATAACGAGCCACACTTACATTTATTCGCGCTAACTTAAACAAAGTTTCTAACAACAATGCAATAATTGTAACATTTGACCGAATAAAAGGCAAAGTTAGTTCCATTCATAAAAGCGCAACCGCGCACGTTTACATAGTTAGAAACCATAAAAAATTACAAGGCATTAAAGCCTAAACACCCTATAATCTATGCATCGCCACCATCTCCAGCTGTCTCCTCCTCATCAGACAACTCCACAGTTTTCGGAGCAATGAGGATGGACTTCAGTCGTGCCACATAGTCATCATGTTTTAGCGCCTCCGTGACCAATTCCATAACTGGCAAAGATAGATGATCATAAACCTCCTTAGCTTGGGCAAACATCTCATAGGATTGGTCAGTCACGGAGCAATGTCGAGTCCCAAAGTGCTATTGCAACGCCTCCTCAACATGTTGGGTGCATTCGAGGTAGCCGCCACGATGCCCAACGGCACGCGCAGCATCCGTAAGCACGGCAACTGCCTGGTCCAGCTCCGTTGCATTCTGTATTGAGTTAGCAACCTATTTGAGAAATAGATCGTAAAACAAGATAAGTATCTACAAAATTACACCAATCTAAGACGAAAAAGTAAAACACTTAAAGCAGCCACTCCATGGTTGCGCATCCATTCAGATTCGGAAACAAGCGTATCTACAATGGATTGAGCTTCAGTGTAGTTGTTATGCGCCACATTCAAGGCTGGAGTACTATTGTTGCGCTCCTCTTCGACCGCTTTACGTGCCTCTTCGGCAATGTCAGCCTTCACCTTTTATGCGGCCAGGTCTATTTCTAAAGACTAATTCTTCTCATGAGCCTCAAACAACCTATGCTTCAACTCTGCAATCTCAGCATCCTTACTAGCCAAATCCCTGTTTTTACTTATGAGTTGCGCATTCAATTCAACCTACAAATTTTCAAAAGAAAAACCAAAGTTAGAAATACTCTAACAATAAGGAAGTTTAGAAGGAAAGGGGGTTAGCCTGTTGGACCTCAGCACGCTCTCTGTCAGACTTGGCCTCCTCAAGCTTCCCCTTCAACGTGGTAATTTCAGCCTCAAGGTTGGAAATCTTTGTGCGCGCAACATACATCCTCTTATTGTCATTTTCACAGACCTTCTTCCATTCTTAGCGTTCCTTCGCCAGGAGTTCCTCAGCAGCTTGGAGCTTGCTTTTTAAACCATCGCGGGCCCCACTCCTCACATTTTTTCTCCTTCTCGAAGGAAGATTTTTCTTCTAAGAACTTGTTCTTCATCTACTCAAACTCCTTGGCCTCAGCAGACAGGCGCTCCTGGTATTTTTCCCAGCTGGCACACTCCCGGTGCATCTGACGCCAGTCGCGAAAAATCTGATGACCAGTGGCAGAGGTATTGGCCTCGCCTATAATGTAAGCATGGTATAAAGCCTCAGGGTTGCGCGACCGCTGGCGGTTCACCTCACCGGGAGGAAAAGTTCCCAGAAACCAATCCCTACATGCCCCAAAATCAACAAAAGTATCCTTTTGTTTCAAGCTCCATTCTGGGACATGCTTCTCTTCACCACGTTCTTCAGTATAAGTCTTATAATGAATATCCCCCAATGTATCTTCTGCACCAATGGGGGATCGTGGCCTTGGGATTTTCTTCCCATCACCTTTTTGGCCAGCTGTGCCAGAGCCACCAGCATCTGTACCAGCCGCAGTGGCAGAAGTATCTTGATGCGCCACCTGCGCCTGTATATTAGAAGCAGACCCCCCCAGCAACATATAGTACTTGTGCAGTTTGGGTGGGAGCGTCATGCTGCGCGGCTACACTTGAAGTCAAAACTTCCGATCCTTTGTTTTTCAAGGGCTGGTCAAGCCTGGTAATATGCACAACCTCCGGACATTGCGCTTTATCGTGAACAGTAGTAGCAGTGGTCTCGGTTTCCTTCAATACTTCCTTTTCAGGAATCGCATTGCCCGCAGGCTCCTCAGCTTTTTTTTCTACCTCCTTCTCAGGAATTGTCTTCGGAGGGATAATGGTAAATTTGGCCTTTTTGAGCTCCGGCTCCTTAGTCTTTTTAAGCTCAGGCTCCTTAACCTTCACCTCAAGCCTCTTCAGCGCCTCTGGAGAAGGGAAAAGTGTTAAAAATTTTACTAAGGCAGAAAGCATAAAACATGAAGGTTAAAACGCCAACCAGGTGAGAATTTATAAAGGCTCCACAACCTACCATGTTTCCCTATTGGCTGGGTCGCAGCAGACTTCTGCGCTGGGGGAGTCGCAGCATCTGAAACTTCATGAGATCTTTTTCTCAACACCAACTTAGCAACTTCCTCCTCAACCTCTTCTTCTTCCTATTCCTAATGAAGGGACGATGGAGTCGCGCCTGATTCGGGGGCCCTGGATCCCGCGCTCCCCGAACTCTTTGAAGTAGCCGCCGCGCTGCTCTTAGACTTTTCACCAATACGTGATAAACCCTCCAGTGAATCACTAGCAATAACATAGTCTTCAAGGTTACTCTATCGAAAGCGAAGAGTACCTTTTTCAGGGATCTCAGCAGTCGCGCGTCCCCCTCTTGCCTTCTTACTGGTTGCGTCGGTGTCGACAGTGACTTTCTTTTTTGTCCTTGCCTTCTTCTTCGACTGGGCCTTCTTTGGTTTCTCTTCAGGATCTATCTCTAGGTCACGCAACACACCTGCAAATATGTTAGACCATGAGCTTAGCTCTTCATTCGAAGAGCCTACGGACTCTTCGCTGGAAAGATAAAGAATTTCTTTCCTAGTAGAAGTCACGCCTCACAAAGGCCTTGGTTTGGGAAGTTGCGCACCTTCGGTTGTGGTGGGAGGACTAGCAAAGATTCCCGCTGGTGGGTATAAGAAGTTTTTCTTAATCTGCTCATACCAAAACACCTCACCATCTCCCAATGAACGAACTCCCATCACGCCACCAAACGTGGGAAACGCGCTTTGGTAAAGCTGAGCAACTACAGTTAGAAATAACAATCAGGGGTGAGCGTTTCAAAAGAAAAAAGATAAATGAAGTATGGGAACATACCTTCTCATTCAAACATCAAAACATGCACTTCTTTGCTGCACGCGGGCCATTTATCACTCATGCCCGCCGCAACTAGAACCTGTTCGCCAAAAATCTTGTTCGGCGTAGCCAGTAACCGCATATACCAATCCGCCGCCTTCGGAATTGGAAGTTCTTCCTTTTCTATCTTATCAGATTCCCGGAAGATCATCGCAATCGGTATAACTTCTTCTCGGATGATGAAGAACTTCATCTTTCAGTCATGGAAGCTCTTGGGTGGATTTATCAATATCTTATTTGCACCACGAAGTCCAAAGGAATAGAATCCCATGTTCCGGATCAACTGATAGAAGGCTCTAATTTTTTCAACAGTCGGCTCTTGCCCTTGTGACTTACAAATAAACTCGAAGTGGCGAATCCTCACCATCCCTATCGGAATAAGCTGGGAGATGTGGAAGCCATAAAAGTGCAATATGGAAGCCAAAAATTGAGTCGCCGGTAGTCGGAAATTGCCGTCGAGGAAAAAATCAGCAAACAAGGTAATGTAACCCGGTGGTGCATCGGCGGTCATCTGGCCTTGCTGGAGATAACGTGCATCCCATTCAGTGGGAAACTGGAAACCCCCGACGATCTTTTCAAATAGCCCTTGATCCCATTTGAGTACAGGAACTGGACCAGTACTGTGACAATTGTGCCAACAGTTATTACTAACCAATCCTAAACAATTTTGTATGCATTAAAACCTTGTGTTTTATTTCTTGGATTGTGTAATTATCTTTGATACTTGCACAATAATAATCCATGTTCAAATTCAAACCCTTAAACACTTTCTGGAAAGTTACACACAAAGTGTTACGTAAACGTAATCAGTTTAACGCGACAAACACTCCAGAATAGTGATATATGCTTAACATACCTTAAATAACCTTTACATAACTTAGAAATAAGTTTTGAAGGGTTTGGTATGGCAAAAACAAGTTTATTCGATCACAGGGACTATTTGTGTCAACTTGCAAAAGTCTACCGATTCGTATAGCAACGTACATTCCAAAACATGATCATAAGCTAAACACACCTTAAATAACCTTAACATAGCTTAGAAATAAGCTTTGAGGGGTTCGGTGTAAGAAAATATGCTTATTTGATCGTCAGGGACTAAAAGCGTCAAAAACTGCATAAGTTTGCATTTACGCGCATATCTTACGTTCTGAACATATCCGGGCATCCAAAACTTTTTGTAATCAGTAAAATATTTTATTTTAGTGATTGGAATGCTAAAATACCATTCGTCACGTAATTTGGATCGTTTTTCGCGTCCGTTCGAGTTTCGTCGTAATAACCGAACAACGAGACCGTACGACCAAAAGAACTGACATCCATGATATTTTCAAGCATATTTCATGTTCCCTATACTTTAACATCCTTGTAGAGCCTTGAAATGGGGTTAACGGGGGTTAAATGCATCAAAAACCAAGTTTTATGCATGCAGGGACTAAAACTGACAACTTTTGATACTTCTCTTGTGGGGCGCGAAGGCCTATGCCTATGTCTTCACGGGGCGCGACTGATGGATCTAGGAGAAACATTGTATCTGGCTATACATCCTGTTCCCATTGATTTTTACCATAGATTTAGCATACCTTGGGCTGGTTTATGTGCTCCCCAAGTATTTAAATCTATGGGCAAGAAGTGTATGGCTAAGATTTAGTTTCAAAACACATGTAATGATCCAATTGATTCAAGAAATCTATAAATAGTCTTGGGTTTTCATCACATTTCCTTGCTCATTCCAAATTCTTCTCTACAATCTGCTCTAAGTTGAAGCTCTCACTTGTTGAAGGCTTCATACCTGAGTTTTCTTTGTTCTTTATTCAAGCTTGGACTCTTGTAAGTGCTCCTTCATGCTTGATTATGTATTTCAAGTATGAAAGTCAAACAGTGTTTGACTTTCTGCTTTGACCATGAATTGGTCAACGCAAAGTTCATTTGAACTTTGCAACGTGAGCGTAATCACAATGGTTATAGTCCCTTGTGACTATACCTACTGATTACCACGTTGATTAGTCGAAGTGACGAGTCAAAGTTTCGGTCAAAATGCACGATTATGCGCATTTTGCAACGAAACTATTTTCGGGTATCAAAACACTTTTTTTTTATATCAAATCAGTTTTCTAACTTAGTTAAACATGTTTAACTCGTCACGTTTAGTCTAGTGCTTATTTAGGGTCGTAAGTTAAACGGTCTGAACAACCGCTTAGACTTTCGAACCCGACCCATTTGGTCGATCATTAGAATCTGACCAAACATATTTTGTGACCATGGTTTTATAGGGAATAACCTTCCGAGGATATACCTTATGGTCACTTAGTTTAATTAGTTGTATGATAGGTAGATTATATGCCTTAGGAAAATGACCAAAATGCCCTTTTTATGCAATCTAAATTTAAGCATATGTAACTTAAATTTTGGCATATAAACTAATTATTAAACATGTTAGGGCATATAATACTTGTCATAGGACTAGTTAGACGGTCCGAATGCGCTTTTGCGCGAACGACACGTTAAAGTAGCGTAAACTACCTTAACGAGTCGTAACGGGTCATAAGCACTTAGGATAGGTATCAACTTAGAATGTAGGCTTTGTTAAACCATATCATATGGGTTCCAATACTCATTTGGTTTACGAAACCTCATTCTATCCTATTTCCCGATTTAGGTCCGGTTTATTAACATAGTTACCTATATTAGGTGCCGTTTGATTCTGTGATCCTTTGAGCGTTACTTGGTTGTTATTTCAAGACTATTAAGCAATATCATGTGAGTACATAGTCCCCTCTTTTACTGTTTTCAAATATTTTGGGGTGAAACACATGTGCCTACTTGTTACTTTTATGCTTTTCATGCTTTCGTGACATATACTTTATATGTTCATTTAGTACACGTATAGTACATGATTTCACTTATGCTTTGCTATGTATGTTTACTTAACATGCTAGCACATTGATTTCATAAACATTTTTGCTATGTATGTTTACTTAGCATGCTAGCACATCGATTTACATTACATTTCTACTAGGTTTGTTTACTTAGCGTACTTAGCACATGGTTTTCACATGACATTTGATTATACGTAACATTACATCTATGGGATTGAGTAAATTCTTTTTATTCACCATACATAACATTTCACCTATGGGATTGAGTAAATTATTTTATTCACCATGCATGACATTTGATTATACAAGACATGGTTTACACTTAACATTAGACATTGTTTACTTATAACATTTTGACATTGGTTTAACATGACATTTTTGGTGGTTATTTGTAAGTGACTTAAATAACGAGGCGTGTGCAATATGGTAAAAGCATGGTGGATATACCGCTGGTACTTCCTATATATAAGTGCTTTTATGATATTACATATCATAGCGTTATCTAAACCACTTTGACAGAAACAAAGACATGATACTTTTTATACAAAGACACGACATATTGTTTACAAGACACTGATTTACAAATAACATATTTTATGCAAACTCGATTTTACTTGGTTATTTATTTAACTAAGCATCATTCTTTTATATGTAAGTTACATTTTACAGTTCGCGTGGTAATAATAATACCGGTGTAACTTAATTATTTATTTGTGATAGCGTTGGTATTATTTTAGAGTCGTGCTTTCACAATGTATTCCAGTTATATTATTTTTACCCTAAAAATAATATATAGTTCACAAAATAATCATAAAATCTTACAAGTGTTTTATCATAAAATATATTTCTCAATATATATTTAACAAGTTTCATTTACGAAAATCCACCTCCGAATACTTGGTTTTTTTATAACAAAAATCATGGCGAAGTTTGTTTGGAAAACAAGTCAAAAATATATTCATAACACTTGTCACCAAAAATATTCTAAGTGTTATTTTCCGGAAAAATTTCGCCAGAGTTTCCTCTGTAACTGGAGGTGGCCACGCTTACTAGCGTATCATTTTCTTTTAAAAATTCAACCAATCAATTTTCCATCATCAACAAACAATATTCAAACATTGAACTAGTCAAAGCAAGTATAAATCGCAAACACATGAACTTGTAAGTTATGTGAAAATACGTAGTAGATCACATGAACTTGTATAAATCGCAAGTATAAATCGAAAACACTTTTAGTAGATCTTTCTATTTCCAAAAATAAAATCGGTTTCTTGGAATTCTTATCTTTAAAGAAGATGTAACCTTACAACTTCCTAGTAAAAAATTATGAGAATATTTCTTTGTTAAAACCTTTTGTTACACAAGTGCCTACACACTTGTTTATTCACAAAAATGCTTTTGTTTCGAGAAGATCCGGCTTTTAAACATGATTTGCATCTTACACTTGGTTCTTCGAAAATACCACTTGTAGACCTTTAGATCTACTAGTTTAAAACTCCATTTTACAAGAAAACTATTTTTACACAAGTTCATGTTCATGTATGAGAGGGTTCGTCATCTTGTAACTTTCCTACTTAACATAATGCTAGTTCATGTTCCATGAACATGATCTAGCGTGGTTGGATGACGATCCGTCCCACTACTAGCAACCAACAACATAAAATAACCATAACTAGACAAGATTCATGAGTTTTACACCATTTGTTTCTTTTTATCCAACAAGTTCATCATACTTTCAAGTCTTTAAGTTTTGTTTTCGCATATTCTTGAATTTTAACCGTTAAAATTCTTATTAACCACTTTAGACAAGATCAAGAGAGTGTTTAGAATCACTTACAACTAGCTCAAAGCTAGGGAAGAATCGAAGCGAAAACAAGGTGGTTAATAGCGATGTAGAGAGCTCCTTGCGATTCCGTAAGCACCGGGCTTGTTTGTAGGACACCTTACACCCTTGTGTGTATGAGGAATGATTGAACAAGATCAAATGATGGTGGTGGTGGTGCTTCTTGGTCTCGACCGAGAGTATCAAAGGGAGAGAGAGAGATGAAATTTTGTTAAGTGTTTATGAGAAGTGAAGTGGTGATCTTATGGTCACATTTATAATCTATAATCTCTAATTACCCAATGTATAACATGTATGGAAGATATTAGACAACCCTTAATTAAATAATCAACATTGTAAGAGTGTGTCCCCACATGGGGACCGATCGGTCAAGGGGGGGGGGGGGTAATTGGTTTGATTTTAACTAGCTAGATAGTAACTAGTTAAGTTTAGTTAGAGATTTTAAATAAGTTACTAGGGTGTTATGTGTTATAACGGGTGTTAGGGTATTCGGGGATCCTAACTAGCTCAGAAAAGGAAAAACAATGTCATTGACAATATTTTTATGTTCCGGGTAAAGTCCGGTTGTTCGGTTGGATATTAATTCGTTAAAGTGCTAAATAAGCATTTAAAGTGTCGTTAATATTTGTTTTAGTGACACAATGAATTCCCGACACTTTGGAAAGTGTCTAGTATTATTTTCCCATGTTTTTAGACTTTACTAGTTAGCTTAAATGCTTAATTTCGTATTGAAGTGCAGGGTTTTGTAGTTAGAGCATGTTTTAGGCACATCCGGTCACTATAACTATCACCCAGTGACGCAGTTTAACAATCCTCACCTCCCTACACTCCCTACTAGTGTAGTAAACTATCCCCGGCTCATACTGGCCTCAGAGACAGTGCCTGTCTGATGCTGGCTATGTCAGCATGTTTACTGGGTTATCCGTTCTTTGTGCTACTGTGCTTTTGTGCATCAAGTTTTGTCACTATAGTTCTGTGTAAATAATGGAGTGACAGCAATAAAGTATGATGCATGTATGTGTATGTATCAGAATTCAAGTAGCAGTTTAATCACAACTGTAAACAAGCACAGTAATTAAGCATTAATTAAATATTAATTAAGTCGTACAGATACCTGGTTTGGTGAGGGTTGTCACAGTTTGAGTCGTAGTTAGTTGTGTTTGGGTTTACTTGCACGTACAAGTGGTTTAAGCTCTCCCGTACTCAATCTCCATTCGGGCGAGCTTAACTATCACTTAGCAATTGTAAAAGGTAATCCGTTTGTTTCAGAATTAGCCGCGAATGAAATGCTATACGGCTATTCTTTCTTTTTCGAAAAAAAATTATAAAAAATCCAAAAAAAATATAAAAATTTCAAAAAAAAATATAAAAATGAAAAATACCAAAAATAGTTTGTTATGACTAACTGTCTGCCTGTTTTGTCTTGATTGTATCTGTTTTGCAGACATGGCGAGCAGTTCGCGTCGAGGTAGGGCGCGAAAGACAGGAGCGGGTCAGTCGGCACCGCAACAGGTTCCACCTCAGCAGGACCCGATCCCACAAGAGACACCGATCATTCAAATAGCTGCCGATGATCCTAAGTTGAGAAAGATCGAGTATCAGTCGTCTTATAATATTATTCCGGATAGGAAAACACATAGAGCTGATCATCCGATATTGAAATTTGAGCCGAGTACATTAGAATGGAACAAGTATGATAAACTGAAGAAAACTGATTTACTTCAACATAGGGTTATAGATTGGTTGTGGTTGAGTGAGATAGGCTCGAAGCAGGAGGTGAGGGATCTTTTGGGTCAAAGGTTGATTGATGCGTTGGAGTGTATATAACCTCAGTATGAGGAGTTAGTGCTAGAGTTTCATAGCACTTGGATGCACAAGGAGGGTAAGTTTGAGCAGGACACAGCTGTGTCGTTCAGTTTAGGGAGGCAGGTTTATGAGATGAATATGGCGAGGTTTGCCATAGTTTCGGGGTTTTATATTGAAGAGGAAGTAAAGAGGCCGGAGTTTGTTACTAGTTTGAGGGGTGCTTATTCTCAGCCTAGGGATTATGGTGTTGGTGCAACTGAGCTGAAAAATTTATGGAGCATGATTTCTGACCATCCGTTCACGACTACGAACCTGATCACTTTGGTTCGTAATCCGATTTATAGGTATGTGTTGAAGATTTTATCTACTACGCTGGTGGGTCGGAAATCTGGGGAGAATAAGGCGAACTGGATAGAGTTGTTTATTTTGATGTGTCGTGTGGAGAAGAGGGAGATGAATCTGGCTACTGTCTTAGCAGATTCTTTCAGTAGAGGTCGTCGAGGAGATCCTCGGGCTGGTTTGGATATGGGCCCCTACATTACTAGGATCGTAGAAAATTTGGGGTTGTTTACTAAATATCTTCCCGAATTTCTACACGAGGGGCCCAAGACGGTGACATTTGATTTGAAGGAGTTACAGCAGGCGGGAATAGTGTCATGGATGGAGCCCTATGGCTGGAAGCCGATTAGGCAGGGTCCATAGGTGCAGCCGCCAGAGGGACATCCATCGGAGGATGTGATGCTTCAGATTGATCCTACACATAGACAGCGGCCACCACAGCGACACGAGTTGCCAGCACACCAGTATCCTCGCAGACAGCCACCACCTACACCTCTTACTTTGGAGTCGTTATCTGTGTATGTGGAGCAGAGGTTCGACAGGCTAGAGTACCTTATTTTGACGGGTTAGGATAGGCAGGAGGATGCCCTCCGATATATTATGAGTAGGCACAGTATGGGGATCCAGACTTCTTCCAGTCGAGGCAGCAGGGTAGCTCGGCTGGTACTGCTGAGAGGTTTGATCCGATTCCCCCGATTCGTGTATTTGGAGAGGGCAGTTCAGGTGCAGGTGGGCGAGAGGAGAGCAGTCACGAGTCTGATAGCGAGCATGAAGAGGGCTAGTGTGGAGATAGCATGAAGATGCATGAGCAACAGCTGACTATTATATCTTTTGGTTGATTATTTTTCTTTTATGCTGTTTTTGATCCTCATTAGTTGGTCTGTACTGATATTGATATACTTTGAACAGGTTGGTTGGGAAGGTTGGGTTGGTATGTGTTGAACTGATGATCTGATGATATATATATTATTATGTGTTGGTAGTTTATGTTGATGATTGATAGGTTGATTTATAGCCGCTTTTGTTCGCGTGTCCGAGGTTAGAGTTGTTTGCTGAGCGCGTTTCGAATTGGAGGGCTTATGTGGAAACGACTGGCACTTTGACAGTCTCACATATTCAGCTAAGTCGTTTCCCTTTTTGTTGTTGTATTTTATTTATTTATTTCGTTATTTAGTTCGTTATTGTTGGGATTGAACCCTACCAGAGGAACAGATAATAAAAGCCAAAACTGGATCAGAGCAGTGGATCCAGAATAAGCAGATGTTACATACAAATCTCTCCCATTGAAAGTGATTTCAACATCTGCTGACCTCCTATCTACTGACCGTACAAGCTACTGACTATCAAACTGCTGCTCAAGTAAAGACCTGATGAAAGACTAAAGCTCTGCTGATTCAATCTACTGCCTTGAGTCAAGCACTGCTGATCCGGACAAGTACTGTTGGGTTCACAGCAGTGGAAGGTTGCAACAGCTGTTCTATAGTTTGTTTGTAATGTAATGTAATAGCAGTAGTTAGCATAGCAGTATTTGTATTGATCAGAGGTTAGAGTTTGTTAGGAGGTCAGATATCACTTTCATGGTGACGTCAGCTTAGAAGCTCAGTGGTTTGCTAGTGCCTATAAATAGAACAGTGCTCTGTACTATTCTATTAGCTCTTTGCAATACCGTCTTCTTTGCACGAACAAGCACTGAGCTCTGGCTGAGGGGGAGTTTGTATTCAATCATTGCAATTGTAATCGTTGTTGAAATTAAATTCAATCTTTCGGTTCATTGTGAAAAATGTTTGATCAAAGCAATACTCTCGTTTGATTGTATGCAAAGTTTGTTTCCATCTTAATTCCGCTGCACAACTCATCCATTTCCATCTTAATTTCAAACGTAAAATACAATCAAAACCAAACTCAGATCCAACAATTGGTATCAGAGCTAGAACAGTCAAATTTGATTTAACAATCATTTTGACATAAATAGTTCAGCTCATAACAGTTGATACTAATAGTTTGTTCGTTTGTGTTGAAAAACAGAGCAAGGTTTGATCACCATCAAAGTTGATTAATCAGTGCCTGTAAAACAACCAGGATGACGTCACAATCACAAGATGATAAGAATAACATTGGCTCTCTTTTTAAACCACCTATGCTTAAACGTAATAAATACAACATCTGGGAGAGAAGGATGGGTCATATCCTTGCTCAACAGAACACCGGATGTTGGAGGTCTGTTGTTTTTGGTCCCCATGTTCCTACAGTGCCAAACGCTGAAGATGCTAAGAAGTTCGTTCCCAAACCAGCTGAAAACTATACTGAAACTGATTTCCAAAAGTTCGAACTCGATGCTAAAGCTTTTAGCATAATAGCATCTGCGCTACCCAATGAGATTTACGCTGGACTGTTACACTGTAACAGTGCAAAAGAGCTTTGGGATGCTCTGAAGGAACAGTTTGGGGGAACCGAAGAAGTTATTGAAAACAATAGGGAAATACTGAACCAGCAGTATGAAACATTTTGTCACATCAAGGGTGAATCACTGACTCAACAATTTGAGTGATTCAGTTGTCTCATCAGTGAACTAAGGCTTGTTAAAGTAACCTTTCCAAATTCAACTCAAAATAGCAGGTTCCTTAGGTCACTACCAGAAAAATGGGACACCATAGCTTTTGTCACCAGAAACTTTGCTGAGTTCAAAGATCTGACCCTGACCCAACTTCATGGTCGACTCCTGACCTATGAAAGGGAGTTGAACCAGAAAAAGAGGTTGCAAGAGTCTGGTAAAGTTGCTGATGATTATTCATTTGGTAGCACAGCTCTGTTTGGTTAGGAAGAATCTGGGAGCAGTGGTAAGGATCAGGGTTATGATCACTTCATTGATATAACTGCTGGTGCAAATTTTAACAACCCTGATCCTCACTCTGCAAACTATGCATTTACAGCAAATGAAAACCAGATGTCAGATAATTTGTGCTTTGAACTCAATGATTTATAACATTTTGATCCCACTGACTTAGAAGAAATGGACATTTTGCATCAGTTGGCTTTGCTCAGTGTTAGAACTAGCAAATTCTATAAAAGAACAGGGAGAAAATTCCCAGGGTTACATGGGAATTTAAGGGTGGGGTTGGATAAGTCGAAAATTAAGTGTTACAAGTGCAATAGGCTAGGGCACTTTGCTAGGGAATGCAGAAGTCAAAATGTTGGACCAATTGTCACTCATCCCAGCTCAAACCCTAGACCACAAAATCAAAGCACTGTGCACTATACCCAATATACCCCTGCGGCTTATGTGAACACTGCTCACTATGCTGCAACCCCTGTGCCTGTGCATTATGTTCAAACTACTGTTCCACAGATTCAGTATGTTCAAACCCCTGTCCCCCAGGCACAAGTGCAACCTGTTGCACCTCAAACAGCTGCTCCAGCAGTGGTACAACCAGATCAGCAAAGCTTTTTCACTCAAGGCTTTGTTGACTGGAGCAGCATGCCTGATGAGCTTGGTGATGAAAATTTTGCACTCTATGCTTTTAATGAGCCTTCTAATGATGAATTTTGTTTGATGGCATTAGAGTCAATACCAGAGGGGGTTGAAACTGAAGGTGAACAGCTAAGTGCTGAAACAGTGGATGAGGTGACTGAAGCAGTGGTTACTGCTGTGGCTGGTGAACTACTGCTGGGAGAAAGTTCAGGAACCCTGATTGAACCACTGACAGATCCATGGTCCGAAGAGGACAAAGAAGAAGAGAAAGATGAGAAAGCAGGTAAGAAAGAAGAAAGAGCTGATGATGAAGAAAATCATCAATGTGATTGTGCAATGATGGCTGCTGCCAAGGTATCTCCTCAAGTTCTTGAAAAACTATGTTCTGACAATTGCATTATTGCTTTTGCTAACATCAAAGAGGTAAATGAAAACCTTCGGGATAAAATCTTAACTGATGAAGTCAAATTTGAAAGGTCTGTAAAAGAGCTTAAAAACAAATTGGCTGAAAAAGAGAAAGAGATCAGCAGTCTGAAAGAAGAGCAGAGCATAACCAAAACTCAACTCCAAACTATGGTAGAAAAATACCAAGTTTGCAAAAAGGAGTTGGGGTCTACCCAGATCACCTGTGAAAAATGGGTGGAATCATGCAAAGGGTATGAGGTTATGCTTGAAAAGTAGATTAAAAGCAATGTGAAATTTGGGGTTGGTTATAGAAAACATGATGATGAAAACACTGCTTTTGAAAAATCAGTTCAAACCACTGATGTAACCACTGAGTTCATCCCCACAAACAAGAATGGCCAAGAAGTGAAAATCACTGATAAACTTGGTAACAAAATCACACTTGACAGACCAATGGGATCCTCTACTTTTGAGGTGCTTGAAAATTATCAGTTTAAACCAAAATGGTCTGATGAGTGTAATATTCTTGAAAATTTCAAGCCCATGGACTTTACATCAACTGATGGTGTTAAAGCTCCAAAAGCTAAAGTCATTCCTCTCAAGGACATCCCAACAGAGGTTAAAACCTCTGCTGCAAAGGAGTCCGAAAAGAGAAAGAAGAAAGAAAAAATCAATAACTTGTTTTGTGAATTCTGTGAGAAAAGGAATCATCTAACAAAAGACTGTTTCCATTTAAAAGCTTATGATTTGAACAAAACAAGTGTCATTGTTCCAGCTGAAAGCTGCATTGTCTGTGGTAAATCAAACCATAAAACTCAAGCATGTGTGTATCTCAAAAATTTTGATGTGAAAAAGAATGAGTACACTGCTAAAACATCCTTGAGTCCATCAACATCATCTGTCAAATTCACCAAAAACCAACCACTGTTTGTGCCAGTTCAAACGGCTGTCACAAAACAGCTGAACCAAACATCTGTTAAAAGAGATGTTCAGGTTACTGATGCACCCCTTGCCAACCAGTTCAGAAGAGGTAAGGGACAACCACAACCATCTTAACAAAGGATTCCACATGTTTATGAGACCTACAAAAGGCCCTCTAAACCTAAAGTGAATAGGCATCCTTTTGGGTATCAACAGGTGATTGGCCAAGACCCCCAACAGTGGTTAGCAAGAAACAGTCCTAAAACTATCCAAACCCCTGATCTAACCATTGTCCATCAATCTGCATCCATCCCAGACATTGTTGAGACCCCATCCAAAACCTTATTGGCTTTGGAAACCCTAATGAACTAATCCTTTTACTTCATGTGCAGGGAGCTTCTGCCTGCTTAGATAGTCTGTGGTATGTTGATAGTGGAGGCTCCAGGCACATGACTGGATGTAAAGCCCTACTCAAGGATTTCAAAATTCATGGAGGGGGTGATATATCCTTTGGGAATAACAGTAAAGGGAAAGTTCTGGGGTCTACAGTACAATCTGGAAATGTAAAATTTGAAAATGTCAATCTGATAGACAGTCTGAAATTCAACCTCCTGAGTGTTTCACAAATGAGTGACAAGGGGTATGGGTCACTCTTCACAAAGGAGTGTTGTAGGATTGTTGGACCAGAAATGGTCAAAAAGATTGAAGCAATAATAAAAACTGGTCAAACAAAACTTGTTGCTCAAAGAAGTGGCAATGTTTATGTTGTTGATATGTCAAAAGAGTGTCCCAGAGCTGATGCCTGTCTGTTCTCAGCTGCCTCTAACAAAGAGACAGAACTTTGGCACAGAAGACTGGGGCACACAAATCTTAAAACAATTACTGAAATTTCAAAAAATGGTTTGGTAAGAGGCCTGCCACAAAAATTGTTTTCATGTCCTGAGCATTGTGTTTCCTGTTTAAAAGGAAAACAACATAAAAGCTCTTTCAAGTCCATTGAAGAGTCCAAAACAACCCAGTGTTTGCAAATGCTGCACATGGATTTGTTTGGCCCAGTTCAAGTCATGAGTCTGAAAAAGAAGAGATATTGTTTGGTTATTATTGATGACTTTTCTAGGTTTACATGGACTTTCTTTTTACACTCAAAAGATGAGACTGCAGGCATTTTGCAAGACTTTGTGACACAGGTTGAAAAGCAATTTGACCTTCCAGTGAAAGTCTTCAGGAGTGACAATGGCATAGAATTTAAAAATAAGGTGTTGGATGCCTTTTGTGTGAAGAAAGGGATTGTAAGGCAGTACAGTATCCCTAGAACACCAGAGCATGGGGTAGTTGAGAGAAAGAATAGGACCCTGATTGAAGCTGCTAGAACCATGCTTGCTGATTCAGGTTTGCCTTTGACTTTCTGGGCAGAGGCAGTAAACACTGCTTGCTATGTCCAGAACAGAGTTTTAATCAACCCCAGGCACAAAAAGACTGCCTATGAAATTCTGTACAAAATCAAACCACTGATCTCATATTTCAAAGTCTTTGGCTGCCCATGTTTCATTTTGAACCTAAAAGATTCCATCTCAAAATTTGCAGCAAAAGTTGATTATGGTTATCATCTGGGATACTCAACCACTGCCAAGGCCTACAAAGTGTTTAATACATGGACCAAGGCAGTGGAGGAGACCTTGAATGTGAAGTTCAATGAACTCTCATCAATGAAAATCCCAGCAAATCCTGCTGATCTGTTTGACCTTGAAAATTTTACTTTTGAAAATACTGCTGTCAAGACTAACAGTGCAGGTACATCAGTGGATGCAACACCAGACTATGGGTATGAAATCATCATCCCACAAAAGTCTGCCACAATGGGAAAAGCATCAGTTGTTCAAAACAGCTGTCAAAGCTCAACCACTGCTACCTCAACAGTTGTTAACCAAAGTAGCCCATCAACCACTGCTTCCACATCAACAAACACTGCTGACAAAAGTCCCCAAACAGTGGATAAAAGTCAGCATGTGTCCTCATCATTACCTCCTATTCCACCACCTTTTGAAGCCACTGCTGGGTCATCAAAGTCACCAGCAGTGGTTAGCTCAGATGATACACATTTGCAGCCTTCACCAACAAATGCCATCATACCATACCAAGGAGATTTAATCTTCTTGAGATCTCATCCACCTGATCAAATCATTGGCAACATCAATGAAGGGGTGCTCACAAGAAGCCAAACCCAAAACATTTGTCTTTTTGCTGGTTTTCTATCACTCCATCAGCCAGTCAAGTACCAAGAGGCACTGAAAGACAACAGTTGGGTAGAAGCCATGCAAGAAGAGCTCCAACAGTTCAAAAGACAACAAGTATGGGAGCTTGTACCACAGCCAAAAGATGTCAGTCCCATCGGCACAAAGTGGGTTTTTAAAAACAAAACTGATGAAAGGGGCATTGTTGTCAAGAATAAAGCCAGGCTTGTGGTTCAAGGTTACAGACAGGAAGAGGGGATTGATTATGATGAAACATTCGCCTCTGTAGCAAGATTGGAAGCTATAAGACTGTTCCTGGCCTTTGCTGTCAACCACAACATGAAGGTGTTTCAAATGGATATCAAAAGTGCTTTCCTCTATGGTACAATTCAAGAAGAGGTGTATGTTTGTCAACCTCCAGGTTTTGAGGATCCATTTTATCCAGATCATGTCTACAGGTTAAACAAAGCCTTGTATGGCCTGAAACAAGCACCTAGAGCCTGGTATGAAACTCTTTCCACCTTTCTACTCTCAAATGGTTTCAAAAGAGTTACCATTGATAAAACACTGTTTCTTAAATGGAGAGGAAAGGATTTAATGATTGTCCAAATTTACGTGGATGACATTATTTTTGGAAGCACATGTAACAAAATGTGTGAAGAGTTTAGGGAACTCATGACAGCTGAGTTTGAAATGAGTGCAATGGGTGAGCTGCAATGCTTTCTTGGTCTCCAAGTTCAGCAGATGCAAAATGGAACTTTCATTCATCAAAGCAAATATGCTAAAGAACTTTTAAACAAATTTGATATGAATGATTGTAAACAATGCAGCACACACATGGCAACAAATAAGCTTGTCATGTCTGATGAAAAGGATGAGCTGATTGACCAAACACTTTATAGAAGCATGATTGGGTCTTTATTGTACCTAACTGCATCTAGACCAGACATCATGTTTGCAACATGTGTCTGTGTAAGAAGTCAATCAGCCCCCAGAAAATCAAATCTCATTGCTGTAAAAAGGATCTTCAGATACATAAAAGGTGCTCCCACACTTGGTATCTGGTATCCAGCTAATGGGAATATCAAGCTTTCAGGTTTTTCAGACAGTGACTTTGCTGGATGTCACACCACAAGGAAGTCCACATCAGGAGGGTGCCAGTTTCTAGGTGATTGCTTAGTTTCATGGCAAAGCAAAAAGCAAGCAGCTGTTTCAACATCCACTGCTGAAGCTGAATACATTGCTGCTGCAAGCTGTACAACCCAACTCCTGTGGCTTCAAAACCAGTTGCTGGATTTTGGTATCACTGCCTTAAAGACACCACTCATGTTGGATAGCCAGGCAGCAGAAAATATCATCAAAAATCCAGTTTCCCATTCAACCACTAAACACATCGACATCAGACATCACTTTGTGAGGGATTGCTATGAAAAAGGTTTGATTTCTATGCATCATGTCCCAACTAAAGACCAGTTGGCAGATGTGCTCACAAAAGCAGTTGATACAGCCACCTTTGAAAGCTTGGTCTCTAGAATTGGGATGCTAAATATGGAATAACAAGCAACATCTTGTTTTTCTCTGAATTAAAGCATTAAAATGTTTTCAGAAAATCAAAAATCCATCCTTAAAAATAGCTAAAAATGAATTTTTCATTAAAATCCTTAAAAGTCTGCGATAACTACTGCTTGTTCAAAAGTCTGCTCTGCTTCAAAGTCTGTCCACTGCTGAAAGTTAACTCCTGTTTCCTCATTTCTTTGATAAACACTGTTGTTCAAAAGCATTGTCTTATCCACTGATATGCTATCAACTGATAGTGAAAATCATCCACTGCTTCCATAATCACTGCCTTCACCAGTAACTTTCATAAAAGTACTGTCCTTCATTTCATCAGGGGTTGTCACGTGGGCAGTACATTGTGGTCAGACCTTTTGTAACCGCTGCCACGTTAGCATTCACTTTTTCCTCTATAAAACCCCCACTCACCATCAAAACAGGGTTTTACTGTCGAATTGAATTCTCAAAAATTCTCTTCTCAAAGCAGTTTTTCCATCTCATTTTTTCACAAATTTCTTCGATCATCATCCTCAAAATGACAAAATCGAAGCCATCTGCGAAACCCACCTCCAAATCATCGTCGAAAGCGGCCTCTCAAAAGGCCAATCCCACCGAAATTCCATACAAACCATCTCACAATCTTCTGGGTCTTCTCACAAAACCCGGCACCACAGATGCTTTCGACTCCATCATCGACAAAATGGCCAAATCAAAGTACAAAACTTTGTTAACAGCCGATGCACCAATTTACTTAGCAACCCAACGAGAGTTTTGGAAAAACGCAACCCTTGACAAACAAGGTGAAAATGTGGTAGCCATTAACTCCTCTTTAAAGGGTAAAGCTGTTCAAATCACGCCACAATCTATATCAGAAGTCTTTAAACTCGAGGATCAGCAAGGTAACACTTATTTCCCTAAAAACGAGTTAAAATTGACTTCATTGAGAGAGGGTATGCAGACACAATGATGAAGAAAGCTACCTTACAAAAAGGTTTCTTTCCTTCTGCAACAAGATTTTTATTCCATACCCTCCTCTTGTGTGTTTCAAACAAAACCACTTCTTTTAATGAAGTACCATTAAAGATTCAAAATCTGGGATATGCTATTCTTCAAGAAGAAAATTTTAATTTTTCTCGGGAAATCTTTAATGATTTGGTTAATAATGTTGAAACAAAATCATTCTTACTGTTTCCAAGGTTTTTAAGTTATTATTTTGAAAAGAAATTCAGTAAGGATGATATTACTGCAATAAACCAAGGTGATTATTTTCAAATGAACAGCTTAACTGCTGAAACTTTTACAAGAATGTTAACACCTTGCAAAACACAAGCAGAGGTGCCTGAGCAGAATTTAGCAGCTACCACTGCTCCTCAGGTATCTGCTGCTGAGCCCACTGCTCAAGGTGATCAAAGCAGCAGAACAACTGTTTTGAAACCCACACCTACAATCCACAAAAAGCCACACAAAAAGAAATCTCAAAAACCCCCCAAACCCATCAAAAAGGCAACTCTGGAGGATGAGATACCAGAGCAACTGCCAGTAACAAAACAAAAGTCACTCAAAACCACTGCTGCTTCTTCCTCATAGCAGTTGGTCAAAATATCTCAA
The DNA here is from genome assembly GCA_030545235.1 of Helianthus tuberosus. Classification (NCBI taxonomy): domain Eukaryota; kingdom Viridiplantae; phylum Streptophyta; class Magnoliopsida; order Asterales; family Asteraceae; genus Helianthus; species Helianthus tuberosus. The sequence goes on along the minus strand of CM060401.1, from coordinate 70,358,484 downwards.
CCCATAACCGAAACTCCTCCTGCTTCTTCACAAAAAGAACAGGTTGTCCAAATTGGGACACCACAATATGATGCTCTGGAAACACTTGTTTCCATCATCCACAGTCCAATTCCCGAGGCAAATTCTGCTTCTAAACCAAACATCACATCCACAATTCCCCCACAAACAAAATTTTTGTTGGATGCAATTGATTTGAACCAGGCACAAACCAGTCCTTCTCAATCACCTATTAATGAGAACATGCCTCAAAAAATGACTGGGTCTGTTGTATCAATCTTTGCTAACCCACCAACACAACCTGAGGAGGTTACACCCCTTGAGTTACAAGTAACTCTTGGTGGTAATCCAAGTGAAGCAGCCACTACAACTGTTGAACCCATTGGTTTACAGTTGGACAGTGGTTACATTAATAAGACTTCCTTGGAGGCAATTCCTTCCATAGCACCTCTGACATCTGCCAGTGGACTTTTCTTGACCTCTGGAAACATCAAAAGATTGTCAAGTGCTGAAGGGAGAAGACCCCAGTACAAAGAAAAAGGGGCATCAGTGGTTAATGTTTGGAGTAAACTCCCTACCTCAACCACTGATAAAACCACTGCTAGTGGGAAATCAGATGATCCCGTTAAATTGGGTGATGGTTTAAAGTACCAGAAATTGACGGATCGTGTTGAAAAACTTGATAACTCTGTTGCAGAACTCAAAGATATGCTACATCAGTTGTTACAAGTACAAAAGGTGCAATCCACTACTGTTCCACCTCAAGCACCTGCTCCACCACAAGCACCTGCTACAAATGAGCTCTGGAATCTATTTCAACCTTTTCTCAATCTACAAGCACAAATGGCAGATCAGCAACATGAAAAACATGTACTAAAGCTGAGAAATACATTGGAGTCTAGGTTCAAGAACACCCAGGCTGATCTCAAAGCTCTAAAAGCCCAGATCCTGCATACCACTGGCACTACTCCTCCAACTGTTCTCTTTATTGATCAACTCCCTCCAGATAATGCCAAAAAGGGGGAGAAAATTCAGGAGTGGAAGAAGAAGGGAATAGATGATGGTCTTTACATTGAACCAGAGAGAGAAAATATGACTAAAAATATTCCTTTGCCAGATGGTAGCAAGAAAATTGATGAAACTACAAATGCACTGGCAGAAGCAGTTGCAAGTGTCAAAAAGGATAGAGAGGCCAAGACGAAAGCTAGGGTGGATTATCCAGATCAGGGTACTTCTGGGTCAAAGGATGATGAAAATCCTGTTGAGGAAAAGAAGAAGCCTACTAGAAAAGTAAGGCAACCCAAATCCATCCCAACCAGACGTTCAAAGTCTGCTCCAAAACCACCATCCAAAATAGCTGTTGTAACTCCTGTAGTATCAACTACTGCTGGTACTTCAGTGGTTTCAACATCTGTTCTCACTTCAACACACACCACTTCAACACACACCACATCTACTGCTTCACCATCATCACCACCAAAAACAACATCACCTGCTGACAAAAAGCAGAAGACAACAAATGTTATAACATCTGTTGTAATGACAACAGTGGTTGAAGCACCAGTTGTTTCAACTGCTGTTAGTCAAACACAAATCACTGCCACTCAATCTACCACCACGGTTCCACCCAAAACATCATCAGTCCCTCCTCAAACAAAAAGGAGAAGGCTAATTCTTAAAGATGATGACAATTCACCACCACCAACATCTTCAAAATCCTTGTTAATTGTTACAATACCCAAACCTGTTCCTCTCTCATCAGCACAAGTTCAACAGCCCTTAGCTCCTGCAGGTGTCCAATTTCCTCTTGAGCTCATTGCAGTCAGAGATGAAATCAAGTCATTTTATTATGAGGATGACCCTGCTAAAAGGAGATTGCCATCAGTTGAAGGATATCCCAGGCCTAACAATATTGAAGAATATTTGAAACTCAAGGCTAAGTAAGCAGAGGATATCTCAAAAAGAAACACAAAAGGGAAATCTGATAGGGAAATATAGCAGAACTATCAGTACTTACTCACACAAGTCAGATCCCTGGAACAATTTGCAAAAAATGTATGTCAACAAATTTCAGAAAGAGCAGATGAAACTCTGAGAAAAGACTACATTGAAAGCATCATGGCAACAAAGAAATACAAGGGAGAAAAGCACATGTACAAGAAGTGGACCATTCCTGAGCTTGAGCGAGAAGCAGCCAGGATTCAAGAAATGATAAAAAATGAGGTCAAACACACTCCTCCAGAATGGTCAAAATTCAAAAAGAATGTGCCTGATAAATCACTTGAGCTGAAGAGAATGAAAGAGGAATTGGTTGCTGCTGATTATGGGTCTAAACGACAAATAGCAAGGTGGAAAGAAGATGTAGTCAGGGCCACCTACAAAAGGTTGGAAGAACTGAGGAAGAAAGATCCCAAAGTTCCTCAAAAACCTGACTACTCTAAAGCAGAGGTCTCAAAAAGACCACCAAAGCTGCAAGTTAAAAGAACCACTGCTCCGGCTGGTGCTGCCATCTACAAAAGAAGGAGTCAAAGCCAGTCAGATGCTGAAACAGTTCAAGATCTAATTGCTGGAAATGCCATTGTAAAAGAGGGCATTAAATTAATGATGAAAGAAGATCCTGAATTGGAACAACCTGCAAGCACTGATCAGACAGTGTTCAATAGGCCATCATCACCAAACTCCTCATCAAATAAACATCTCCCAAGAAACCCATCAGGCTCAAAAGTACTAAAGTGGGAAACTGACAAACAGACCCATGTATTGACTCTGTTCAGGTCTAATGGAGAAGTGAAGAAAATATCAAGGGAACAAGCACTTGGCCTAAGTCTTGAAGATTTGCAGGATCTCCTTGATCTTCCACTTAGCAGGGATGATGAAGACACAGATGCCTTAACCTTTGAGCTACAACTTAAAGGGCAAATAAGGGAACTGTTGATGAGGCAATAAAGTTCCACAATAATGAAGAGTTTTGGCATTATTTGTTCCAGGGGGAGATTGTTGGGATTGAACCCTACCAGAGGAACAGATAATAAAAGCCAAAACTGGATCAGAGCAGTGGATCCAGAATAAGCAGATGTTACATACAAGTCTCTCCCCTTGAAAGTGATTTCAACATCTGCTGACCTCCTATCTACTGACCGTACAAGCTACTGACTGTCAAACTGCTGCTCAAGTAAAGACCTGGTGAAAGACTAAAGCTCTGCTGATTCAATCTACTGTCTTGAGTCAAGCACTGCTGATCCGGACAAGTACTGCTGGGTTCACAGCAGTGGAAGGTTGCAGCAGCTGTTCTATAGTTTGTTTGTAATGTAATGTAATAGCAGTAGTTAGCATAGCAGTATTTGTATTGATCAGAGGTTAGAGTTTGTTAGGAGGTTAGATGTCACTTTCATGGTGACGTCAGCTTAGAAGCTCAGTGGTTTGCTAGTGCCTATAAATAGAACAGTGCTCTGTACTGTTCTATTAGCTCTTTCCAATACCGTCTTCTTTGCACGAACAAACACTGAGCTCTGGCTGAGGGGGAGTTTGTATTCAATCATTGCAATTGTAATCGTTGTTGAAATTAAATTCAATCTTTCGGTTCATTGTGAAAAATGTTTGATCAAAGCAATACTCTCGTTTGATTGTATGCAAAGTTTGTTTCCATCTTAATTCCGCTGCACAACTCATCCATTTCCATCTTAATTTCAAACGTAAAATACAATCAAAACCAAACTCAGATCCAAAAGTTATTTATTTAGTTAGTTCATTAGTAGTTTAGTGGTTGTTTTTCTTAGGTAGTTTATTGAGTCGTATTTCCGTTCTTGCATTAGGGACAATGCAATCTTTAAGTGTGGGGATGGGATACATGTAAATAATCGAGTCTTATATTGAAAAATACAAAAAAATTAAAAAATTTGAAAAATCCAAAAAAATTAAAAAATTTGAAAAATCCAAAAAAATCGAAAAATCAGAAAAATGTCCTTTGAATTGAGAAGTTTGCATATTTAAAACGAAAATGATAGAAAAGGTGAATTTTTGCTTGTGTTCGAATAATAATAATATGAGTTAAAATAAATCGAGCTTGCGTCTAGTTAGGGATGTGTGGATAGGCCCGGGTTTGGTTTTAAGTCCCTTTGAGCTAATACACCTTAATTGTCGGTCTGCTAGTGGGTTTTCGCCTGGGAAATATGGGAAATCAAAACTGCCGATAATAGTATAAGGGGCACCATTATAAGTTAAAACTGTTAGAGTTTGTGATCATGCGAAAAATAGAAAAAAATAAAATGATGAGCTAGAAACTGAATGAAAGTAGCGCATTCCTATGTAGTCTGGGTTGGGGATAATGACTTTACAACCGGATTACCGCTAGGATGTGTGAAATCGACATTGCAAAGAAAAGTAAAAAGTACCGAAGCCTAAGTAATCCGAGTTGGGGATAGCGACTCTACAGCCGGATTGCCTCTTGGTTAGGGAAAGCAACGTCTACGCTCATTGAAAAGAAAAAAAAGAAAGAAAAGCGGAAGAAAAAATGGAAAAAGAAAAATTTGATTGTAAACTCTCTTGGTTTTGACATAAGACGGTGGAGAATTGGTCCAGTGATCGTTCCTTTAGTCCTATAAGCTTGAGGTGGGAGTAGGTAGACTGTAGATTCTAGTGTGAGGCCCTAGGTAGACTGACCGCACTTAAATTAAATTCACATGATAAGGGCTTAGGAGCGGATTTGGGTTTAAAGGGACTAGTATATTCGCAATCGCGACTAACGCAAGTCTTGGTTTTAATAAGATATAAATAATTTTTGACCCAAGTGATTTTTCGTCTATGATTCTGTTGCATAATTCTTTTTCGAGGACGAAAAAAGAGTAAGTGTGGGATATTTGATGTATTGCAAAATACATCCTTTATTCGTGTATAGTTTTTATAGATTTCCGTTATTTCTAGTTTAGTTTACGTTAGAATGGTGTGCTATTGATCAAATTGTGTTTTTCCAGGTCTTGGTACATAATGTTGCTGAAAATGGAGTGAAAACGAGCCTTAATGCTGAAACACCAAGTCCCGGAACAAGCATAAAAGAGTTAGAATAATTTTGGAGAGTTTTGGGATGCTAGAGCTGGGAATTGGACGTGCAAGGCTGTGAAAAAAGTGTCGTGGCTTCGCGCCACGGCTAAAGAGGGTCCTGTGGCGTAGCGCCAGCATTAAACAATTAAAATATGGATTTTCTTATGGTGGCGTCGCGCTACCACCAATGTTGTCACCCGTCACGTGACGCGACGGGGGTGTCTAACGGCCATGATTCGTTATGTATTAGAGTTTCGTATATAATCAAAGATAATCATTCATTAATGAGGAGTTACGAATTCAAGAAACCCTAGGCAATTTTCAGAGCTAATTTTACGGTTTTCGGAGTACTTTGGCTTGCGGGAATCATTCGGTTGAAGCTCGGAGCGTAGGAAAGAAGATTGTTCAGGTCTTATCTCCCGGTTTTCGTTATTTTCTTGTTTCGATACTTTGATGATGAATTCTTGTTTTGAACTTATTTTGTTGATTTTAAATACTATGTTTTCAGGCTAAAACCTTCGTTACTACCTAGGTTAGATGATAGTTTAATAAAGTTTGGATTTTTAATGGTTTTCTATTGTTTGGTTATGGATTGATCTTTGAAAGTAAATAATTCTAGAACCTTTGATTTGGTGCGTGTGCGTATTTAATTTTGATTGTTGATTATTTGCTGTTTCACATAAATTTTGGTGGATGTCTTTCACATAATGAATTTGTGTTGATTATTCGTATCTGTGCGGGTTCGGGTGATCTTTGGGTAAATCGGCCAATAGCCTTAGAAACAGTAATTAAAATTCAATTAGAATTAAGTATTCTGCTTAACTTGTCGCTGAGAGGCTCGAGTTAGTTAGTAGGTCTCGGTGCAATATATAGCTAAGATAGGTTTTGAGAGAAGTCGGTCATAGTTCCCTAATCGCACCTGTGTCTATTAAACCAAGTTAGAATCTAGAATTGCCTTAGACTGTCGCGCTGAGAGGTAGATAGTCGTATTAGGGCACTTTTAAAGTCGTTAGAGGACTGAGAGGAAGTCTAACAATCGGTGTTATAACAGCCTTGTAGGGTTTCCTAGGTTCTTCCTGAGAAGGGTCGGGAAGTCTTAGCTTGAAATACCTTAGGGTTTAGTACTTTATGATCCCGATTCCATACTACAATAGTACCGTTAGAAATCCATTCCTAGTTAAACTGGATTCAAGCCTAGGTAGTCGTTAATCCCATTTGAATTAAACCTTAGTTCTTGTTCGTTTCATAGTCTAATTTTATTTTAATTCCAATTTTAGGATTTTAGCAACCCCCCCCCCCCCTTTAAAACACAATAATAGTTAAGTCGTGTCAGTGTTAAGTCTAAATAAAGTTGTTAACGTAATTTATTAGAGTCCTTGTGGGTTCGACATCCGGACTTGCTTTTCTTTGCTAGAGTCGACCGGTTCACTTGCCGGTGAGTAGTTTAGTCAAGTTAGAGAGTCTAGATTATTATTACTTGAATCTAAATTTAGGTTTATTTTAGTTTATTTATTTGAACTACTTCAAGCACATCAACCTCCATTAGAGCTTGAAATCACCATGGTTTCAAGCTTTATTATGATGTTTGTTAGATTTTTATTCAAGGAATCTTGTCGAAAATAAATTCTACAACATTGTTTTAAGTTATTTCTGCTTAAAAATGTTTTAAAAGTCAGAAAAATAATTTGAAACTCCAAGATTCCTTGTTCCAAAAATCTGCAGACAGGTGAACACGAGGCCGTGCTCATTGAGCACGGGGCCGTGTCCGAGGTATTGTTTCACTAAAATGAACTCTTTTCGGTTTATTTTCGTAGAATGTCAAGCCAAAACAGTGGAACCTCTTCAGCACATTCCCGAAACAGTCGAAGGGAACGAAGGCCTTCGATCGAAGCAACTCTTGTACGCTATGTGATGGCACTACGAGAAGCTCTCGACAAAATGACATCGGTAGAGGAGGTCCTAATCGACCGTATAAATTATCTAAAGGTGGGGCTGGAAAATAGTTTCCAAGAAATCAACCTCTTGCACCAGAGGTTGAATATTCTTGTAACACCTCCCATGGAACCAATCCTCCCCCAAGAGGATTGGAACTTAGCACTCGGAGTCGTTAACCCCACCGGGTGGGATAACATCCCCGCGGAACCTCCTTTGGACAACTTGCAAGAAGTTCCGGTGGAAGTTACACCCCCTCAAAATGATGATGCCAATGAGCCCGCTTTTCTTCTCCCTAGGGAGATATAAGAATGGCTCAACGACGTGTGAGGGAACATGCCTGAAGGAGAAGTTCTTCAAGCCTCATTCAACTGAGAAAACTATCTTTTGTCGGAAATTTTGCTCTTAAAATAAACTATAGGCTAGGACTTCTTTGCGGTTTTAGATTTCTTGTGTTGCTTGACCTACTTATCTAAGTTTTAGTTTATGCTTTTATTAGGAACCTATTGCAACTCTCTATTTAATGAATGATGGTTTTTCAAATTGTTTGGTGTTTGGATGATGTTGTAATGGGTAAAACACACTCGGGATGGTGAAGGATACTAAGGGAAGCTTGAACCAACACCCCATGCACAAAAACAGAGCCGCCCGACAATTTTTCTTCATTACAACAAGTTCAGCACGGGCCGTGCCCAGCCAACATGGCCCCGTGCTCAAGGATCTGCAGAAAAACGCCCAGTTCAGGTAACTGGACACGGGGCGTGTTCACTGAACACGCCCCCGTGCCTAGCCTTCTGTTACTTTCTGTTACTGGCAATCTGAATGCGGGGCCGTGTCCAGATGCCCAGTAACATAAAATTTTGTTTTTAACACACCTTTTACACATTCAATCAACCTAAAAACTTATTTTTGGGACACATTGAGGACAATGTGTAATTTAAGTGTGGGGGATGCTAAAACCTTGAATTTTGCAAGTCCTAATTACAAGCCTTACACAAAACTCTATTGGAACCGCTAAACACCCCAATTTTTTTCAAAAACTTTTCATTTTTTTACTTGTCTTGGTTTAATTTGGGAATAACAAGTTCTGAAAAAGTTATATTTTTATGAATTTACAACCGATAGCGTCGTGATAAAAAGAACCAACATAAGAAAATTATGAAACGACATGACAAATCTAGTTAAAATTTGATTATATATACTTGATCACATTAAAAACCCATTCCCACAAAAAGTGAGTTTTGAGTCTTTATTGAGCATACAAATACACATCTTTTAACTAAATGCTCATTTTTCGTTTCATGTGTGAATAACCGCTTGGTTTCTTACGACTCTAGAACTTGCCATGACGATGCATTCCCGGTCCTTACCAACTTAAACCCAAGTAAGTAAATGATGGAGGCATTAGGACTAACCCATTTTTCTTTCAACACCATTTTTTTTACCACCTACCCAAAATCCCCCTAGTTAACCCCTTTGAGCCTAAACCTTTTCGTTTCCAAACCCACAAAACAAACACCCTTTACCCACCAAAACCCTTTTCATTTTAAACCCTTATTTTAGTAAAAATCTCGGTTTTTCATGTTACATTCCTTATCAAATATATATATATATATATATATATATATATGATGAAGTCAAGCAATAAACAAACAAGTTCATCAAAAAGAACCTTGTTTGAAAAATGCTTCATTAGAATAAAAAGTCACAAAAATAAAAAGTTATACGAAAACCGACGCTTTTTACACATTTCGCCCTTTTCTACTAACCAATAACCCAAAACCACCTACCTTTAACCCAAGCCTAACCCTTCCCCCAAAGTCCTCTTGATATTTACAAAGGTTTATAGTTAAAAAGGAGGAGGATTGATTGCTTGGCAAGCATATGGTAGAAGTAAGTTCCATGCCGGTCTCAAGTGTTTCACAAAATACATCTTCGGCCGAGTGTTGAGTGATCTCCCGTGAGGTATGTGAACTTGTATATAAATGGAATTTTAAGGAGGCATGTTATGTCCAAATAAGTAATTTATCTTATGTAATGTTCTAAATAAATCATAACGAATAGGATTGTAAATAACATAAAAATAAAACCTAATAAAGATCTTGGAATCCCGACACTCAAGACAAGCCCAAAATCTTCTCTTCTACCCATTCCATTTGGGAGTGTAAGCCACATTATAATGAGTTTTGCTTGAGGACAAGCAAAGATTCAAGTGTGGGGGTATTTGATGTGTGCAAAATGCAACATATAAATTACATCAAATGAGGCATTAAACTAACCCTTTTTTAGTACTAATGTTAGAAAAAGTGTGCTTTTGTCTTCCTTTTGTATTTTCAGGTTTAAAAGAGCTTAAATGAACAAAAGAAGCAAAAACACAGCCAAATCTAACATAAATACAAGAAAAGAAATAAACGTGGCATGCCCGACCCCTCGACAGCATCTTCCCAAACAAAAACAAGACATCAGAAGGCAGAACACGCCCCGTGCCCATCGGACATGGGGGCGTGCCCAAGTGTCTGCAGAAAAGACAAAGTTGTAGAAGCTTCTATTTCCCAACACGGGGCGTGCCCAGTGGACATGGGGCCGTGGTCAACGCTAAGATTCGCAGAATGTTGGTGCACGGAATGTCTGTTAACTACGTCTTTAGTGAGTCTTAGGTCTAGATAGTTTGAATTAGAGTTAGAAAACAAGTTTAGTGAATTAAACATGTAATTTCGCTCCAAATGACACTTGTGTCATTAGAAGCGAAATCAGGGTTTTATGTTTAACTTGTAATTTCGCTCCAAAGGTCATGTAGCTGATTTCGCTCCTGATGATCTTTGTGATTTCGCTCGTAATGTCTCATGTCTCTAGGAGCGAAATCAGGAGCCTTATAAATAGGGGTTAGCTGATCTCATTTGTAAGTGGTTGGAGCGAAATCAGGTCATTGTGTAAGTGTCGAAACTCTGTCAAAATTACATCAGAAACACGTGTAAAAGCTCGCAATCAGTAATAGAAAGAAGTTAAAAGAATCTGAGCTGTCGTGACATTGCATACTTTGATTCCGCCTCTGTATTCAATGATGAACTGCCTTATACTGACTGTTTAGGGTCACAACACGGTCCAACAAGTGGTATCAGAGCTCAGGACGAGGTGTTCATACCATAGCAGCTTGATTCTACCGGATTTTCTTATTTCTACTCACTTCTTCTCTTACTTTTCTGAACTGAACTAGTTTCAACGGTCGGAATGATCTGATTTTCGGATATATTGTGTAAAACATAGTTTTAACAAAGCCTAAAAAGAATCAGATTAAAACTCGATTTAAAACTGGTAAAAATGACCTAATAATCTGATTTCGCTCGAAACGGTCTTCGCAGATTATACTTGAAAAGTTAATTTCGCTCCTAATACAGTTCTGATTTCGTTCGAAATCAGAACAAATCTAATTCCGCTCGAAAACCATTTTATGATTCAGCTCGAAATCAGATTAATTCTGATTTCGTTCGAAAGTAAGTCAGATTCCGCCCGAAAGATAAATATCTGATTTTGCTCTAATAGTTAACATCTGATTTCACTCGAAATCAGATATCATTCAGATTTCGCTCAAAAGCTGATTCCGCTCAAAACTTGCTGTTTTTCAAAATTTCGAAAATTTTCTAAGTGTTTGCTGATTTTTCAGGTACATACAAGATGGATGATTTCAATCCGTTTTATGATGTCTTTGCGTTTGCTGGAGATGGAGGAAATGATACATCTTCGAGTAACACAAATGAAAACACGCCGAATACAAAGAAAAAGCTATCGGATGCATTGGAGGTTGAAAGTGCTTTCGGAACCTACAACAAACCCCCAAAGTTGATGGCTATCGAAGAATACAGTCGGTGGGCCAAGAAGTTTGAAGATTGGTTGATGGCCTTTGCTTTTCCTAGTTGGAAGAGTCTAAAAAATGGATACCATAATGGAAACAAAAAAGGTGAAACCTTAACAACAAATGAGGAGATAGATTTGTTTGTTGCTGAGCAGAAATGTGTTGCGTTGCTGTTTCAATCTGTTCGAGAAGATATAATATCTTTGATCGAATACTCTAGTGCTACAGATCTCTGGAACAAATTGAAAAACAAATGTATATGAAGCACAGAAATTGTGAAAAACAAAAAGAAACTACTCAGAAAAGAGTTTGATTTGTTTGGGTGTTTAAAGAAAGAATTAGTTTGTAAAATGATTGAGAGGTTTGGGCATCTGAAGCTAGAACTGGCGAGACACGAAATTTTCTATTCTCGAGAAGAGCTAGTCGACAAATTGTTTGATGTATTGCCAGATGAGATGGATTGGCAATATTATGCGTTGATGCTAAAGAATACTATCAAGTCGCCAGAAGAGTTAACAGTAGACTTGCTGATTGAGAGACTAGAAAGTCACGAGTTGGAGTTAAAGAAGACTCACAAAGTCAATCACTCATCATACCAGCAGAACTTGGATTTGTATTATCCAAGGAGCATGATTCCAAAGAATACATCTCCCAAGACAGCATTTTCGGCTGAGAATGTTTCCACAACGAGCAAAGAAAGTCAAAGCAGTGGATATCACAGTGGGTCTTCATCAAATTCAAACCAGTCTGATGCAAAGAATTTATTTCAATGCAACATCGCTGTAGACTTAAAGAATGCTCAAAATTTCAGCGAGGAGTCAGCAAAGCAACAGATGGTTTTCCTAGCATCTGTGCTAGAATCTTATGAAAGTCTTGTAGCAGGGAAGATAGGCAACACCAACCTGACGAAAGAAGATTATGATCAGATAGATCCTGAGGAAATGGAATTAATCAACATAAGGTGGTGTATGGCCAGTGCAGTTCGTCGAGCACAGCGTTTCATGGAGATAACCGGAAGGAAGTCAATTGGTGGACCATCTACCAAGTTGGGCTTTGATAAGTCTAAGGTGACAGGCTTTAAGTGCAAACAGAAAGGTCACTTTAAGCGTGAATGCAGAAACGCGTATGCTGATGAGTCTGAAAACCCATTCAGAGAAGATTATTACAAGAAAGCGATTTATCATCAAAACAAATCAGAACCGCCAAGAATGAAACAGATTGAAGATAACAAAGAAAAATCTAGAGCTCTTGCGGTGATTCACGACGATGAAGGTTACGACTGGAGTGAGTTGTTACCTGAAGAGGATGTGGTTGGATATGCGTTCATGGCAAAAACTGAACCTATTCCTTGGAAAGATGACAGAACTGAAGAACAGAAGTATAAACACAGAAAGATGTTGGCCACGAACAAATTGATCAGAATATCTGGTATTTTTTCTGAGGCAAAAAGAGCAAATAGATGGGATCCAGACAGAGAATGTTATCTTGACCCTTATGGAAACATTGCTATTGATCATAACACTCTTGATATGGAAACCATAATCCAAGAGTATAAAGTTGAAGATGATTATTGGCAGAAGAAATGGTGGGGAAGCGAAGAAGATGAAGAGAAAGAGAAGAAGGAGAAAGAAAAGTCAAAGAAGATTGACACTGGGATCATTGACACGACACAGGAGTTGAATGTTGAAAACATGGGAAAGATGGCTGACAAGGTGCTGGCTGCTAATGCACTTAAGGTAGATTCTAAATCCGTTTCTGAGTCTAAAAGCCAAGTCAGTTCAAACGTGTCAACGACTGAGTCAGGTAAGAAGGTCAGTGGTGATGTTGACTGCAAAAATTGCATCAAAGAATGCAAGATTTGCAGTACAAACACTTATCTCAAAGGTAAGAAGATTGAGGATCTGACTGCTAAAGTCAGAAGTGTTGAGGATCAAATCCTTGATCGTGATAAAATGGTGAAAGCTTCAACTGAACGGTTAAAAGAATTAACTAATAAAATTGAAACTGATAAAATTGATCAAGAAAAGGTTAGGAAAGAAAATGAAAGGTTAGTTCTTGAAAACCGTCAGATCACTGAAAAATTTGAGAAGCTTAAAAGCACGATGAAAGAAATGGTAAAACTTATAAAGAAAATTGCCAATTGCATTGTGTTTTGAGAATCAAAGAAGAATTAATCAACAAACAATTGGATGAGATTGCTAAATTGAAACTTCAGTTTGAAGAAGCCAAGATTGAGAATGAACGAATCAATTTGAAATTGAACAGTTACAGCTCTGCAAGCTTTGTTTTGCAACACATTATTCCCAAACCCATCGGGAAAGACAAAGCAGGCGAAGTGTGACAACCCTCAAAATTTCAGGTACTGTACAAATTAATTAATCTTAAATTACGTGCTTAATGACTGTGCTTGATTACAACTGATAATTTAAACTGCTCTATGATTCTATATCATATATACATGCATCATATGTTATACAGTCGCTCCATTCATTACACACCTACATTAGTGACATACTTGATGCACTCAGCACAGTTGACACACTGAACGGTCGATTCAGAAATAATGCTGACAATGCCAGCACTTAGACAGACAATATTATTATGGCCAGTATGAGCCAGGGATAGAGTACTACACTGGTTTGTAGTGTAGGGAAGTGAGGACCAAAGACTGCGTCATTAGGTGATAGATATAGTGCCGGGAAGTGCCTAAAACATGCTTTAAATACAGAATTTTGCTTTCTTTTATTAAATTCAGCATTTTATTATACCAGTAGGATATACAAATATAGCAGAGTGGTCCTGTATACTTTCCTAAGTGCCAGGAATGATTTCGTTACAAAAAGATGCATAAAAGACGCTATACGGTACAATTAAACGCTTTAACGGAATGATACGTAACCGAACAACCAGACAATACCTGAGACACGAAAATATTGTCAGAAATATTATTTTATCATTCTTAATTAATTACGGTCACAAAAATCCCCATACGCCATGTAAACATGACATACACCCACTATACTTGAAAATACCCTTAACCTTCTAATTTAATACCTATTAGTTAACAAAAATTTTCACTTTACCCCCCCCCCCAACCAAAAATCTGCCATGATCACCTAAAAATATTTTGTTTAGATTGTTGTAAAGACAATCTTTAATTCTATTGGCCAAGTATATTGAGTATGATGACCCTAGATGCTAGAATGCTCATATTTCCAAGAAACTCATCATAACTACAAAACTTACACTCAACCTCACCTCCCTTCCCCTTATTTTCAGCTCCCCCTTCCCATAACCGATTTCATCACCACCACCTCTCACATCCTCCATTTTCTTCACTACAAGCTCTCATTTCAAGCTTTGAGGTTCCTCCATAGAAGTGCAAGTTGAAGAGCTTTCAAGGAAGATTGGTTCAAGCCTTTGTCACTAACATTTCTTCATCATCTTCGCACTAAGATTTCTACCCTAGCCTTGTGCTAGTAGTAAGTCCCTTCACACCCTTGTTCCATCTTGTTCTTTGTTATGATAAATCACAAGAAATAGAACCCTATAAGATGAACATGGAACTCTACATAAAAACCCTACATAAAAAGTTTGTATAATGATAAAATCTGGTTGGATTATGTTGATATAAGCATGCATGTTGTTTGATCATTAAGTTATTGATAAATCATGGTTAGGGCCCTTGCTAATATGCTTTTAGAAACACTAAACCTGAAATAAACATGCTGATTGAAATTTCCAGCCAACTTCAACAGGCTGTAACTGGGTCATTTTAAATCGAAAAACTGAATTTCTGGAGTCTAAATTGTGTAATTTTGAACAACCGAACAAATGGCACTGGAATCGTAATTTTTTGAGATCGTTTACTATTTTTAAAGAATTGTTTTTAGACAGCAGCTCAAGCTGAAATTTTCCTGCTGAAAAAGTGTGTCGTATTCGGAGTCAAAACTTGAAACCTGAGCAGAATCAGCTCATGGGATTTTTACTGTAGATGGTCACTGTTGATTCCATGACCCTCCAACTGGAATTTCGTCGATTGGGCTTACGATTGATTTTTAGTGAATTTTTCCGTAAAACTGCAATCAGAAAGTAATAAATCTGATTGCAGTCTGGTAAAAGATTTTTTATATAAAATTGGTAATGAACTGGTCCCCGAAATTTTTACACAATAAATTTTGGATTATATATGACATTCTGTAAAAGTTTGAGAATTTTTGGAAAAGGTTAACTATTTTATTTAAATGCTCGAAAACAGTCCAGTTTTGTTTAATAAAGCTGAAAAGACGTAAGTAGTGTATTGCATGTATGATTGTCGGGTTGGCTATGTGGGAACACTCTACGGGATTTATATAAAAGAAAATGATATTCTACTAAGCATGGAAACCTCTATTTACAAAGGAGACCATGGCGAAATTTTCCGAAACTTCTAACACTTAGTAAATATTTGCTTCCTAAGACTAAAATTTACTAGAACATTGAACGAACAAATAACTATCACGCGGAACAATATAAGTAACGCAACTCAAAATACTAAACTCTAAGCCAAGGCACGGCTCGTTCGTCTAATAGACATTAGTACGTGTAGGTTGTCGTGTAGCAGACAGAGTTTGAGATTCGGTACAAGACGCACTACGGTGAGTTCATGTCCCCCTTTTCTCTTAACTGTTTTCAGTTTTATACTTCGGGGGTGAAATACATGTTACAGACATTTACAGACATTTACAGACTTATACAAACATTTACAGACATTTATTATGGTATGGTTAGCTTAAGGAGGGTTTTTTCTACTAGATCATGTGAATGGGTAGGGCGATTAAGGCCATCAATCCTCGTTGTAGGACCGAGGGGCATGAGTGATAGATCTATTTGGGTGTAGCGAGCCCCACTCCTGAGTCCGCTGAGTGGACCATGTGGTGACTATGTCTTACAGCCGGAAGCCCGGTGCAAAATTTGCTAGGTTTGAGTCTTCCTGCATCACTTCACACATATCATTGGCTTTGCAACCCAATGGTGATCTCTTTTTTT
This sequence comes from Helianthus tuberosus, assembly GCA_030545235.1. Taxonomy (NCBI): domain Eukaryota; kingdom Viridiplantae; phylum Streptophyta; class Magnoliopsida; order Asterales; family Asteraceae; genus Helianthus; species Helianthus tuberosus. Next base: position 70,342,640 of record CM060401.1, on the reverse strand, counting down.
TCCCTTAATTGCTACATACCAAGGATTTTCATACATACAGACATAATACAAAGGTTTATACATACTCACATACACATGAACTCGCTCAACCTTATGTTGACTTTTCAAACTACATGTATTTCAGGAAACTAATGGATCTGGCACGGTATGCATGTATTTTCAAGCTGCGTTTGAATAAAGAAGTCATCCAGGGTTGTAGGGTTTAGAAGGTGTAACCTCTACCTGGACGGGTTACATATCTCTAAGCCTAGTTTTATTTAAGGTCTTTTGCTAAGTTTTTATGAATCCATTTAAACAAGTCAAGGTTTGTAACTTATTTTGGAATTGAAGTTTTAAGACAAGTGTAATATGGTATTTTTCTAAACTTTATTTATGGACGAACATCTCATATTTTTATCATATAGCATTGTTATGATTGATTGCTATGGTATTAAGAAGTCACACCAATAACCCACGCTTCCGCAAAAGTCAGGGTGTGACAACTTGGTATCAGAGCCTCGATCATAGCGAACTAGGATTCTCTCTCGAGTCTAGACTATGATCATCAGGGCTCTCACGAAAACGTTTTCAAACATTTTTACATTTGCATACACTATACGTCCAGATCCAGGGAACAAACATTTTTACAAACAAAAGGCACAAATACACGTTTCCAAATTTAAATTTATAATTCAGTCTTAGAGACTGAGGGAGGATCAGCCTTAGAGGCTGAGGGAGGATCAGTCTTAGAGACTGAGGAAGGATCAGCCTTAGAGGCTGAGGGAGGAATTTAGTCTTAGAGACTGGGAGGATGGTCTTAGAGACCAGGGATTTAGTCTTAGAGACTGGGAGGATGGTCTTAGAGACCAGGGAGTTAGTCTGAGAGACTAGGGAATCTAGTCTGAGAGACAGGGTAGGATAGTATCGGGAGGACTAGGATGACTACTTGCTTACATTGATTGTGACTACATGCCTTCATTATTACTACATACATGCTTAATTACTAATTATTCATGAACGGGCATATGTGGTGGTTATTGCATACATAAATTGTTAATACTTACTATGGATATACATGCTACTCACCGGCACACATGTTACTCTATTTAGAGAACGAGTTATCAGACATTGATAACCCTACGACCACCGCCACAGTTAATAAGACTACATCTGCGCCAGAGACATTTACGTCAGACGCTGAGAGTGATCCTGATATGCTGACTAAGGACGAGGACGACTTCCAACAGTCCGCGCTACCAGATTTTGGTGATACTTTATCTTTGCTAATGGTTTCTTTGACCAAAATTCTTCTGTCACTCTTGTTTCAATCCATGACCACTCTATCACTGGTCATCCCGATGGTGGGCACACCATGGCTCCGATCCTTGATGATGCGCCTCATGTGGACATTTCTACTGAAGGTTGGCTACCCGACAAACAATTTATGACGACGTTGACATATTTATCGATGGTCCTCCTGCCGACGCCCATGATGATGGAAAACTAGACGAGAACACTGTTACTAACTTCACTTCTTAAGACCCCTGTTAACAAGCTACCATGTGATTCTAGCATGCATTCAGACTCCTTTGAGTCTGTGATATCTACAACCTTACAAACAGCTGGATGACAGCTTTCTACTACTGACCCAGACGATGACGTCGTTATGACTGCTGCACTAACACCTTCTCGAGGCACCACACTGTTACACGACCCAGAATCTACCCCTGATGCTAGCTTCTGCACTTGTGAGGGACAGTTTGATGTTGCACCTGCTGAACCCGCACCTTTACTTGACCATGACCATGTTTCTTTTGGTTTACCCAGCATTGCATCCCTTATATCGGACCCAGTACCTGCACAGATGATATCCTTATTGATTGAAACGTATGTTCCTGCACCTTCAACCGCTGACGTTGCCTTTATAAAAGACCGACGTCCATTGCGCCAACATGCCTATCGCTTTCATTCAAGACATACCCGCACCACGGGAAGACACCCTAGGCCAGCAACCGCGTAACGATCCAAATGGCTACAACAGCATTTTCACAAGTCGCACCGGTTGCTACATTCACCCCTACAACGCTAGACAAGCCAATTCGATGGTTCCTATGCTACATTATGTCGATTTTAAACCCTGGTCATCCCACACATTATGGAGGCTACACACAGAATAAGTGCTCCCGTAACGACAGCTACAGTTTGAGGATATAAGTCGCAAAGTTTTGGAGCTTGAGTTGACACCACAACCTCCACCCTGTTTATTGCCAGTATACTTTAATCCTTCACAATTATCAAAAACTTATTTTACACTCTCATCTGCTGCGATAACGCCTTTCCCAGGTTTTCTTTTGATGCTCATTCCCTTACTATCGAGCGGCAAATTAGTTGATTACTTCGACGTATATACAAGTTCGTGGAGGAGCTCACGCACATTAACAGTTTGCTTTTCTTTCCACCTCCACCAGTATAATGATTTCGGGATTATGCGGATTGCAATACATTTGGGTAAAGACACTAATGATAAGCCGGGATTGTGGAGACTTTTAAAGGCCACTTCAGACTATGTGATTTTGATACACTGATATACTTATTGGACAAGGGTAGGGTGACCCTGTGTCCCTCTTGACGTGATACGTTTTGATAGACGATACAATTGTGGTCGGAGAATAATGAGAGCCCAAATCATCATAAAACATACGACAATACTTTGTGGCCAATGACCAACGAAAGCTTAGACGCTATGTCTTCGTTAAGCGCGTTATTGATCTATATGTGTGTGCTATAATTATAATGCTACGTGCTTACTTTCTATGCTCTCATTAAACATAATTACCAAGTTGCTTGGTTATGCTATGATTATACTATTGCTTGATTGGTTGGTATGATAACCTATTATGTGTATGTACTTATGACCACTAAACTACTATATGCGCTCCCTGAACAATAAGACCTGACCTAACCGACCTTCTTCTAGGAAGATGTCGACTCAAGGGAACACCGACATCAACAACCATCTACCGACAACAGAGGCGGAAATGCAAGAGCGCCTCTTACAGGCCATCGCACGGTACGAGGCCCTTCGCTCCGATTTCAGCAGAGGTACCTCAAGAAATAACTCCCCCAACGGCTGCACCTACGAGCAGTTCCTGAGCTGCCAGCCCCTACATTTCGACGGCACAGGGGGTGCCGTAGCCTTCGTGCGCTGGGTTGAGAAGACGGATTTTATTTTGCGCGCGAGCAAATGTGCCCCAGAGCATCAGGTCACGTACATTTCCGGACTATTCCAAGATGGGGCTCTGTCATGGTGGAAACTCCAGGTTCAGATGATGGGCGAGGCTGCCGCGTATGCTTTATCATGGGACGAGCTGAAAGAGCTAATGCATAAGAAGTACTGTTCGAGAGCAGAAAGCCAGGGGGTGGAAACGGAGTTCTGGAACTTGAAGATGGAAGGATCAAAAATAGCTGAGTACGTGGAGAAGTTTCAAGTTCTGTCGCATATTGTTCCCTACATGGTAGTTTCAGAGTTTAAGAAGATTGAGTGTTTCATTTGGGGATTGGCACCCCAAATCATGAGCATGGTGGCAACGTCAAAGCCTGCAACAATCGCTGAGGCCATCAATCTAAGTGTAGCCTTAACTGAAGAAGCAACCAGAACGAACAAATTTTCAACCTCGGAGGAGAAAAGGGAGACTCATGTAGAGTCATCTGGAGACAACAAGAGAAAGTTAGCAAATTTCAAACAGGGTACTCAGACGAGTAGCAACAACCAGGCCAAAAAGAGAAAAGAGTACATGGGTAAACTACCTAAATGCGACAGGTGCCGACGTCATCATACCGGGCGATGTAAAAATAGGAAGTGTGACAACTGTGGCAAGGTGGGACACAACAGGGAAACGTGTTGGCATGAGACGAAACGTGGAGAGAAAGGTAAGGGATGTTATAACTGCGGTGATATGGGGCACTTTAGGAAAGATTGCCCAAGGGTGATTAAACAAAATCATGGGAAGAATGTCTAACACCGGAGCTAGGGAGATACGCCAGGGATCCAAGCATGGATATCGGTACGTCCCGAATTACTTAATGTTATGCATCTGTATTGCCAAATACTGTTGCAAATTTTACAATTTGCACCTCTAGAGTTCGAGAGTATAATTGGCTTAAGTAGCAAGTAAGTAGATATTCCAGTACGCATTAGAACTAGCTTAGGGGAAGCTAGTGGAAGCTAACGCAGTAACCGGAGGCGACAAAAATAAAAACTGGAGAGCGCAAGTTTACGATAGATCTACCGCCAGTTGAGCTGGGAAGCTTCGGCGAGGTAATTGGGGTGGATTAGTTGCCAAGCGGTCGAGCGGAGGATGAAATCCGCACCTCGATTGATGAATGAAGGAATGATCTTGACTCATGAAGCAGGATACGCCTCTACAAATTACAAATCGCTTGAAGGCACAAAGGATGTTGCGTAAAGAATGTGTTGTTTTCTTGGCTCATGTCGGGGACAGGAGAGCCGAAGAACTAAAGCCCGAAGATACCCCCGTGATCAGAGGATAGCCTGAAGTCTTCCTCGAAGACTTGCCAGAATCGTCTCCTCAACGATTAGTCGAATCTCGCATCGATTTAATTCCAGGCGCCACACCTGTAGTCGATGCACCGTAGCGACTTACATTTTCGGAGATGCAAGGATTGACAGCGTAGTTTCAGTAGTAAATAGAGAAGGAAGATAACATACCAAAATTCCCTTTTGGGTAACCTCAGTTCCGCTCATCAAGAAAAAGGACGATGACTTGCAAATGATCGGAAGTCGGACGAGCTAGCCAACCAGGGTCGGTGGCTCTTGCTAAGGATTGACGAATTACTTATTTGACTAACTGTGAGGGTCCGACTACCATTACACGACGGATCGACGATCGAGTGGCATTAGCTGTAAATTCAGGAAGAAAGCGTACCGGGGGAAATTGTGGGACAATAACTTGTTTTTCTTAATGTACACGAAGATGGTGCTTCCTACACCATGCCCAAACCAGTCTACGCGGGATACGAAATCTGGAGGATTTAGAAAACATATATTTAGGACCTTTGTAAACCCAGGTCCAAACTCGTAAGGGTTTTTATTTAGGAACCATATCTGTCAACTAAATCAATCATCATTAGCCTGGCGCATAGGCCAGTTCCGTTGACCAAACAGAGAGTACTTGGATTTCTTTCACTTCTGGCGAGTAGATGTTTGCATCTCTACTCCCCTTAATGGTAGTTGCATCACATTAATTTTCTTCGCTGAGAGAGAACACACGTTTGCTTCGTATACTTGGTCACTTCTACGTTCTGACAGATACATATTGCTTCATTACTTGAAACCTTATAAATAACCCATGCACCTTTGCTACGCATGCGGTTTCATTCCGGATAAACGCTTTATTAAAGATTCAAATATTACGTTGCTAAATCTAGTTACCGAATCGTGATTCGAATGACCTACGTTATTGAAATTGATGACTCTCTTGCTATCAAGTCAACACACTCTCTTGAAACTTCTTTTATTACAAATTACATTCACGGCTTATTTTAATACCATGCCGATATTTCCTTTATTGGTACATACGTTTATTGTCGGGTTACGCTGAAACTAAGTTCAATTGCTTTAACTTATCCATTTCGCATATTCAGTTTAAAACGTCATATGATGTATTGGGAGCATCATATTCAAAACATTTTTGCAAAGATTCTTTCATTTCAAGTTGTAGTAGATTTGGTTGGTCTACGACTCCACTAAAACGTTTGATTTGTTTCGATACCTTGCGGTGATATTTTCACAAAATTGAAGCTTGCGCTAATTTGATTACTCACTTCGTACACGAAATTCAATTCCCTATTTAGTTGTTAACAATCCATTTTGAACCTTCACGATCAAAGCGGTCTCAACACAATTGTGTGTTAAGGCAACGGTACATATATTCATTTCATAAGCACAATGTACCTCCTAACGATTCTTTCATTGTCAATCAAATGCCTTGCGATACTCATTACTTTTCATATTCGATTGGAAACAGTGGTCCTTTGATGTTCCGTATTAAATTGGAAACTCTATAACATGGTATAAACCAAATCTTCAGATTGTCTCAGTGCACTTTCATTTGATTTCAAACGCGGTGAACTTGTTCAATCACCACTATTATTGGATAATGCCATTATGACACCTTGTGGTGTCATCATAAACTTGTAGCTTGTGCTAAACATGGTTAACCGTTTCACACAAAACGACTTATACTTTTGTTTGACTTGTCATTTAAACATTTCTGATGCAACTACGAATTAAGACAATGATACACCAGATTCGCTTGTACTTCATACGGTGTATTCTCACAATTCGAGAATGTCAACACACAAATCCTTATCATTTACTTATTCGCCAGTTGGCAGGTCATTTTCATCTCCAAGTTGTTGATTTTGAGTTCATATAGCGGATGCTATGGTTTGTGTAAATTTGCATACTATGACCAATCATTTGAAAACTCTATTGGACAAAACTCCTCTTTTCTTTTTGTGGAACACTGCTAGCTGGATTACACTAGACTATACGTCAAATACGTACTGTACCTTTGACATCGAATGCTATAAGCACACACCTTTAACCATAGGATTCGGGTTATTATAGACTTGGACTCACCTAACACGAGTAGGTTAAATTCAGTTTGATGATTATCTACCTCGGTAACATACATATACATACACGTGTGACGTAACCACAAGGAGTTAAGGTAGTACAAATTTCGAGGACGAAATTTTCTTAACGGGGGGAGAATGTGACAACCCTCAAAATTTCAGGTACTGTACAAATTAATTAATCTTAAATTACGTGCTTAATGACTGTGCTTGATTACAACTGATAATTTAAACTGCTCTATGATTCTATATCATATATACATGCATCATATGTTATACAGTCGCTCCATTCATTACACACCTACATTAGTGACATACTTGATGCACTCAGCACAGTTGACACACTGAACGGTCGATTCAGAAATAATGCTGACAATGCCAGCACTTAGACAGACAATATTATTATGGCCAGTATGAGCCAGGGATAGAGTACTACACTGGTTTGTAGTGTAGGGAAGTGAGGACCAAAGACTGCGTCATTAGGTGATAGATATAGTGTCGGGAAGTGCCTAAAACATGCTTTAAATACAGAATTTTGCTTTCTTTTATTAAATTCAGCATTTTATTATACCAGTAGGATATACAAATATAGCAGAGTGGTCCTGTATACTTTCCTACGTGCCAGGAATGATTTCGTTACAAAAAGATGCATAAAAGACGCTATACGGTACAATTAAACGCTTTAACGGAATGATACGTAACCGAACAACCAGACAATACCCGAGACACGAAAATATTGTCAGAAATATTATTTTATCATTCTTAATTAATTACGGTCACAAAAATCCCCATACGCTATGTAAACATGACATACACCCACTATACTTGAAAATACCCTTAACCTTCTAATTTAATACATATTAGTTAACAAAAATTTTCACTTTACCCCCCCCCCCAACCGAAAATCTGCCATGATCACCTAAAAATATTTTGTTTAGATTGTTGTAAAGACAATCTTTAATTCTATTGGCCAAGTATATTGAGTATGATGACCCTAGATGCTAGAATGCTCATATTTCCAAGAAACTCATCATAACTACAAAACTTACACTCAACCTCACCTCCCTTCCCCTTATTTTCAGCTCCCCCCTCCCCATAACCGATTTCATCACCACCACCTCTCACATCCTCCATTTTCTTCACTACAAGCTCTCATTTCAAGCTTTGAGGTTCCTCCATATAAGTGCAAGTTGAAGAGCTTTCAAGGAAGATTGGTTCAAGCCTTTGTCACTAACATTTCTTCATCATCTTCGCACTAAGATTTCTACCCTAGCCTTGTGCTAGTAGTAAGTCCCTTCACACCCTTGTTCCATCTTGTTCTTTGTTATGATAAATCACAAGAAATAGAACCCTATAAGATGAACATGGAACTCTACATAAAAACCCTACATAAAAAGTTTGTATAATGATAAAATCTGGTTGGATTATGTTGATATAAGCATGCATGTTGTTTGATCATTAAGTTATTGATAAATCATGGTTAGGGCCCTTGCTAATATGCTTTTAGAAACACTAAACCTGAAATAAACATGCTGATTGAAATTTCCAGCCAACTTCAACAGGCTGTAACCGGGTCATTTTAAATCGAAAAACTGAATTTCTGGAGTCTAAATTGTGTAATTTTGAACAACCGAACAAATGGCACTGGAATCGTAATTTTTTGAGATCGTTTACTATTTTTAAAGAATTGTTTTTAGACAGCAGCTCAAGCTGAAATTTTCCTGCTGAAAAAGTGTGTCGTATTCGGAGTCAAAACTTGAAACCTGAGCAGAATCTGCTCATGGGATTTTTACTGTAGATGGTCACTGTTGTTTCCGTGACCCTCCAACTGGAATTTCGTCGATCAGGCTTACGATTGATTTTTAGTGAATTTTTCCGTAAAACTGCAATCAGAAAGTAACAAATCTGATTGCAGTCGGGTAAAAGAATTTTTATATAAAATTGGTAATGAACTGGTCCCCGAAATTTTTACACAATAAATTTTGGATTATATATGACATTCTGTAAAAATTTGAGAATTTTTGGAAAAGGTTAACTATTTTATTTAAATGCTCGAAAACAGTCCATTTTTGTTTAATAAAGCTGAAAAGACGTAAGTAGTGTATTGCATGTATGATTGTCGAGTTGGCTATGTGGGAACACTCTACGGGATTTATATAAAAGAAAATGATATGCTACTAAGCATGGAAACCTCTATTTACAAAGGAGACCATGGCGAAATTTTCCGAAACTTCTAACACTTAGTAAATATTTGATTCCTAAGACTAAAATTTACTAGAACATTGAACGAACAAATAACTATCACGCGGAACAATATAAGTAACGCAACTCAAAATACTAAACTCTAAGCCAAGGCACGGCCCGTTCGTCTAATAGACATTAGTACGTGTAGGTTGTCGTGTAGCAGACAGAGTTTGAGATTCGGTACAAGACGCACTACGGTGAGTTCATGTCCCCCTTTTCTCTTAACTGTTTTCAGTTTTATACTTCGGGGGTGAAATACATGTTACAGACATTTACAGACATTTACATACATTTACAGACTTATACAGACATTTACAGGCATTTATTATGGTATGGTTAGCTTAAGGAGGGTTTTTACTACTAGATCATGTGAATGGGTAGGGCGATTAAGGCCATCAATCCTCGTTGTAGGACCGAGGGGCATGAGTGATAGATCTATTTGGGTGTAGCGAGCCCCACTCCTGAGTCCGCTGAGTGGACCATGTGGTGACTATGTCTTACAGCCGGAAGCCCGGTGCAAAATTTGCTAGGTTTGAGTCTTCCTGCATCACTTCACACATCATTGGCTTTGCAACCCAATGGTGATCTCTGTTTTTTTTTTCCTTAATTGCTACATACCAGGGATTTTCATACATACAGACATATTACAAAGGTTTATACATACTCACATACACATGAACTCGCTCAACTTTATGTTGACTTTTCAAACTACATATATTTCAGGAAACTAATGGATCTGGCACGGTATGCATGTATTTTCAAGCTGCGTTTGAATAAAGAAGTCATCCAGGGTTGTAGGGTTTAGAAGGTGTAACCTCTACCTGGACGGGTTACATATCTCTAAGCCTAGTTTTATTTAAGGTCTTTTGCTAAGTTTTTATGAATCCATTTAAACAAGTCAAGGTTTGTAACTTATTTTGGAATTGAAGTTTTAAGACAAGTGTAATATGGTATTTTTCTAAACTTTCTTTATGGACGAACATCTCATGTTTTTATCATATAGCATTGTTATGATTGATTGCTATGGTATTAAGAAGTCACACCAATAACCCACGCTTCCGCAAAAGTCAGGGTGTGACACGAAGATGTATACTGTGATGGAACTGGGGTTGGGTTTCATCAAGTTCCACCACCAGTTCTTGACAATTATTCGAAAAAGCAATCTGGGTTGGTTAATCTTGAGGAAGAAAATGAAGTGAAACTTCCTGATTCAATTGATGTGACATTTTCTTCTTCATCATCTGATGATAGTGTTCAGACAGAGATTGTTAAAAGCACAGCTGAAAGTGTTTTGAATAGTGATTCAGCTGGAGATGATGAATGTTTCTTGAACAAATACATTCCGAAACAAAACTCCAAAAACAACTTAGGTGATGAACCGGATCTTGTGATGTACAAGATGGCTGGATCTGACAAGTTGTATTCGGATTCTGAGTTTCCTCTGGAGAATGTAAATGTTTCAAAATTGACAAATGTGTTCAAAATGGTTGAAATCGATTTGTCTGAAGTAAAGAATTTAAAACAAACAAAAAGGCAAATGAATTTTGAGAAAGATAAAGCTTACTACAAGAAACCTGTAGTTCCACCGCATTTTTATAACAACAATCGAAATAATTGGTCGGGTGGATATCAGGGTGGTAAGAGTTATCAGAAAAGGAGTTTTCAAAACAAAAGGTTTGCTGAAAAGAAGGTGTTTGTGAACGGTTCGAGTTCACTTTCTGATGAGGAAAATGAAATTTTTTTCGAAATCAAATGAAGAGTTCTTTGAAAAGAGGGCCTCACAACCTCAGTCTGAAGGCACAAGTCGGGTAGTTGATACTCGTACATGTTTTAGATGTAACAAAGTTGGTCACATTGCAAGAAATTGCACCAACTTCAAGCCTAAGACTGAAGTTGTTGAGAATCGACAAAAGAAGGTTGATGCGAAAGGCAAAGCTCAAATGGTTGTTGAGAAAATTTTGAAAAATGAGAAATCAAAAGTCAAAATTGAACCTGTTAAGAATGTGGTAACTAAAAATGACAAGTTTTACAAATGGGTTGCATCACCTCAACAAACATGGAAGCCAAAAGTGGTTGAAAAGAAACCAAGTTCTTCAAATTCAAAGGTTTCTGAGAAAGAAAACATTCCAATTTCTTATGAAAATTTTGTGAAAAAGAATGGTTCATTGGAAAATGAGGTTAAAATTGAAATTAAAGAGGTTGTTGATAACAAATTGGAAATAAATGATAAAAATTTTCCACCTCTTAAATCGGTTGTAAAGTGTATTGATGAGATTAAGTTACCCGAGTCTGATGAGGCTTGGGCAGCTTATTTCAGCTAATCAAGTCTTGACATGCCGGAGCTTCCTAGTTGGTAATCGTGAAGCATGAATCAGCATCTTTATTGAATTGTTTGCATCTTTATTGAATTGTTTGTGATATGTGCAGGAACTTCCAAGATCTATTTCACGATGGATTATGGATAGTGGAGCGTCTCGACATATGACAGGAAAGACTGCATTGTTGTATGATGTTAGAAATTTCAATGGAGGTTATGTAGGATTCGCTGGAAATCAAGGTGGTCGAATTATTGGTGAAGGAACGTTATCCAATGGGATTGTTATGTTTGAGAGAGTTAACTACATTGCTGAGCTAGAGAATAATCTGCTGAGTATCTCACAGATTTGTGACAGGATGTATACCACTCACTTTACTGACAAGGAATGTTTGATATTGAAGCCAGGATTTGTTATCCCTGAAGAATGGATTATTATGAGGGCACCTAGAGTGAATGATTTATATGTGTTGGACATGAGTGTAGCAACTACAACAACAGGTCAGGCACATTGTTTTGTGTCTAGAGCAACAGAGAAAGAATCGAAGTTGTGGCACCGGAAGATGGGGCATATACATCTTATAAAAATGAATCACTTGGTGCACAATGATTTAGTTCTGGGAGTTAATATCAAAGGTTTTCATCTGGAAAGGGAGTGCATCAGTTGCATCAAAGGCAAGCAGAAGAAAAAGTCACATCCTAAAAAGCAAGTCAATTCAGTTTCCAAACCGTTAGAGAGACTACATATGGATTTGTTTGGTCCAGTAAATGTTAAAAGTATTACAGGGGATCTCTATTGTCTTGTGGTTACTGATGATTATTCCAGATTTTCGTGGGTATCATTCATAAAGTCGAAAGATGAAACGTTTGATAGTTTGATGGCATTGTTCAGAAAGATTGAAAATCTGTACCAAAGGTGTATCAGAAGAATTAGAAGTGATAATGGTACTGAATTCAAGAACAATAAGATGGAAGAATATTGTGATGAAAGAGGTATATTGCATGAGTTTAGTGCTTCGTACACTCCGCAGCAGAATGGAGTTGCAGAACGTAAAAACAGGACGCTAATCGAAATGGCCAGAACAATGCTTGCTGATTCAAAGCTACCGATAAATTTTTGGGCAGAAGCAGTTTCCGCCGCATGCTATACGCTCAACAGAGTTCTCACTGTCAAGAAATTCAACAAAACATGCTTTGAGTTGATCAATAACCGCAAACCGAATCTGAAGTATCTGGAACCGTTTGGGTCACCCTGTACTGTTCTAGAGCCTTTTGGAAAGTTTGGTCCGAAGAGTATTGAAGGGATATTCATTGGTTATGCAAGTCCATTACGAAGAGTCTTCGTTCTAAGTCTGAAACGGATTATTGAAGCTCCAAATGTTGAGTGTCAGGGGTATACTATGCCGCCTCAGAACCCCGATGACTCATGGCGTTTTAATTATGATAAATTGTGGGATTCGTTTGATATGATGGAAGAACAAGAAGAAGAAGATTTCTTTTATGAGTTGGATATTTTGCGACAGTATGAAGAATCGCAGGAAAGGTTTCCAGCTGAGTATTCAAGAAGACCAAGACAAGCTTTAAATGATGATGAAGCATGTCCAAGCAATGCTGGTGAACATGATGATGTCCAACAGGATGAAGTTGCTCAAGATAATCAGACGACACAGAATGATAATCAAGAATCTGAGAACATGCCAGTATTTGATTGTGGTGATTCAGATTCTGAGGGGGAGCAAATTCAGATTTCAAGTCAAACAAACCCAGTCAGTGAACAAGGTGCAAATCAGAATGTTACTAATCTGGAAGGTCATGTAGATGTTTCAGGCGAAGTAATGCCACGAACTCTTTCATATCATCCAGATGAATTGATCATTGGAGAATTGCAGACAGGCGTTCGCACTCGAAGACAGATTGATAAAGGGCTTACATGTTTTTATACAAAAGTTGCTCCTTTGCAAACTGAATTCTCATTGAGTTGTTTTATCTCGCAGGTTGAGCCAAGAACTTACAAAGAGGCGCTTACTGAAGACTCTTGGGTCAATGCAATGCATGAGGAACTTAGCCAATTTGAAAAGTTGGGAGTGTGGAAGTTAGTAGATTTACCAGATGGTCAGAGGAAGATCAACACCAAGTGGGTGTTCAAGTGCAAGAGAGACGATAGAGGAGTTGTGGTTCGCAACAAAGCTCGACTAGTAGTCCAGGGTTTCTGTCAGCAGGAGGGTATAGATTTCACTGAAGTATATGCTCCAGTTGCTCGACTAGAAGCGATCAGAATCTTCCTGGCATTTGCATCTTGGAAAAACTTCAAAGTTTATCAGTTAGATGTAAAATCGGCTTTTCTCTATGGGAAGGTAAAAGAGGAGGTATATGTCGGTCAGCCACCGGGCTTTACCGATCCACATCACAAAGACAAGGTCTACTTGCTAGACAAAGCACTGTATGGTTTACACCAGGCCCCTAGAGCTTGGTACGAGACATTGTCTCAACACCTACTAGCCAACAGTTTCATTCGTGGAAAAGTGGATGCCACTCTCTTCACTAAAGAGGTCGACGGACATCTTCTGATTGTTCAAATATATGTAGACGATATCATATTTGGGTCAACAAATGAGAATCTATGTAAAGATTTTGAACGAGTTATGAAGCAGAAATTCGAAATGTCATCGATGGGTGAGATGAAATTCTTTTTGGGACTGCAGGTTGATCAATTACCCAAAGGAATTTTCATACATTAAACGAAGTACGTTCATGATATCTTGGAGAAATTTGGGATGTCAGGTTCTACTCCAGCAGCCACCCCATTAGCAACGAATCATGGGATAAACCCTGATCTCACCGGAGAGAAGGTAGATGAAACGATGTATCGTTCCATGATCGGTTCGTTGATGTATTTGACAGCTTCAAGACCCGATATTATGTACCCAACCTGCCTCGCAGCAAGATATCAATCTAACCCGAGAGCATCGCATATGGTGATAGTCAAAAGGATATTACGCTACCTGAAAGGAACTCCATCATTGGGGTTGTGGGATCTAAGAAAAGGCGATTTTACATTTGAAAGTTATTCCGATTCTGATTTCGGATGCTGCAAAGTTAATGCTAAATCAACAACAGCAGGGTGCCAGTTCTTTGGATCAAGTTTGGTCACCTGGCAATGTAAAAAGCAAACCTCTGTGGCTTTATCCACATGTGAAGCGAAGTATGTATCTGCTAGCAGTTGCTGCTCTCAGATCTTGTGGATCCAGCAACAGATGCGCGACTACGGTTTGCAATTTCTAAACACCCCTATCTTTGTTGATAATGAGGCAGCGATTAACATTACTAAAAATCCAGTTCATCACGCTAAAACCAAACACATTGAGATTCGTCATCACTTCATTCGCGATTGTTTCGAGAAGAAGTTGATAAGTGATGTGTGCAAAATGCAACATATAAATTTCATCAATTGTGGCATAAAACTAACCTTTTTTAGTACTAATGTTGGAAAAAGTGTGCTTTTGTCTTCCTTTTGTATTTTCAGGATTAAATGAGCTCAAATTAACAAAAGAAGCAAAAAGACATCAAAATCTAACATAAATACAAGAAAAGGAACAAGACGTGACATGCCCGACCCCACGACAGCATCTTCCCAAGCAAAACAAGATAACAGAAGACTGAACACGCCCCGTGCTCAGCCAGCCCGGGGGCGTGCCCAAGTGTCAGCAGAAAAGACAAAGTGGTAGAAGCTTCTATTGCCCACCACGAGGCCGTGGTCAACTATAAGATTCACACAACCCAGCAAATCTGCATAGTACAAAGATTCTTCTGCACCACGGGGTCGTGCTCAGCGGACACGGGGGCGTGCTCAACTAAAAAGACAAAACTGCATTAAATGAAGAAAGAGAAGGATGTGGACACGGGGCCGTGCCCGAGCTTCTGTTCAGCCTATAAATAGGAGTGCTTGGCTCAAGCTCAAACCATCCCTTGGCACACCACCTCTCTCACACTTCACCCACCACCCACCACCACCATAACACCTTATAACACCACCATCATCCATTGTCCATCGTAGAGTGTGTGAGTCGTCTCGGGATCCAAGATTGATCGTAAGAGTTCTTGACAATCAAGGCCATGTTTGCCTAAGTCTCTTACATCACTTGGTGAAGACAAAGTGTCTAGTGTAATACTTTTTATTTCTAATCTTTTCGCACTTTTTACTTGGTTTTGTATTAATGACTTTAATAACTAGTTTCTTATGTTGAAGGTGATCTTTCCTTATCGTTTGTCCGTGGTGTCTTGGCATTATTTTACTGTCTATATAAAATAAAAGATTTTCACCATTCATATCTCCACGGTCTATATGGAGGTATGTTGGCTACCTGGTCGGGGGTTAAGGGAACGGTTTGGTAAAGGTCTTGCCATTGTTCAGCGTTTAGAGGTCCTGTAATGGACCTGGGTCAAATTTAGTAGGACCTCCTTCAATACTTAACGGTATTTGATGGCGGGGGTCCAAACTCTTTGATCCCCTCATAAGTTAACTACTATTAATACTATAACCCGGCTATTTAGGACTGTATCCCTGCTGACTCAGACTACTTAGTCGAGGGTAACGTCACCTCCAAAAGAGGGGCCTACCATAATTTGCATTAATAACTTAATTAATTATCTTCCAATAATCCACCATTTTAGGATTGTATCCTTGCTGACTCAAACTACTGGGGTGAGGGTAACGTCACCTTCAAAAGAGGGGCCTACTACAATAACTAAGATAATCTCTTAATAAGTGCAAAAGTGCGGAAATAATCAAAGGTTACACTAGATACGAGTCGGAACCAAGTGATTCATCTTGTCTATCTGTTTTTCTTTTATTTTTATTTTTTAGCATCTTAGTTAGTTTTTATTTTTCTTAGTTTAAAACCTTTTTTCTAAACTTTTTGATTTGATTAGACGTTGAGGATAAACCGGTACTAAAAGCTCTTGTGTCCTTGGACGACCTCGGTATCTTACCAACACTATACTACGCTCACGATGGGTGCACTTGCCCATATGTGTGTCTAGTGTTAGTAAATATCGTGTTTTATAAATTTAAAACTTGACTAAAAAGTGTTAAAGGGGCTTAAAATATACACCTAATATATATAACACTCGACAACGCATCAAGTTTTTGGCGCCGTTGCCGGGGACACAAGGATTTTAAGAAAGTTAGGAATCAACGGCCTAATCGTTTTTCTGATTTTTCATTTTTTTAGGATTTTTCTTAGTTTTTTTTCAGCTTCTGCAGAACTCAGCACGGGCCGTGCCCGCTGAACACGCCCCGTGCCCAATCATTGGAACTGGCAATCCTGTTTTAAGTTAGACAGTAAGCTGAACACGGGGCCGTGCCCACTCAACACGCCCCCGTGCCTTAGTTTCAGTTACTGAAAACAGAACCGTAAGATCCCGACGGTTGGTAATTTCTGACACAAACATGAGTGATACTGATACTTTTTACTTTCGGCACTCTTATGGTACAATGTGGTGTTAATTATGTGGTGGTAACCATAAGGAATTAGAATGTTATTTTCTAACCTATAAACCCCACTATATAGACCCATCGTTTCCTAGTATCCTTAAGAGGGGCGAAAGTAAAAATAATCCCTATCTCTCCCTCGAATGCTCCCAACCGGATATTCTAGGAGAAATGCATCTCGACGAATTATTTCAACTAGAAGATCTAATTATTGATTGGTTAAAAGAACTTAGGAAAGATTTCAAAAATCTTTTCCAAGACAATAGCCAAGAAGAAGGGTTGGAAATGCATTCAAACAACTTCATTGTTTCCAACGATACTCCAAACTCTAGTGAGGACTTGAGCGATAGTCGTCCCTGTGTCGATTGTGCCGTGAAGGACTCCCCATCAACTTCGTTTGATGCATACATAGACCTGAGCGATTCGACATACACCTTCTTTAACGAGAGCCCGGAAAAGGGTTGGACTTGTCCACCTACATATAGCATAGGAATCACCCTCACCGACAACCTCTTGCGTTCTCGTCTTAGTCTAGATCAATTAAGGTATCTTAGGCACTTTGGAGTTGTTCCATCTAGTAAGGAACCGCCCGATCCGAAAAAGTTCCTTGAAAACAGACAAATTCCTTAAGACAGCTTCTAGACACGGGGCCGTGTCCAGGTCAGCATGCCCCCGTGTCCACCCAAAGATTCCCTTCTGATTTTGTCAGAATGCGGACAAAAATGTGTCAGGATTCCATCTGCATACAGGGCCGTGTCCAGCCGACACGGGGCCGTGCGCAACGTACTGTCGTTTTCTATAAATGCAGCCAAGAATCCTGCACATTTGAACCATTCCAGGGACAGAGATTTGAGGAATATTCTCACATACCATCCTAGGTATTTTCTAAAAGAAGTTTCTCAACTATCTTCTTGTCCTTTCCTCTTTTATCCACTTTCATCTTCTTCAATTTTCCTCATACTTCCATTAAAGCTTGAACCTTCCACAATTTCAAGCCTTATTGAGATATTTGTTAGATTTTTGTTCATGGAATCTTGTTAAAAATAAGTTCTATAACAATGTTTTAAGTTGTTTAAGTTCAAAATGCTCCAAAAATCATAAAAACAATTTGAAACCCCAAGATTCCTTGTTCATAAATCCTGCAGATATCTGAACACGGGGCCGTGTTCGCTGAACACGGGGCCGTGTCCGAAGTAATGGATCCATAAAATTGAACTCTTTTCGGTATGTTTTCTCAGAATGGCAAGCAGGACAAGCGGAAACTCTTCGTCACATTCCAGAAACAACCGGCAGGGGAGAAGATCATCAACGGTTGAAGATTCTCTTGTAAACTATGTTTACGCCTTAAGAGAGGCCCTTGATGAAGTAACAAGTGTGGAAGAGGCATTGGACGACCGCGTTAATCATTTGACGGTGGGACTAGAAGGATGTCTCCGGGAGGTCAACCTTTTGCACCAAAGGTTGAACATTCTCGCCTCTCCTCCTTTGGTGCCGATTATCACCCAAAGGGCATGGAATGTGGTGCCGGAAGTCATCATTCCGGCCGAATGGTACGCCCTACATCCGGAGCCTCCTCGAGACATACTACAAGGGGTTCCGATTGGTGTCGCTCCTCCTCCACAAGATGTCGAGGAACATGAAGCCGCCTCCCTTCTCCCGAGAGAGATAGAAGAATGGCTCTAGCAACACCTAAGGGACACCGTTCGGCTTGGAGTTCTACACGACTTTTAAACCGGAAATCTATTTCCGGAGTTTGGGTTCTTATTGTAGAAGTAGAGCTCCTTAGGAAGATTTTACGGATCACTTGACCTATTTAATTTTAGGACTATTAACTTTTATTTTCTGCTTTATTTTTAATTTTTAGGACTAGTATGTAACTCTCTATGAAGTAATGAATGATGGTTTTTTAATTTGGTGTTTGGGTGGTGTTGACATGAATAAAACACACTTGAGATGACAAAGGATACAAGGGAAACTTGAACCAGCACTCCATGCAGGAAAAACAGGACCGTCCGACAACTTTCTTCATTTACAGTAAGCTCGGCACGGGCCGTGTCCACCCAACACGGCCCCGTGCTGCACAGTCTGCAGAAAAAGACCCAGTTCAGGTAACTGGACACGGGCCGTGTTCACCCAACACGCCCCCGTATCCAGGCTTCTGTTTCTCTTGATTCAATTTTGTTACTGGCACTTAAACACGGGGCCGTGCCCGGACAACACGGGACCGTGTTCATCGCCTAGTAACACAAAATTTTTGCTTTTTCACACCTTTTACACATTCAATCAACCTAAAAACTTATTTTTGGGACACATTGAGGACAATGTGTAATTTAAGTGTGGGGGGGATGCTAAAACCTTGAATCTTGCAAGTCCTAACTACAAGCCTTACACAAAACTCTATTGGAACCGCTAATCACCCCAAATTTTTTTAAAATTTTTTTACTTGTCTAGGTTTAACTCGGGAATTTCAAGTTCTAAAAAAAGGTTATATTTTTACGAATTTACAACTGATAGCGTCGTGATAAAAAGAACCAACATAAGAAAATTATGAAAAGGCATGACAAGCTTAGTTAAAATTTGATTATATATACTTGATCACATAAAAACCCATTCCCACAAAAGTGAGTTTTGAGCCTTTATTGAGCATAAAATTACATATCATTAGACTAAATGCTCATTTTTCGTTTCTTATGTGAATAGCCGCTTGGTTCTTACGACTCTAGAACTTGCCACGACGATACATTCCCGGTCCTTATCAACTTAAACCCGAGTAAGTAAATGATGGAGGCATTAGGACTAACCCCTTTTTATTTCTACACCATTATTTTTTTTTTTTTTACCACCTACCCAAAATCCCCCTAGTTAGCCCCTTTGAGCCTAAACCTTTTCATTTCATAACCCAAACAAAACACCCTTTTACCCACCAAAACCTTTTTCATTTTTAACCCTTTGTTTTAGTAACAAGTTCGGTTTTTTCGTATGACTTTTCAAAAAAAAAAAGAAAAAAAAAAAGAAAAAGTGTGTTGATGATGAAGCAAAAGAAAATAAACAAACAAGTTCATCAAAAATAACTTTGTTTGAATAATAGTTTCATCAAAATAAAAGTTACAAAAATAAAAAGTCTTACAAAAACCGACGCTTGTTACGCTTTTCGCCCTCTTTCTACTAACCACTAACCCAACCACCTACCTTTAACCCAAGCCTAACCCTTCACCCAAAAGTCCTCTTGATATTTACAAAGGTATATAAGTTAAAAAGGAGGAGGATTGATTGCTTGGCAAGCCTATGGTAGGAGTAAGTTCCATGCCGCTCTCGAGTGATCCACAAAAATACATTTCGGCCGAGTGTTGAGTGATCCCCGTGAGGTATGTGAACTTGTATATAAATAGAATTTTAAAGAGGCATGTTATGCCCTAATAAGTAATTTATCTTATGAAAAGTTTTAAATAAATCATGACAAATAGGATTGTAAATAAATAAAAATAAAACTAAATAAAGAATCTTGAAATCCCGACACTCTACGACAAGCCCAAAAACCTTCTTCTCTACCCATTCCATTTGGGTGTGTAATAGCCACATATTAAAGAGTTTTGCTTGAGGACAAGCAAACATTCAAGTGTGGGGGTATTTGATGTGTGCAAAATGCAACATATAAATTTCATCAATTGTGGCATAAAACTAACCTTTTTTAGTACTAATGTTGGAAAAAGTGTGCTTTTGTCTTCCTTTTGTATTTTCAGGATTAAATGAGCTCAAATTAACGAAAGAAGTAAAAAGACATCAAAATCTAACATAAATACAAGAAAAGGAACAAGACGTGACATGCCCGACCCCACGACAGCATCTTCCCAAGCAAAACAAGATAACAGAAGACTGAACACGCCCCGTGCTCAGCCAGCACGGGGGCGTGCCCAAGTGTCAGCAGAAAAGACAAAGTGGTAAAAGCTTTTATTGCCCACCACGGGGCCGTGCTCAGCGGACACGGGGCCGTGGTCAACTATAAGATTCGCACAATCCAGCAAATCTGCATAGTACAAAGATTCTTCTGCACCACGGGGTCGTGCTCAGCGGACACGGGGGCGTGGTCAACTAAAAAGACAAAACTGTATTAAATGAAGAAAGAGAAGGATGTGGACACGGGGCCGTGCCCACTGGACACGGGGCCATGCCCGAGCTTCTGTTCAGCCTATAAATAGGAGTGCTTGGCTCAAGCTCAAACCATCCCTTGGCACACCACCTCTCTCACACTTCACCCACCACCCACCACCACCATAACACCACCATCATCCATTGTCCATCGTAGAGTGTGTGAGTCGTCTCGGGATCCAAGATTGATCGTAAGAGTTCTTGACAATCAAGGCCATGTTTGCCTAAGTCTCTTACATCACTTGGTGAAGACAAAGTGTCTAGTGTAATACTTTTTATTTCTAATCTTTTCGCACTTTTTACTTGGTTTTGTATTAATGACTTTAATAACTAGTTTCTTATGTTGAAGGTGATCTTTCCTTATCGTTTGTCCGTGGTGTCTTGGCATTATTTTACTGTCTATATAAAATAAAAGATTTTCACTATTCATATCTCCACGGTCTATATGGAGGTATGTTGGCTACCTGGTCGGGGGTTAAGGGAACAGTTTGGTAAAGGTCTTGCCATTGTTCAGCGTTTAGAGGTCCTACAATGGACCTGGGTCAAATTTAGTAGGACCTCCTTCAATACTTAACGGTATTTGATGGCGGGGGTCCAAACTCTTTGATCCCCTCATAAGTTAACTACTATTAATACTATAACCCGGCTATTTAGGACTGTATCCCTGCTGACTCAGACTACTTAGTCGAGGGTAACGTCACCTCCAAAAGAGGGGCCTACCATAATTTACATTAATAACTTAATTAATTATCTTCCAATAATCCACCCTTTTAGGATTGTATCCTTGCTGACTCAAACTACTGGGGTGAGGGTAACGTCACCTTCAAAAGAGGGGCCTACTACAATAACTAAGATAATCTCTTAATAAGTGCAAAAGTGCGGAAATAATCAAAGGTTACACTAGATACGAGTCGGAACCAAGTGATTCATCTTGTCTATCTGTTTTTCTTTTATTTTTATTTTTCAGCATCTTAGTTAGTTTTTATTTTTCTTAGTTTAAAACCTTTTTTCTAAACTTTTTGATTTGATTAGACGTTGAGGATAAACCGGTACTAAAAGCTCTTGTGTCCTTGGACGACCTCGGTATCTTACCAACACTATACTACGCTCACGATGGGTGCACTTGCCCATATGTGTGTCTAGTGTTAGTAAATATAGTGTTTTATAAATTTAAAACTTGACTAAAAAGTGTTAAAGGGGCTTAAAATATACACCTAATATATATAACACTCGACAACGCATCAATAAGAATTGAGAAAATCCACACTGGCGATCAAAAAGCTGATTTACATACCAAAGCATTTGATAAAACACGTTTTCAGTATTTGCTAAAACTGAATGGTATGAAGCTTTTATCGGTGTTGGAGGATATCATTGGCGTTGATGAAGGAGACATTGTAGATGATGTTGAGAAGCAATCTGCAATGGTTTGTCGATTTTTTACATGTTTTGGTATTTAGGGGGAGGTGTAGGGTAATATTTCAGAAAATACAAAAACATTAAAAAATGTCAAAAATCCAAAAACAATAGAAAACCAGAAAAGAGCTTGTGTAAAAAGGGAAAATGATAGTACATTGGCTTGACAGTTACGGTATGCTAAAGAAATGGAAGGTTTAAATGCGTTAAACAGTCTCGCTGATGATATGCCGATAGATTTTTGCACATTTAGTAGGTTTGTTCGGGATATAAACTTAAATTTTACTTACTTATTTCGTGGGAAACACTACTTGGATATATAGGTAACCCCTGAAATCTTGTTTGAAAGATTCCTTTTTCTGATATACTAGGTCGTTATACTCAGTGATATCTGGGGTATTATTCCGGGACTTCTGCTGAATGGAAGTTCTGACCTAGTCCACGAATAATACTTTCCGCAATGCTTGAAACATAGCATCACCCTCAGCATATATGATAAGACAATGAAATTGCTTAGCAATGATGTTGTAAAAAGATCCTCTAAAGGGGACACACTCAAAAGTTGAGTCATGATCTCTCTGCTGAACGATGGTTCTGACCTGAGCTCTCATGATTCTTCATAATTTATTAACCCCTACAGATATCATTTGTGTTATAATTACCTGTAAGACTGAATATTGGGATCTGGATACGGGAGTATATTCAAGAGGTGGGACACACGTATAAGTTTAAGTCTCTAAAACACTAAATCCGTATCCTGGACAGATTGAAAATTGTTCGAGAATTTAAGTGGATCAGTATATCGACAATCTACGCGAATTGTTTAATTCGGAGTATGAAATTAAAGCTTAACGGTACTTGTGATTAGTCTGATAGCTGATATGATTCTATAACACGCTCATCAAAAATATGTTTGTAAATAGTTTACTTTTACTGCATTTTAGTTCGGTATTTCATTTCTAGTTTAGAAATTTTATTCAAAATCCAAAAAGATTTTATATTTCTGCTTTATTTTTGACAAACCAAAGTGGAGAGTTGATCTTCGGATTCGAATTCTGAAAGTTGAAAGCAAATGCAGGAGATTTCTGGACTGGATGATGAGTTTGGAGATAAAACATGATAAGATTGTGAAAGTTGGAAAGTTAAAGCAAGTTCATTAATTTGAAACTTGTAATTTTCAGAAAATCAAATTGAATTGAATGTCAGTGTGTATTATCTCTGATCAACCAAGGTCATTAAATTGGATTTGGTAGATTAATTGAGTAATCAGGGTCATTAACTTGGACCTGAATACTTAAGTGGATTTCTAACACTGAAAGTTAAATGGTAAGTTTGGATTAAAACTGTATTTGTCATATATCTTATTTTTGGGTAGAGTTTTTGCAGGTAATTGGAATCCCCATGGCAATGATAATGCAAAAGTTTGAACCAGAATTAAAGCCCTAGCCTACCGAGAGGGGGAGTTTGTGAAAGGGGGAGTTAGGATTCTGGATCAACAGTCAAAGGGGAGATTGAAGATAGAGCCAGGATAAGATCTAAACCTGTGTGAAGAAAGAGTTTTTGAAATGAAAAGACAGAGTTGGAAAGAGACCAAGACTAAAGACTCAATGCCAAAGACTTCGTCAACATCCAAGGGGGAGTCTGTTGGTGCACGGAATGTCAGTTAACTACGTCTTTAGTGAGTCTTAGGTCTAGATAGTTTGAATTAGAGTTAGAAAACAAGTTTAGTGAATTAAACATGTAATTTCGCTCCAAATGACACTTGTGTCATTAGAAGCGAAATCAGGGTTTTATGTTTAACTTGTAATTTCGCTCCAAAGGTCATGTAGCTGATTTCGCTCCTGATGATCTTTGTGATTTCGCTCGTAATGTCTCATGTCTCTAGGAGCGAAAACAGGAGCCTTATAAATAGGGGTTAGCTGATCTCATTTGTAAGTGGTTGGAGCGAAATCAGGTCATTGTGTAGGTGTCGAAACTCTGTCAAAATTACATCAGAAACACGTGTAAAAGCTTGCAATCAGTAATAGAAAGAAGTTAAAAGAATCTGAGCTGTCGTGACATTGCATACTTTGATTCCGCCTCTGTATTCAATGATGAACTGCCTTATACTGACTGTTTAGGGTCACAACACGGTCCAACACAGAATCCAAGCAAATCTTGATAGTACAGATACGCTTCTGCACATGGGGCCGTGCCCAGCGGACACGGGGGCGTGGTCAACTAATGCAGACAAACTGCAATTAATGAAGAAAGAGAAAGTGGGTGTATACGGGGCCGTGCCCAATGGACACGGGGCCGTGTCCAGGCTTCTGTGCAGGCTATAAATAGAGGTGTTTGGTTCACTTCAAAGGCATCCCTTGGCAAACCACCTCGCTCACACTTCACCCACACTCCACCACCATCACAACCCACATCCACCACCATCATCCATCATCCATCATAGAGTGTGTGTAGTAGTCTCGGGATCCAAGATTGATAGTAAGAGTTCTTGACAATCAAAGGCCATGTTTACCTAAGTCTCTTACATCACTTGGTGAAGACAAGCATTTAGTGTAATACTTTTGTTTTTTAATCTTTTCGCACTTTTTATTTGGTTTTGTATTAATGACATTAATAACTAGTTTCTTATGTTAAAGGTGAAACTTCCTTATCATTTGTCCGTGGTGTCTTGGTGTTATTTTACTGTCTATATAAAATAAAAGATTTACACCATTCATATATCTACGGTCTATATAGAGATATGTTGGCTACCTGGTCGGGGGTTAAGGGAATGGTTTGGTAAGGTTCTTGCCTTGTTCAGTGTATAGATCCTGCAAGGACCTGGGTCAAGCTTACTAGGACCTCCTTCAATACCCACTGGTATTGGATGGCGGGGATGCGAATGGCTTGATCCCCTCATATGTAAACTACTATTATTACATTAACCCGGCTACTTGGGATTGTATCCCTGCTGACTCAAACCACTTAGCCGAGGGTAACGTCACCTTCAAAAGAGGGGCCTACCACATTACGCATTAATAACTTAATTAATTATCTTTCAATAATCCAACCCTTTAGGATTGTATCCTTGCTGACTCAAACTACTGGGTTGAGGGTAACGTCACCCTAAAAAGAGGGGCCTACTACTATAACTAAGATAATCTCTTAAAAAGTGCAAAAGTGCAGAAAACATCAAAGGTTACACTAAAGGCGAGTCGGATCCAAGTGATTCATCTTGTCTATCTGTTTTTATTTTTATTTTTATTTTTCAGCATTTTTTAGTTTTTATTTTTATGTTTAAACCTTTTTTCTAAACTTTTGATTTGATTAGACATTGAGGATAAACCGGTACTAAAAGCTCTTGTGTCCTTGGACGACCTCGGTATCTTACCAACGCTATACTACGCTCACGATGGGTGCACTTGCCCATATGTGTGTTCAGTGTTAGTAAAATATCGTGTTTTATAAATTTAGAACTTGACTAAAGTGTTAAAATGGGCTAAAAATATATACAAAAATATATAACACTACACACGCATCATCTGTAATAACTATGTTTACCTAATATGTTACGGTATGGGACATAATGCTTAAATATTTGGTAACTATTAGTTGTTATGGAATCTCTTGGACAATCTGTTTCGCTCAGTGCCTCACCCCGATGTTTCCGCCATCAGTTGGGGTGTGACAGATTGGTATCAGAGCCATAACTATAGGGAATTAGGCAAGACTCGACCTAGTGCGGGTCGACGTCTTAGAAATGACCTAGTCTATAGTCTAAGCACCAACAGACCGCCTTGTACGAACCCCGTAGGGGTTCCGCACGAGCCTATTTCTGTTATTCGATTGACTCACAACCATACTATACTCTATCCGCCTTTCCTAAGGCTGGAATACTATCACTCTGCCTTTCCTAAGGCAGGCACACCGCACGCTATTTTTGAAAATGAACGAGTGATTAGATTGAGACTAGGTGTGAAAACCGCAAACTCTCGATTGGATCGCTTGTTCGATGCGCATTTTACTATAAACACGAGAATTTGCGTTGAATCAGGAGTGAAATCCATACTTCGACGCAATTCTCTTTCTCTATCTCGTGATTCTATCACACAAACAGGAACGTAGCCGTTAAGTTAGGGGTGAAACCCAAATCTTGATGACTTGTTCTGTTCTTTATTTTGGTTTCACAAAACTCTCACCAAGGTCTCGATGGATTCCAACGACTCGAGTTACATAAATAACCGAAGGGATGTGTGCCATTCACCATATTCCGGTGATAGAGCACAGTCTCTTAGGCCAAAGCATGTACTCGAAGTCCTTGAGAATAGTCGAATCACTTTGGGTAGTCGACGTCTATCAGCCAAGACAATCTATTTTCGATTTCAAGCTCACAATCGTTGATTTTATGTGTTTCGATTCTGAGCCCGCAACCGCTGACTCTGTGATTTATCGCTTTTATGTGGAATTTTATGTGATTTATGTGGTTTTACATGCTTATGTGTCTCGATTTTTGGCAATTTATACGCTTTCGTTGTTCGCTTTGTTCAACACGCACTGCACATCTATCCCAAAACGCTAACAAATCGTATGCTATGTTACTCGCTTATACTATACTACTCGCTATGCTACTCACTGTGTTACTCGCTACTCGCAATCGCTACTCTCGAACGAGCCTCGCGAACTTGGATAATAGGTGAATACGTGCAATATATATAGGTGAATACGTGCAAAATATAGTGGAAGATGTGCTTACATGAATTACGTGTTTCTGTGAGCTATGTGCTTATGTGTTTACGTGCTTCTATCTGCTTACGTGCTTACGTGGATTATGTGCCTACGTGATTGTATGACTATGTGTTATATGTCGATGTGTTCCTGAGCTTTATTTAGTAGTAATGCGTGTGAGGTGAGATTCGATTATATAGTGTTTGAGTCCTATGGCGATGTCTATTGCAGACAATGTCGTCATTTGGATCGCATCACTCTCGCACTGCACGCCGCAATCATGCTGATAAGCGAATCGCTTCCCTCGTCACTAAGCAGATGGCTAAAGTTATCCCACAAATCGTCAGTGAGCTTAATGAAAACGCCAGTAAGTCCTCTGAGGAATCAAGGACTGACTCGCCTAAGGGTACTTTCAGCTTTAAGCAGTTTAAGGCATGTGGCCCAAAAGACTTCACGGGCGAAGACGGACCAAGCGCAATGTTTCAATGGTTCGACTCAATCGAAGTCACGCTACGTCAGATCGGATGTCCCGAACACCTACGTACTATCAACGCAACAGGCGTCTTCCAGTCCAGGGCTCTGGAGTGGTGGACAGCCGAAAGGAACAGACGTGGGAATGATGCAGCCTATGGGCTTACATGGGATGAGTTGAAGGAACTCATGATGAAGGAATTCTGCCCACCCCACGAGCACTAGAAGCTGGAGAATGAGTTCTGGAACATCAAGCAGGATAGTAGTGACAATGCCGGTCTGACAGCTCGCTTTAAGCAGCTAAGTATCATATGTCCAAGCCAGGTGGCAACACCTGACATGACGATCAAGAAGTATATCCGTGCTTTACCGAATTGTGTTGCTGACTTCGTGCAAGCCGCGAAGACAACAACAATCGAAGAGACCTACTTACTCGCTGCCGAGATTAATGACAAGCAAGTTCTCGCTGGGTACTTCAAGAACACTCCGAAGAGCCTTCATCAAGCAACCGCCGCTCCCACCGCTGAAACCACCGCTCCGCAAGTTTCCAAGTCCTCCCGCCGCAAGAGAAAGAACAACAACAGCAAGAATTGCGCTGTCACAGCCGCTGCTCCGCTCCAAGCTATCCCTGCTCAACCGTAACCTCAAAACCGCCAAGTAGCGGCACCGGTGACCAATGCACCACCGGCCAAGCGTGCTTATACTGGTCCTCACCCGCTCTGCCCTACCTGTACTTATCATCATTCTACTGGGATTGCATGCAGATTCTGTGTTCACTGCAACATGTACGGCCACTTTACTGCTAATTACCGTACTGGTCCTCGCCAAGCTCAAGCCCCGGTTCAAGCTCCTGCACCACCAGCTCTCCTTCCTGCTGTCCACACTAGAGCTTGCTTTGCATGTGGTGATCCCAACCACTTTGCAAACATGTTCCCCAATAGAGTGGTGAAGCAAGAGCCACAACAACAGCCGCAACAACATCAACAACAGCAGCCTCAGCAGCAGCAGCAGCAGCCAGCAGCCCGCGGACGTGCCTTCAACATCAACGCCCTCCAGGCTCAAGAAAATAACAATGTGGTTAATGGTACGTTCCTCGTAAATGGTATATATGCTACGTGTTTATTTGATACTGGAGCCGATAACTGTTTTGTGTCGTTAGAATTCGAAAAGCTCCTTAATCGTAAGCGCGCCCATCTCCCTACGACGTTCGACGTTGAAGTTACCACTGGAAGAACCGTCACTATTAATTCTGTTCTACGTGATTGTACTCTTGAGCTCAACAATCACATCTTCCCTATCGATCTTATCCCGACGCAGCTGGGTAGTTTTGATATCATAGTAGGCATGGATTTTCTTCGTGAAAATCGTGCTGAAGTCGTTTGCTTTGATAAGATGATTCATTTCTCGCTCGCTAATGGAGATCAACTTTGTGTGTATGGCAAAACTCCTTCGAAGAATCTCAAACTCATGTCGTGTATCCAAGCGAGCAAGTATCTCCACGAGGAATACAAAGCTTTCTTGGCACACATCGTAGTAGCGGAGGGAAAGGAAAAGAAGGCAATTGATAAGGTGCATGTGGTTCGTGATTTTCCTAAAGTCTTTCCTGATGATTTACCTGGTTTACCGCCCTCTCGTGACATTGATTTTCGTATTGACCTCATTCCTAGAGCAAATCCTGTTGCTAAATCTCCTTATCGCCTCGCTCTGTCTGAAATGCGCGAACTCTAGAGTCAACTCCAGGAATTACTTGACAAAGGCTTTATTCGCCCTAGCACCTCTCCTTAGGGCACACCAGTTCTTTTCGTCAAAAAGAAGGACGGGTCATTCCGGATGTGCATCAACTATAGGGAGTTGAATAACCTGACTATCAAGAATCGTTATCCCCTGCCCCGAATCGATGATTTATTCAACCAACTACAAGGTGTTACGTGTTTCTCGAAGATTGATTTACGCTCAGGCAATCACCAGTTACGCATTCAGGAGGAAGAAATACCCAAAACCACTTTCCGAACTCGATACGGCCATTATGAATTCGTCGTAATGCCCTTTGGTTTAACCAACGCACCTGCTGTTTTCATGGATTTGATGAATCGAGTATGTAAACCATTTCTTGACCGTTTCGTCATCGTATTCATCGACGACATCCTTATCTATTCGAAGTCGAAAACTGAATACGCGCAGCATCTACGTTTGGTTCTCGAGTTACTCCAAGGGAATCGACTCTATGCCAAGTACTCCAAGTGTGAATTTTGGCTGGAGGAGGTTCAATTCCTCAGTCACATCGTCAATAGTCAAGGTATACATGTCGACCCCGCGAAGATCGAAGCTATTAAGAGTTGGGTTACTCCAAAATCACCATCCGATGTTCGTTCGTTCCTCGGATTGGCAGGCTATTACCGTCGATTCATCGCTGACTTCTCGAAAATTGCCGTTCCGCTTACTTTCTTGACGCATAAAGACAAGCCTTTTGTTTGGGGAACTGAACAAGAGACTGCCTTTCAAAATCTCAAGCATATGCTCTGCAATGCTCCTATCCTCTCTCTACCCGACGGAAACGATGACTTCGTTGTCTACTGCGATGCCTCGAACCTTGGTCTCGGCTGCGTTCTCATGCAACGGGACAAGGTTATTGCGTACGCCTCTCGTCAGCTCAAGATCCACGAGAAGAACTATACGACCCATGACCTCGAGCTAGGCGTAGTTGTTTTTGCGTTGAAGATTTGGCGACACTACCTTTACGGTACCAAGTGTACGGTCTTCACCGACCATAAGAGCCTACAACACATCCTCAACCAAAAGGAACTGAATATGCTCCAACGCCGATGGGTAGAACTTCTCAACGATTACGACTGTGAGATTCGTTATCACCCTGGCAAAGCAAATGTCGTTGCCGATGCTCTAAGCCAACGAAGCTATTTGCATAGCGTTCGTAATACTCACGCCCAACACGACCTCGAATCCTTGATTCGTGACGCTCAGCACGCCTGCTTCGTTGAAGATACCATGCGAGAGGAAATGAAGAAGTGTGGTGCCAAATCACACTTTGTCACCAAATCGAACGGTATCTATTACTATCTAGATCGCATCTGGATTCCAGGTCGCAATAACCTTCGAGGTATATTGTTGACTGAAGCGCACAAGTCTCGATATTCCATTCATCCTGGTGCCGACAAGATGTACCATGACCTTTGTCTACGGTATTGGTGGCCTGGAATGAAGAAGGATATCGCTATCTACGTTTCGAAGTGCCTGACTTGTTCGAAGGTCAAGGCCGAACAACAAAGACCCTCTGGCTTGCTTGTGCAACCCGAGATCCCGATGTGGAAATGGGAAAGCATAGCTATGGACTTTATAACGAAACTTCCGCGTACGCCATCAGGCCACGATAGCATCTGGATTATCGTTGAGCGTTTGACTAAATCTGCTCATTTTCTGCCGATACGAGAAGACTACAAGGTAGAACGATTAGCACGGATCTACATCGACGAAATCATCTGTCGACATGGGACACCTCGTGATATCATCTCTGACCGCGATGGTCGGTTTATCTCGCGTCTTTGGGAAACATTTCAATCTGCTATCGGTACTGCTCTTAACCTAAGTACCGCTTTCCATCCCCAAACCGACGGTCAGACTGAAAGAACGATACATACCCTTGAAGACATGCTTCGCTCGTGTGTTATAGATTTCGGTGGTAATTGGGACGCGCACTTACCTTTGGTCGAATTCTCATACAATAACAGTTATCATTCTAACATTCAAATGGCACCATTTGAGGCACTATACGGAAGAAAATGTCGATCGCCGATTGTGTGGCATGAGATCGGAGATGCGTAAATAACCGGTCCTGAGCTGCTGCAAGAAACGACTGACAAAATCCTCCAAATTCGAGACAATCTGCTGAAAGCTCGGAGTCGTCAGAAAAGTTACGCCGATAGACGCCGCAAGCCCCTTGAATTTGACGTTAGCGATCACGTACTCCTAATGGTTTCACCTTGGAAGGGGGTGATCAGATTCGGCAAGAAAGGGAAACTCGCGCCTCGATATGTTGGACCCTTTAAAATCCTGGAAAGGATTGGCAAAGTGGCCTACAGACTCGAACTATCAGAGGAACTTAGCAACATCCACCCGACTTTCCATGTATCAAACCTTAGAAAATGCCTGGCCGAGCAGGATTTAGAAGTACCACTTGAGGATCTACAAGTGGACGAAACATTACACTTCGTGGAGAAGCCTGTTGAGATC
Organism: Helianthus tuberosus; assembly: GCA_030545235.1. NCBI lineage: Eukaryota > Viridiplantae > Streptophyta > Magnoliopsida > Asterales > Asteraceae > Helianthus > Helianthus tuberosus. The sequence goes on along the minus strand of CM060401.1, from coordinate 70,310,970 downwards.
ATGGATTGAGAAACCAAGAAGCTCAGAAGCTCATGCATTCCCATTGAAAAGGTTCGCTGGGAAGGCAAACGAGGCACAGAGTTCACCTGGGAACTCGAAAGTGACATGAAGGCGAAGTATCCTCTGTTATTTGTTACGCCTATGGCCTAATTTCGGGACGAAATTCCCTAAAGTAGGGGAGGCTGTAACAACCCGCGTCTTTGAAGTCAAAGTACAAGTCAAAGTCAAAGGAAGAAAAGATTGCTAAATGCGATATGTCACTCCTTGCTTAATTATTGGTTGTACTCATTGACTTGTGATCTATTACTTTAATTTGTGAACTTTAGTTGTATTATGTGGAATAAATGTTAATAATCACAGTTTAATCGCATGTTTATCGCTAATCTATTTATCGCTAATCGCATCGCAATCACGTCGCAACTTGAATCGCAGGTTCTGAATATTGTTTTACGTGTGTGTGCTATTTACGTGTTACTTGTGCATGTTTGTTATATGTTTGTGGTGATAATCGAAAACGCAATCGCAACTCTATCGCAACGCAATCTCATCACGAACTGGAAACACAAGTTTATTTATATTGTTGTAAGTTAGTTATGTTATTTGTCTGACTATTATCTAAATTTGTCGCATCGCTTAATCGACACCCGCTTAAACGCATCGCAATGCTCAACGCACGAAACGAAAAGTCAGAAACCAACTCGTTGGAGCCCTTCGATCGAATGGCCATCCGGTCGGACTGCCCTCCGATCCATCACTTGTGCACCGCCTTTTCTCCTCCCTCACCTATAAATAGCACCTGTCACATCATAAACAGTGATGTTGACAGCTCCTCCTCCGACCAGCACGTTCCAGCCCTATTTTCTCTCGATTCCTCGCAATTCTTGTAAGTTTCTACCTCAAATCTTGTACTTTCATGATCTACACACACTCTCTCATCATTTTCACCATAAAATCTTAACTTTTCACCATGAAATCGGCTGATTTGGGCTGTTCTAGGATGATGTCATCATGGGTTCTCATGAACTTCAAAATGTGACCTCATTCCACCAAGAACAACTCAGATCTAAGAGATTTCAACATGTTTAAACACTGATTCCACCTAAATCTAAACATTTTCAAACCGATTTAAGTTTCTTTCAATTCTTTTACATTCTTGCACTCAAAACCGATAGAATCGAAGCTCATTCAGGCCTTCCACTCATTCTCTAGTGAAGTGTCTGTCTGAGAACTGATTCCCATCGACGAGATAACCGACTTAGCGGGTTAAACATGAACAACTGTCAAGAACAGTTAACTGATCGAACGGGGTGATTCCCATCTGTAACACCCCGTGTTTCAAAAGTCAAAGTCAAGATTGAAGTCCAAGGAAGAAAAGATTGCTAATTGCGATCTGTCACTCCTTGCTCAACTACTGTTTTGACTTCTTTGACTTTTAATCGAATCTTTTATTTTATTTGCTTTAGTTGTATTATGTGGAGTATCTATGAATAATCGAGGTTTATCGCATGTTTTATCGCTTCATCGCTTATCGCATCGCAATCGCATTCATAACTCGAATTATGCGTTCTGGATATTGTTTTATGTGTGTGTGCTATTTATGTGTTACCTGTGCATGTTTAATTATGTTTATGTTTGTGGTGATTAATCGAAACGCAATCGTAACTCTATCGCAATTGAATTGCAAGCGCTAAACGCCAGTTATTTATGATGATTGTATGTTAGATATAGTATTTGTGTGTCTATTATTATTCTATCGCATCGCTCGCTCGAAACGCATCGCAAAGCTCAACACGCGAATCAAAACGATGAAACTCAACACGCCGGACACCTGGATCGAGTGGCCAACCGATCGAGTGGCCATCCGCTCGGATTGCCATCCGATCGAGTTGCCATCTGATCGGTGACCAATCCGATCCATGTGCACTTTCCTCTTTCGGAAACCCTATAAATACCCTCCTGTCACATCATTTGTGATGTGACAGCTCCTCCACTCGACCAGCCGCACTCAGACCCCCTCTCTCTCTCAATTTCTCGCGATTTTTGTAAGTTTTCAACCTAAATCTTGTACTTCTATGATCTACACGCACTCCTTCATCTTTTTCACCTTAGAATCTTAACTTTTAACTGTGAAATCAATGGATTTGAGGTGTTCTAGGGTGATGTCATCATGGAGTTCTTATGAACTTCAAGTCTTGGCCTCATTCCACCAAGAACAACTCAGATCTGAAGGATTTCCACAAGATTAAACAACGATTCAAAAATAGATCTACACAGATCCATGGTTAAAAGGGATTGAAAGATGGTTTTCCAACTTTCTTTCAACTCTTTTACACTCAATGCACTCAAAACCGATAGAATCGGAGCTCGTTCTGATCTTCCACTCCTTCTTAGTGATGTGTTGGTTCAAGATCTGGTTTTTATCGAAGAGACAACCGACTTCGGGTTAAGCATGAACCACCATCTCGAACAGATGGCTGATCGGACTAGGGTGATTCCTGTTCGATCGGATCACTTGGGACTGATGGGGTTTCTATTGCCTAGCACATTGTCATCTCGTCTCGAACAAACCGCAAAACTTAACAAATTTCCAAGTTAGCAACACGATCAGGTCGTGGGACGAATTGCCGTCCGATCGGATTGCCGTCCGATCGAACCGCAATCCGATCGGATTACACTTGGCTTCATACTTAAAACTTTTTTTTTAACTTCTCAAAGTTTTGAACGTCGAACGGATTGCCGTCCGATAGGATTACCATCTGATCGGACGACCATCTGACCATGTGACTTTTGGGACTTCAACACTTAAATAATTTTCAACATGTTCAATGCATAGTCAGTTCTAACGGATTGCCACCCAATCGATAGACCACCCGATTGAGTGTCAATACTGCTGTGAACTTGTTCTCTGAGAAATACCTCGCCGAACGGATCGTCATCCGATCGAACCGCCGTTCGATCAAACGACCTGAAAGGTAGAGATACTTCTCTGTTTTCAAAATGCTACAACGAAAACTTCAAAGCCATCATACACAAACACATCCTTGCCAAACAGATGTCAATCCAATCGAATGGCCATCCGATCGGATGACCATCCGAACGGATTGACATCTGATCGAGTGGTCACCCGATCGGATTGCCATCCGACTGGATTACCATCTGACACTTGGTATTCTTGCACCGTTTTACGCGCCGCTTATCGTTTATGCTATCGTTAACTGTTCAGGCTAATATCTCTCAGAGCTCCCTTCAATCCAAGAGGGTGTTTACTTGTTAAACACAATCTGTGAGTATACTCGATCCCTTTTTGCTTTACGCACTTTTGGGTGTTACATACGTTATCTATATTCAAATCACATCCATCACACAACGTAAACACTATTTATACGCTGACCGCTATTGCATGTTACGTGTTACTCGATGAATGCTTGTATGTTATGTTAACACAGTGATTGTTGCCTGACACCTTAGCAACGATAGTACTATAGTTTGGACTCAGCACATGTCGTGGACATGGGTTGTTAAGGGCTTTACTTCGCGTGTCCCAATGGGGATATGTGTTGCGCATTCTACAACTAGCAGTAACGTCTGTGCATATTTCTCTATCGATAACCTACTTGCCTTCACTTTGTACATGTTACATGTTGGTTATGCGTAAACGATTTCGAACTCTATTATACTATTAAACTTGTATTCTCACCTTTACACTATGTGTATTGACCTTTAATTTAACGTATGTGACAGGTGTTTAGGATGCTATCTGCTAGGATGCTTGCTATCTGGAACAAGTAGGAGAGTCTAGAAACAAAAAAAAAATTATTTAAATCTGAGTTGTCGGAACATGTTTTGTTTTGAGAATATCTATGTCTGTAATAATTTAATTACTTGATGGGTTATGGTTTGGGACATAATATTAACTATTTGGTAATTTAGTTGTTATGGAATTTCTCTTGACAATCTGTTTCGCTCAGTGCCGCGCCCCGATGTTTCCGCCATCGGTTGGGGTGTGACACCATCCGACCGGATGACTTGGACTTGGTGGAGTTTCTGTTGTTTAAACACGTTGTCATACCGTCTCGGTCAAACCGCAAACTTTCTAAACTTAGTAAATTTTTACAAGTTTAAAAAACGAACAAGTTACTGAACGGACTGTCATCCGATCGGATAGCCATCCGATCGAATGACAATCCGAACGGATGACTTGTGGCTTTTCAACACTTAACAATTTTCACCAAGTTTCAAAGGAATTGGTTTCAAACGAATCACCATCCGATCGGATGGCCATCGGATGGCCATCCGGCCGGATGACCTGATTGGTAGAAACACTTCTGAATTTTGAAAATGCTACAACGAAAACTTCAAAGTCACATCATACACACACACATCCTTCCCAAACGGATCACCCTCTGACCGAATGGCCATTCGTCCAGATGACCATCCGTCTGGAAGGTCATCCGACCGGATGACAATCCGTCACTTGTCTCGCTCGCAGCGTTTAACGCACTGTTCAATGCTTATACTGTCGTACTGTGTTTAGGCTAACTTTCCAGCGCTCCCTTCAATCCAAGACTGTGTTTACTTGTTAAACACGATCAGTGAGTATACTCGAACCCTTTTTGCTTTACGCACTTTTGGGTGTTACATACGTTACCTATTTCAAATCACAACTGACACACAACGCAAACACTTTTATACGCTGACCGTTATTGCATGTTATACGTGTTACTCGATGAATGCTTGTATGTTATGTTTACACAGTGATTGTTGCCTGACACCTTAGCAACGATAGTACTATAGTTTGGACTCAGCGTCTGTCGTGGACAGGGGTTGTTAACGGCTTTACTTCACATGTCACAGTGGTGATATGTGTTTCGCATTCTACAACTCGCAGTCATGTCTGTGCATATTTCATTGTCAATAACCTACTAGCTTCGCTTTGCTACATGTTACATGCTGGTTATGCGTAAATCAATTTTCGTTATCTATTATACTACCAAACTTGTATGCTCACCTTTACACTACGTGTATTGACTTTTATTTTAATGTATTTGACAGGTGTTTAGGATGTTGTGCTTCGCTAGCTTTTGTGGAATCAAGTTAGGAAGAGTCTAGAAACAAACAATCGTTTTATGAGTTGTCGGAACAGTATTTTATTTGTCTTCGAGAACTATTTGTCTGTAATAACTATGTTTACTTAATATGTTACGGTATGGGACGTAATGCTTAAATATTTGGTAACTATTAGTTGTTATGGAATCTCTTGGACAATCTGTTTCGCTCAGTGCCTCACCCCGATGTTTCCGCCATCGGTTGGGGTGTGACACCAAGCTCTGATACCACTTGATAGGACCGTTTCGATGCTCCCGAATGCTTCGACCGGCTAATACGTCTTCATATCTCGTGTGGAATCTGAGTATGAAGATGACATGCACAAGAACAAGCTAATTAAACTGGTTTCTATTGATGATTTGAAGTTACAGAACCACAAAACCAAATGGACAGAGTTTCCCCTCTGTTCCACCAAAAAAAAACGCAAATGACAAGACCTAAACCCCTATTTATAGGCATGCCCAGTCGTCTGAACCATCTGGGACGACTGGGGCTTTTGTACGAACTGTACCTTGGGACGACTAGGATGTCCATTCATACGAACTGCACATTCGTACGAATGGGCACTATCTCTACAAACTTGTATTTCTGATACGAAATCCTATACAATCAACTACGACTCAATACATTGACAACTATGAACATAATTGACGGAAGTAATAGACATAATGCATTCACAATGACCAACGAACTCATCAACTAAGTTGATGAGTTTGTGCTTTGGTGAATCATACAATGAGGTTTAATGAATGGAAATCATCCTACCTCCAGGCTTGACTTACATGATGGATGAAATTTTAACATATACTATATAAAATATAATATCTACCTATTAACCGAACTCTTGATACTAACCGGATTATGGTTAGATGTCAAGAACTCAGGTTAGATATCTTAGTTTCTAGACTCCTCGTTTGTTATTCTAATGGGAAAATTAGGACACATGAAAACACATGATAACATAGTGTCCAAACGAGTATCTAGACAAGATATATTTTCGTTGCACATATACTTTCCATATTAGTTCCGAATCCAAACTCTCTACGAGCTCCATATATTCATACGCCTTCATTTTCCCCAATGTAGGGTAATTCTGGTGCTCCACTCTCAACGACTCGCCAACTCACGTTTACTTTGGAAGCTTAGCAAACCGTGAGTATACATGATCCCCTTTTCATTTTAGACACTTTTAGGGGTGCAATACATATAACTTATTAAATTCACACAATCACATGTAAACATGCTTGACACAAACAAACAATCCTTTATACATGCTTAATATGTGATGCTTAGAAATTCATACATGTTAGAAGCCATTCTTGCATTATTCTTGTCATTAACTTTCGTACGAGCCTACCTTAACACGTATAGCGCTACAGGAGTAGCACACCGCCCGTATTCTTGTGGTCATGTTAAGTTATACAAAACGGTCTTGTCGTTGCGACGACAAGATTACACTAGTGGAATATTTGGGTTGACAATTATGTGATGCATGCTAGTATTGTTATAATATGCCTTAGTATACAATTATGCCATGTGGATTTGTTTAAACCATTTTATACTTATGGTAGTAATTCAAACTTGTATACTGGCCAATACTTTATGTGTTGACATGTACTTTAATATGTATTGCAGGATCCTGATGATGTTACGTTGAAAGAAATCTAGTATGACGACTAGAAACGCACTTTAAATTTTGTTTATGTTTTATACCTTGTTTCCTTGTTACAATATGTTGTACTTTGCTTCCAAACTTTGTATTTTCGATTTAGAAATGAAATTTTGATTATTAAATACTTGTCACAAATAGTCGTTATGAAGTCTCTTGCAATCTCGTTTTCGTCTCACTCTGATGTTTCCGCCATCGGTTGGGGTGTGACACTAGCTCAAGTCAAACTGTTACTGTTCGAGAAACTAACGGCAACTGAGTTATCACAGTATAGCTTTAATGGTCTAGAAATGGAATTAACCATTCTTAGTCTAGTGATCAGATTCTTAAGCAACATTCTATGACAGGTTGCATTATAAACAACAATGTATCTTGCCATCATTGTGGAAGTTGTGGTTAACTGTTGTTTATGACTCTTCAATGAAATAGGTCTATAGTCCGAAGTGAGTTTTTTGTCATCTTTGCACTTGGCAAAGTCAGAATTAGAATAGCCTCCCACTTCTAAATGATCACTTCTTCTATAAGTCAGTTTATAGTCTTTCGTCCCTTGCAGATATCAGAGTACTTTCTTAGCTATGATTTGTTTGATAACGATCTAGCATTCTAGCAATATAAGCGATATCTGGGCGAGTACAGACTTGAGTATACATCATAATCCCAACTACGGACGCATAAAGTATCTGGCTAATTTGCTCATTTTCAATCTCTGTTGTCAGATATTGGAATAAACCGAAAATATCTCCTTTAATTACTCCAATTGATATATCAAATACTAATACCGTACCAATACAATAATAAATCAAATCGATATCCATTAAGTTTCCACAACTAAGCACGTGAAAATGTAACTAGTTTATTATAGGGAAAACGCCACATAAATGTAACCAAGTTTGTCAATTGTTCCAATTAAGTCATCCAAACTTTTTTTGTCCCTCTAAAGTAACTAAACTTTAATTTAGTGTTTCAATAGTGTGTAATTACCAGGTCACCAGGTCATATTTTTTTTCTCATATTTTTTATTTTCTTTTTAAATATCTAGAAATTAGAAGATAGAATAATAATAACAATAAATCAGATCAGATTATAATAATACTGTAAAAATAAATTAAATAGAATGAAAGTGTAATGTTTACGTATTACTTGAAATGAGACTTGACCTTGAAGACACCCACACACACCACCGCTGCAACTCCCGCCTCTTGCCGCCGCCCCTAAGTCGCCGGCCGGAAGCTACCCGCAAGCAACCAAACGCCGTTCGACAACACACCTGCAGCACCCGTCTCAACCCTTTGTCACTTCTCTCTCTATCTATTCTGTTTCTTTCGAAGTTCCGGTAAGAAAGGAGATTCTCCGGCGAACATAGGCTACACCATAACCCGTAGTCGAATGCCTTCAGTCTACATCTCCATCATGTACCATCTTTGTCGACCACCAGTAACACCACATAAACCTATACCCGTCGTTCTGCGATTTCCGGCAACATTCATTTTCCAGATCTGTTCAATTCCGCAACTGAGGTGCTAAAATGATACGCTATAACTTACTTATGCATTTTGTTTATGTTTATAAGCATTTAAGAGAGTTTAATTGGTTGAATCAAAAGCATCTCTACGCAAGTTTTGGCCATTTGAGTATTGTTAGAATAGGAAATGAAGAAGACGGAATGGCTGAATCTTAAGCATTTAAAATTACAGTTAGAATAGGAAATGAAGAAGACGAAATGGCTGAATCTTAAGCATTTAAAATTACAAATATGATTTATTTATTTTGGCTCATTAAAGATTTAATAAAAATTCAATGAAACCTAACAATTTCTTATTGGTAACCTGGTAACCTGATAATTACATAGTATCGGAACATTAAATAAAACTGCAATGACTTTAAAGAGACAAAAAATGTTTTAGTGACTTAATTGGAACAACTAGTAAACTTGATTACATTTCTATAAAGTTACCCCTTTATTATATAATAACAACTCAAATAGAGACAAAAATCATGCAAGTAATATGTTAGTTAAGCTAATTTATTTTTTTAATATATAAAAAATCCAACAAATTAAAAAAAGAAAAAAAGAAAAAGAAAAGCTGGGTCCAGCACTCCAGCTCACCTTTAAATAACCTCACCTCCGTCTGTCGTGTAAGCAAAAGTCCGATTGTCAGCCACCTGTACTCGATGCATCCAATTTCTCCATCGTCAATTCCAATGCTCCATTAACACCACTTTCCCCATAAACACATACTCACACACACACTCTCTCTCTCACACACACTCCACCACCATAACCGCCATGAAGCTCGACCGCCGGACCTCCACCGCCACCTCTCAAACCCTCACCGCCACCACCTCCTCCGCCGACGCGCGCTTACTCGTCCGCGAAACCCTACGCATCTCCGCCAATCTCGCATCCTCGCCGTCGGAAACCGTTAGGTCACCGGACGCCGCGAGCTTCGGCCTAATTGAAGAGCAGTTTGTTGATGCGAGTTTGCGATTGATCTGTTATGAGGAAATTGATGGACGTAGGTTTAAGTATTTGGCGCAGAAAGAGGGGAGTAAGTTCAGGAAGGGCTCGAATTCGATTCGTGCTGTGAGTTTGCAGTCTCGGCGAGCTCCTGTGGATGTAGGTTTTGTTTTCGATCTGTTGTTTTCGTTTTTTGTGTGTAGTTGAGTGTGTGAGAGATGTGGATTGTGTTTTGGATTTACTGCGTTAGTGTTTTTGTTGAATTAGGATTGCTGTTTTAAGGTTAATAGGATGATAACTTGAAATCTTCATTTCTGTAGTGAAATTGTGTGATGGCTGTATCTTCTGTTTTACCTTCAATGCATCAGTATTTGCTGTCGAATTTGTGTATAGGATCGGTATTGTTTATAGGTTTATTGGCTGATAACTTTAATTTCTTCGTTTCGATAGTGAAATTGTGCGATAGCTGTATTTTTTGTTTTATTTTCAATGCATTAGTGTTTCCTGTTGAATTTGTGTTTAGGATCGGTATTGCTTGAAGGTTAATTGGATGATAACTTTTAGTGAAATTGTGCGAGATTTTCCTTCTCTTTTCCACAGTGGCTGTATGTAGATGCATGTACTAGAGTGTGCAAGAGATGTATCTTCTGTTTTGGATTCAGCGCGTTAGTGTTTTTTTTATTGAATTTGTGTCTAGGATCGGTGTTACTTGAAGGTTTATTGAATGATAACTTGAAATTTTGATTTCTATAGTGAAATTGTGCGAGATTTTTCTTCTCTTTTTCACACTCTGTATGCAGATGCATGTAGTAGTGTGCAAAGATGTATTTTTGGTTTCTGCTTCAATGCATTGGTGTTTCCGGTTGAATTTGTGTTAGGATCGGTATTATTAGTAGGTTAATTGGATGATAACTTGAAATCTTCGTTTCGATAGTGAAATTGTGTGAGATTTTTCTTCTCACTTCTACACTTTCTGTATGTAATGCATGTAGTAGAGTGTGTGAGAGATGTATCTTCTGTTTTGTATTCAATGCATTAGTAATTTCTGTTGAGTTTGTGTTTAGGATCGGTATTATTTGAAGGTTAATGGATGATTACTTGAAATCTTCATTTCTATAGTGAAATTGTGCGATATTTTCCTTCCCTTTTCCACACTTTCTGTATGGTGTGTGATAGCTGTATTCTCTGTTTTATCTTCAATGCACCAGTATTTTCTGTTGAATTTGTTTTTAGGATTGGTATTATTCGAAGGTTAATTGGATGATAACTTTTTTTTGTTTCGATAGTGAAATTGTGTGAGATTTTGGTTCTTTTGGTTACAAAAGGGAAACACAGCAAGTCAGTAACAAATATTGGTAAAAACTAAAAATATGAGAAAATGTCCCTGTGTATATGTGAGAATGTTAGTGCTGTATCGTTATCATTAGCTATTGATATTGGATAGTATAGATATTTTTGTGGATAATTTAGATGTGCATTGCAGGAGTTGGTGTCTTTTATACGATCCTATGTGGTTCCGGATGGATTTCCTGACAGTGTCAGCCCTTCGTATGTGCCATACATGACATGGAGAGCTTTAAAGGTACACTATTTGAATCAAAACTACGAAGAGTCTAATGTGATACTATGTAATATGGTCTTATATACTAGCATGTTCATTATGCTCTTGATGATCCCTTGACATTTATGTATGTATCTTCAATATAGCATTTCTTTGGTGGAGCAATGGGTGTGTTCACCACACAAGCACTTCTACATTCTGTTGGTGTCTCTAAAAGCCAAGCAATGCCTGGTGCCGTCGCTATCAATTGGATTATCAAGGTAATGGTGAATCTTTGAACTGGGGCTTGAGATCTTTATGAATGCTATCTAATTGAAAGTTGGCTTTCTAAAACTTAATATACCATTATATGAAATGATGCTACTTTTTATGGTCAAGTTTTGTATCCTTGGAGTAAGATTTGTTGCTTGTTTTAACAGCAAGTCTTATCCTCTTTCTGTAATCATTGCTGTGTAGAGGTTCTATCTTGATGATGCCACTAAATTGTGCTACAATGCAAGTATGCAGCTAATATCGCCGTATCCAATATATCGGATTATCGGTACCGATATTATCAGCGATATTGACCGATATTTCACTGATATTCCCGATATCAGTGTTTTAAGTCTTAATTGTTAATTGTTAGTTTTACATATTGGTGTTTTCACTGATATACCCGATATAAGTGTTTTAAGTCTTATTTGTTAATTGTTAGTTTTACCTGTTGGTGTTTTAAGTCTTCAGTTCCTACTTGCTACAATTGTTTAGTGTTTTGCAAGTTGCAGGTTAATTTGTTATTTGTTAATGGTTGGAGAATATACTGAATTGTTAGTGTTAAATTGCTATATATAGAAATTCTGCATGATATTAAAATTACCGATATCCCACCGATATCTCACCGCGATAACCTATATCTCAAATATCGGTCCTTGATCGATATCCGATATTTTACCTCATTAACAACTTAAGCCTACCTTTGCTAGATTTTTCGTTTTTTGAACATGTTAGTTCCAAACGTTCTGGGAGGGCAATTAGGAAAAAGTTAATCAGGATAGGCTAAAAAAGATAAAAGAATAAACAAGGACCATTTCATATATAATAAGATGTTTTTGTATGCTTGATATGCAGGATGGTTCTGGGCGCATTGGCAAATTGCTTTTTTCTCGGCAAGGAAAGAAATTTGATTATGATTTAAAGCAGGTGAATTCTTCTGTTTGAAGGTTATCTCACATTGATCCGTGTATTTTATGTAACATAGATAAAAGATCTGATAATTTTTTTTTCTAGCTTCGACTATCTGGTGACCTTCTTATGGAGTTGGGTGCCGCTGTAGAATTGGCAACTACCGCGGTACCACACCTGTTTCTGCCTCTTGCCTGTGCTGCTAATGTTGCGAAGGTTTTATCCCCATTTATGCATTCATTCGTGCCTCTTACCTCTATTCTGAAACTAACTATGATGCTTTAAAATGATCTCATTTTGATTGTAGAATGTTGCGGCTGTTACATCAACATCGACTCGCACCCCAATATACAAAGCCTTTGCAAAGGGTGAAAATATAGGCGATGTTACTGCCAAGGGAGAATGTGTTGGAAATGTGGCAGACCTGGTATGATCTATCTAGCCGTGTTGAATTATTGTTTATAGTAATGATATGAAAACACTTGCCCAATAGGGTGGATTACTGCAGATGCATTATTGCGATCTGCTGTACCTTCTTCAGGATTACGTATTACACCTTAAATTCACGTAGACATTGCAATGTTGTACACTGAATGAAGTTTTCATATGAGTGTTTGATATTAATCAGAAGTCCAAAATGCTATTTCATAATGACCAAAGAGAGGACTGCAGTGCAATTAAATCAATCCCGATATAATTTAATGTGATGATCATGAGGATTTAAGAAACTTTAGCTTTGAGTTTTTTTGTCAAACAAGAAAAGGTAGACATTGTTGCAATTTCATGGGACAGAGTTGGATTAATGGTTCTCTCCAGAAAGTTAATTTTCAATCGGCATGTTTTCTTGGGGTGGTAGTCTTCTCAGTGGTATTGGTGCCACTTATGCACTTGTTTCAAACTATATGCAATTGCTATAAGTTATTTGCAATAGTTAAGTGGTAAGGGATCTATGACTAATAGCATCAGTAAGGATAGAATCGTTTCAACTAGGAAGCAGAAACACAAAGCTAATAGCATATTTATACGCAATAGAGCTGAGGGTTTTCCTTCATTAACATATTAATGCTTTGTTAATCACTTAACCTGACCATTTCATGGCAACATAGCTTCTTATGTTCCAATAATCAAACAGGAAACGTTAATACATATATATATAGGGGAGAGTTTAAATGAGAACACTAAATATCGCGAGAACCGTGAGAACGAATGAAAAAACCTCGAGAACTTGGTCAAAAACAGTTCAAATTCAAAATTTCTTCACATATTATTATTATTCGAATACAATATTAGAAATTAAATTTAAACGTTTAAATTTACATGTATTCCTAATTCCTAAATAAAGAAAATTTACACCTGTAATAAAGAAAATTTACACGTGTAAATACAGTAAAAAACTTATTAAAAGTGATTCTGAAAGGAGAGATGAAGTATTTAACTAAATTCTTTTTTTAATGTTGTATTTTAATTATAATGAGGTTTGTATTAAAAAGAATGATTTTGATTGATGGTTTTCTCATTCGTTCTGACGGTTCTCGCAATATTTAGCGTTCTCAAAATAACCCTCCCCTATATATATATTTTTGAGTGAGGCTAAGGGAAAACGCCTCGATACCCGTTTTAGCCTTTTTAAACCTTGAGTGTACTTCATCATCAAATACTGGCCATTGATCTACACACATGTATGGCCAGGATTAGTTCGCTCAGTTCGCAAACTACATTAGTGTTCACTCTTGAACCTAATCCTATATATATAGGGGAAGGCTATAGAGAAAACCCACTTGAGTTGTGTAAACTCAAGAAACCTTTCTAAAAAAATAGGAAATGTAATATACATATATTTGAACATTTTTAAAAAAGAAACACAAAAAAACACTGAGTAGTTTTTTTTTTTTTTTTTTTAATTGTTACAAATTTCAGGTTACATAATATATATGTCCAAAAAAATGTTACATACAAATTTTCAACATTTAAAAAAAAAAAACCAGTAAGCGTTTTTTTCATAAATAGGTCCGCGTACATTTATATTACATTCCCTATTTTTTTTTTAGAAAAAAAATAAAAATGTTACATAGGGTTTATTTTGGTTTTCTCAACTCACATGGGTTTTCGATTTATCTTTCCCCTATATATATATATAGGGAGAAGATCATGCGAGAACCACCTCTTATTGCGAGAACCAATGTGAACACAACCAAAAATGCCTAAAAATAGCTAAAAATCACACAAAATTTTTTTTTGATTTTTTTAATATTTTTTATGTTAAAATCGCTACTTTTCGAAGCCAAAAAAAAAAATTTTTTTTTTTAATTTTTAAAATTTTTTTTTTTTTTTTTTTTTTTTTTTTTGCTTCGAAAAGTAGCGATTTTAACATAAAAAATATTAAAAAAATCAAAAAAAAAAAATTTAGATTTTTTTTTTTTATTTTTTTAGGTTTTTTGGGGGTTTAGTTTTTAGCATTTTAGCTTTTGGGGGGGGGGGGGGTTAGTTTTTTTTAGGTATTTTTAGCTATTTTAGGTTGTGTTCACATTGGTTCTCGCGGTTCTCACAATAAGGGTGGTTCTCGCATGAGCTCCTCCCTATATATATATATATATATATATAATAGACAAAAAGTATTAACAATCTAAGTTTTAATAATGAACAATTAATGATCTAACTATAAAAATTTTTAAAACTCAAAATAACTCTTTTGGTCATAAACACCTAAATTACTGTCCTGGTTTGTTTGGCTAATCTATATGCCATAAATTTTACTGTTCGTGAGCAGTGTGTCGTGCAGGTGTTGCGTCCCATCAAAACTTATCACTTTTACTAATAAAAGAAGCAACTAATCCTCTTTAACGTATCTCGTTTCTACCTCTTCTTTCTCCATAATGCTCTACCCTCATCAGCCGGTTTTTTCAGAACATGGCCTGAATCTTGTGAAAATTTGCCCTGAATCTCACTGTAATTTCGCCAGAATCCTCGCCTGAGCACCTTGATGGACACCAGGCGATATTGCTGCGTCTCATCTGTGCGCTTTTAACTAAGCACCAAACAGAAGCTGCTACCAATAAACCAACACCTTTTAGTTGCAGTCTTTGCTGCTCCCTACTACGATTGCCATATCATCTTTTGATATAGGTCCAGTTTTGGCTTCAATTGCCTATCTTGTATTATATATATGAGTATGTTTGTTCTCTTCAGTAGTACACTAAGCTTCTTAACCGTTCTGTGTCGCATGTAACTTGATTAGACCTCGTAAATTCTAACAATATCATTCCGATATACATGCCTCAAGACTATGTTCGGACTGGAAGCACTTGATAATAATGATTTGAGAGTTCACATACTCTATGTGATCATTAAATTGAATGCGTTTTTTACATGTAGTTGGGAACGGGATTTAGCATCATAATGGCTAAAAGAAATCCTTCTTTGTTCACCACATTTGCCCTACTCTCTTGTGGATATCTTTTCAGCTCATATCGTGAGGTAAAGTAGTTCTAAGCTGTTTAATTTTTTTTTTTAAACGGCTCTAAGCTGGTAAATATCTTTTTTTCATTCAACTTTCTGTAGCGTTAACTCCATTACCTTTTCATTTGACCAGGTCAAATCTGTTGTATTGCATACGTTGAATCGGGCAAGGTTCACTGTGGCAGTAGAATCATTTCTTAAGACAGGTTAGTCTACAGCAACTAAAAGACCGTGTGTAACTAATATCGAAAAACCTATCAAATTAGTGGGTTGAGTAACATGTCAAAATCGGTAATCCAATATGGGCGGGTCAACTAGAAACAACTTTTGGCCAAAATTTTATGCTTCCTTATCAGGGCCGACCCTGAGAATTCATGTACCCTGTTCGAGCTCAAAAAAACGTGCCCTTCCAAACGTTCTTGTTCTTGTTCTATTTCCTCGTGTTCCCGTTCTACTTCAACATGCTCTTGTGGTTTTTCCACATCAACAACAAGCGGATTAGGCGTCAAATATTTTTGCATAGCACCCTTTTGTGACTTCACCAATTCATCAACTCGTTTCCTCTTTTGACGTTTTTGCCATCCGGATGCTTGTTTAGGAGCCATTAACGCCTAAATAATCATTAATCGACAAAGTTTGTATTAAATTAAGGTAACGCCTAAATAATGTTCGACAACATAAATTAACTGAATTCGACATAACTTTACTTAAATCGACATAAGTTAACTGAATAAATGAATTCGACATAATAATTGATATCGAAAATCAATCCTAAATCATAAGTTAAGTGAATTCGACATAAGTTAACTGAATTCGACATAATAACTGAAATCGTAAATCAATCCTAAATCATATGTAAACTGAATTCGACAATTGATTTTTAGTTGTTTACCTGTGAACTGATCCGACTCAGACACTCAGTGATCGAAGGCTGTGCTGTGACTGTGAAATCGAAGGCCTGCTGGCTGTGTCTCTGATCGAACAACACCTAAAAAATTACAGAATGATGATGATCGAAGGCCTGCAGTGCTCTGTCTCTGATCTCGATTATCCTGTTCGGCTGTTCCTGTGCGACGTTTCATTACCCAGTCCCACGGATGAAAGAGTTGCCGCCCAGAATTCTTTTTTTTTTTTAATTAGTTTTTAGAAATATTTGGGTATTGGGCTCACTAACCTAATGGGCTAAATAGTTTAAACAATATGATTTTTTTAAGTGGGCCTATGTTAATATTTTTTTGGTTATACCCTATTAAATTTTTTTTACATATATAATATCGGATTTTTTTTTAAAATTACATGCCCTACGAAATCACGGGCCCTGTTCGGTTGTCCTCCCCGCCCTCCTTCAAGGCCGGCTCTGTTCCTTATAAGCAGTTAGTGTGTCAAAATTCTTCTAACAAATGTTCTTATCTATTTGATTCTTTAAAAAACATACATTTACTAACTAATTCAATTTTGTTTGTAACCAAAATAAAAATTAAGTATGTTATCTGATAATTTTTTTTCCTTCTTTATGCTCATGTTCCAGGGAGTGTCCCGACTTTGCAGGAAGGAAACATGATGGAAACAGTATTCAATATCCCATGGTGCAAAGACGGGCCAGTCGTTCTTGGTATAAGTTATTATCTTTTTCTGCAACGTGATTAATACAAGTCAAGTCTATTATGTGCTTTATGTCTAATTCTTTTGTTCTTTTATGGGCGACGTTTTAACGCTATGTTTCAGGTTCAAGATTTAAGGATGCATTTCAAGATGCCAACTCGTTTTATGACGTGGAGCCCGTCTTTGAGGTATGCGTTTTTTTAGTTAACACTGCGCATTAACTTTGGTGGCTATTTTTATTTATTTATTTATTTTTTTTTTTTGTGGCAGAAAGAGAGATATGTAGTGGCCTATAATCCTTTAAAAGGGAATATATACGCGGTGCTAAAGGATAAAGCAAAATCGGATGATATATTGAAAGCAGCTTTCCATGTTAGTACCTTTGGCAATTTCCATGCTCGGTTTATTTTTATTTTATTTTATTTTATATTGTGACAAGCATAATACTGAGTTTAAGTCAAAACTCTTATGCAATGCAGGCTCATGTGCTTCTCTACGTCCTTCGGTCATCCAAACACATCCAGGTTACAAATGAATATACAAGCGGTGATCGTGTAACTCCTTTGCCAACATCTGCAGATCTTCAAGCTCATGTGGCAGAATCATATAACATGGTTTCTGCTTTATATGAACCTTTCAAGAACAAAACTAAAGAACAGGTAAGAGTTAACTTTAATCATCTTTCCCAGTTTAGTCTGATAACTCCCTTTCTTGCTTGCTTTCTTGCATTTACAAGTAGGGGATAATATGGGTCAGGTCGGTTTGGTTTTGGGCTAAATATTAACCTATAATCGATGTTTTAATAGTTGTAACCGATCAGTTTTGCTTTTTAACGGTTCAGTTTATTCGGTTACAGGGAAAGTCGGTCTGTGAATTGAAAAACCATCAGTTAATTCTCCGGTTCTAGGCCTGGGTCAAGTGAAACAAGTTTTGCTAAAACAGACCTGTTAAGTTATATAACTTCAGACAAAATTACAGAAACATCCTTTAGGTTTTTGCACCTTTCATCTTTAGTGTTTAAAAGTCACACTTTCCTGACATATATTATATTGTTGGTTTGGTATGGTTTCGTCTAGACATATAATCATAACCAAACTACAAAGATCGATCAAGTAAAACATAACCAAACCATCAGTTTCTCAACTGGTTTGGTTATTTCGGTTATGGTTCATTTATTTGGTTCTCTCCCTTATATAAAGTATTAGCAAATCATATTGTTATGGGTGTCTAATAGTTGGTTTTGTCAAAATGTGAGTAATATTTTTGTGAATTTACGCCTCTGTTGCATAGGTTTTATCCAATACAAAAGAAAATACTCATATGATCTCATCCTGACCCGTTGCATGACCCTCTCATTTGTCTACCAGTTCTAGTTGGTTTTTGCTTTTATACTTGATACCATTTTCGGTAATTTTACAGTGTAAAACAAGCCGAGCCTGAGCTCGCTTTGTTTAATTTACGAGAGCTCGAGTTTGGTTTCTTAATAATTTATAAGCTCTAGCTTGGCTGTTTATATATTAAAATGTATAATTATCTTTTATGTTATTTGTATATAACAAAATATATATTTAGTAATTTTTTTATCATAGTTCTATACATAATATTAATTATGTAATTATTAATTTATTATATAAAATAACAGTTGTATTTATATAAGTAATAGGCTCGAGTTTGGCTTGTTTCGAGGTTGAAGCGAGCTGATCTCAAGTAGCTCACGAGACGCTAGGCCTATTTACACCTCTTCAATATTATGATTACAACTACAAAAACAACCGTTTGGTTAGAAAATCTGAAGTGTATTTGTAGCTTCTAAATACATTGATCATGAAATTTTGTTGACACCTTGTGCAGGGGTGGGTGATGTCGGATTCTCTTTTGAATCCTGGCCGGGCTCGGATATGTGAACAAGTCAGATGAGAGCATGTTGCACAGGAAGGTGTAAGAGCGTGGTTTACAAGTTGTTCATAGTGTTGACGACCGAGGAATATTAATAATAGCATGTATAGAAATGAACATTAAATGTGTTTCATCGTACGTTAGTTGTTCTAGTTTCTCCAAGAATCAGGCTTGGTCGGGTTTGTATATGTAACCAGTTTTCTTATAACTCTTTATGGGTAGAGATAGCCATTTCTGCATGTAAGAGTTACAACTGTCAATCCGTTTGGATAAACGGGTTACACTGACCGTGCTTGGCTTGCATGAATAGTGTATCCAGAGTGGGACGAATATATATATATTTTTGTTCAGGCTCTATAAATTACAATTTGCAAACGCATAGGTAACCATCCTTGCTACGAATGGATTGATATATTTAACTGATCCATAACCGATGATGGTTAACCAAGCATCGGATATGGTTATGGTTAACGCTTTTAAATTTACCGGTCCTTTAGTTAACTGACCATCGGTTAACCTACTTTGCACACCCCTATTTGGGTTGATTTAGTTAACTAAATATACTTTTATTTTTTTCTCTGGATTAATTTGTTTATATATAAACAAATATTGTGATGAATTTCCTTATTATCACAATCAGGAAAGTTGAAAAGCTTGAAACATATAGAAGGTTACTAATTAATTGTGGCGGAGTATGATATAACCAACTTTTATTGAGATAATTTAGTTCTAAAATTTACGCAAATTAGATTTTAATATTTCAAATCATAAGTCATTAGTCGATAATAGTCCATACACAAATGTGATTAACGACAATTCTACCTTTCAGTATTTTTGTCAAAGGCTATTTCATTCCAACATAAAAGTAACTATGTGTGTCTCTAATGAACCATACTTATTTTTAGGGTTAATTTATTTTACAAGGGCTCCTAATTGTAAGAAGTGTAAGAAGACTTTATAAAGTGACAAATGTCCAATAACCTAAATCCATTAAACCACCACCCAAAACCTAAACAACCACCTTGACAATTTTTTTTTTTTTTTTTTTTTTGGGTGGGTGATGGGGGTGGGGTTTAGGTTTTTGGGTGGTGGTGGGTGTTTAGTTTTTTTTTTTAGTGGGTTTTTTTAGGAGCCTGTGTACACTTCTTATTTTAAGAAGCCTTTGTATTTGATCCTAATCCCTTATTTTTATCCAAAGTGGAATGTTGTAAATTGTTTCTAACTAGTAATATGACCTCATACATTGTGGCGATAGTATGGTTTTACTGGTTTGTTTTATTATAGTATCAATATTGTACTGGCACTCTGTATAGCAAAAAAAAAAAGAGATAGTGCAACAAATGTAAATTTGTATAAGAAAAATGAAAGCTAGACGTCATTGATAACCATTGTAGCTTAGGGGGTGGGGGTGCCCCGTGATGTAGCGTGGTTCGTGGGTGACCACGTGTGGAACACCGTCGCCGGTCCTTGTGACCACGCGTGCTGGTGACCACGTGTTGTGGTGACCACACGTTGAAAGTTACCGTTGAGAGGGTTGGGTTACCGTTGGGGGTGTTTAAAAATAAAATAAAATATAAAATAAAACACTATATATACCATCCACACAAATACATATTTCACTCACACAAATACATAACTTTATACCACTTTCTTGCATAAAAATGGAATTTCCAACCGATTCGTTTCCGCTAGACACCGATAGCTCTTCGTCTACCAACGATGACGTAACACCCCAAAAATATTAAATTATATATATTTGTATATATGTATAATTAATTGTGTTAATAATAACTTGCAAAAATAAAAATAAAACTAGGAATATTTAACATAGTTAATTATATGTTATTGAATGATGAATAATCAATGGATTCTAACCCATTTTACAAATCTTAAAAGTAGAGGGACTAAAAGGGGAAAACTTGAAAACAGATTTAATAAATAGAAATTTCAACACAAAAACACACACCTGTTCGACTAAAACCCCAGAGCCAAGGGAGTTCTTCTCTAAAACCCTAAATTCATCAAAATCCCTTAAAATCAAAGAAGGAATTGGGTTAAAGATCAATTCCAAGCTAAATTCGTGATTTCTCTAGTTAGGAGATCACAAGGTATGTCCAATTTTGATATTTGGTGATATTATGATTTATCATGAACTCTTATAGATGTAATTCTTGAATAAATATTTGATGTTATGCAAAATTGATATGATTACAAGTCTAGGAACAAACCCTAGATAAGAATTTAGTGATTTTGTGTCATAACTTAGTGATTGAATGATTAACCATATATGTGCTATATGGGTTTTGTGAATAAAAGGAGGAACACTTGAATTATAGTGATGAATTGGTGTTACTTGATTGTTATGATACAAGTCTAGTTGTTGTTTATGCATACTAGACGTATGAGTTTGAAATTGATGTTTAAACATGGTTAAATAGTTAATCATGAACTTGAGAATACTTGTATAATGATCTCGCCCATAAGATGTTCGACAAAATGTCCAAGTGATCTTGAAATATTGAGGAATACGAAAGAATCACTTAATTGATTAGTTAGACACGTTGTGTGTTAAATATTGTAACATGAGTTCTAAACGATAAATTCAAATTGAACTCTATAGGCAAATTGGGCGAATCGTCGAGTAGTCAAGGCGGAAAGGATACTCGCTTAAAAGGAAAGCTTTAAAGGTACGTGGCTATATGCTTCGTAGATTTTCGTTAGTATTTTTATGTCTATTTTCGCTGAATGACAAATGAAATGTTATGAAGTTCGGTTGATACTAAAACGGTAGATTCCGTATGAATAAACCGAACGGATTAACTAGAGTCTAGCGATAAGTTAGAATGTAAAAGTGATGGATTTCACTATAATATTCAAACGGGTCAAAATAACTCAAATGATGAAGGTTTGGTAGTATGAAAGCGATGGACTTCGCTAATAAAACCAAACGGGTTAAAATAACTAAAGTAATGAAACTTTGGCTATATAAAAGTGATGGACGTCGCTAAGAAGACCAAATGGGTCAAATGTGGTGTCGCGCCCCACGACGGGGAAGACCCATTATGGTCGCGGCCCGCCACGGCCTTTGCGTCACGCGAATGATAAGTCAAATCCCGTTGCGGCATGCGACGGGTCTAAAAACTGGAAAAAGCTGCTTTGATGTTTATTTTGCTTTGCGGACTAGTTTTAATATGTTATCAACTTTCATAACTGACGTTTATGACTGTTTTGATTATAGGTAACTACAACAATCTAAAGGGATGACGATCAAGCTTACTCGAGAACCGAACGCACATTCAAATGAAGCTTCCGCATCTATATTAGTTTCTTTTGTTACTAAACGCTGGTGTAAAACTTTTATAAACGTATTTTGTATGTTTTAAAAAATTAAGTAAACGTCGTTACGCCGATGTTTTGTAAAATGGCATGTTTGTATGTAAATGTGTACTTTATTATATGAATTATAAAATTAATTGTAAGGATCTTACAGATGACACGCTTGATTTTTTCAAGAAGGCGTATAAGGAACTTGAAGGTTTGAGCCGCCCAAAGAAGAAAATGGTAGATCGTGATCAGACGAGGAGTTGGTTTTCTTTATGTATCTTTTTTATTTTTATATATTTTTTTAAGTTGTAACCTAAAACATGTTTTTTAAGGCGTATGGCGGTTGTGTTTGTGGATTTGGTGTTTGGTGGTAAATGTGTGAGACGGTGGTAAGTGTGTGTGTATGAAAGAGAGAGGGAGGGAGGGGTGTGTATGGGTGGTTTAAGAAAATATTTTTTTTGTTTTAAATTAAAATAAAAGTATTTAAAAAATATTTGAAAAGAAAAACAGAAAGCTAAAAAGTCCAAAATAACCATAACTTAACGATGAATCTAAATGGAGTTAATGATTTATATGTAAATGACAATAAATTGGAAACCTCATGCGTGCAAATACAACTAAAAAAATATATATAACAGGCAAATTTACTTAAATCTCAATGATAATTTTAGCATTTTACTCTGTATAATATAAAGTTTTTTAGTTTTTCGAATAAAAATGTTTTTCCACGATGCTTAGTTACTCAAATCTCAATGATAATTTTAACATTTTACTCTATATAATATAAAGTTTTTCAGTTTTTCGAATAAAGTTAATAAGTTAGTGGAGTGACTTTTCAAAACTTCTTATAAGTTTTCCCGTCATATTACAGACTTCATTTCATTTAACTTTTCAAAAAGTCAATAAGTTATAACTCAATTGCTTATGGAAAACAACTTATTAACTTTTCCATCTCCTTATCTCCTTTTTTTTTAAAAAGTCACCCACTCCCTCCTAACTTTTTCATTTCTCCTTTTCAAAGCCTTAAAACCTCCTTTCCAACCGTCAATGAGGTGGTGGTGGAGTGGTAAGGGAGATTCTTGGAGTTCTAAGGGACCCAAGTTCGATTCCTGCCCTCCCCTATTATTTTCTGCGGCACCTGGTTGTACCGCTTCGTGTAACACCCCGTGTTTTGGAAGTCAAAGTCAAAGTCAAGATTGAAGTCAAAGGAAGAAAAGATTGATAATTGCGATCTGTCTCTCCTTGCTCAATTCCTGTTTTGACTTCTTTGACTCGTAGATAGCCTATTTTGTTTCGCTTTAGTTGTATTATGTGGAGTACTTATTAATAATCGAGGTTTATTCGAAATTTATCGCTTGTTTAATCGCGTTATCGCTATCGCAATCGCAACTCGAATTACGCATTTTGGTTATTGTTATACGTGTGTGTGTGCCTTATGTGTTACTTGTGCATGTTTATTTATGTTGTGTGTGGTAATCAATTGAAACGCAATCGAAACTCAATCACAATCGAATCGCAAACGCTAAGCGGATATGAAATAAGGATGCTTGTATGTTGATATAGTAGTTGGGATTAAAAGTAATTTGACTAGGAAATTCTATCGCATCGCAACGCTCGCAATCGCAATCGAAACAGCAAAACTCGTCGCGCCGAACACTCGAACCAAGCAACTAATCGATCAGGAGGCCAGCCGATCGACCAGCCATTCGATCGATCAGCCGCTCGATCGGATAGCTGTTCGACCGGGCTGCCATCCGATCGACCAGCTTCTTTCCATTTCGGGTAACCCTATAAATACCCCTTGTCACCATCATACTTACTACTTTTGGCAACTCTCGTCCGACCAGCTCGTTCTCCCCACTTTTCTTCAGATTTCTCACGATTCCGGTAAGATCTCGTCCTAAATCTTGTACTTCCTTAATCTACACACACTCCTACACCTTTCTATCTTTTGAATCTTTACTTTTAACCGTGAAATCATCAAGATTCGAGGTGTTCTAGGATGACGTCATCATGTGTTCTTGAGAACTTCATGTTTTGGCCTCAATCCACCAAGAACAACCTAGATCTAACCGATTTCCACATAAATAAACAATAATCTTTCATAGATCTAAACATATTCACAATGAAAAGGATTGAAAGATGGTTTTCCAACTTTCTTTCAACTCTTTTACACTCAATGCCTCCAAAACCGATAGAATCGGAGCTTGTGCCGACATACTACTCATTCTTGTGGTTGTGTGGTCCAAGATCTGGATTCTATCCACAAGGTTTACCGATTTCGGGTTAAACATGGAACACCGTCTCGAACAGTTAACTAATCGGATTTGGGTGATTCCTGTCCGATCAGGAGTACCAAGTATAGACAAAGTTTCTATTGCTTAACGTGTTATCAAAACGCCTCGATAAAACGACAAACTATCAAAATAACTAAGTATAAGACGAACAGTTCGACCAGGACGGAGTGCCGTCCGATCGGACTGCTGCCCGAACGGACAGCCGCCCGAGCGACTGGCCAGCCGAACGACTTGTACCTTGGTTCCACCATTAGTTCTCAAACCAAACTTCAAGAGTTTTGGGAACACCGAACGGATTACCGTCCGATCGAGCTACCACTCGATCGACTGACCATCCGAATATGTGATGTTTCGAAACTTCAACACTTAAACAATTTTCAACATGTTCAATGCACAAAGGATGCCACCCGATCGAACGACCGTCCGATCGAGTGACAACCTGCTGTGAACTTGTTCTCACTGAAGTGCCCGACCAATCGGGTTGACGTCCGATCGACCGACCTGAAAGGTAGAGATACTTCAATGTTTTCAAAATGCTTCAACGAAAACTTCAAAAGTCAAGCCATCATACACAAACACATCCTTCCCAAAGGAAGTAACAATCCACTCGAACGGTCATCCGACCGGACGACCGTCCGAACGGACTATCACTCGTACGACCAGCTGTCCGATCGGACTACCATCCGATCGAACCGCTGACCGACCCACTTGCACTTTGCATCGTTTTGCGCATCACTTATCGTTATGATATCGTTCTGATCAGGCTAACCTTACTCTCTAGCGCTCCCTTCAATCCATCAACCGATGTGAGTATACTCGATCCCTTTTTGCTTTACGCACTTTTGGGTGTTACATACGTTACTTATACTAAATCACATCGAACACACTACGCAATACTTTAACACCATTACCGCATGTTATACGTGACTTAATGAATGCTTGTTTGTTATGTTTACACATGGAATGCTGTCTACCTGCCTTAGCAACGGTAGTACTATTAGTTTGGACTCAGCACCTGTTCACTCAGGGGTTGTTAAGGACAATTACCTACATGGCTCACAGTGGTGAGTGTGTATCGCGAACTGCCTTGGGCAGTCAACCCGCAATCATTGGTATCGATAGGTTCATGTCGATAACTAACATGCCTTATTTTACACTGTGTACGTGCTGGTTATGCGTAACACTTTCGAACTCTATATGCTATTATCAAACTTGTATGCTCACCTTTACACTATGTGTATTGAATTTTACTTTAACGTATGTGACAGGTGCTTAGGATGCTTATTTGCTTTCTTTGGTGTGAAATCGAGGCTAGGAAAGACCTAGGTCAACAATAAACAATTGTCTGTAATGAAAATCTGAGTTGTCGGAACATAACAAATTGACTAGATCTTTTCTGTAATAATTGTATTATCATTTATGACATGGTATGGGACGTGTTGCTTTAAATATCTGGTAAATATAGTTGTTATGGAAACTTCTGGACAATTTGTTTCGCTCAGTGCCACGCCCCGATGTTTCTGCCGTTGGTTGGGGTGTGACAGATTGGTATCAGAGCCATAACTATAGGGAATTAGGCAAGACTCGACCTAGTATGGGTCGATGTCTTAGATACCTAGTCTATAGTTAGGAACCAACAGACCAACTCATGAATGTCCAGTAGGGATTATGTGTGAGCGTACTTGCTATTTCTCGCTATTCTCACCTACGCTACACTATCACAGCACTCAAATTTTCAAATATGAATGAGCGATTAAGTCAAGAATTGGTGTGAAAACCGCAAAATCTCGTCTAAACTGCTTGTTCAACCCACATTATTATCTATAAACACAAGAGATTGCGTTGAAATAGGAGTTGAAGGGGTAAGGTCCCAAAAACCTTATGACAGGTACTTGGGACCGTACCACAACTTGGTCAATTAGCCTTTATGACCTTGCGCGACCGCGCACTGGTCTTACAAAGAAGGCTTAAAAGACAGACAATAAACGACACTTGCGCGCCAAAGGGAAACCATAAACCCTTGCGCCTTCCCCCAGGAAACAAAGGATAAAAATCCTAAGCATAAATACTCCCGCATAGTATCCAGACTTGGATATTATTACCCAGCCTTGGGAAATATTTGATTCCACATAGTAAGGAACCACACCTGATTGCAGCAGTAGCCTTCTAGAAAGAAGTCAATCGTGCACCACTAAGACGGTTATAACCGTCTGGACACGTGGCATCACCACAGGCTTTCTTCAAGTCACAACGATAGCATGCAAATTAAAGAGTAATCTCCACTTAATCACTTTCCACGTGGCAACTCCCCAACCATAGATCAAACCACGATCCGTGTGCATTCACATCGGATCAAGACAACTTGACGTCGGATCAAGGAGTTGGACGGAAGGAAACGTAACCAATTACGGAAATAGCATTTTCCGTTATCTTTTCAATAACGGGTTTTCCCACCCAAGAGACTCCCGGCTATAAATACAAGAACTGTTCAGGTATGAATCCAAGTCACACACACTTCTCAAATACTTCTTCTTCTTCATTACCCATACTTATTCTCACACCGGAGTCGGGTCAAGGAGAGAACCCCTTTCTCCCCTTGGCGAGGCTAACGGTGCTCTTTTTTGCAGAACTCTCGAAGAAGAAGATCAGCTGCAACTGAATCGATCGAGAGAGAGCTAACCTTTTTATGCGGATTCAAACCCCCTAGATATCTCGGTTCCGACCATTTATCTAGTGTTTCTTCAGGAGTGAAATCCATATTTTGACGCATAATTCTCTTTTATTTTATCAAAACAGGAACTAAGTTGTTAAGCTAGGGGTGAAACCCTAATCTTGACGATTTGTTCCGACCTTTATTTGGATTTACAAAACTCTCACCAAAGTTTCGTCGGACTCCAATGACTTGAAGTCACGGTATGACTAAAGGGATGCGTGCCGAACGCCCAAGAATCGAGGCAAGAGCACAGTCCTGAAGGTCAAAGTGTGTACCATAAGTCCTTGAGAATAGTCGAATCACTTTGGATAGTCAATGTCTAATAAGCCGCAGACGATCTATTTCTTGATTTTTATGTGTTTCGATTCTGAGCCCGCAACTGCTAACTCTGATGATTCGTTGATTTTATGTATTTACCTGCTTATGTGTTTTAATTTTTTTGGAGACTTATTCGATTTTCGCATTCACTTTGATCAACACGCACAACCCGCATTGCATCTCTACCCCAAAACGCTGATAAATCGCTAAATTGTGGACGACCTTATGTTACCTTATACGCTTATACTATACTACTCGATATGTTAATCGCGATCGCTATTCTCGAACGCTCGCAGGCTTTGAATGATAGGTTTCTTTATTCTGACTGACTCTTGTGATTACGTGTTTTATGTGCTCTCTGTGAATCTGTGCCTTACGTGCTTACATGCCTACGTGCTTCTGTGTTTATGTGGATCTGTGATTGTATGCTTACATGATTATACGTGTTCCTGAACTTTAGTAGTAGTAGACGTGTGAGGTGAGATTCGATTATGTTGTGTTGAGTCCTGCGACGATGTCTGTTGCAGACGATGTCGTCATCTAGATCTCGCGCTACCCGAGGCGCCCGCCGAAAGGAAGCAGACAAACGCCTTGCTGCCATGATTACTAAGAAAATGGCAAAGGTTGTACCCCAAGTCGTCAGCGAGCTGTACGAAAACATGAGAAAATCGTCTGAGGAATCCAGAACTGAGACTCCCAAAGCTGCTTTCAGCTTCAAACAGTTCAAGGCATGCGGACCGAAGGAGTTCACCGGAGAAGAAGGCCCTACGGCTTTGTTTCAATGGTTTGACTCAATTGAAGTTACCCTGCGACAGAGCGGATGTCCTGATAATCTCCGCACATTGAACGCTACCAGCGTCTTCCAGTCCCGCGCTCTAGACTGGTGGACGACTGAAAGGAACAAGTGCGGAAATGATGCAGCCTATGGTCTGTCATGGGACGAGTTGAAGAACATCATGCTCGAAGAGTTCTGCCCTCCCCATGAGCGCCAGAAGCTGGAGGATGAGTTCTGGCATATTAAGCAAAAAGAGGGTGACAACGCTGCCCTGACTGCTCGCTTCAAGCAGCTCAGCATCATATGTCCCGATCAAGTGAAGACGCCCGACATGACAATCAAGAAGTACATCCGAGCTCTACCCGACTGTGTTGCAGATTTTGTTCATGCCGCAAAGCCAGCAAAAGCTGGTGTTTGGGATAAAACTCCGAAGAACCTGCATCAAGTACCGCCGCACCAACCGCTAAAACCGCCGTCGCTCAACCGTCAAAGTCCTCACGCCGCAAGAAGAAGAACAACAACAGCAGCTCCAGCAACAAGAACTGTGCTGTCACTACCACTGCTGCTCCACTTCAAGCCGTACCGGCCCAGCAGCAGCCCCATCACCGACCAGCACCAGTTACCTATGCACAGCCTGCAAAGTGTGCATACACAGGGCCCCACCCGGCTTGTCCAACATGTTCTTACCATCACCCGGTGGGTCT
Source organism: Helianthus tuberosus (assembly GCA_030545235.1). Taxonomy (NCBI): domain Eukaryota; kingdom Viridiplantae; phylum Streptophyta; class Magnoliopsida; order Asterales; family Asteraceae; genus Helianthus; species Helianthus tuberosus. The sequence continues at coordinate 70,281,930 of CM060401.1, read as the reverse complement.
CACCTGCCGTTTCTGCGCTCACTGCAATATGTACGGCCACTGCCTTACTGGTCCCTGTCAAGCCCCAGCTCAAGCCACTGCTCATCAAGCTCTGCTCCCAGCCCCGCATGGCCAACAGGCGGCTCAGGCACCCGCGGTCAACGCCCGAGTCTGCTTCGCATGTGGTGATCCCAACCACTTTGCGAACATGTGCCCGAACAGGGTTGTGAAGCAAGAGCCTCAGCAACATCAGCAGCAGCAGCCTCAGCAGCAACAGCAAGCCGCACGCGCCAGAACTTTCATCATCAATGCGCGCCAAGCCCAGGCTGACAACAACGTGGTCAATGGTACGTTCCTTGTGAATGGTATTTATACATCGTGTTTGTTTGATACTGGAGCCGATAACTGCTTTGTGTCGTTTGAATTCGAGAAGCTTCTTAGTCGTAAACGCTCCCATCTCCCCTCGACGTTCGATGTTGAAGTCGCCACCGGAAGAACTGTCGCCGTTAATTCTGTTCTTCATGATTGTACCCTTGAGCTCAACAATCACATCTTCCCAATCGACCTTATTCCGATGCAACTCGGGAGTTTTGACGTCATAATAGGCATGGACTTTCTTCGCGAAAACCATGCTGAAGTTGTGTGCTTCGACAAGCACCCGTCTAATCCAGTCTCGGTTTTTGTGGAAATCTACACAAAATTGTGAGTATACCCGATCCCCTTTTCATTTTATACACTTTAGGTGCAACATGTACAATTATACAAAAACATGCAACACTATTAAACATGTTTACGAAATCACACTCTATCCACTGTTAAACATGAGACTTGTTGATACTTGTTAATCTCGCATGTTATGTTTACACGTGTCTATATGCACATTAACTTTGCAAGCCTACCTTAACAATTATAACGCTATAGGACTAACGCCCCACCCGTATTCTTGTGGTATTGTTAAGTAAAACACCATTACACCCTATTCGTTTTGACGATGTTGGGTAATCACGATTGCGTTAAACTCTGGTTTGACATATAGCTTACACTTGTGTAGTATATTAGTAACATGATATTGTCACACCCCGATATTTCCATGTATTACCGGTGGGCCCGGTTGGGAGTATCGTGACGTAGTTGATATCATCATAGTCAATTAATCACAATTTAATTGCACAGCGGAAGTCTAAAAGTAATTATATAAACCGAGTTGAAAGTATAATAAAATATTACACAACGGGTTGTAAATGGATCCACAGGCGGATCTAAAACAGAAAATAAACATTGTTCAACAGACTTAGAGTATTAAAAGCTTGCAAGACTCTTTATTAATACTCAGGAGTTTCCAGCCCATTACGCGTAGTACCTGCACTTAACCTTTTTGGAAAATACGTCAGTTTACACTGGTAAATACACTTAACTGACTCTTTTGAAAATATTTAAGAAAAACTGATTTGAATGCACAAGGCACAAATATTCTTTTATAACTTGGGACAATTATTAAAATAATCTTGTATACAGATTTATATGCTTGTCGTACGTTCAGGACCCGGAATAGAAGTCGGGACAAGATTAATAGACACACCATATAATATAAACCCAAGGCAAGTTATCCTCAACAAGCGGGTATGTCTTTTTACGTACGCAACTGTCTGGTGTATGCCTACACCCCGTGCTTAAGTCGTGGCCATTTCAAATGAATGAGCCAAGGATATCCAGGACATGGTCATTAACCCCCCAAAGGCTTATATCAAACAAAACAGATTAAAACGGGTTATCTCAACGATTTAACCACTAATCGATTAAAGATGCAATACCCGACCAAGCGGTAATAGTTTACCGTATCCCAAGCCCGTATAAGGGAAATAAGTTAAAAGTATTTGCCTGAGCTTAAAAGTAATTTTATTCTTAGCCGTATATCAAATCAGCAAGTACAAGTAGCTTTTACTGGGCTCCTAATCTGGAACGAAGGTTTTAATAACCTATTAGATTCCTAACGGGTCTTATTTAAGTTCTAACTTAGACTTGTTAGTTTTAAAGAAAGGTTTACGGTTCATAACGCAAGATTAAGCGTGTCGCAACCCACGTCCCCTAACAACCCGGGAACGGGCGGCCGCATCCAGTTTTGGTGGTATCTGTGTTTTATCATTTTTGGCAGCGAAAATTACATCAGGACCGTAGTTAGGAAATATTTTATCAGAGTAAAATACCACACTTTCATAACATTAAACACGTGGGAAAAATCCCAAGTTTTAAGTACACACATTTTCATAGGGATAAACCCTATTTTATTTAATAAAACATTTCTTTATTTTTAGGTAACTTTATAGCCACTTTTCCAAGCCTTCAGTGTTGTCCAGCTGGCTTCTATTTGGCTCTCACATTTTGTTACCTGAAACGCGTTTAAAAACATTTTGTCAGTGGGAAATACTGGTGAGTGAATCCCAGTTTAATCAAGTTAAGTAAAAACCATTGTACAGTATTGAGGGCGGTCACGCAATTATATTTGTTTACATCTATTCAATTACCACCCACGGTACTGTCAACCCGACTTGTGGTCATGTTACTCCTCGCAAGGTAGTAACAAATTTTGTATACAAAACCCCAACACACCGACGATAATTGTAGAATACAAATACTCAATCACTGTTTAATATATTATTAATTGTGTGAGGTTTTGTAAAAACAATTTATAAAAAGGAGATTACTCACATTGCTGTCTTATGTTTCCTTTAAGAGTTTCCTGGTGATTATCTATAATTTACACAAATGCACACGCGTTAGTATAATAACCCAATATTTACATTAGTAATACCCTCCCCGAGACGACATTCCAACGACTACGTCGGGCAGAACCACGACAGCCGTTACGGAACCCTGGATCAATCGGGCAGCGTATCTAATACGTAACCGGGGTTATGATACTTACAACGGAGTAGAACTTCGTTAATTAGGGGGGGTATTATGCCCAAGAATAACTTTATCTATATAGAAATTTGAGAGAGAAAGTGAGGGATGACCGAATTCGAATGTTCAGCCGATGCTTGATATTTATAGGGCTTGATCTGGGCTTTGTCGCGCCCCGCGTAGATAACACAGGGGTCCTTTGCGGCCCGCGAGTTAGGTGTGTAGGGCCTAGCTTCGTCGATTCAACAACCTAGCTTCTCCGGGTGGCCTGCCACGTGGCGGGTTAGGGTTTCGCCTGGTGGCACCCGGTTGCGGCCCGCGTAGATCCTAGCCAACTCGTTCGCGGCCCGCGAGCGAGATAAAAATCTGGTTTTTATTTAATTTTTAATTATGTAGGGTATTTTGGGCACGGTTTTCACATACGAGGTGTATTTTAGGACATATAAGGACATTTAAAATATATTAGGGGTGTCGAAAATTATTTAGAAGGGTTGTTATATCCTCCCCACCTTGTTTTAGAGCTCGTCCTCGAGATCTACTGGAACAGATATGGATATTTCCTTTGCATTTCTGATTCAAGCTCCCATATGTACTCTGGTCCTCTTTTGGAGTCCCATTTCACTTTGACCAGAACTAGTCTCTTGTGCTTGAGAATCTTAACTTTCCTGTCTTCGATCTGTAGAGGCTTCTCTACAAATTTAAGTTGCTCATTTACCTCCATGTCCTTAAGAGGTACTATCAGTGATTTATCAGCTAAGCATTTCTTGAAATTAGATACATGAAATACATCATGTATTCCTGCCATTTCCTCTGGCAGTTGTAGCTGATAGGCTACAGGTCCTATTCTTCTAATAATCTCAAAAGGTCCAACATACCTGGGGCTTAGCTTTCCCCTTTTGATGAATCTTACCACTCCTTTCTAAGGAGAGACTTTTAATAACACTTTGTCACCTACTTGAAATTCCAACGGCTTTGCGTCTATTATTAGCATAACTCTTTTGTCGATCACGTGCTGCTTTCAGTCGTCCTTGACTTGAATGATTTTATCGGTTCTTTCTTGTACTATCTCTGGTCCAGATAGTTGTTTTTCTCCAATTTCTGCCCAACAGACTGGCGTTTGGCATTTTCGTCCATAAAGTGCTTCGAATGGTGCAGCATTGATACTTGTGTGATAACTGTTATTATAAGAAAATTCTATTAATGGTAAGTGATCATCCCAATTACCTCCGAAATCAATTACACAAGCTCTAAGCATGTCCTCCATTGTTTGAATTGTCCTTTCACTTTGTCCGTCCGTTTGAGGATGATAAGCTGTGCTTAGATTCAACTTGCTTCCCATGGCTTTTTGGAAACTTGTCCAAAAATGAGAAGTAAAACGGCTATCCCTATCAGAAACAATTGATAAAGGAATTCCATGTAATGAAATTATTTCATTTACATACAACTTAGCTAATTGTTCCATACTAAAAGTTTCCTTCATTGGTAGGAAATGAGCTGACTTAGTTAGCCTGTCTACAATCACCCAGATTGTATCATTACCTTTTCTTGTTTTGGGTAATTTGGTAACAAAATCCATTGTTATCAATTCCCATTTCCAAACTGGCATTTCTAACTGTTGCAATAAACCTGAGGGTTTCTGATGTTTAGCTTTAACTTATGAACAGGTTAAACACTTAGAAACATAAGCTGCTATATCCCTTTTCATTCCTATCCACCAAAAATTCTTTCTTAAATCCTGATACATTTTATCACTTCCAGGATGCATCATATACTTAGACTTATGGGCTTCTTCTAGTATACGGTGGCGTAGGTTTCCTAATTTAGGTATCCACATTCTTTTCTTATGGAATCTCCAAATTCCATCTGTTCCTTGTTCTAATTCCTTAATCATTCCTTTCAATTTTTCAGTATCATCCTTGATTACTGATTCTTGTGCTTTTCTAATCTGTTCATTTAAATCTACTTGTAGATTTAATTTAAGAGAACATACCCTTTTTGGCTTTTCATGATACTTTCGACTTAAAGCATCGGCCACTACATTAGCCTTTCCTGCATGATACTGGATATTACAATCATAATCACTAAGAATCTCCATCCAGCGTCTTTGTCTCATATTCAGTTCCTTTTGCCCAAAAACATACCTTAAACTCTTATGATATGTGAAAATGGTAAACTTACTACCGTAAAGGTAATGTCTCCAAATCTTAAGGGCAAAAATTATGGCTCCTAATTCTAAATCATGGGTTGAATAATTCTCTTCATGATTCTTAAGCTGTCTAGACGCGTAGGCTATAACCTTTTGACGTTGCATCAATACACATCCATAACCTAACTTAGAAGCGTCACAATAGACTACAAAGTCTTCAGTTCCTTCTGGTAACTCTAGTATGGGTGCATTGGTCAATCTTTTCTTAAGAATTCTAAATGCTCCTTCCTGTTTTGGTCCCCATTCAAACTTAACAGATTTACAGGTTAGCTTAGTTAAGGGAATGGCTATTCTAGAAAAATCTTGAATAAATCTCCTATAATAACCGGCCAATCCTAAGAAACTTCTATCCTCGGTTGGTGACTCAGGGGTTTTCCATTTAGTAATTTCCTTGATCTTGGTAGGATCCACATGAATTCCTTCATGATTAACCAGATGTCCAAGAAACTGTACTTGTTCTAACCAAAACTCGCACTTCGAAAACTTTGCACAAAGCTTTTCTTTCCTTAATAAACTTAGAAGTGCGTGCAAATGCTTTGCATGTTCCTCTTTACTCTTTGAGTAAATGAGAATATCATCTATAAAGACAATTATGAATTTATCCAAATACGGCTTACATATTCGGTTCATCATGTCCATAAATGCAGCTGGGGCATTGGTTAAACCAAATAGCATGACAGTAAATTCATAATGGTCGTACCTTGTTCTAAATGCGGTCTTAGGAATGTCCTCTTCCTGTACCTTTAATTGATGATATCCTGACCGTAAATCGATTTTTGAGAAAAATCGAGCTCCTTGCAATTGATTAAACAAATCATCGATTCTCGGTAATGGATATCGATTTTTAATCGTGACTTTGTTCAATTCACGGTAATCAATGCATATACACATTGATCCGTCTTTCTTTTTAACGAATAAAATTGGTGCTCTCCATGGTGATGAGCTTGGCTGTATGAATCCTTTCTCCAACAATCCGTCTAATTGTTTATTCAGTTCCTGCATTTCTGCGAGTGCCAAACGGTAAGGTGCTTTGGCAATTGGTGATGTCCCTGGTAGCAGATGGATTCTGAATTCTACTTCTCTGTCTGGTGGTAATCCTCGTAATTCTTCTGGAAATACATCTGAAAACTGAGATACTACTGGAATATCTTTCAGTTCTTTTCCCTTAGTGTTAGTGATTATAGAAATCAAATACACTAATGATCCTTTTCTTATATAACTTGTTGTTTTCATCACAGAGATGAATTTCGTGGATCTAGATGGCTTATCTCCTTTAATCGTGATCTTTTCACCCCTTGGTGAATTTACTTGGATTGACTTTTGATCACATAAAATACTGGCTTTATTGGCTATTAACCAATCCATTCCTAATACAACATCAAATCTGGCCAGATTCATTGGGTAAAGGGTTGCAATAAACTTTTGATTTAAAAATTCTATTCTTGCTCTCTGCAAGATTTCAGAAATTTTAATGGTTTCTCCATTGGCTGTTTCTACTAGACAATCTTGTGGGAGTTTAGTTAATGGTTGATTGAGAAGTTTGCAAAATGAAGTATTAATAAAACTTTGGTTCGCACCAGAGTCAAATAATACTTTAGCAAAAACATCATTAACTAAAAACGTACCGGCTATCACGTCCGGAATCATCTTGGCTTCATCTGCCGTCAGAACAAATGCTCTAGCATTTTTGGTGTTCTTGTTGCCCATGGCTGGAACTAGTTTCGGACAGTTTGGCTTGATGTGACCTTTTTCTTCACAGTTGAAGCACATTCCATTATTAGGCTTCCATCTGCAGTCTTCTTCCTTGTGCCCTGGTATCTTGCAAAAATTGCAGTAAGTGGAGCATTTTCCCGAACGCTTTTTCTTGCAGGCTTTGCAGTATAGTGCAGAGGTAGAACCTACATTTTCCCACGGTTAGAGTTACCGTAGCGAAATTCCTGGGTAAGCCTTTGGGCTAGGTTCGTCCTCTGGTCTTCTTCTCGTGTACGCACTAATTCGCCAGTCAAGGTGTTTGCTAGTTCTACAGCTTCTTCTATAGTTTGAGGTCTAGCTGCCTTGACTACATGCCTAATCTCACTGATTAATCCCCAGATATAACGGGAGATTAACACTGGTTCAGGTGATGCAAGGGTTGGCACTATTCTAGCATATTCAAAGAATAATGTAGTGTACCCCTTACTATCCACTCCAGTCATCCTAAGGTTCAAGAACTTATTTGTTATCTGTTCTTTTTCATTGGGAGGGCAAAATTTCCTTTCCACCATGTTCTTAAATTCCTCCCGTTCTATGTTGTAAACCCTATCATTTCCCCTAGACTGGAGGATGGTGTTCCACCATTCTAAAGCTGAGTTCTTAAAAAGATTGGAAGCAAACATTATTTTATCCTCTTCCGCACACTTGCTTATTTTTAAGATAGCCTCAGTCTTTTCTATCCAGCGTAGAGCTGCAATGGCCCCTTCATTGCCCGAGAATTCAATTGGTTTACAAGACCAGAATTCTTTATAAGAACAACCATAAGGCATGGTTATTCTTCTTTTGGGAATGGGCGCTTGAAGTAAGGGTCCATTGTTTACGCTGTGTTCAGGTTCAGTGGGTCGTTTACCGCTATGGTGACTTTTATTATCTGCTTCCCTAACTGTTTTGATAATATATGAGGGTAAGGACAAAACAGGAGGTTTTAATTTGGGGATTCTGGTCAAATATCACTTTTGGACCAAAATGGCAACAAAATGCAAACCATAGGGACCCAGATGTTAAAAGTTTGAGATTTGGACTAAAATGACAAAACTGGCCAAACCACAGGGACCAAAATGGCAGTTTACTCTTTTCAATTTTATTAAAAATGACCATTTTGCCCCTGAGGAAAATGACAAAATAGCAGGATTTTATAAGACAAATATGACCTGATTTCACTTTCAGACCAAAATAGCAATTGAAACCATAGGGACCCGGATGCAAAAGATTTAAGTATTATACTAAAATGGGAAAAGTGACCAAAGCTCAGGGACCAAAATCGCAGTTTACTCAAAAAACATTTTCCTAAAAATTACAAGTCAATAAGTTTGTTTTAGGGCATGTTTGGCTAAGCTTTTCCAACCAACTTATTGACTTAATCAAAAAGCCAATAAAGAGTTTTAGTGTTTGGCTAACATAAAAGTCCTTTTTAAAATGACTTTTTGAAAAGAAGGAAAATGAGTTTTTGAGAAGTTAACATGTTGTGACTTCTTGATCAACTTGTAACTTTTCAAACATCAAATTACCAAATTACCTCATATTTTAACACTCTTATATGAACGAATGTCCCTTTTAGTCATTTTACATCAATAAGCTAAGCCAAACACTTTTTAAAAAACAATTTATTGGCTTTTCCCACCCCATAAGTTAATCCAAACACATTTTTTAAAAACTTCTTTTCAAAAAGTTATAAGTCAATAAGTCATTCCCAAAAGTACTTTTTAACTTGAATAAGCCAAACATGCCCTTACAATCAATCCCAAACACTCCCCTAAACTTTTATTTGTTAGTGGGAAGTTAGGGGGTGTTTGGCCTAGCTTTTTTAACAAAGCTTATAGCTTTTTTTAGTTTTTTTTACAAAATAAGCTTAATTTGGTGTTTGATTTAGCTTTTTAAGGTTATGCTTATTAGCTTATATAAGCTAATTTGAACAAGCTTATTTGATGATGGTTTTTTAGCTTATTTGAAGAAGCCTTCTTTGTGTGAGGGCAAATGATATAAATAAGCTATAAGCTAATCCAAACACTTAAAAATAACTTATCAAATGATAGAAAATAAACTATAAGCTATTTTAAAATATAAGCATAAGTCAAAAAATAAAAACTATGCCAAACACCCCCTTAGTCTTTGAAGTTACATTTAAGGGTTTCAATTTTCATCACGACTCATTCAGATCGATCTCCAGATTTGTTCATCGATCGTACAACAACAATCTTCAATTGTTTCAATTCAACCTCTGCACAAAAGCAATCGGAGCGTATTAACGAGTCTATCGCTCCTCGTAGATCTCCTCCAATCAACCTAATTCAAACTCAAACCGCTACAAATCCAGATCCGTTTGCATCACTGTTTACCGTTAACCGATCGGTTTCTAGTTGTCCTTGATCGTTCAATGGCAACGAGAAACAGAACGGTTTTGTTTAGGAAGTATAGAGATGCGTTGAAGAGCGTTAGGGCTCCGTCGAGTGTTGGTTCTTCTAGCTCCGGTGGTCCGGTGATCGAGTTAGCAACTGTCGGTTTGGTTAAGCAGAATCGTGATTATGCGCCTCTTAGTACGGAGGATCCAGGGACTTCATTGTATGTTCTCTCTATCCTTCATGTGTTCTTAATTCGTGTGTTTGTTCACTGAGTAATTTGGAACATAGATAGGGTTTAGTGCATGATCTTGATGTAATTATTGTCATTTGCCAATTGAAAATTAGTCAAACTAGCATGAGTAAGTTTGGGGATAATAAGGCAAATTATTGTTCCTATGATCTGATCTGATCTGATAGATGGAGCTTTGAGTTTATCATAGCCTAGTAATTCTCCATAGAAAATGCCTGTCGTATGGGATAATAAGGTAAATTATTGTTCATAGAGATGACGGGTTGAAAGAATGAGATTCTATGAGAATTCTGTTAGTGCATTGAGGCTTCGGAATTCGGATGTTGTCACACATAAGGTTGTATGGCGTATTATGATTATTCTAGTCCTATATATTTCTCAAGATAATGTTTTCACTGGTTTAAGGTAGAAACATTTTCTTTTATACAACAGTAGGTGTAACCATGGTTTCAAAAAACGGTTGAGGCGTGCCTCGAGGCGAAACACCCATAAAACGTCAGGGGGTTTCTGTTGTACCTGCGCCTCAGAGGGGCTGAGGCGCTAAAAAGGCTGCACCTCAGGGTCTCTGATATTTGTTTATGATGTTTTTGACTTTTTGTGTCAATTTCAAGCAATTTATGTCTTTTTTTATGTGTGTTTTTGATGATTTTGATGAATTTAGTTAGTATTATTATCAAGAACGAACCGCGAAGAAGTATTAAATATGGCCAACGTTTAATTCTTTTATGTATTTAAACTAACCAAAGGTCCAAAACTTAGACCACTTGACAATTTCTGTCATTAGTTCCACCCTTCTGCAGCAGACAAATTTCTTACTTCCTATAAGTGAAAAGAGTGTACGTCAATACAAAACTCTAGTCTCTAAGCTGATGACAGTAACTAACCAAAGTACTAACACATCCTTAACAGATCCTCTAGGTGCAAACCAAAATTTTAAGATCCGAATGGGATCAAAGATTGCCACCCTGGTTTGAACTTTGAAGTAGTCAAAGACTCAAAGGCACAGTAACATTCCTTAGTTATTTGACTTTATAAGTCGGTGAGTCTTAATATCACTTGAAGGATTTCTTCTTTCAGCTAAAACTCCATTCTATATTCAAATTAAGAGCTTGTTGCATGCTTACAATTGAAGTGAGATGTTACTCGACAATTGATAATGTATATAGTGTACCTTTCTTTTGGTATGTAGTAAGTAGCATTGTTGTTGTATTATTGCAGTGGAGGGGCGTTTACAGTGGGTCTTCCTCCTGCTTGGGTTGACGTATCTGACGAAATAACAGGAAATGTGCAGCGTGCGAGATCCAAAATGGCCGAGCTTGCAAAGGCTCATGCCAAGGCTTTGATGCCCTCTTTTGGGGATGGTAGAGAAGATCAACACCGGATTGAAGCTCTAACCCACGAGATAACTGATCTCCTTAAAAAATCTGAAAAGAGATTAAAGAAATTATCTGCTGGTGGGACTTCTGAGGATTCAAATATTAGGAAAAATGTGCAGGTATACTCATCTCATTTTAATAATTTGAATGGTAAATAACTAAATATCACTTGCTTATGTTTGTTTTCAGTTCTCGTGTTAGATCTTCTTCCTCCCACTATACTATATTTTTTGTTTTTACATAACATTTTTTGGTCTAGTTTGGCCACCAACCTTGAATATTCATAAATAAAACCGTCATTGGCCCAATCTTTTTTTTATTAATTTCACTAGAAACGGAGTTATATGAATACTAAGCAGTTAATGCGGTAAAATATTGGATATGGGTCAAGGACCGATATTTGAGATATAGGTTATCATGATGGCCGGTGGGATATCGGTAATTATAATATCATGTAGAATCTATATATATATAGTCTTAGGTTCCTGTAAAAAGGACATTTTTTGTGAGAAGTGTGAGAAGGCATAAGAATTGACATGTAGGCATGATGTTTTGGGTTGTTTTGGCAAGAAAAACACCAACCATAACAATTTAAGACACAATGCATTGAATTCTAGGCTTAAAACTTAAAACACCATGCCAAGAACATTAAGTAGTGTGTTTTAAGTGTTAAGCAGTGTGTTTTAGTTGTGTTTTAAATTGTTATGTTTGATGTTTTTCTTGCCCAAACAACCTAAAACATCATGTCTAAGTCCAAAACATGATGCCTACATGTCAATTTCTGTGCCTTCTCACACTTCTCACGAAAAAGGTCCTTTTTTACTATATAGCAATTTAACACTAAAAATTAAGTATACTCTCCTAGCATTAACAACTTAACCTTTTGCAACTTGCAAAACACTAACAATTGTAGCAAGTAGGAACTGGTTAAGACTTAAAACATTAATCACAGCAATAAGACGAATGGGAGAACTAAGAAGAAAGGTACTGATATCGGGAGAATCATCGATAATATTCTGATTGATATTTGACACAGATATTTTACATGGGGACCGATAACCAATATATCGGATATATCACCGATATTAACTGCAGAGGCTATGAGAAGTTATATGTTTTCATCGTTGATGCTTTTGCTTTTATATTGTGAACTAGGTTAGAATCCCGTTACACTGATATACTAAATGTAATATTATGCAAACATTTATATCTTTTAAAAACCCATGTATTGCACGGGTTGAATAAACACGTATATTACACGAGTTGAATAAAATATAATGTAAGAATGATAATTTGTTATGTACCTAGTGGTGGAGTGACTTGGGTTCTCCAATGGAGACCCAAGTTCAATTCCCATTAGTGCCACTTTGGTGGCCACCGACACCCGCTTTAAAGCCGGACCGAGGACACTCGAGGTCTCGGGTTTGAAACATGTTTCTTACCCCTCTTTGATGGCTATGGGTATTTGCCGCCAGGGATCCTTGTCGGGTGGTGAACTGGGAAGGGAGATCCCTTCCGCGGTCAGGGGTACCGTGCAATTACCCTTTACTATAGATAGAGATAATAAGTCTTTATAATATACTAATAACTATCCATAATTAAATTTTTATGAATATCTAAAAATAAACCATTTTAAATCATTATTTAATAGGAGAGAGAGGCGGGAAAACAAAAAATTGGGTGGTCGAGAATTGTGACCTGTGTCCCCTAAGGATTTTTATTTATTCTATAGTATAGATATAGATTGTTTTAATGCTAATATATTTGCTAAGTTATTATGGATCTGCAATCACATTTTTTTAACATTTATTGCAGCGGTCTCTTGCGACTGATCTTCAGAGCCTTTCAGTGGAACTCAGGAAGAAGCAATCAACTTATTTGAAGCGCCTTCAGCAGCAGAAAGAGGTCTCTCAAGACTATCATAACTTTAGTTATTATATCTGTATTTTAATAATTACTATAATACACAGCAGTGTGGTAATCTCAAACATAATTAATTGACTTATCAGATTCAAAATTCAAATGCTTGAGAGGAATGCACCATGCTTTAGTAAATATTCGTTTATAGTTTTTGTTTTTCTTTTTTTGCCTTTTTTGTAGGGTCCAGATGGGGTTGATCTAGAAATGAATCTAAATGGAAAACAATCTAGAATCGATGATGACGGATTTGATGATTTGGTACGTTGAATCCTCCCTACTCTTCAATTATTTACCTTGTTAAAGTAAATCTGAATTTAGATTGTTATTGGGTTCAAAGTTAGTTACTGATGTTACTTTAGAATGATTAGTAACTGGAATCATTTATGTAGGGTTTCAATGAACATCAGATGGCTAAATTGAAGAAAAGTGAGGCTTTCACAGTGGAAAGGGAGAAAGAGATTCAACAGGTAGGTTGGTTCTATGCGTGTAAACAAGCCGAGCCACTCATGAAATACTCGAGATCGGCTTGCTAAAAGCTCGAACCTAAGCTTCACATATCGAGCTTGACTAGGCTCGCGAGCCTAAACGAGCCTCTTATATAAATTATATTTTAGTTTATTATATTTAATTAGGGATGAGCAGAAAAATCGAACTGAACCGAATAACCTAAAAAGTCACTTTTTTAATGTTTGTTATATATTGATTATTGATTTAAAAAATTATTAATTTTATTGTTGAATGTTAAGTATTTATAATAAAAACATTAACATGTTTATTTTTCTTTGAAATGATTTATTTGTTGCCTACAAGAATTTAACATAAAAATTAAATGATTTTCAAAGCATTATAAAAGAAAATGTCTTAATAAAAACTTTGGAGAAACCTAAAAATAGATTAGAAGGTTAGGTTTATGTGAACAATATTATTTAAAAAAAGGTTAAAAATAATAACTTAAATGTAAACATCAAAGAAAGATTCTTATATTTTGGATTATACTTTTTATTTTTGAATCTTACGTAATTTTGTTTCAAAAACCGAACCGAACCGTTGCTAAAATTGTAACCGAACAGTTTTCAAAAACCGAAAACTGAACATTCCGGTTATGGTTTCGTTCTTACCATAAAACCGAACTGAACCGTGCACACCCCTATATGTAATATGTATTTACATAATAATTGTTACATATATTAAATAGACTATGATAAAAATAACTTAGTATTATGCTATATATACAACAACAATACCTAGTATAATCCAACCTATAGCGAAGCTATTGATAGGGTCTGGGGCTATGTTGTCAAAAGCGTTAGGCACACTTAAGGCGCAAAGGCCACGCCTGGAGCCTAGGCGCAAGGCACAAAAAGAGCGAGGGCTTTTTTAGGTAAGGCACCATAGTAAAAAAAATAAAAGAAATTATATATAATGGGAATACAATTAATAGTTTTACACTATTATACAAATATAATGTAAAAAATCATGATATCTTTTTATAATATGTGCAACAATAATTAATGTTTATAAAAATATCTGGGTATTTGTAACAAACTAAAACAATAAAGTGAAAAACAATTTAAAGATCTTTAGTAGGGCCATCCATCTATTCTTTAAAATAGTTTTGTTATTTAAAACAAAGGATTGCCTAATACAATCTACACATAATCTATGCAAAAGGGAGCCATCAATTTTATTGAATTAGAGTTTCCTATCAAAAAAGAGCAGCCGGCACCAGGGGGTCTGGGGAGGGTAGGATGTAGGCAAGCCTTACCTCTATCCCAGGGAGTAGAGAGGCTGCTTCCAGTGAGACCCCCAACTCCAAAATATATGTAAAAGTAATTATCAATCAAATAATTAGATAAATCATAAGCTAGTTGAGCCATGGACTCGGCTTCGGCTCATTTACACCCCTTGGTTGGTTCAAACCAAATTGTATTTGTGAATATACTAATCGCATCATCCTTTGAAGGTTGTGGAATCAGTAAACGAGCTTGCACAAATCATGAAGGATCTCTCCGTCCTTGTGATTGACCAGGTCAGAAAACCCGTCTGTTGTGCTGTCTTTTTTGTGGTTCATCATTTTCATGTAACTAGACTGCATCTATTTGATGAAAAATCAGGGAACCATTGTTGATAGAATAGACCACAATATTCAAAATGTTGCAGCATCTGTGGATGAAGGCCTCAAACAGCTACAAAAGGTTGTCCTTAACTCTTTTAAGCTATTTCAACCCTTTTACTTTTATGGGCCGGGTCAAACTGTATTTTTGTAGATTGTTTCATTAAATAACTTAGATAATTATCATGGTATTATATTAATGCCTTTGTAATTTATATTTAACACATTACTTATCAGAAGAATTTTATATATACATCTACAAACTTCCTAATTTTAACGTTATTTTACTAATTTCGTGAAAATAACGTTAAAAGTGGAGGACGGTTAATCATGCATCATGTGGTGGCGTTGATAGCTGAAAGACAAAAGGGTACATGCACTAATCGGTCTTTGTCTCGATTGCCGAGTGTTATGTGCCTTATGTCCAAGGCTTGATGCAAAACTACTATCGAGCCGGGGGTCTCACTGGAAGCAGCCTCTCTATTCCTACGGGGTAGAGGTAAGGCTGTCTACATCTTACCCTCCTCAGACCCTACCTTTGCTTTGCTATTGGTGGGATTTACTGAGTATGATGATGATGATGATGATGATGATCTACAAACTTCCTAAACATCATGTATACCCATGGAAAATATACCCCATTATTTAATTGTTAATATCAAAGTTGCACATATTAATTTATTTCATTAAAACAATTTAGAATATGACCATTATTTTTCACAAAACTTTATAGTTGCGTTTTTACTTTTTTTTTTTTGTAATTTCCAGCTGTTTTTAGGGACTGCATTTCTTTTTACTTTTATTTGTACAAAGTTGATAAAAACAGTCCCGGCCTGACCGTTCCCTAATAGTTTTTGGGTCAACCTGGACTGCATTTTGACCCAACCCGACCTGACCTATATGTCTGCTGCACATATACTTTAATGAAACTTGCAGGCGGAGCGAAGTCAGAAAAAAGGTGGGATGATAATGTGTGCTACAATTCTAGTTATCTTGTGCTTTGTAATGCTGGTTCTCTTAATCCTTAAGGAGATTCTTTTCTGATATCAAGTACTCAGTTACAAAATTACTGTTCTGCCCTCTCGGAAAAGCAGTTTTGTTTCTGTATGTACTTTCCAAGAGCAGTAGCCGGAGAAGGGATGATGGTTTTATCAAGAGATGTGATGAAATTTTTGTTTCTTTACGACGACGACCATTGCTAGAGATGTAATGAAAATGAGATTGAGATTGTTGACCCTATACAGATTATGGACATGGCATTTGTACTCGACTTAGAGAGTGTGCATAGGCAGTAAATTACAAAGTTCGTCCTTTATGTATGTCATTTATTACAAAGTATGTCATTTATCTTTAATAAGCTCAGAAAACATACTCGATGTTTGCAAACCCTTACACATTATGTCCTTTAGCCCTAACTCTGTTATTTTTCATGGTTAAATCAGGCCAAGGGTACCCCACATAAGGGTATTTTGGTAATTTTACTAATTTATTAAAAATATCTCTAATAAAGAAAAAAAAATTCAAATAATTAAACATATATTAAAATTAATCCTCTCCATTAATTGATTTTCTTTCTCTCTCTCTTAACTCTCTTTTTGTCTCCCTCTCTCTAACTTCCTGATCCCACCACCAATCTAACACCACCACTCTAGAACCGCCACCATCAACAACCCCTAAACTGCCCGGATTTCCTGTTACACCAACCGATAATGATGGAACACCGAATCCCCATCAAACGACGACGCATTAGACCCATCAACCGACCCACTACGCCTATGACGGTAGCCACCACCGCCGTCAGCGGCGGCGCTAAACCCTAACCCATTAAAAAAATCACCATCAACCGACAAACTTCGTACATGATGATTAACGGCGTCAGCCTTAGTAGCCGTGGATCTAACGGCGTTAACATCCGAAGACTCTGCATCCGAATCGGCGGTTGTAGTGGGAATAGAGGGTAAGTCTATGGTGGCGAAATTGAAGTCTGCAACGACGTCGTCTAGTGGAGGTGGAGGTAGCCATACGGTTTCCAACTATCTTCTTTCTTCGTTGAGCCTCTGTCACCCAACCACCACCACCACCACCTGAGAAGATGAAATAGAAGGTGGTGGAGGTAGCCATATGGAAGATCGGAAACCGATTGAGAAGATGAAATAGAAGGTTTTAGGGTTTGGAGATGAAGGTGGAGTGAATGCAGATTGGGGATGCGGAACACTTCGCCGGAAACGCGTTTGAAGATCTGAGAAAGTTGTTTCAGATCTGTTGTAAACCATCGACCGTACCGTACATCAGATAAGTTTGTTTGGGGTTAGTAGCTTAAATGTAGATTAGGGTTTGAATTTGGATTGTGGTTTGATAAGGAGCAGTGTTGGCATCTTGATTTTCTGTCCGTTGGTGGGGGGTTTTGCAGAAGTGGAGGTGCGGTGGTGGAGGTTCGGTGGTGATGATGGAAGTACGGTGGTTGACGGTGGTGGAGGTGCGGTGGTGATAGTGCAGGTGTGGTGGCAGGTGGGTGGTGGTGTTGGTGGTTGCAGGTGTGGTGTGATGGCAAGTGGGTGTTGGTGGATGGTGTTGGTGTTTTTATATATTTTTAATAGATTAATAAAATTACCAAAATACCCTCATGTGGGATACCCTTGGTCTGATTTAACCATGAAAAAATAACAGAGTTAGGGCTAAAGGACATAATGTGTAAGGGTTTGCAAACATCGAGTATGTTTTCTGAGCTTATTAAAGATAAATGACATACTTTGTAATAAATGACATACATAAAGGACGAACTTTGTAATTTACTCTATTTTATATTGCTTGTGTATAATAAAGTTATATAGAGGTTCTATATATAGACTGATATTAATATATGCCTATACATATGTGAAGAGGTATGGTCCCAATTCCTTGCCAACATGGCAAGGACCATACCACTTTCTCCATCCTACATGGCGATTGACATCAGCCGCATCATCCAGAAGCTTCTGGAAAGTATCCAGGTGACACCAAAGATGCTCCATCCGACATAAAGGACAACACGTGTCACCAGCCATCAAGCGCCAAGTGGACCTGCAGCAGGCCAGGGAGCAGCCCGACAACATCAGTAATTCAGTACGATGTTTCCAAACTAGACAAATGCAGGCGCGCCACGTGTACCACTACATTGACCACAGCAGAGGAGACCAAAGGGATATTCCCCTTGGTCGGACAGCTGGCGCGCGTCTACAGCTGGCATCGCTGCTCCTTCCTTTCTTCACCCTCCGGCTATAAATAGGACCCTTCATCATCCAGGTTGAATCATCTTACTCTCTCTATTCTCACACTTAACACACATTGATTATCCTTTCAGAACAGTACTTATTCTCACGCCGGAGCCTGGTTAAGAGGGAAAACCCCCATCTCCCCCTCTTAACGAGACTAACGGTGTTGCTGTTTCGCAGGATCCAGGTCATTCAGACGAGTAGGAAAAGAGGCTGAACCCATTTAAGAAACAATCCCACCGGTTAACCTGGGTGTTAACCTGTGTTTCATCAATATGGTAAAATGCATTATTCATCTAATAGACTTTGCTAGTGAAAGTGCCTGGGAGTATGCTATATTATACACCTAAATTGTTGGTCAAATGCCAGCTATAATATATAGATTAAGGTTGTGAATTTCTAACAAGACACGAACCTAACACTACAATTGCAGGTTTAGGTATAGTTTAAATAGGTGTTGAACCCACCCGCAAGCACGTTTAGCTAAACGGATCATGTCTGAATTGTGTTTATGTAGTAACTTAAACGATGTGGGTATTTTTTATTCTAAAAGTCGGAAATTATAACCCGCCAACTCATGAACACAACCCATCTAGCAGCACTTGTATAGATTACATTAAATTCGACTAAATGACAAGTCAAGACACACTGAATAAATAAATGGCCCCAACAAATGATCCAGTGAATATTTTGTCTTAACATTAACATCTGAAATATTTACAAGAACCATAACCCAAAAGAAGATCAAGTCGTGGCGATCGTATATACACAAATCCATCCACACGACAGTATTATTACAACCAATCTACAACTCTAAACCGAAAAATCAAGATATGAACAGCTCGGCCATCTTTTTAGCAGCCACATCTCGCCTCACTGAACCCCACTTGAGGGCAGCGCGAATCTTGCACCACCTTCCCCTCGGTGACCCGTTTCTCGAGAAACAGATCCCAAAATCAGAGGAAACGACATCTATATGTTGGTTACTCGGATCAATGAACAGATTATTTCCTTGCCATAGAATTTGCGAATCAATATTATCTTGAACGCCTAATTCTTTGATTATGAAACTGTTCCTTAAAGCAGGAGAAAAATATTGCATAGAATAAGGATCTTGAACTTGAATGTCATTGCTGCCATGATACATTTGCATTTCGAGTTCATCTGTATAAAGTAAGGTCTCCTCATAAGAACCGACACTGGTATATCAAACGTGTATGGATTATAGATAAAAAAAAATGTGAAAGATGATATATACCTGAAGTTGCGATTTTAAGAGCGGTATGGTGTAGGTTAGGCATTAGCACCGGGGCTCCAAAAACAGACTCTGTGTCCATTGGTACCATCCCTTCCAAGTTTCTGTAAACTTGATGCTTTAAAGATTCCACCATAGGCTGCAAACAAACATAAGATCGGTCACTTGTCATCGAAAAGAAACTCCATCTTGGAGCTTTCTTACATGGATGTGAAACATATAGGGGTGTAAACAAGCTGATCCGCTAGTTATAAGCTCGAGATCGGCTAGTTAAAAGCTCGAATCAAGACCAAGCTTTGTATCAAATCAAGCCTCTTATTTATATAAAGATGGTCCCTGTGGTTTACCAAAATTTTGAATTTGGTCCCTAGCTTTCCAAAAGTACACGGATGGTCCCTGTGGTTTGCACTTTGTAGCACATTTTGTCAACAGCCAACAAATCTAAAGGTTTTAGCATGTCCAAGTTAGGGACGAAATGTGTTACAAAGTGCAAACTACAAGGACCATCCATGTACTTTTGGAAAAAGCTGGGGACTAAATGAGTTACAAAGTACAAAAGGCATACCTTGTCAAGCACGGAGAGAGGCAAATAAGTTTGTCCATCAAAGGATGCACCCACGACCGTCAAAACGGAATCAAGCAAAATCATCATTCCATCTGCACCACATTTGTACATGTACAACTTGTCATCTAAAACACAATCTTTAGCATGCTTGATTATCGCGTCCCACGTCTTGTTAGATGATCCACCAAGTAACTACAATCATTCATACAAGAGAAAAGCCGGGTGAATAATCATAAGAAAAAATATAATTATTATTTTACAAAATAGGTATAACTAATATTATTATTGTCTTACCTTGAGTAGCATGGGCTGGTTGGTTGCATACACTTGCAGAAGGTCCTTGACAGTGGATATGCGATGAGACGCCAATCGTTTATGCAAAACCCCATCTTTTGCTATTTTTTCCAGACGCCAAATTTCGTCACCCAAAGATGGCGGATGATGCTTCTTGTATGCTGAATTTAAAAAAAAAAAAAAAAACAGCCAACGGTTAGCCATGGTATTTTTAATGTACCAAAGTTAGGTTAAGTGACCTATTCATGAAAAGTAAAAAAATTATGTTGGTTTTTTATGGTATTAACGCTTATTAATTCTAAAAATAATGGCAGTATTCTTACATTCTCCACGGTGATCTTTTACTACGAACGCTTGACTTTTGGCTTCTCGGATTCTAGCTCCAACACAAGTATCTTTCTTAACTTTTGCACCGATCATAAACTTTCTACTTCTTCTCCAACTCGAATTATCCGTAAAACAAAAATCACCTAAATCCCCAACTCCATTTTCAAGAGTAACTACCAAATCTCCAGTGATCAGTGGTCGCCTGCCATCTCTTTCACATATAACTTTGGCATCAAAGTCACTCTCGGCCCAATCTTGTTCATCATCAGCGCAGAAATCACCATCAAGCGGAACAATATTTACCTTCAACGACGAAAACGGGCCAGATGATACGATTTTGTTGGAATTCATATCAAACAACACTAGTTTCACAGGAGTGTTGTCCTCCGATTCTATTCGACTGCCAGTGAAGAATGTGTTTGGCAGCTTTGTTTGAAAACGAAGCTGCAGCGACGTTGTTCTACATGGTTCCAGTGCATTGATAGGAGATCTGTGCCAAGAAGAATATTGAAATCTTTTTAAAAATTTGAAAAAAAAATTTGAAACCTTTCCTAACAATAGATATGCAAATATTCAAGTGGCACCTAAAGTTCTTTCAAATTTTCAAATGTTCCCAGTTTGCTTATTTTTTACAATAAAATAAATATATTATTAATCCAACAATATAGCATATGTAATATATTCATTATCATATAAGAAAACAAATTATTATTTTTTTGCATAGAATAGAAATATTTCAACTAAATGACAAGCCTGTACATGAGTAGGAGATCTAACCTTGGTAATGTACAAAAAAATCTTTGGCATGCACGTTGAACCTCGTCTCGCACCTATACGACACACGATATGTCAATTTCGATACATCGATATTAAACAAATCATACGGAAATCTCAAAGTCAAATCAGTGGCAGGCCCAAGATTTATTTTCTGGGCGATCCAGCCACGAAAGCAAGCCCCAAGATTACCAAGTTCAAAACCACCATCAACAAATATTAAGAAAATAAACTTACACATCTTTGGATCAATGGTTCCAACGACGAAACAACTTCTTGAGCTGAAAACCCGTGTAACACGTTATGAGCAAAGCTGCAAAGAAATCGAAAAAGCCCACATTCAACAAACTTAACAAATATGTGTAGAAATAAATGAGTTCATACTTTATATATGCATACTGAATCATTAATATCATTAATAACTCACTTTGAAGATGTAATCCTTCGCTTTGATTCTTGATTACTGACCGAAAATCGCTCCCCTTCACTGTCACGAAAAGTTCTCTTGATCACCATCAAACACCCAATAAATGACTCAAACAAGTATCAGATATTGGAAATAAATTTTTTTTTTTTTTTTTTGCAGATATAACTATCAACTGTCTAACCCACAAACTTATATATACTACATATGTATATATGTATATATTTAATTGAATAGGAAGGTCGTAGGAAACAACATGTGTTGAGTGTGGGTGTGTGTGTGTGTGTGTGGGGTGTTGCTTGTTCAACCTAATTAACTATAACTAACTTAACTTAATATATTCAGTTTTTTTTAATACTTTATTTAAATACTACCTGATTGCTGAAGATATTGCTTGAATCATCCACTTTACACTAGTTTTACATGTAAAAATTCATTAAAACCCCATTTTTACATAGAAAAGGTTTATTTTTACACTAGCTTTTGCTCAAATAAAAAATAAAAAAAGTAAATTTTGTTAAAAAAATTTGCTTTTTTCTGGCTGTTTTTTGAAACTTTTTTTATTTGTCTCTAATTATATTTTCTATGCAAAGGCTCCGAAAATTATTTGGTAAAAACTACTTTTTTTATATGTAAAACTAAATTTTTAATAGGTTTTGTTACATGTTTTGCCAATGATTCTTCTTCGGTTCTCTACTTTTCTGTGGTCCAATTAACTCACCCTATGCATTAATCAATTCTCATATTTTATGAAGAATTAGGGTACTGAGCAAACCGCGTAAACCGTACAAAACGAGTGACGATTTGCCTTTATCATAAATTTTAAATATAATCTGACATATTTTAGGTAAAGTTTTATTCAAAGACATTGATTGCAATTTGGGATTCGACAATAATTGTGAGGCATTAATGTCAGTAAAAAGTGGAATTTATTTATGTGAATAAATGGTCACCTGATTGAGAATTAGGTTTCTTCGTCGAAGCTTCCTAGAAGTTGTGAGGAAACGCGTGAACCCCAAAAGTCAATTCAACGGTGTGGATGCTAAGCAGGGAGTAACTTGGAGCCCAAGTACATATATTTTATTAGTAAACTACGGTTTCAATCCTTAGGTTTACACTTAATCACACATAAACCCTCATTTGGAAAGAACGACCAATCAGGTCTCTGTGCTTGTCAATTAGAATCAATCAAGTCCCTCTCACTAACATTCGTTAGTTGAACGTTGGGATTTCTAATTCTATTAGAAGACCAAAATGCCTTTTAGGGACTGAAATTGCAATTCGAAATAGTTTTCTCTCCAGCCTTCATCATCTTCACCAACTACATATGATCGACAAGGGTTGTCGGTAAACTCACCACTGTAGAAGACTTTTAGACTCAACTTGGAAGGTTCATCGTCATCTGTAACAACAACAAAAAAATCGATTCTTTACTACCTGCATAGCATACTTTGTTCTCAGTTATGATTATACAGACTGAATTTCAACAACAGTGCAACATAAAACTTCAAAACAAAGAAACAAGAACTAACCACAATAATATTTCGGATCAAATTAGATATCATCGGGTCGTATCCTCCAAAAAACCCCCCAACCATTTTTTCGTTATTAATCAACAAACTAGAACATCGATTGAATACAGGGACATGAGTGAATGGTTTAATTTGGGGCTTTGAGATGGATGGTATGATAGGAATCGTATGTTAGTTTCGCTTAAATAGTATTTTGTAATAGTGGAAGGGGGGTTAGTGTAACTAATACTTTTATAAATAAGACATTAGTCATGTTAGAGAGGGAGGGAATAGAATTGGCTAGTTATTAGGCTCATTGCCTTGTGCATGAGAAGGGCTTAGCCCTGGGACCACTTGTGGTATTATCCTATAGATCTTCGAATCATATCTTTCCATTGAATACAATCAGCAACAATTGATTTCATATTCTCTGTTATATCATTCATATCCTATCATTGGTCCGACCTACCTTTCTGCTCTACTTCAAATCACTTCCTGCTTCAATCAGATCTCTCTTCCATTTTAGGATCTGTGTTTCAGTCAGCTCATCGCTCAATTCTAATTCCAATTTGTTTTGTTTCAGATCCAACGCCCGATTTCTTCAACAGAAACGCCGGATATTTCTCAATTTGAATAAGATATCCCTCAATTTTCGGATCTATCTTCAATCAGATCCAACTTCCGCTTCAACATCGTTCACTTTTTAATTCCAATTCGTTCCAGATCTGTTTCAATTTTCGCATCTTCTTCGTTCGATTTCATTATCGGATTTCATTCCCGATTTATTTTCATCGCTCGTCTCAATTCTCTGTTCCTGATTCATTTCCGATTCCAATTTCCTTTCAATTTCCGTTTCAATATGGTGAATCATAACGCTCGTTTGGATGCTCATGAGCAATTGATTCAGAAACTTCAGGACGATTTGACCGCTCAAGCGTCGCATTTGGATTCCATAGCGGCGGCTCTAGAGGCGGATCGTTTGGAGAATTCCGAGTTCCGTAAAATGATGGCGGGTTTTGTACGACAACAGGAGAAGAAGATGGCAGATGACGGGTCGTCAGGCTCTGGAATTTTCGATTCCGGTGGTGGATCTCAGGGTCCTTCACATGGCCTTCCTTATGCGGTGAAGAAGGTTAAATTACCGGAGTTCAATGGGTTCGATCCTCAGGGGTGGATTACGAAGGCTTGTTTGTATTTCGAGATCAACGAGATGCCGGATAATTTGCGTCTCAAACTCATTCAATTGAGTATGACGGGGGTAGCTCAGTCCTGGTTCACCATTCTCACGCAGCTGCGTCCGGCGATCACTTGGCCTGATTTCCAAGGGGAATTATTGTCACGCTTCAGCGGATTAGCGATCCACAATCCCTATGAGCAATTGGCTACCATTAAACAAGGTGATTCTATTCATGACTTCATCGATGATTTTGAGTACGTGTTATCCTTGGTCCCTCGTTTACCGGAGTCTCAAACTCTTGGCTATTTCATTGCGGGTTTGAAAGAGGATGTCAAACAACATGTTCGTTTGCATCGCCCCACTACTTGTTTGGATGCTATGTATTTGGCCAAAGATGTCGAGTTGATGCTTCGGCCATCAGATTCCAGTTCTTTGTTGTCTCGTTTTCGGTATTCTCAACATGTCGGGCTGCCATTGGAAGGTTCCGGGTTCAGGCATCATTCATGGGGTACTAGGGTGTCCAAACCTGTTGGAAATTCTGGCTCGGTTAGTGGATTTGGGGCTGCAGGTTCTCGTGATCGTGGTATTCGCTCCTTATCTCGCACCGAGTGGGAGGAACGTCGGAAGAAAGGACAATGCTACAAGTGTGGACAGCCTTATAGTCCTACTCATACTTGTCCCAATGGTAAACTTTGTGTGATGTTGCTCGGCGATGATGAACCAGATGAATTCGAAGGGCTGCATTTTCAGTTGGAACAATTGGATGATGGCCAATCGGATAGGGGTACTCACACAGCTATGGGGTTTTCTACCAAGCCTTGAGGACAAGGCTTGTGTTATGGGGGGAGTATTGATAGGAATCGTATGTTAGTTTCGCTTAAATAGTATTTTGTAATAGTGGAAGGGGGTTAGTGTAACTAATACTTTTATAAATAAGGCGTTAGTCATGTTAGAGAGGGAGGGAATAGAATTGGCTAGTTATTAGGCTCATTGCTTTGTGCATGAGAAGGGCTTAGCCCTGGGACCACTTGTGGTATTATCCTGTAGATCTTCGGATCATATCTTTCCATTGAATACAATCAGCAACAATTGATTTCATATTCTCTGTTATATCATTCATATCCTATCATGGTATCTGCCATATTGGGTTACAGAATATGAAATGACGATATTGCCCTTCCTTTTCTAAGTAAAAAGACAACAATAGGTCACGTAACAGTTGACTAACAAAAAATGTAAGAAGAGACTTGATTGATTCTAATTGACAATCTCAGGAACTTGATTGACCTTTTTTTCAAATGAGGGTTATATGTGTGATTGGGTGTAAATCACATGGACTGAAGTTGTACTTTACTCTATATTTATTATTAAAAGACATGTATACATTTTTTTGGGTAAAGGGTTTTACCCCGGTGATTGTATAAGGTAGTATATTTTTATGTATTATGTTAAAAAGAAAAATATATGATTAAGCTTATTACATTGAGTGTATTTATCAACTAGGTTGTTTTATTGGTTCATCGATCTGAGTGGTTTTGAAAATCGAATGATGTTATTCGTCATAATTAATTTAAAAGTTAGTTTGCAAATTATGAAATTAATAAGTGTTACAAAAATGTTATATTATGGTGATTATCCACGTCCTAAATCCGATCTCTTCATTAATGCCCTATAAATAAAGGTTTTTTTTTTTATTTGGTACGAGAGATCTCAACTAATAAGAATTTTCTATGATGCCTATCCTTTATATGTAACCGGACAGACGGCCGTTGCCACACTCACCATTGAGCCCATCATGCCTGTGAGTGCTGAGTTGGATGTGGGCGTGAAACTAAAACACTTAGTTTGACAGTCACATTCACCACTGGTGATGACGAGGTTCAGGTCTCGTGTTGACAAGGTTGACCTTACTTTGTCTAATACCATCGAAGAAAACAATATCAGCCATACTGATATCAGAGTGTTGACAACATTCCAAGTAGTGTGAGCAATACTCAGTTCGATCATAACCAACCGTTTTAACTTTAAGTGATGCGAACGGTCTGGTTTTCAAAACCATAAACACTCTCTAATTGTATAATCCATTAAGATTAAGTGTGATAAATTAGGTTGGTGATGACATGTAGTTACATAAGAGAAGTTTGTAATCCAGTTTGTGTGCCAAGTGGATTGGAAGCGCTTTTTGTTCAGGTTACAGACGGGTTTTTTGTGCACCGCGGTTTACACTAAACGCAATTAAGATAATTTACACCGGATCGGTTAACAAGTTTTATCTAAGTCAGTGTTTACATTTGGCTAACGAGCCATGAAATCCCCAAAATAATCTTATAGGACCCTGCAACAAGTTTGAAGAGAAGACACCAGATTTACGAATTCATTTACATAGTTAAGCTTTATATGATGGTTGGAAAATAATTCAACTTGTGGAGACCAGTGATCAAGTTGTACCACATGCATTGGAAGTTGTACATTGTACGGTAAGTTAAAAACAGGAGGGTCAAGTTCATTGTTTCTTCCTCTTAGTTTAAATAATACCAACACTTTTAGCATGACAAAAAATCAACCACTATTTCATCAATTAGCACAGTTAAGATGTCGATTCCAATCACCGCGCCTTCTTCTAAAGCTTCGGCTTTAAAATCCAACCATTTCCCGTCTCCACTACTCATGTCCGTCTCCACCACCTCATCCACCATCAACTCTTCCATGCTTCTCCAACCGCGTATCTGTTTCTGTATTTCATCTGCCAACAAATCCTTCTTTTGGAACACCGTTGACCATTTTGACCATTCTTCATAGCCTCCACTCAGCCCGCGTTCACGCCTATCTTCCAAACACATGCTCACACAGTCGAACAATGCCTTCCTTTGTTGCTTCGACAATGGGCCTATGTTTTTGTGCTGATTCTCCAGCTGGTTGAATAGATCCGTACTTATAACCTTTTGGGTCGGGTCAAAAGCAAGATCGTCTAGCACCAACTCTGCGGAGTTAATCATTTCTTTGATGTATTCCAACTCCCGTTGTGTTGACCATCTTGCCATGAATGTGAAATCAAATATCGAGCTTGGAAACGATGTGGCGGAATCTTGCAATTCTATCTCCTCTGCCCATAGTTCCATGTTTCTTGCAGCAGACATATACTGCGTGTTTCCTGAAGAGAAATAAAAAGCACTTGTAACAAGAGCCGTGCTCTCATTAAAGGTGGATATTCATCTGTTATACCATCAATATGGACAATATTATATCTTTCACGTGTCAAACGGGTTAAGAGTCCATTACAGTACTAGCACTTTCACTTTTGTAACAATTACAGTCCACCTTCATTAACCCCATCCAATATACCATTAAGCTTTTGGTGAAAAGACTAAAATACCCCTCATTTAGAAAAACAATACATAAACAAATGAGTTAAGTACATTTTCTGTCCCTGTAATTATTTTCAAAAAAACCACGGAGACGAAAAACGTAATTAACTCATTTGTTTATATATATTTTTTAAATGAGGGGTATTTTAGTCTTTTCGCCAAAAACTTATCGGTAAATTGGATGGGTTAACAGAGGTGGACTATAATTGTGACAAAAGTGAAAGTACTAGTAGTGTTTGGCAACTTTCAAACTAATGGACCGTAATGGTTATTTTCAACAAACCAGAGAGACGAAAAACGTAATTCACTCAATGGGTTATGCAAAAAACTTCGTAAGACCACTTGATCAAAAAATGTTGCATTATTTCTGAGATATAATCATATTTTACACAATATAGCTTTTGAATTTCAAAAAAGTAGGATTAAAGAAGTATTTTGTAGTCAGCCCAATCTGTTTTGACCAAAACAAAGAACTTGTTGCCTGACAAACATCCCCATTTCGCCACCTCTAGTTTTCATGTACACAAAAAGCTTCCTAGAACAAAAATTAGTTAGGTTACCGTTGCTGGTTAAGGTTGTTGTGCTGTTGGATGTGATGCAACTATCATCTGACAAAGAGGGTTCCGGGCTTGGACCTGTGCAAGGATGTTCATGTTGGTGCTCGTCATTAATCCCACTTTCATAGTTTTCACTGCATTCTGTAGCTTCAACCCCCTGGATACAAAATAAAGTCTAAGTATAGATCTCATCATTTACATAAAATGTTTTCAGCCTATAATACGTAAAATGTGGAACTATGTTAGCTCTAGTAAAGCTTAAAAAACACATGCTTTTCATACTGGTATCAAGCGTCATCAACGAACTCTTTATTGCTTAATAATTATATGTTCTCGCTTCAGTGAAACCTTGATTTTTGCAAGTTATATTGTGTATTATGAAGTGATTATTAATACCTGCCAATCCATTCTAGCATTCACCAGTGTCTGATCAACCGAAGAGATATCAGAACCTCCTTTAACTGTGTCACATTGGGATGTTTCAACTAAAGAAGATAGTTCCTTTAGTTTCTTTTCCAACAGAACACTCAAAGCATCACCATCAATCGCAGGTGCAGCCTCCGTATCCTCCTGAAACAGGCATCGACTCTTCATTGACGATTGACCACAAGACTCCGATTCCGACCCCGATTTCTTAATAGGTGACGTAAACGTAAACGATACAACATCCATCCCAATTTTCCTGTCCCAGTTCGAAGAGCCGTCTATCGTTATATTACATTTCACAGACCTTTCTTTTTCCTTAATCATAATACTATTAGTCGCATTTCCATCCGTCATAATATCCCCGTCACTTGGTCTTTTCCCAGATAATTTTTTTGTTGTAGACAATGATTCAGGTGTCACTAACCGAGCCTTTCGGGGTGAGTTTTCAACAGCCTTCTTCAACGTCTTGACTTCCTTACAAAAACCACTTGTGGCAGTTGTTTTCCGGCCATCCTGGTACGGAACCCTAGGTTTTAAATTTGTGCGATCTTTACGAGATGCAATGTTTTGCTTTTGATTGTTTTGTTTGAGTACCTCCGTGGTTTTTCCTGTTGTTGATCTACTCTGCACCCTTTTAGGCGTATTTCTTTGTTTTTTATCCAGCTGGACCGGCATACTAACACAATCTTTTTGCTTCATAGTACTACTACTATTTCTTGAAGTGGACCCCACTAATATCTGATTATTTGTTTTCCCCAGAGTAGCAGATTTATTCGCGTTCTTCAAACTTCCGGCAGTACCATGCGTTAAAACCACGATTTCGGTCCGACATGGCCGCTTGGTGGAATTGACAGGGCTGTAAGTTTTCGGTCTGTGTGCAGCTTCTTCCATTTTCTCATTTAGATCGCGAATTCTAAGGGGAACCGAAGAAGACCCGGAGGACGGTAATCTTCTAGTAAGCGTTGACTGTTGACTCTGTTCGATAATCTTGGAAGCTTCCTCCATAACCGAAGCCGCATTTCTCGTAAGAACGAACCCTGGACTCTTAATCGGAGATAACATTCTGTGGTGAGTACTAGGTACAGACTTAGCAGATTTCGGAGGTAACACCTCGGCTTGAAATTTCTCAATCGCGCGGTTCTGAAACTTCTGTAATCTTTCTTCAAATGGGTTCTTTGAAAAACCATCAAGCTTGTTTCGCATACCGTAGTCTTCAACAGAATGTCTGACTGACTGAGGGTAAATATGTGGCGTAAAACTGGGATCGGAAGCATCTATAATCGGTAAAGAATCTAATCCCATAAGTCTAGCCACCACACCAGGGGCTTTGCTTCCGGTTCCTTCATCGTTACTCGTGGAAGAAGCCCAATCGTTTACTGTCAGACTTGGACCATGCATACTCTCGTCTAACCTCATCTACATATATTCAAATAACAGACATTTCAGTTATAAATAATCCTTTCCATTATCCCAAATTTCAGTCCACAGTAGAAGTAGAACAAATGTTTGCTAACTATAAATTATGCTAGTGATAGATTAATAGTTTGTGTGCAAGCCAAGGTTTTTAATATTATACCTGCTGAAGCCTAGATATAGCCAGATTGTGTACATTCTCTTTTCCGTGTTTGGAACTTTCTGTGTCACCAAAGTGTTAAACATATATTAACTGTTAAGCATAGAAAAACCAACAAGCGACAAGAAAGCAAGAGAATTAGTAGTGTACCTGGTACATCTGGTTTATTAGAGAAGAGTTTCTTCCGAGATTTGACATTCCAGTCAAACAACTGAAGAAACCCTCCCTTTGAACTTCTCTTCTCAGCTTCCATTTTACCATATAATCGAAATACAACTTCTCAAACTCAAACAACAAAAAGATATCAACAACAACAACAACCCACCTGTAACGTAACAATAGCAAACAATAAGCGAATCCGAGTTCCAACAATCATTAATCATGAAAACGACTCAACGGAAAACTCCTTACATTGTATACACCTTCAATTTATCAAAACCCTTTTTACACATACCGGATAACTCACACACACTCAACACCTACTCTAAATCTAGACCAATGTCCATCACCTGCTAGGATACAAGCCCTCTGGTATCAAAACCCTAATTTATGTTTAAAGTAAAACAGACTCATGGTGACACATTTGCTTGAAATTTGAATAAGCAACTATGCTCAACTAACAACAACATTGTAGGTTAACTCAGTCCATATTACTCAACTAGCATTAAACCTAATAAAATCTTCTACCAGTACAAGAATATCGCATCAATTTACCATTTTCAACAAAATTAGGGTTCATAACAACAATAAATAAGTAATAAACAACACGTTGAAGCAGCTACAGCTACAGCTTCATAAATCCACATCAAAATCAACAATGTAAAGAAAAAAATTAACATTACATTATCAGAATCAGCAGTTGAACTTACCGTAAATGAAAAAATAGTAGTGGTTTAAGTGAATCGCGTACTCAGATCACAGGTTGTTGTTGGTTGATTTGAAGATGGATGCATTGGTAAAGTGTAAGATGGTAATCTAGGGTTTGGTGTTTTGAAAGTGTAAATGTTGAATCACGAGATGAGTGTGTGTGTGTGTGTGTTTTGAAATAATGAATGTGAAGAAGTTGGGAACAGCGATAGCTGAGAAGAAGACCCACCAACTCACCCTTTGCTACCTTTACAATTTAATCCCACATTCAACGATGTAAAATATAAATAACAAAAAGAACAACTATTTCTCAATATATAAAAAATAAAAGAATGGAAATTCATCATCACATGTTGAATGCTTTTTTATATTAAATTTAACCGGTGGGACAACTGGAATTCAGTCGGTGTTGGTTTGTATTATTACGGTACCATCACGTGTTGTAGCAACCGGAAGTTTAAAAAAAAAAAAAAAATTATGATATGCTCAAAAAGATATCGACACATGTTTTATATCGACTGAAACCTATGAAAACGGATAGCGGTTCCGATGATGTTGTTTGGTTGGAATCAGTTAGGTTCGTCACGTACCGGCACCCGTATAATTTACGATACCAGATAAAATACTTTGTTTTGAATACAGTTTTGTTTTCAACAGAATATATGCCGAAATGTCAAGGAAAAAAAACTTACACATAGCTGCATATTCGGTTTTTATAAGTTAGCGAACGCAAGTTATTAAAGAAAAACAAATTAAATAAAAGTTAAATGGGTTTACGATTAAAAAAAAAAGAGAGATTCAAGTCAATCTACCCTCTAAGATGGCTTATATTATTTATTTATGGTATACAAGTAAAATTGAAAATAAAAAAAAATGTTGATCAACATTGGGAATAGTTAAAGCATCCACATTCATCTTTAATATACTAGCAGGATACCCATGTGATGCAGCGGAAGCGACACATCGCATTGCGATACTCTTTTTTGTAGTTTTCTTATTCATATAATATTTATTATAGTATCATTGTGACGGATATACATCAAAAGCGAAGTAACCAAGTAATCCATTTCATTGTGTTGTGCATGGTTCAGTCAGTTCGGTTATTATCCTCAACCGAAGTTGAAACCAAAGTCATTGGTTAGTCTATTTTATTAACCAATCGGTTTTCGGTTAATCATTTCGGTTTATTCGGTTAGATTGACGGTTTTTGGTTTTGTTCATTTAATTTTAGTTAATAGCAAAAACCAAACCTGAGCTAAAACTTTTGATTAGAAATACATGAAATTGAGGTATAAATACATCAAATGAAAGTATATATATGAAATTTTCCTGTCCCGGTTCGAAGATCCGTCTATCGTTATATTACATTTCACAGACCTTTCTTTTTCCTTAATCATAATACTATTAGTGGCATTTCCATCCGTCATAATATCCTCGTCACTTGGTCTTTTCCCAGATAATTTTTTTGTTGTAGACAATGATTCAGGTGTCACTAACCGAGCTTTTCGGGGTGAGTTTTCAACAGCCTTCTTCAATGTCTTGACTTCCTTACAAAAACCACTTCTGGCAGTTGTTTTCCGGCCATCCTGGTACGGAACCCTAGGTTTTAAATTTGTGCGATCTCTACGAGATGCAGTGTTTTGCTTTTGATTGTTTTGTTTGAGTACCTCCGGGGTTTTTCCTGTTGTTGATCTACTCTGCACCCTTTTAGGCGTATTTCTTTGTTTTTTATCCAGCTGGACCGGCTTATTAACACAATCTTTTTGCTTCATAGTACTATTGCTATTTCTTGAAGTGGACCCCACTAATATCTGATAATTTGTTTTCCCCGGAGTAGCAGATTTATTCGTGTTCTTCAAACTTCCGGCAGTACCATGCTTTAAAACCACGATTTTGGTCCGACATGGCCGCTTGGTGGAATTGACAGGGCTGTAAGTTTTCGGTCTGTGATCAGCTTCTTCCATTTTCTCTTTTAGATCACGAATTCTAAGGGGAACCGAAGAAGACCCAGAGGACGGTAATCTTCTAGTAAGCGTTGACTGTTGACTCTGTTCGATAATCTTGGAAGCTTCCTCCATAACTGAAGCCGCATTTCTCGTAAGAACGAACCCTGGACTCTTAATCGGAGATAATATTCTGTGGTGAGTACTAGGCACAGACTTGGCAGATTTCGGAGGTCACACCTCGGCTTGAAATTTCTCAATCGCGCGGTTCTGAAACTTCTGTAATCTTTCTTCAAATGGGTTCTTTGTAAAACCATCAAGCTTGTTTCGCATACCGTAGTCTTCAACAGAATGTCTGAATGAGTGAGGGTAAATATGTGGCGTAAAACTGGGATCGGAAGCATCTAAAGTCGGTAAAGAATATAATCCCATAAGTCTAGCCACCACACCAGGGGCTTTGCTTCCGGTTCCTTCATCGCTACTCATCGAAGAAGCCCAATCATTTCCGGTCAGACTTGGACCACGCATACTCTCGTCTCACCTCATCTACATATATTCAAATAACAGACATTTCAGTTATAAATAATCCTTTCCATTATCCCAAATTTCAGTCTAGAACAAATGTTTGCTAACTATAAATTATGCTAGTGATAGATTAATAGTTTGTGTGCAAGCCAAGGTTTTTAATATTATACCTGCTGAAGCCTAGATATAGCCAGATTGTGTACATTCTCTATTCCGTGTTTGGAACTTTATGTGTCACCAAAGCGTTAAACATATATTAACTATTAAGCATAGAAAAACCAACAAGCGACAAGAAAGCAAGAGAATTAGTAGTGTACCTGGTACATCTGGTTTATTCGAGAAGAGTTTCTTCCGAGATTTGACATTCCAGTCAAACAACTGAAGAAACCCTCCCTTCGAACTTCTCTTCTCAGCTTCCATTTTACCATATAACCGAAATACAACTTCTCAAACTCAAACTCAAACAACAAAAAGATATCAACAACAACAACAATCCACCTGTAACGTAACAATAGTAAACAATAAGCGAATCCGAGTTCCAACAATCATTAGTCATGAAAACAACTTAACGGAAAACTCCTTACATTGCATACACCTTCAATTTATCAAAATCCTAATTCTCTTTTTTACACAGACTGGATAACTCACACACACTCAACAACAACTATACCCAGTATATCCCACAAATAGTAAAGCTACTTATAGGGTCTGGGGAAGGTGGGATGTAGACAGACCTTGCCTCCATCCCTAGGGATAGAGATGCTGTCACACCCCCAAAATCCACATGCGGAATATCACCGCTTGGAGGCGTGACTGACCAGGATCCAGCCACCAATCATATTGAACAATGTAAATAAATAAATAAATAAAAGTCCAACCACACAATACAATTGGTGTTCCAAAACAAGTTACTCAAATTCAATTTATCAGCGGAAGCATAAAATATAAAACCAAAATATAAGTCAAAAGTTCTTATAGTTTAACATGGCACACAACGATCCATGTCCCACAACGACTCCTCCTGCTCGTGCAAGCGCCATGAGTACCTAACGACCTGCAAGGCATGTAACAACGAGTCAACAACAAAGTTGAACGAGTTCACAGTTGGTGTTCATTATTAAGTTGTTTCAAAACCAAGAGTTCATTTGTAAGTTGTAAGTTAATCCGTTTACCCTGTTTCCCAAACATATCCATAGTTGGTGGGGGCTTCCCCATGTTAACCACTAGACCTGTTTACCATATCGACCACTGACTGAAGTAAGTTGGTGCCCTAATGTCAATGTCTATCATCATTAACGTGCCCAGATCCATTAGTTCACGCCCGTCCTCTGCGGCACGGTGTGAGGCTTGTCAAACCTAAATAGCGCTATCTAACTAATGACCCGCTCGCCATTGGCTCGGCGATTAAGTCGATATAAAAAGGAGGGACTTCATGATAGAGAGTTTTGGTCTAGTATCCGTGTTGTCACCCTTCAAATAAGAGGGTGTGTATGTAATCCCCAAACCAGGAGAATACGTAGGTTCCAAATCATTTCCTTATCACATGTTGTCACCCTTCAATAAAGAGGGTGTGTACGTGTTCCAAACCAGGAGATCACGCAGTTTCAGTTTAAATCCTTTACCCATTTCCAACCCTTGGGAATCCCATGCCTTGTGAAAAGTGTGAACTCACCTTGATTTGCTCGGCAGATAATTTACTTGTTAAAACACTTTAGTCAGTTGCGTCCTATTATAATTTACTACATCTTGTTAGATTCGTACTTCAAACGTTTCCCGTAATAATACATAATAATAATAATTCCAAATAGCACGTAAGCACGTAGTCATATCATCATTCTTATTACTTGCTACAACTAAATAGATAATCATCATCCTCATTATCATCCTTAAATTAAACAGTCAAGAGGCATGATCATCCAACACGAGCAAGACATCCCTCTATGTATATATATTTTTAAACCTTTTAAATATGCATGACCTGGTTGTAAACTTGGCACATATTGTTATACACTCAAAAGAGAACTCAGCAATCAAAACATTAACATGATTCAACTCACAGTCATCATCTTCCCATTATTTCATAGTTTTATTATCAATCAAACATGAACAGAAGCATATAAGTCTTTCCAGTTAACCGTTTAATCACGACATATGATCACGCACAGTTTCATGTTCACCGATTACGCATACATACCCCCGGTCTCGACGAAGCCGATCGTACCCTATTTACGTATAACATCCTACTTGGTTCGTACATAACAGTTTTCACACGTTTATTCACACCTACGGTTCATCTACGCGATATATACACGGATTGTCTATCTAACACATAAACTTTTCACATACAACTCAACATGTACGATTCACATTCAATACTCATGCATACGTTTGGGTCGCGTGAACAGAATCTGGTGTCATACACTCACACACACGGCTTCATTAACATAATTACATATACATTCG
The DNA here is from genome assembly GCA_030545235.1 of Helianthus tuberosus. Lineage (NCBI taxonomy): Eukaryota > Viridiplantae > Streptophyta > Magnoliopsida > Asterales > Asteraceae > Helianthus > Helianthus tuberosus. The sequence goes on along the minus strand of CM060401.1, from coordinate 70,245,797 downwards.
ATTTCATGTAGCATTCATCCTTACAGTTTTCACACATAACATGCATACACCTATGATCTTTCAAGTTCCTACATACTTGCAGACATCCATACACACATGCTATCATGTTAAACGTGCTACAGTTAACCCTCATGCACCTACTTGAAATCACAACATAGATAAACTACATACTCATACCGAAAACAGGAGATCGAACGAAGATCATGACGGATACATAACACTAGGGTGCAAACTAAAAGGAGCGAAGGTTCTTACCGGTGATCGGCGGAGGCTGAACTCGCCGGAGAAGACGATGGTGGTGGCCGGTTCGTCGTAGGATCTCGAGTGAGAAGGGAAGAGTTGCGAAGGTGAGGGGAGGGGTCTTCATGCTGCCGTAGGGTTTTGGGTTCTTGTGTATCGTTATGCGATACATATAACAATTCACGTAATTTGATGGCTGAACAAAAACATAAGTCGGTGGTTGCGTGAAGGGGGTGTAGGCTGACTTGGGCCGAGCATGTGGGGGTCGGTTTGGGTTTAATAATGAACGCACAAACAAATGTAGGGGAGGGTCGGTTATTATTTTAGTACAAAAATTGGGCTGTGATTACTCCTTGTTGGGCCGAAATCAATAGCATGAAGTTGATTTTGAACAAATCAGAGATATTAAATTCCCATAGAAACGTACAATTTTAAATGCTATTATTTGATGTTAACATATATATATATATATATATTTTAAATAATCAAACATGTACCAATTGGGAAAAACATCTACTATCAGAATTTATTATTATTAACAATTTGTACCAATCAGTTTAACAAAGTTATACGAACTGAACGTTTCAACATATTAGGGAAAGATAACGAGAAGTAAAGATCAAAAGATGGAACGTTACCGACCTTGAAAGTTCGGGTTGTCACATCATCCCCAACTTGAAAGAAATTTCGTCCCGAAATTTAGCACGTGGTTACTGAGGAAGCTAGTTAAGTTGTGTGATTTCCTGGGTTTTTTTTTTCCTGGGGTGTCACATCATTCCCCCGTTAATTTGGAATTTCGTTCCGAAATTCCGCAGTAGCTTCAGCCTCAGTAGTGGTTTCATTGTTTTCGCCATCAGCCGATTCCACAACAGGTTGGGTTTCGAGAAGCATCAGGGTTAAGCAGAACAGTGGCGAAGTTATTAGTCACCAAGAACACGTAGGCTACCATGTTGTTATAATCCCGGCGTTGCCCACGCCAATCCCTAATGTCCCTCTATGAGCATTATTTCCCGTGTTGTTGTACTCGTTGCTAGGATTTCCAGTACGGCCGTCGTTCCCTTGGTTGTTGTCGTTGAATCTAACATTGGCCACTCCATGCCGTAAGCACCTTCATTTTCCATACTGTTGGTTACCATTACAAATACCTTGTTGTTGCCATGACCGTTGCCTCTAATGTTGTTGTTTGAAACGAAGCTCTACGACTCTTCACCATCAAGGTCCATCTTTTCACATTCTGAGCCACGTCCTAACGCGTTACTCGCTGTGCTGGCAGTCACACCTTCCATACTACCATCAGTTGTCCTCACTTATTCCCCGATTGATTCATAAGAGTTGACTCCCATGAGTTGCTGACAAGGGTTAAGGATTCGTTTGAAGCCAATTCGCTGGTGCTCATTGCCGGTAATCAGGGTCGTCAAAGTACTGAGGTCGGTAAAGTGCTACGCTCATCCTCCTGTCCATCGATGTTGCAAGTGGTTCGAGTAATACTCAGTATGTGGCGGGAGTGTTGCAGAAGTGATCGCACTTCAGAATCTGAGGCGTCAATACATGAGTTCCAACAAACGAAGAGGAAAAAAAAGAAAGGTATCGATCGATCATTCGACGCTGCGACATCCTACTCAGGGACGTTCGTATAAGCACCTAACATTCTACACGGTTCGCTAGGTGTTCAGATGGGTGTTCAGGTAATACTCGATAGCATCGAGATTCGAAAGGATCCAGAGATGAATGAAAAGTTCACATTCGAGTAGGGGACAATCACTGCTATGACCCCTATAGGTTTGTTATGTTTCACATCGGTCAAATAACGGAACGGAACCCCTTTTCCACTTGTCAAGGCTCACTGGGACTCGCATGCACCCCACATTATTATTATGTGTGCACCCACAATAATATTGCGATTTGCATGCTCATCTCAGTTCCTCCTAACTCATGTCAAATGGTTCCTCAAACTCAGATGTCAAACGGAGGTCGTCAATGTAATAAGATCACCAAAACCTAAGGACTATGGCATACTATCAACGCATCATAAGGTGAGCAAGCAATCCATGCCATCTTGCTTTAGTGACGAGTGTGTGTTCGTGTGTTAAACGTGCTACAGTTAACCCTCATGCACCTCCTTGAAATCACAACATAGATAAACTACATACTCATACCGAAAACAGGAGATCGAACGAAGATCATGACGGATACATAACACTAGGGTGCAAACTAAAAGGAGCGAAGGTTCTTACCGGTGATCGGCGGAGGCTGAACTCGCCGGAAAAGACGATGGTGGTGGCCGGTTCATCGTAGGATCTCGAGTGAGAAGGGAAGAGTTGCGAAGGTGAGGGGAGGGGTCTTCATGCTGCCGTAGGGTTTTGGGTTCTTGTGTATCGTTATGCGATACATATAACTATTCACGTAATTTGATGGCTGAACAAAAACATAAGTCGGTGGTTGCGTGAAGGGGGTGTAGGCTGACTTGGGCCGAGCATGTGGGGGGTCGGTTTGGGTTTAATAATGAATGCACAAACAAATGTAGGGGAGGGTCGGTTATTATTTTAGTACAAAAATTGGGCTGTGATTACTCCTTGTTGGGCCGAAATCAATAGCATGAAGTTGATTTTGAACAAATCAAAGATATTAAATTCCCATAGAAACGTACAATTTTAAATGCTATTATTTGATGTTAACATATATATATATATATATATATATATATTTTAAATAATCAAACATGTACCAATTGGGAAAAACATCTACTATCAGAATTTATTATTATTAACAATTTGTACCAATCAGTTTAACAAAGTTATACGAACTGAACGTTTCAACATATTAGGGAAATATAACGAGAAGTAAAGATCAAAAGATGGAACGTTACCGACCTTGAAAGTTCGGGTTGTCACAGATGCTGCTTTCAGAGAGACCCCCGACTCCAAAACAAACAACATACCAACACACCAAGTCAAATAATATAGAAATAAGAAGTCCGAGAGTATACCAACACACAACATACCAACATACCAAGAAAGTGATCAGAGAGTGACACAATATAATGTAAAACATGTATAACAACGTACAACATCATATGGGTATAAACACAAGAAGGCAATCACCTGTAAAGTCACTTAAAGGATAAGAAAAATCTACGTCCCTAAATACACCTAAGACCCTACTGTAATATCCTCTAGAAGTATTTAACTCACACACACTCAACACCTCTAAATCTAGACCAATGTCCATCCATCACCTGCTAGGATACAAGCCCTCTGGTATCAAAACCCTAATTTATGTTTAAAGTAAAACAGACTCATGGTGACACATTTGCTTGAAATTTGAATAAGCAACAACATTGTAGCTTAGATCAGTCCATATTACTCAACTAGTATTAAACCTAATAAAATCTTCTACCAGTACAAGAATATCGCATCAATTTACCATTTTCAACAAAATTAGGGTTCATAACAGCAATAAATAAGTAATATACAACACGTTGAAGCAGCTACAGCTACAGCTTCATAAATCCACATCAAAATCAACAATGTAAAGAAGAAATTTAACATTACATTATCAGAGAGAATCAGCAGTTGAAGTTACCGTAAATGAAAAAAGAGTAGTGGTTTAAGTGAATCGCAGACTCAGATCACAGGTTGTTGTTGGTTGATTTGAAGATGCATTGGTGAAGTGTAAGATGGTAATCTAGGGTTTGGTGTTTTGAAAGTGTAAATGTTGAATCACGAGATGAGTGTGTGTGTGTGTGTTTGTTTTGAAATAATGAATGTGAAGAAGTTGGGAACAACGATAACTGAGAAGAAGACCCACCAACTCACCCTTTTGTCATGAAGTAAACTTCTGACTCACGTGTAGCGATTTATATTTGATCTAAGTTAAGCTTTTGTGCCCAACGATGATAAGGTTTTGTGGGAATCGAGTGATGATTGCAAGTGTTGCTTTCAAAGAAACAACTTAGTATTGATTACAACAAGGTTTACAAGAGTGAGCTATGAGTACAAGTATACAAACTTGCTAAAGTGTTGGGTGATCTCCAAATGAGACCCCTTTCACCTATTTATACTAGCTAACTACTAGTTCTAGAGAATTCTATACAAAATATCTTGGATTTTTATGAGCTGCATTCTAGAATGTTCCTTCAAAATATCCATGCTTTCTAAGTGATTTCATGGTCTTTCTAGAGGATTCTTGGCCGCGGAAATATCAGCCTTTTCTAGATCTTTGAAGGCTGATCTAGAACCTTCTGATGGTGCTAAATCGTTCCAGCAACTTGTAGGCTGTTCCGAAAACTTCCCGGCAGCCCTAGACACCTCTTTAGTGTTCCGGAATCTTCCGGAACTCGCGAAAAAAGTTTTGTATTTTGGCGGATCGTGACATTCTCCCCCACCTAAATTCACGACGTCCTCGTCGTGGTACTTGCGTGGCTGATGCCTTGTTCTCACGATCCGCATGGCGGATAATGCTTTGCGTTGGTACCTTGTATCCGTCTCCAAGGGTGCCGTGTGAACTTCTTTGCCCTTAATGATGTACATGGTGTTGAGATAGGGTGCTGGAATGGCGTTGGATCTCCGGAAGAATGCCATCCCGAGCACGATCTTGTAGTCGTCCATGGGAACGACCAAGAAAGTGACCTTGCCATTCCATGTCCCGACCTTGGCCTTAGCATTATAGGTAACTCCTTCGATTACTTTGGGGTCTCCGCCAACAGCCTTCATCATTAGTCCCTCATGCGAGCTGATCCGTAAACCAAGTCTTTTGGCCTCGTCCCTAGTAATGAAATTGTGACTGGCTCCGGTATCAACTAAGGCTTTTGTGTGTTTCCCGTTAATCTCGAGTGCTATGAATCGAAGGCCTTTTGGGTCCTCATTTGTGGAATTTTCCTTGGTCTTACTCGAGCGGTCATGGGCTACTCTTAGCGACTTTGTTTGTTGTGTCCTTAAAGCATTAAGGACTTGAAGTTGCATTGCTCCCAGGCGAGCCTCCCCGCTACCCTCGGCTTCATCATCTTCAGTCCTGATAAGGGCTGTTAACTTAGACTTCTTTGGACAATCGCGTGTGTAACATCCGTCAAAAGGGATTCCCTAAATCCGACCCGTTTTGAAAGATCCGAATCCTAACATTTGAAACCTCGGAAATTTTTCGTGAAATACATAATCGTTGCTGAATTTATTCTTTAATCTAATTAATTATGTTATTTAATTTTTTTTAGTTAAATAATTTAATTAATTTTACAAATAAAATTTTTATCTTTATTTTAATTTTAACAATATTAAGTTGTAAAGTTGATTTTATTAAAATAAACTATGCTAAGTTGTAAATAATTAAAATTCTAAAGTTTAGGGACCTATGTGTAAATAGCATCATATATGTCCTAAACTCCTCTTCCTCATAAAAACCCTAGCACACAACTTACAACACCTGCCATCTCTTTTTCTCTTGTCTAATATACGCATATACACACAGACAGTTGCTACCTTGAAAACCTTCAGTTCACAAAACCAATACGCACACACCTGCAAAACACCCGGCCCCCACCCCCTTGTCTGTTCATCACCGGCGAGACCACCATCAGTGGCGGCGGTGGCGGAGTAGATGGCGTCAGGTGAGTGACGAGTGATTGAGAGATGAGAGCGAGAGATTAGAGCTCAGAAGGACGGCATAACCGTACTCCCGACGGCCGAAGCGACCAGCGACGACGTCGGTGATGGTGGTGGTGAGTCTCGACGAAACACAGCAGCGGCTGTGGGTTTGGTATATCCGACGAGTCGAGTTCTCCCGGTAAGTCTCTCTCCCACTGTTTCTTACTTTCAGTTGGTGATGATGGATCCTGTTGTAGAGGATTGAAGGCGATTATGTTTTTTTGTTGTGCTCATGATGTTCGGTTCAGATCTGAGTGATGTTCGGAGTATGTTTGGATTCGAGTTCTAGTTCGGGTTTGCTTCGGGGTCATGCCCGGTTCGGTCAACGCTGTCAACCGGTCAGATTCGGGTCGGTCAACGCTGTCAACCGGTCGGTTTGGGTCAACAACTTCAGGTCGGGTCAGCGGCTCAGTCAACGGATTAGCTCAGTTTATTGTGGGTTCGTGGTCTCAGTTTCGTTTTGGCCAACAGTAGTCAACCTGGTCAACTAACGGGTCAACGACTCATCCGAGACTTGGTATAATCTTAAACGACACAACTTTTTACTATTAGTGTTTATATATGTATAGTTATTGTTTAATCATGAAACGTTCGTTACTCGAACTTGTACGCTAATCGTGTCTTGAAACTCGTATAAAAATACATATTTTCGTTATATAACTCGTGTAAATATTTAATATTTCATTGATTGTTGAGTTTTGACAAATATATCGACAACTAGTATTGTCGGGATCGTCCAAAAACAGAGGAAACTCTGCCCGTTTTTCGTAAAAATCCGTGAAACGATAACGCGTTTAATTATAAAACCAAACATATCGGATTCAAATAATTTTTATAACGATAATTATAAATGTATACTTATTTTGGCCAGTTTTGAGATTTTATTTTTTAAAATCCTTTTTCTTTTCCTTTTGTTTCAAAATAAAACCCTTATAAATACTATTCTTTTAAAAGTCCTTCTAAAACCCTTTTTAATCCTTAAATCCATTATTAATTAACTGAGCTTTTATCTAAAATTCTTCTCTTGTAAGAATCTTTATAAACCGTAAATTTATAACATAAATATTCTTTTCTATTTTATAATAAACAATTCACTATAAATTTTTTTTATAACATTAAAGGTTAATATTGAGATAAATTATCTAAATAAATAAATTTAATTTAACTATTAAATAATAGCGAGTTCGTAATATTTTAAATATGTAGGTTAAGCCCCCTCGTTCGTTCTCTTGAATTGTTCCAATCTTTACTCGTGCGTTATTTTACTAGGAGTCGCAATCGCAACCACTCATAATCTCGAGACTTCGGTGTTCCTTTCCTCCTAATCTCTTACACTCGTCAACATTTGGATAATCGGAAGATTTAACAATTTTGTGAGTATACTCGTATTTTCCCCTTTTTACTTTTACCACTTTTGGGGTGTAACATGTTTACTTATCAAAACTTACACATGAACATTTTGCTTAAACACATGAACATTCCTATAACATGCTTGTATACGTGATGGCTTGATACTTTAAACGCTATAGGATTAACGACCCGCCCGTAAACTTGTGGTTATGTCATGAGCATGTTGCGTTTCCTTGGTTTGATATGTTAGACACATGCCATATTTATTGTTTATCTTGAATCACATGCTTGCTATGAGGAATTGTTTAAAACTTATCTTTTGTTATGTACGTACCAAACTTGTATACTCGCCTTTGCTTTTGCATTGAACTTTATTTTAAACATGTTACAGGTTGAGGATGATGATGCCATGAAATGAAGTAGCATTGATACCTAGATACACATATAGACGTTTAGATTAAATACGTTGTATAAATGTCATATTGTTCTTTTTTGTATTTAACATGTATTTCAAATTTCATGTATTGTAACATTTATTTATGAAAGAAATCAATTTATCTTTAATTCTATTGTCACAATTTAGCGTTATGATGTCTCTAGCAATCTTCACACTTCGTCTCATCCCGATGTTTCCGCCATTGGTTGGGGTGTGACAGCGTGCATCGTGCGACCCTTCGCAAATGAAGCATCCTCTTCTTGCGGGTTGGTTGCTGTTATATTTTGGGGGATTTGGGCCTTCTATCTTTCGAGTGTAACTTGGTTTTGCTCCCCCACCTATGTCGTCATTCGGTTCTTCGACTACGGGTTTAGTTGGGCGTTTTTCCTTAAGATCGATCAAGCTTTCAGCTACGGAGATTGCAGTAGCTAAATCTTGAACGTTGCGACGATCCAATTCTGTTCTAGCCCAATATTGTAACCCGTCGAGGAAGTAGAAAAGGGAATCCTTTTCCGACAGATCAGGGATTTCAAGGACAAGTGTCGTGAATTCTTTGACATAGTCCTTGAGGGTTCCAGTATGCTTGAGCTTTCTTAATTTGCCCCTAGCTTCGTGCTCAGCATTGACCAGGTAAAACTGTTTCTTTAGTTCTTGGACAAATTCAGCCCAAGTGTGAATAGTGCACGTACCTTTGGTGATGTCCGTGTATCGACGTCTCCACCATAGTGCTGCCGTGTCTTTTAGGTACATGCTGGCTCTCTTGACCATAGTTCTTGGACAAATTCAGCCCAAGTGTTAATAGTGTCACGGGCCAAATGTTTGAAGATCGCAATGCTATGGGCCGTGCTTGAACGCTTGGGTTACTGGCTAGTCCTGGACTTTATCAGGGGACGGAGTCAGTGTCAATAAAGAGGTGTACGTGCCTAGTCGTGCAAACAACGAACGCACCACTGGTCGAGAGCTGGCGCCGCTCTCCTGATGAGTCCAAGGCAGGACGAAACCAGTGACCCACACAAAGAAGCGGGATGGTTTGGCTTGTCCTCGGGGACTTGGGGACGCCACACGTGGGTCGAAAAGTAACCCCGTGACAACATGGTATCAGAGCAGAACGATTCTCGGATACGTTGGAACGTGACTCTTAACCAAAATGAGCTTAACATTTAGAGTATGGTTGCGCAATGGTGGTGGGAGAAGACCAAATATGGGTTTGCTTCGACAAAGGTCTTTGTACTCCGCGAGTATGGGATTGTGAGAGCCGCTCAAGTATAGTTGCAGTGAAGCCCTCCGTGTTATGTTAAAAAATCTACGGTTCAAGCAGCGCCGTAAAAAGGAAGTTTTGTGAAAGCTGCTACAACTATTCGGGTCCCCGTATTCCTGAAACAAGGTGAATCATCGGCACCTAATCCGATGCGGCGGACGTCAGCGCCACTTATAACCAAAACTGACGTACTATATTGAACATGCACGACAGAAGATCATTATTGCTGTGCTTTCGGGTGTCCTACCCCCCCAAAGTGAATCATGCTCAACATAAGGGGGATCATGCATTGTCAAGTATGCGAGCTAGTATGGGACGGCGAGCATGCATGAGGACGTGCATGAAATGGTGGTGGGAGAGTGTCACGGGCCAAATGTTTGAAGATCGCAATGCTATGGGCCGTGCTTGAACGCTTGGGTTACTAGCTAGTCCTGGACTTTATCAGGGGACGGAGTCAGTGTCAATGAAGAGGTGTACGTGCCTAGCCATGCAAACGACGAACGCACCACTGGTCGAGAGCTGGCGCCGCTCTCCTGATGAGTCCAAGCCAGGACGAAACCAGTGACCCACACAAAGAAGCGGGATGGTTTGGCTTATCCTCGGGGACGCCACACGAGGGTCGAAAAGTAACCCCATGACACTTTGCTACCTTAACAATTTAATACCACATTCAACGATGTAAAATATAAATAACAAAAAGAACAACTATTTCTCAATATATAAAAAATAAAAGAATGGAAATTCATCATCACATGTTGAATGCTTTTTTATATTAAATTTAAACGGTGGGACAACTGGAATTCAGTCGGTGTTGGTTTGTATTATTACGGTACCATCACGTGTTGTAGCAACCGGAAGTTTAAACGAAAAAAATAAAATTGTGATATGCTCAAAAAGATATCGACACATGTTTTATATCGACTGAAACCTATGAAAACGGATAGCGGTTCCGATGATGTTGTTTGGTTGGAATCAGTTAGGTTCGTCACGTACCGGCACCCGTATAATTTATGATACCAGATAAAATACTTTGTTTTGAATACAGTTTTGTTTTCAACAGAATATATGCCGAAATGTCAAGGAAAAAAAACTTACACATAGCTGCATATTCGGTTTTTATAAGTTAGCGAACGCAAGTTATTAAAGAAAAACAAATTAAATAAAAGTTAAATGGGTTTACGATTCAAAAGAAAGAGAGATTCAAGCCAATCTACCCTCTAAGATGGCTTATATTATTTATTTATGGTATACAAGTAAAATTGAAAATAAAAAAAATGTTGATGCAACATTGTGAATAGTTAAAGCATCCACATTCATCTTTAATATACTAGCAGGATACCCGTGTGATGCGGCGGAAGCGACACATCGCATTGCGATACTCTTTTTTTGTAGTTTTCTTATTCATATAATATTTATTATAGTATCATTGTGACGGATATACATCAAAAGCGAAGTCACCAGGCAATCCATTTCATTGTGTTGTGCATGGTTCGGTCGGTTCGGTTATTATCCTCAACCGAAGTTGAAACCAAAGTCATTGGTTAGTCTATTTTATTAACTAATCGGTTTTCGGTTAATCATTTCGGTTTATTCGGTTAGATTGACGGTTTTTGGTTTGGTTCATTTAATTTTAGTTAATAGCAAAAACCAAACCTGAGCTAAAACTTTTGATTAGAAATACATGAAATTGAGTTATAAATACATCAAATGAAAGTGTATATATATGAAATGGAGATATAAAATATGAAATATATGAACTACAGGTATAAAAGCTATAAGGGGCTGTTTGGCTAAGCTTATTGTTTTGACTTATTTACTTATTCCCTCACATAATAAGCTAACCCAAACACCTTTTAACTTTTCAAAAAGCAAATAAGTAAATAAGTCAAAAAAATAAGCTTAGCCAAACAGCCCCTAAATATATGAAAATATGAATGATTCGGTTCAGATCAGCTAATTTTGGTTAAACAAGAGTACAAAAAAATTTGATAACCAGTTTTTTGTCAATTCGGTTTTCAGTTTTTTGTTGATTTCGCTTCGGTTTCAATTGTTTTCAGTTTGGTTTAGGTTAACGATTTAGTTATTGCTTACCGATAACCGATTTGGGTTAATAACCAATAGGTGCGCGGTTGATGCAACGGGAAACACAAACATTGCCACAACGTGCATTGTTCGGCTGGTTAGATTATTATCCTCAATTGAAATCGTGGTCATCGATTAGTCTATTTTACTAACCAATCCGTTTTCAGTTAATCAATTTGGTTTATTCAGTTATATTGACTGTTTTTTGTTTGATTCATTTAGTTTCAGTTGATAGCCAAAACCAAACGTGAGCTAAAACGTTTGATTATAAATACATGAAATTTAGGTATAAATACATAAAATGGAGGTATAAATAAATAAAATGGGGTATAAATATGATATACATGAACGGAAGGTATAAAAACTAGAAATATATGAAAATATGAATTTCGGTTTAGTTAATTTTGGTTAAATGAGGGTACAAAACAATTGATAACCGTTTTTGGTTAATTAGGGTTTCGGTTAATCAGTTTTAAGTTAATTCAGTTTCTGGTTGATTTCGTTTCGGTTTTGGTTAACGATTTAGTTATTACTCACCCTTAGATATTGTTAATTATATAACATATTACTTTTTTAGTAAAAAAAACTATAGCAATACTATACTAAAATTAAAGAGAATAAAATACTCATTTATATGATGTAATTTAAAAAAAATATTAACGTACCGAAAAGTTATGAGCGTTTAAAAATCATTGGTGGAGTTAGTTTTTTTATAAGTGGATAAAGTGTAACTACTAACTAATTATCTATAATTTTGTTAAAGACGTGAGATTAAAGTGTAATCCAAATGAGAGGATTAAATTGACGGTATTTAATCACTTGACATTTTGTAGCTATTAAACATTCTAGGATAATGACTAAGTACGTTGGGCTTTAATCACTTGTACTAATGCATCTTCTACTTGTACCTTTTAATTCACACTTCAAAATTGACCAAGACAACTATCAAAACGTCGACAAAAATGAGTAGGTTGTCACGGTACTTTTGGATTATTTTTAAAACATATAGTTTATAAGATATGACAAGAATAAATGTAAGAATTATAAGTTTGTTGTGGAGGGGGAAAGTGTAACTAATTACCCATAATTGTGTTAAAACTCAGGGATTTAAGTGTAATAAGATGGGGGGCTAAAATATAATTATTGTTTAAAAGACTAGTTTATCATCATTTTAGGCTATATTTATAAATTAAGAGGGAACAAATTCTTATTTTTAGGTATCTTAAAATGATTCTCCCTCAATCCCTCATGCATTATAATATAGTATAAATATTATATATAATTACAATCAGAATAGTTAATTATTAGAATTGGACTCAAACAAGTGATATTTGAATCATACCAAATTTGAGTTATGATTTTTCAATTCGATTTTCAAGGTTTAGGACCACAACTTATGTTTCTTCATCTTTCATTCAATTCTCTTTTCTAGCAATATCGTTTAAGCACAACAACTATCCATCATCTCTGATAAATATATCTCCTAACAAGATGGAGATGTATAAAACCAATCAGGTATTACAATTTTCTTAGTTATTTCTCGTTAGCTTCATAGAAGTCTAATCATACCGTTGTTTCATGAGGTCGCGTTTGGCACTAAATCTCTAACAAAATGAGTATCTCCTAACGAGATGGATGTGTGTGAAATCATTCAGGTTTAACAATTATTTTACTTATTTACCGTTAGCTTTATAGAACTTTAACCATATTGTTATTTCAGGAGTTTGTGTGTGTAACGCCTCGCATTTTGTAACTTTCCGTATTTAGAAAGTTTGTTTCGTACTTCTATTTTTGGAAACTTGTACCTCTTGTAATCGTATTTTCATTTCGAATCGTTGTAAATCGAGGCCTTGATCATAATAAAACTTGATCATTTTAAAGGAATTATACATTGAATATTCATACTTGTTTGTCACTGGATTCATTCACATACTTGATACTTGTGCATCAAAACGCGTACTTATTTTACAAACAATTATCATAAATACATGATTTAATACACTTAATTCATGCAATTACTAAAATTTTATGTTCACAATACTTGAGTTATATTTTTATACTTAGTTCCTACCTAATTACATGTTAAATATATAAGAAAAATGTTAGACCATCGAACAAACCAAACTACAGGGACTGGAAGTGTCAGAAAAGAAAAGTTTCCTGGGTTACACCCGCCGTGGCACGCGGCAGGGTCCTCATTCTCCTCCGCGACCCGCGAGGATAGACGATCCGCAGCCATCATTTTGTAATTCACGGATTGGTCCCTTTTCTTCTCTTATATCCCACCTAACTCACTTTAAAACACCATTAACTTTTAACCTAGCTTCCCCACTATAAATACAACACTCCTAACCCTCATTTTCACTTTCCAAACACCATAACCATTCTCATATCCTCTCAAGAACTCTCAAAAATTCTGATTTTTGGGCAGAAACTTTCAAGGCTTTTAAGTGAGTTCTAGCTCACTTCTTCACTCATTTCTTTATTGTTTCTTCTTTCATCTTACTTGGATAACCTCTAGGAAGGTTTTCACAAACTGGTATTGCTGGTGGCTGTTCTGGAAATTGAAGGAAAAGGACTGCGATTCTGTTTTTCAACGGGGATGTAATGCAATGATTCCTCTCAATTGAATAGACAAACACTTACTAGGACTCACTTGAATCATCTCAGATGTAATAACAGTACGGTTAGTGGATGTTAATTGCTGGGGTGTGACTGTTCAAACAATATTAATGCACACAACGAATTTGACAACTGTGACAGTTTATTAAAAGTTCCTAAGGCTCACGACAACCGCACTGGTATTGCTGGTGGTTGTTCTAGAAATTGAAGGAAAGGATTGCGATTCTGTTTTTCAACGGGGCTGTAATGTAATGATTCCTCTCAATTGAATAGACATACACTTGCTACATAGGACTCACTTGAATCGTCTCGGATGTTATAACAGTATGGTTAGTAGATGTTAATTGCTGGGGTGTGACTGTTCAAACAATATGAATGCACGCAACAAATTTGACAACTGTGACAGCTTTTGAAAAGTTCCTCAGGCTCATGGCAACTGCACTAGTAACAAACTGGTATTGCTGGTGGCTGTTCTGAAAACTGAAGGAAAAGGACTGTGATTCTGTTTTTCAACGGGGATGTAATGCAATATAAAGTTTAAACTTATCGTTATCTAACTACCGAGTCACACCAATTCGTTGAAACCATACATTCGTGTGTTGTAGTTTGGAAAGATGACCGAATAGAGATCTGAATAACAAAAATATCCAACTGAACATACGATCCTCACTCCAATCTAGCCCAATTAGGAATTCTCTCTCTCTCTAGCCTGGCGATTTTTTTCCTCATGCAACCTTAGACTTTCTTCATGATCTTCTACATAACAGTATGTTATTAGAGATTTGATTCATCAAACCTCTGATACGAACTAGTTAGCATTAGTTGATCGATTAGGGTTTAGGGTTTTTGTTTCTTTCAATCGCCGCTTGCTCTTCTGTTTCGAATCAAATGGTATAGAGTTGTGGGTTTATCGGTCCTACTGGTTAGGCAGTAACCTTGATTCACCTGTTACTCTATTCTGTTTTGTGTCGTTTTCTGTAGGGTAAGTTTGCTAGTATTAGGGTTTGCATGCTTTTGTTGGTTGTTTGCTAGGATTCTTGTTTCGCTCGTTGAATTTTTCTGCATGGAGAGAGTCAGTGATAATAGGAAGGATTTCAAGGGTAGGGAGAAGTCACCAGAGGATGGAAGTACTGAGACGTTGAATGAAGATGGTGAGTCAACTCCTGGAACGGCTCCTGTTCGAGGTATTGGATTAAGGGTCACAAATATAGAAGGAAATCCTATGATTCCGGGGAGAGGTATGTACTCTACGAGTAACGTGTCGATTATTGATGGTTTGGAGGCTATATCCAAACCTGTTATGTTGGATAATGCGGGAGGGAGCACGGGGTTGTTTCATGCAAACCCTACCAAGACTGATCATAATGCTGAATTTATTGAAAATGATAAAGACCCTAATGGAGTGAAGGGTAAGGGGGTGGCGGAAAAACCTGTGGAAAAGCCTGAAGTGAGGAATGGTTCTTATGCTAGCATAGTAGTAGATGGCGATAAAAAGAAGAAGAAGATTAACTTTAGATCACTAAAGCCATTGAACTCTATTGAAGGGGCTGATGTTGTAATCCCAATTGAATCTGTTAAGAAGGTTAGTGAAAGATTTAAAACAACTTTATATGGATATTTTGTTGGGAAAAGATTGGCTTTCCCGATTGTTGAGCAATATGTCAAAAATTCTTACGCTAAATATGGTATTGAGCGGGTTATGATGAATGCCAATGGATTTTTCTTCTTTAAGTTTGACTCGGAAAAGGGTATGGAGAGGTTGCTAGAATCTGGGTCATGGATGATACGTAATGTCCCTATTATATTAAATGTTTGGTCGCCGGATGCTGAACTGAGAAAGGAGGATATTACGTCGGTCCCAGTATGGGTTAAGCTTTATAATATATCGATTGCTGCGTATTCTGAAGATGGATTAAGTATGATCGCTACACAAGTTGGGAAGCCTAAGATGCTGGATACGTATACAGCTAACATGTGTGAGGAATCATGGGGAAGGAGTAGCTATGCGAGGGCCTTAATTGAGGTGACAACTGAGAATCATCTCAAGGATAAGCTAACAGTGGCGGTTCCATTAGTGGATAGAGAGGGGTTTTACAAGACGAATGTGAAAGTAGAGTATGAATGGCAGCCTCTACGATGTTCTTTGTGTAAAGTATTTGGCCATAACGATCAGAAGTGTCCTAAGCAGGTCAAGACAACTGGTACGGATGATAATATTAATGTAGATGATGGTTATAAGCAGGTTAAGAAGAAGAACAAGGCAAATAAAAATAGGGCTCCAATGAAGAAGCAACAACCTAAGGTTGTTTACAAACCGGTGGTCAAACCTAAGCAGGATAACGGGCAACCGAGCTCCTCAGGAGTAAAAACTAGTAACATGTTTGAAGTCTTGAATGTGGAGTTTGATGTTCGAGACCAGAACCGGAAGAGAGATACCATTATTGAGCAAGTCAAATGAGGGGGTGGTCCTATAATAAAAGAGGGAGCTGGATATGGGGAAGGGTCCGATGATGATGTGGAAGAGATTTATAATGAAGCAGTTCGTTATGAAGTTAATATGGCTAATAAAACGTCTGAGGGGCCAAGCACTCCCGAGTCAGTGGTTTCCCATGGTTAGCATCGCTTCGTGGAATATTAGAGGGTTGGGCCGCCCTCTAAAACAAAAAGAGGTTCGTGAGCTGGTCATTGAAAATAACTTGAATATATGTGCCATCATTGAATCGCATATGGATACCACTAACCTGTATGATGTTTATAAGAAGATTTGTGGTATCTGGGATTGGACGTCTAATGGTAGCTTGCGTGACAAGGGAACTCAAATTATTCTTGGATGGAATGCTGATGTGGTGGATGTCATGGTGTTATCTCAGACTAATCAGGTCATACATACTCAAATTGTTTTTAAAACCGATAACAAGGTGATGTTTTGTTCTTTTGTTTATGCGGAAAATTACTATAAAAAGCGTAGAGAGTTATGGGAGAATCTATGTTATCATAACAAGTTTGTGTATGATAAGCCATGGGTGATCCTAGGTGACTTTAACTCTTCATTGAGTTTGGAGGACAAGCTGTTCGGCTCATCTAAAGTCACGACAAGGATGACAGATTTTAAAGATTGTGTCAATGAGCTGGAAGTTGTGGATATAAACAGTTCTGGTATCCATTTTACGTGGAGACAGAAACTGAAAAAAGGAGTTGGTATTCTGAAGAAGCTGGATTGTATCATGGGGAACACCTGTGTTCTTGACTCATTCCCGACGGCTTGTGCTTTATTTCTACCGAGTATGATTTCAGATCACACTCCGTGTATATTGAAGCTTCCTTCGGTCAGGCCTGGTAAGCCGAAACCTTTTAAATTTGCAAATTTTCTGGCTGAAAACACAGGGTTCATGGATATTATTAGCAAGGGGTGGAAGGTGGATGTGGAAGGGGTGCATATGTATAAGGTGGTTAAAAAGCTAAAAGCTATGAAATCGCCGTTAGGTAAACTACTTCAATCCCAAGGAAATCTTCACAAAAAGGTTGTGGATACTCGTAGAGAGTTGGAGAACATCCAAGCACAAATAGATAGTGATCCGTGTAACTACTCTCTTCATGAAAGGGAAGCTATTATAATGAGAAATCTCAATGTTGTTGCACTTGATGAAGAAATTTTTTTGAAGCAGAAAGCCAAAATTGAATGGCTTGGTGTTGGGGACTCAAATTCAGCATACTCTCACAATAAGGTTAAAAGCAAAAAATCATCGTTGTAGAATTGAATTTATTAAAGACACCAATGGTGTTATGCATCAAGGTGGAGATGCTTCTAAAGCCTTGGTCGATTATTATGAGAAGTTCCTAGGTACTTATGGGTCATCGTCTACTCTTCCAACGGATGACTTATTTCATAAAAAGCTTTCAGCTCGACAGGCTAAGTATATGGTCCGTGATGTCATGAACGAAGAGATTAAAGAGGCGATGTTTGATATTGGAGTTAACAAAGCTCCCGGGCCGGATGGGTACTCTTCGGCTTTCTTTAAAACCGCATGGGATATTATTGGAGAAGATGTGTGTCTTGCTATTCGGGAGTTTTTCAGGAAGGGTAAGCTTTTAAGAGAGATAAACCACACCATAATTGCTCTAATTCCTAAAGTTCAAACGCCTGAATCTGTGACTGACTATCGTCCCATTTCGTGTTGCAATATGTTATACAAATGTATTAGCAAGATTATCACGAATAGAATAAAGGATGTGCTACATGAGTTGGTGAGTATTAATCAATCGGCTTTCGTCCCGGGAAGAAGGATTTCAGATAATATTATGCTTACACAAGAGCTCATGCATAATTATCACTGGAATGTCGGTCCGCCAAGATGTGCGTTCAAGATTGATATTCAAAAAGCACATGATACCGTCGACTGGAATTTTCTTGAAACTACTCTTAAGGGGTTTGGATTTGATTTAAAGATGGTGGATTGGATTATGACTTGTGTTACAACTACATCCTTCTCGTTAAGCATTAATGGGAATCTGCATGGGTTTTTTAAGGGGAAAAGAGGGCTTAGGCAAGGAGATCCAATGTCACCCTATTTGTTTACCCTGGTTATGGAAGTACTAACACTTGTTTTGCAGCAAAAGGTATCGTTATCGTCCGAATTCAGATTTCACAAGCACTGTGATAAGCAAAGAATCATCAATTTATGTTTTGCGGATGACTTATTTATCTTTACAAGGGGGGAACCTGAATCTGTGAAGTTGATCATGGTAGCTCTTACACTGTTTAAGGACATGTCTGGGTTGATTCCAAGTCTCCCGAAGAGTACGTTTTTCTTTTCTAATGTAGCCGAGTTTAATAGACAAAAGATTTTGGAGATTATGCCATTTAAAGAAGGAAGACTGCCTGTTCGTTATCTAGGAGCCCCTCTTATCTCTTCACGGCTAGTGTTTCAAGACTGCAAAGTACTTATTGAAAAGATGGAGAACAGGATTACACATTGGGAGAACAAGGCCTTGTCGTTTGCGGGGCGCCTTCAGCTGGTTTGGTCTGTTTTGTCTTCCCTTCACATATACTGGGCCTCGGTTTTTATTCTCCCCATTCATTTGATAAAAGAATTGGAGAAAAAGATGAGAGACTTTCTTTGGAGTCAGGGGCAAATGAGTAAAGGGAAAGCTAAAGTGTCTTGGAAGAGTGTTTGTCTCCCTATAGCTGAAGGTGGTCTTGGTATAAAAAGTATCTGTGAGGTGAATAAAGCTCTAATGATGTTTCATATTTGGAGCTTATTGCAACACAGAGAATCCTTGTGGGTTAAGTGGATACATGCCTATAAACTTAAAAGGAGGAGTTTCTGGAACGTGCCGGCTACTACAGGTTGCACTAGTGGGTGGAGAAAAATTCTCAGAATGAGAGACCAGATTCGTCCGTTCATTTGGTCGTCTATTGGAGATGGAAAGACCACATCTTCTTGGTTTGATAAATGGTCCGATATGGAGCCGATTGGGAAGTTTAATTCGCCTAGATTGATTCAACGGGCAGGTTTTGACCTGTACACCACAGTGGCGGATGTGAATCAAGATGGCCAGTGGCGTTGGCCAGCTGCTTGGTTAGACCTTTTCCCTGTTCTAAACAACCTACCACAAATGAACTTGCAGCCGGATAGAAGAGATTCGTTAGTGTGGAGGGATAATAGTGGAAGAGATAATAAGTTTTCAACTAAGGTGGTTTGGGACTCCATTTGTAGGAGGAGCGCATGAGTTGGATGGATCAAAGCTGTGTGGTTTTCGCATTGCATTCCGAGACATGCGTTTTTGATGTGGCTAATTATGAGTCAGAATGTAACACTCGTCTTATAATTTCATTTTATAACCATAAAATACGGACTTTTTAAATTCGAAATACATGACCAACAAAAACTTAGTTAATAACTAAGATGTACGTCATTATAGTATTTAAACATAGTCGACTAACTAGATTAAAATGTTCAACATTCAAAAGAGTTTACAAAAAAACATGTTTTAAACTAGATTAGATTAGCGCTGAAGCATTCAAAACTTGTGTTCGGTTCTTGATTCCATTGCTTGATCAATATCCACAACAAACGAGCATCACTTATGGTCAAAACCACAATAATCGTTAGTTTTGACATCTTAATATTAAGTAAAAATGAGTTCTATTGCTTAAATAATGAAAAACAAACAAATTAACTGCCAAACTGTGAGCCACGGTTCGCCCAGCTCAAAACAGAACTGCCAGACTGTGAGCCACGGTTTAGGACCATGGCCGACGGTTTGCCCAGCTCAAAACAGAATTGCCAGACTGTGAGCCACGGTTCAGGACCGTGGCCCACGGTTCGCCCAGCTCAGCCTTCTTATATTCTTTTTTTCGCTTAATTCCTCATAACTTTTTATTTACATATCCGTTCTAGCCGATTCTTTTTCCTATATGTCCGTATTAAAATTACGGATCTAACCATATAAATTTCACTTAACGAAACCCGGATTATGAACAAATGGCCCACAAAATCATTGTTTCGATTATTCGACCCATTAACTATGTGTGCAAATTGTTCGCCAATTTATTCTTTGGCATTCTAATCTTATTTACCCATTCCCCAGGCTTGAAATTCTTGGCGTATCCGTACCATTACATGGCTTTACGCTCGTATTCGAATTTCATGCTTGTTTTCTATAAATTCAAGCATTGCCACTTTACGCAATTCTTGCAACTAGTTTCTACCATTCGACCCGATAACACGGATTCATAACCTTAACTTAGTATAACCATTCATTGCTAAAATTGCTATCTAGCACCAGCGCAATATGAGACTTTCAAATCTTTACGCGCAAGAATCGATATAAGGACATAGTTTTGACCCGTTTGGTTGACGAGTGAAAATCCTCACTTTAATGTCAAGCCAAACTATTTCTAACCAATATTTTGACCCGTTTGAATGTCGAGTGGGCTTCGCCACTTAAATAACACGTCAAACGCATATACTACATTATGACACTATTAATAAGCTAAAACCAAACGTTTATACGTAAGGTAACTGGACCAAAGTCACGTACCTTTAGTGCTTTTCCTTCAAGCGCGCATCAACTCCGGCTCGTCCGCTTGAAGATTCAATTCCTTTGCCTATAGAGTTCAATCAGTGACTTGTTTAGAACTCTTATTATTTCATATAACGCATAATTCACCATAACATTCAAAATGCGTTTTTACTCAAAATTTCAACATCTAGTTTTCTTTTAGGCATTTCAACAAACACCTAAAGGGCATAATTTTGCTAAACCAATAACCAAGTTTCATAACTAGTCATTTAGCCAATTTGAGCATTTTTCACAAATTTAAATGTCTAGTTATACCTCAACACCTAGACTTATTTCATGTAGCTCAAATAACACTAGATTAATAATCATAATTCTAGTGTTCATCATCTTTTTACAAAACCCATTTAACACATAAATGGATGATTATAAATCTCATATCTATTGACACTAATGCATCAAATTATTGACTAGGGTTTGTTCTAAATCATGAATTTATCATAACTTCATTCCAGAATCAAACATGCAAGTTCAAATTTCTACTTCATGTGTTCATCAAGAATTCAAATCGAAACCAAAAGACTAAATTCAACATACCTTGTGATATACTAACTTAGGTGATCACGATTTTAGTTAAAGCCCCAATTCTTTTGGCTTGATTGCTCTTGTTTTCTTGAGTTTCTTGTGGTTTAGGGTTTTGAACAAGACCCCCTTTTTGGCTCCTGATGAAATCGCCAGACACACACACACATATGTGTCTTTTGTTTGTTATTTGTTTTAATAAAAGAACTTGATCCCAATTGCCCATGTTTAGTCCCTCAACATTTATAGGTTTATAATTTGGGCCAATATGCTTCAAGCTTCCTTATTGTTTAGCAATTTTTGATTAACTAGGTTAGTAAATCCTAGTTACATCATTATTCAGTAGAACCAATATATTTACCATGTGTAAATAATTATCAGTTTCTAATATTTTCGGGGTGTTACACCCCGTTACCTCGGGTCTTTTATAAGCTTTATTTCCTCCAAAGCTTTGATTCACTTTTTAGTTAATATTAGGCTTACTTATTTAGATCCTAATATTTATCGGGTTTATTTTTTTACCACTACAGTATTTTACCCGTTTATTTTCGATTACTTTATTATAATTAATAAACCCGTTTTTGGGGTGTTACAAGTCTACCCCCTGAAACCTTCTTTAAGTCGTTCTTTGGTTTGGACCAAACTAACTTAGTTTCGTTTTTCAGCCCTTATTTCTTTTAGTCAAAAGTTATCATTTGTCTTGACGCATGCGTCTTCCACATGTAAGTCCTCATGGACTTTAACTTGTGTCTTGTATTTCTTATCTTGTCGCCTGTTTGTCCCAATTGTCATTTGACCACTCAATAGTATGAGTTTGCCAACATGTTTACTCTACACTAACTCTATATTGACAAGTGTTTTGTATAAATCCCAACACTAAATTGACTTCGAATGGTCCCAAAAGCTAGACTGATTAGTCACAGTCACTTCATGCCCCGTTAATTTCGGGTCTACCCTTTTGCCATAATCAAACTTACGTGAGTTTATGATCTCCAATCCCATAACTCACACTACACATGATTATATTCTATATCACTTTTCTTAACCGTGATCGTATCACGTCATGTTTAAGTTTAGATAATCTTTTCATTATCGAAAATCTTCTTTTCGAATGTGTCTTCATGCACCTATTATTTTAGTGCTATCCAATTCCTCTCATAATATTTATATTTGTTAAAACGTTAATTTTTAATAAAACCGAATTTTAGTTTATCATTTTCTCTTTAACTCATATCAATCTCTCATGTCAAGGAATTTACGTCCAAGGATTTATTCCTTTCCGTTGCTATTTCGGTACTGACTTCGCCATTTTTGTGAAATAACACAATTTAAATAATTGTGAATTCGTTTATCATTCCTGCCCGTTTAGATGTTTTTAGTGAAATCCTTCACTTTTGTCAACCAGACTTTTCATGATCTCTTAGTTTTAACCCATTCGGTTAACTTAGCGAAACTCGTTGCTTTTATGCAAATTTTACCTTCCGTTTTTATTTCACGCGGGGAGCTACAACCAGTTTCCTCGCTTTACATTACTGACCCGTAGGTTCTTTTACTTAGCCTCGCAGGTTTTTTTTTCTTAGATTTCCACCTTTTTAAGGTGAAACCCCAACATTTCGTTTCTTTCTATTCGTGACCCAAAGGTCTTTTTGGTCCCATAGGCCTTAACATTACTTATAATCCTGTAGGTTATGATAATCCCGTAGATCATACTTTATTCGAGGTTTTTTTTTTCAAACGTGTGTATATATATATAGCGGCCGGTTATCATACAATATTCCTAATCCTACATTACGTACGCTATAACCATGGCCGTCGGATCATCTCAAATCACCCCCGTGTTTACCTATTAAATTAATCAAATAAAGATATATATATATATATATGTAACCGCCAAGGTTAAAATCATCAATTACGAAATAAAAAACCCTGATAATCAGCAAACAAAACCTCGAAATCAAAACGTAAGAATCTTAATCAAAACGGTAATCGAAAAAAATAACAATTACACAAAAATCGATCGATTCCTATTCACCATATCCTGTTGCGAATTGAACTTCTGATGAATTTGGAAATTCAGACCTTAAACAAATCGATAGACCGACAATCGAAGAAGATGATGCAGTTTGAAAATCAAATAAGAATATGCGAAATACATAACAAAACATGCGAAAAAGACAATTCAGACAAAAAGAAAGGGTCTGTTTTTTGCAAAGTATGCGAATTCATGTATCAATACACATGCGATTTCGCTAAGAGTTAATAATCTTTGAAATTTCGTATAATGTGCGAATTCATGCTTTAATACGTGCGATTTCGCATGTTTTTCAAGACATGCGAAATTGTTATGTTACACATGCGATTAAGAATAAAACACTAACAAATACTTCCAAATTACTTTGTCATAAAAATGCAAAAAAAAAAAAATTTGAATGTTAAAAACTAAAATAGTAGTATTTTATATAAAAAAAAAAACTTAATTTATTACCGATGTGACTGTAAATTGACATGTAATGATCAATTTTACAATAATAATTACTGAAACTTACCACCTTACCTACATAATAAATTAACTATATTAATATAAAAAACCTAGATATAACTAACTTCCATCATGGTTGCAAAAGTCGCTAGGCGCTCCCTAGTCGGATTCGGGAGTACTCGGCTTAGTCGGAGATTACTCGGGGAGTAATTGGCCTGGGAGAAGAGTACTCGTGCCTCGGCAGCCTACCTTGTAGCGAGTACTCGGAGCCTAGTCGGGACTTTTACAACCATGCCTTCCATATTAAGTAATACATAGAAGACGAAAAAAACACACACAAAACAGACAAACAAAAATGGCATCTGATGATTCAGAACAAATAAAAAACATTGCAATCAAAGAGCTATTGTCAACTCGCACGTTGACAGAACTAAGCACTGATGTCAACTCTTCTCATCTGGTTCTTGATATGCAGGGTAAAATTCTTGAACAAATCAAGAAAAATCAAGATTTATGGGAACGCATACTTCAAGAACCACCATCAAGCTTCAAGGACAGAGCTTTGGAGCACATAAAGGAGCAATCTAGAGCTGATGACTTAGCCTTCTCTTTCCTGACAGATGCTCTAAACACTGTGAAGGAGAAGATGGAGTTCAGCTCTTCTGAACGTGATAAAATCTTTTCTTCAAGTAACTAAATTATCTTTTTAATCCTTTTGTGGCTGTGGCTGTGTTAGACAATAACAATTATTTTATATTTTGGGTATGTATTTAGGTATGAATTTTGAACACATATTATGTATTTAGAACACATATTATGCTTGCCTATAAAAATATTAAATCGCATGAATGATATTGCCCTGTTTGTCACAGAAAAAACAATATAACTCAAAAATCCCATGTAATAAAAGTGAAATCGCATGTAAGAATTACTATAAAATGAATCATATAAAATCGCATGTGTATACACTAACAATCGCATGTGAAAAAGATATAAACAGAAGAATATAAATCGCATGTGCTACGTATAATTCACATGTCTATATATAAAAAACTACTCATCCTCATCATCTTCTGAAACCTCCTCCCACTGATCTTCTTCTTCAGATCCATCATCACTACTGTAATCTTCAAACTCATCTTCCTCTTCTTCATCTTCAACCTCATTCTCTTTGTCTCTGGGGACATTTTCAATCTGGACGCCCTTCATCTTCTTTTTTTGTTGTTTACCTTGTAGCTTGGCTTTAAGAATCTCGAAAGTCCGAATGTCATGACCTTTAACGTTGCATACGCTACATGTCCTTGACCTTTTCCCTATCCGGCTGATCATTTGTTCCTTCTTAGATTTTATCCTTTTATGCGATCCGCGACCTTTGTTTCTTATACCAGCTGGTACACGCACAGTAGGAGGAGCATTAGTTACCGGTTGTTGATAACCAACCAACTTTGAAAATCGGTCAAATTTTGGATCAAGTTGCTTGGTTATACGACTCTGATCCACTCTCTCTTTGAGCTGCATCATTTGATCCCTCACTAAAACAAGTTGATCGAGGCCGGAAATCAAATTGCTAACCAAATACTCCCCTGTGTGGATGATTTCACGAGCAATCCGTTTAGCCTTGTGTTGCACATCCTTGCCACCCACATTTAAATTGTACTTCACATTTAACTCATTCGGCACCACATCCTTCGTCCATCTCTTCATAACATACTTGTTTGGTATTTCTTTAACACCAAACATCTTGAAAAGGAAATAGATGTGTTTGCAAAGCAGCCCATACTGCTCAAAACGCAGACAGCTACATTGTGCAGTTACATCATTTTCAAGGTTCTTGAACCACACCTAGGAAAAACCAACAAAAAAAATATATATATATATTCAAAATTAAAATCGCATGTGTAAGATATCAATTTCGCACGACCTAAAAACATGTAAATGAATAACTATTAAAAATCGCATGTGTAAAATAACAAATTCGCATGTCTTAAAAACATGTAAAGGAATAACTTTTAAAATCGCATGATAAAATCATAATCGCATATTGCAAGATCATGATTTGAAAAATAAGAAATTCGCATGTACGTTATCAAATAATCGCATGTTTGAAATAAATATGCTATAATACCTCTAGTAAACCATTTCCATGGTCTTTAAAGTCCTTCAACAATATCCTGATCTGTGGACCCTCTATTTTGGTGTCCATCGGCAGACATTCAGAAATTGTACCATAAATCTCTACTAGCTGGTCAAAGAATATAGACCTGGTGAATCTCTTAGCAGCATCTTTTTCCAAAGAAGTTTCGCTCCAATCAGCAGGCTCAGTATATCTTGAAATATGATCATTCTTTCTATGATTAAACCTTTGGATATCCATTGCACCATCAAAATGATTCATAAACTCTACGAGGGTGAGTTGTGAATTAGCCACCTGGCAGAAAAAATGATTCTCACTCTCAGATCTTGAAGTTGTTCTCATAAGTCCCGACATTGGCTCGTGCCGGTAAAAAGCCGGAATCCACATGGATCTCATCACAAACATATCATCAATCCATTTGTTTTCTGTGAGACCGAACTCAATCATCACCAACTTCCACTGTCTCTCAAATTCTTTGGGCTCAATTGAATCAGTCCATACAATGTCGCACATCCTCCTTTTAAACTCATCGTTATTGCACAACTCATGTCCAACCTATAACAATAAATGTTTTTTAAATCTATAATATAAAAAACATAACGCTAAAGAAAGACAATATAACATGCTATACCTTATCTGCCACTTTTTTCATTATGTGCCACATGCACAATCTGTGTCTGCTGGTATGGAAAACCTCCTCAATAGCCTGTTTCATAGCAGGGTCTTGACCGGTCACTACAACCTTTGGCTGCCGGCCAAGTGACTTTAAGAATGAATTCAGAAGCCATTTATATGATTCAATGCTCTTCGATGCCAACAACCCAGCTCCAAGGGTTATATTTCGACAGTGGTTGTCAATGCCAGTGAACGGAACAAACACCATCTTGTACCTGAACAACACATGCGAATTACACATTGAAAACATGCGAAATAGACATATATCACATGCGAAAACAAAAAGTATAACATGCGATATACTCAACATCACTTCTTCAACATGTCTACACATGCGATATTACAAAGCTCATGAAGACATATAACATGCGAAAATTAGTAAAAAAAACATTACCTGTTTGTCTTGAAAGTTGCATCGAACGATATCACATCCCCAAATTCCATATAGTTAAGATTGCATAAACCATCAGCCCAGAACAAACCAGTTAACCGTTTGTCATCATCAACAGAATATTCAAATGAATAATCAGCTAAATACTGTTTTTTGTCAGTCATCCTATTAATCACCATGTCAGCATCATATTCTCCTATATAGCTGTTAATTCGCTTCCTGGAATTTTTGCAATCATCAACCGTGGCACCAACGTTCTCGAAACCACCATAATGTTTCCTCATTATATGGAAAGCTTTGACGGGACCAAGGTTTAAAGTGCCTAGTTCCCAAACCAACTCCTCCTGGACATCTGACAACTGTCTGTAAGCTGGCAACATGTGAATATCATCTTGACATACAAACTTAAGATTATGGCCATCAACAAATCTCTTTACTGTATATAATCTACCATCCACAGTGCAAATCATAAGTTGAGCTTTGCATCCAGTTCTAATAGTCCCCCTGTTCCTTGTTTTGAATTGCTTTTTTGACTTCGAACGATCATCAATACACAGTGGCTTATGTCCCTCTTTAGAGCAAACAAAATACTTAGTTTTGATTATACCACCACTGTGTACTTCACCACCTTTACGAGTAGAAAACCCCACTAACTTAGCATATGATTGGTAAAACGCATATGCTTGTTCAATAGAGATAAATTGCATTCCAACAACAGGTGTAGCTGATACTTGAACCTCCGGAGTGTAAACCCTTTCATCTACATGAATCAAAATGAGAAAACAAAAAACGTGCGAATTATGGGACTAGTTACATGCAAAATCTTAATAACAGCATAATTTCATCATAAAAAAAATCAAATGCGAATTGTATAAACAATCACATGCGAAAATGATAATTTTGATTAATTTGTTTTAGATATGCGATTTATAATGCCATAACATGCGAAAATGCGTAAAGAAAAAAAATCAAATGCAAATTGTTTAAAGCACTTGTACTTGCAATTGGAGATCTGAATTAACATAATTACCATTAAACAACTCGTTTACAGCACTTGTACTTGCAATTGGATTTGGATTTGCAGGTGGCGGATTTAATACATCCTCAATCGAAACTCTCTGATATGCAGATAATTGAGCATGATCACCGATCGGTCGAGTTTCTTCAATATCAACCTCTGTTCGTCCAGTGCTGCTCTGTGGATCCATCGAAAAAAACAATTGAATGAAACCCTAACACAGACGAATGAAAACTGCAATTTGAGAATTATGAAAAATTTGAAACTGATTCGAAAGATAATTACCGGGATATTAGTGTAACGAACATCTCGCTGATTGAATGAAGAGACGAATTTTCCCTCAGATGATTGAATTAATTGGCTGATTTAACCTTGTTAAAGAAAAACTGAATCAGGACACGTGTATGGCTCAAAAACTCGCGTATGTAATGTACGATAACCATATTTGTACTATACTCTTTACCTATATATATATATATATATATATATGTGTGTGTGTATGTATATGGCGCCAAGGCTCCCCTTTTTATGTTTAGAATTATTTACTTTTGCCTTTTGAATTTCATTTGACCTTGACCGTAGTCTAAGGCCACAATTGTTTTCCTTCGAACTATTTTTCTGATTTTATGACTTCTAACGTCATTTACACGTCGGTTTGTCCTACACTTACCGTTACCTGGTTCACACATTTATTTATTTACAACCCATTACCCGGGTTCTTTATCCTAATGTTTTAATGCTTCCGTTGTCTGGTCTGCATTTTCCTTTTTATACACTCATTTTTTTTATTTGAACACTATTTCTCTTTTGTTAGTGACCCTTCGATCCGTCTCTTTTATCAATGTCTCTAAGGTCCATTTCTTAAGCCTTATTTGGTGAAACCACTGCTATTGTTATACGGCTTTTGGGGTTTACCCATTTTCGTTCCAACACTTTTTTTTATTTTTTTTAACCTTAATCCATTTTAACAATAACCAAATCAATTTATTTCATTTTATTATTCCATATCGTTGTATGGAAGTTATCCACGTCGTTTATTTATATAAACGAAGTTTCCACATGTTTTATTTGTTTTGGGCAAGTCTATAACCTTGTCCTTGCCATCTATTTCTATTGTAAATTTCCGGGTTCGGGTGTTATTACACTCCTTCCCAATACATCATTTATTTACTTTACTAAGTACCCGGGTTCGAGTGTACGCGCATTCCTTCCTATTATGACACTTATCTTTCGTTACATTCTCGGGTTCAAGTGTGCGCACACCCCTTCCCGTGGGAATATTTACCGTGATTACTTTTGCTCTGGTTTCACATGCTCACCATTGTTTATTTTCTTATACATATGTATATATATATATATTTCTTTTACGTAATTTACTCGTTTTACTACTCATGTATGCCCATATGCAACTATTATTCGCACTCGTATCGAATAAAATCTATGCTGAAACTAAATTTGTAACAAACATACCTGAAACGACATCAGGTTCAGCTTTAGCCTCTGCGGCTGTCGTGTGGGAAGACCTTGCCTTCTCTTTCGGGGTATCAGGCTTTGATTTCTTTACGGGTCTTGGGTCCACATCCGACTTTCTCCCATCATCTTTTTCTTGTGAGAGACTATCTTTTAATTCAGTCATCATATCCTCCAGTACTAGCAAAATTATGGTTTGTAGTCTCTCGACGAACTGTGGTAGACTGGCTTCTACTGCCTTTCCGACTTCCTCGGAAATTTTAGCTTCCATCTCTTCAGTTAATTGAGATGCTAATTCGCCCCCGGTTACACCGGATATTTCTTTCATCTGTTCGGTGACTTTCGGTACCGTATCATCATCATTGCCTTCATCAGTCATCTTGAATCTGGATGTTTAAATTAGTTGTTAAACATTTCATTTTATATCATTTGCATCTTTCGCTTTGGTTTAGCCAAGTTCACAACTTGCTTAGACCATTCATTTTTGGTGCACTTTCCGGGTTTGAGTGTATTACGCACTCTTCCCATGCACATCTAATCGTATTCATTTTCTAATGTTTCACTAAAATAATAAATTCTTACCGGATGTTTGATCAAGCTTGAACCGAACACGCTTTATTGACAACCTTAAGCTCTGATTACCAACTTGTAACACTCGTCTTATAATTTCATTTTATAACCATAAAATACGGACTTTTTAAATTCGAAATACATGACCAACAAAAACATAGTTAATAACTAAGATGTACGTCATTATAGTATTTAAACATAGTCGACTAACTAGATTAAAATGTTCAACATTCAAAAGAGTTTACAAAACAACATGTTTTAAACTAGATTAGATTAGCGCGGAAGCATTCAAAACTTGTGTTCGGTTCTTGATTCCATTGCTTGATCAATATCCACAACAAACGAGCATCACCTATGGTCAAAACCACAATAATCGTTAGTTTTGACATCTTAATATTAAGTAAAAACGAGTTCTATTGCTTAAATAATGAAAACCAAACAAATTAACTGCCAAACTGTGAGCCACGGTTTAGGACCGTGGCCAACGGTTCGCCCAGCTCAAAACAGAACTGCCAGACTGTGAGCCACGGTTCAGGACCGTGGCCCACGGTTCGCCCAGCTCAAAACAGAATTGCCAGACTGTGAGCCACGATTCAGGACCGTGGCCAACGGTTCGCCCAGCTCAGCTTTCTTATATATTTTTTTTCGCTTAATTCCTCATAACTTTTTATTTACATATCCGTTCTAGCCGATTCTTTTTCCTATATGTCCGTATTAAAATTACGGATCTAACCATATAAATTTCACTTAACGAAACCTGGATTATGAACAAATGGCCCACAAAATCATTGTTTCGATTATTCGACCCATTAACTATGTGTGCAAATTGTTCGCCAATTTATTCTTTGGCATTCTAATCTTATTTACCCATTCCCCGGGCTTGAAATTCTTTGCGTACCCGTACCATTACATGGCTTTACGCTCGTATTCGAATTTCATGCTTGTTTTCTATAAATTCAAGCATTGCCACTTTACGCAATTCTTGCAACTAGTTTCTACCATTCGACCCGATAACATGGATTCATAACCTTAACTTAGTATAACCATTCATTGCTAAAATTGCTATCTAGTACCAGCGCAATACGAGACTTTCAAATCTTTACGAGCAAGAATCGATATAAGGACATAGTTTTGACCCATTTGGTTGACGAGTGAAAATCCTCACTTTAATGTCAAGCCAAACTATTTCTAACCAATATTTTGACCCGTTTGAATGTCGAGTGGGCTTCGCCACTTAAATGACACGTCAAACGCATATACTACATTATGACACTATTAACAAGCTAAAACCAAACGTTTATACGTAATGTAACTGGACCAAAGTCACGTACCTTTAGTGCTTTTCCTTCAAGCGCGCATCAACTCCGGCTCGTCCGCTTGAAGATTCAATTCCTTTGCCTATAGAGTTCAATCAGTGACTTGTTTAGAACTCTTATTATTTCATATAACGCATAATTCACCATAACATTCAAAATGCGTTTTTACTCAAAATTTCAACATCTAGTTTTCTTTTAGGCATTTCAACAAGCACCTAAAGGGCATAATTTTGCTAAACCAATAACCAAGTTTCATAACTAGTCATTTAGCCAATTTTGAGCATTTTTCACAAATTTAAATGTCTAGTTATACATCAACACCTAGACTTATTTCATGTAGCTCAAATAACACTATATTAATAATCATAATTCTAGTGTTCATCATCTTTTTACAAAACCCATTTAACACATAAATGGATGATTATAAATCTCATATCTATTGACACTAATGCATCAAATTATTGACTAGGGTTTGTTCTAAATCATGAATTTATCATAACTTCATTCCAGAATCAAACATGCAAGTTCAAATTTCTACTTCATGTGTTCATCAAGAATTCAAATCGAAACCAAAAGACTAAATTCAACATACCTTGTGATCTACTAACTTAGGTGATCACGGTTTTAGTTAAAGCCCCAATTCTTTTGGCTTGATTGCTCTTGTTTTCTTGAGTTTCTTGTGGTTTAGGGTTTTGAACAAGACCCCCTTTTTGGCTCCTGATGAAATCGCCAGACACACACACATATGTGTGTTTTATTTGTTATTTGTTTTAATAAAAGAACTTGATCCCAATTGCCCATGTTTAGTCCCTCAACATTTATAGGTTTATAATTTGGGCCAATATGCTTCAAGCTTCCTTATTGTTTAGCAATTTTTGATTAACTAGGTTAGTAAATCCTAGTTGCATCATTATTCAGTAGAACCAATATATTTACCATGTGTAAATAATTATCAGTTTCTAATATTTTCGGGGTGTTACACCCCGTTACCTCGGGTCTTTTATAAGCTTTATTTCCTCCAAAGCTTTGATTCACTTTTTAGTTAATATTAGGCTTACTTATTTAGATCCTAATATTTATCGGGTTTATTTTTTTACCACTACAGTATTTTACCCGTTTATTTTCGGTTACTTTATTATAATTAATAAACCCGTTTTTGGGGTGTTACACAGAAACTTAAAACTCAAGATAAGATTATGCAATGGAGGGTTGGAGGCAACATGAACTTAATGTGCTGTGCGTTGTGTAAGAACGGTCCAGACTCACACAATCATTTGTTCTTTCATTGTATGTTTGCTTCGCAGGTTTGGGACCAAACGAAGAAGCTTAGGGGCACTCAGTTCCTGTCTAATCAATGGGACGATATCCTCAATTGGATGACAACCCAGGCGAACTCAAAATCAGCAAAGAATGTTATTGGTAAACTTGTGGTGGCAGCTACAGCTTACTATGTTTGGCAAGAGAGGAATCGCAGATTGTTCACTACGAAGACTAGAGATGTGAATCAAATGGTTGATCAAATTAAAATCTCTATACGTCTGAAGTTGGTCACGATGAAGTTCAAGAACTCAAGTCAAGTGGATCGACTCCTTCAAGAGTGGAAAATGCCAAAGGCGTTTGCGTTATATAAAGATGAAGGCTGATTAGTTCCTTGTCTAGTATTTGGTTTTGCTAGGTGTGGTTCTAGCATGTGATTTGTTTTTTTTGTTTTTGGCTGTACGTATACACAGCGTGTTATGTATATGAACTAACCTACCACTTGTATTTATGTGTTTATAGTGGAATGAAATTTATCGGGGTAACCCTTTACCCAAAAAAAAAAACCTCATCCCAATCCAAGCAGTTGATTTCATTTGAACAAACTGTGGAGAACTTGTTTGCGTTATCCTTCTTGGTGAAAGATGGTCAGTTTTTAATATTATCATTCAACGCGTGACCCAAATCGATTTCGAAGAACGTGTAATCCAGAGGTCGGTCTCAGGTGGGCATAAGATCCGTGGGCCCTATTGTCGGATCTGTGACTCCATGGAAGATGTGATTAAGGTAAGCGTGTCGTAAAGTTGCATCTTTTAGAGAGAGACCTTTAAAATATGCTAAAATACGCTGAAATACGTTAAAATACGCCGAAATACGTTAAAATACCCTAAACTAGGCTAAAATAGGTCAAAATACGCTAAAATATGCGAAAATACGCTAAAATACTCTGAAATACTCTAAAGTACGCTAAAATATGTCAAAATACGCTAAAATACTCTAAAGTACGCTAAAATATGCGAAAATACGCTAAATACTCTAAAATACGCGAAAATACATGAAAGTATGCTAAAATACGTTGCAATACACTAAAATACGTCAAATTACGATAAAAAAATACGCTAAAATATGCCAAAATACATTAAAATACGCCGAAATACGTTAAAATAACTTAAAAATAGGTTAAAATAAGCTAAAATACGTCATAATACGCTCAAATATGTCAAAAAAACTCTAAAATACGCAACAATACGATAAAATATGTCAAAATACGCAACTAATGATATTTTCACGCGCGTATACATATAACACGACACTATACAATACAAGTGGTTTTCAAACTAAACTGTACATAATCATAGAATACGATAATCGCACGCGACCGAACGTCACCGAAACGACGCATGTTGAAGGTATACGTCATAAAATGACAAAATATGCGAAAGTTCGTCAAAAAACGACACGTATACGCATCGAACCGAGGAAAACACAATAAAAACAAATTTTCTTATTATGCCATATACGATCGTATAGGCCTATGTTGTATCGTATAACAGATTAATACGCATCGTATAGGCCTATACAATGCGTATTAAACTCTGAATTTCTCAAAAATATCCCTGAATTTATAAAAAAACAGGGGTATTTCAGTAATTTCAGGGATATAAGACAGATCCTACAGCTGCATTTGGAACAAGAAGTCCAACAATTCATTCATTATCTGTTGTTGTCTCAATGCCCACAATACGCAGTCGTTGATGGGCTTTGCGGGTCTGTATTCAATATAAAGTTTAAACTTATCGTTATATAACTACCGAAGTACACCAATTTGTTGAAACCACATATTCGTGTGTTGCAGTTTTGAAAGATGACCAAATAGAGATCTGAATAAGTTGGAGAACCGTTGTGTCTAATCATATCAACTATCGCGATAAGTTTCTGTTGAAGTGCAAGAACGAGTATGAAGATAGGTTAAAGATAAGTCAAGAACAAAGAAGAACACTTGAAGAAAAAGCAAGAACTTGGAAGTATTACTTGATTTGCAGCTGGATCTTGTTTGTTGTCTATGTGTTTGTATTCAGTCAATGAACATGCTGTTGTAGACTATGTTTTGTAGCTATAATGTACTGAAATTTGGTTTGTAATGAATGGAAATGTGTTGACTTTTGTTGATATAGTGATATTATCAAGAGTATGTATCAATAACTTCCATATCCCCTTGGTAGTTGTTACCATATGACACAAGATAAAAACGCTTCTCTAGACAATCTGGGATTATGTTCCGTTTTAGGGTTTCTTCATTACCTGTAACAATGTTGATAAACGTTGATCGGAACACGCCGCTTAAATCGGAGGATGAGTTGATTTGATTGTGAAATAGATACGAAGAATGAGATATCGGCTATGTTGGATCTGTGACTCCATGGAAGATGTGATTAAGGTAACTACCGAATCACACCAATTCGTTGAAACCACATATTCGTGTGTTGCAGTTTGGAAAGATGACCGAATAGAAACTAAATGAATTATGCAACATTTTCGCATTTTGCACTGGCTTTCATTGCAAGATCTTTATCTATCATGTCATTGACCAACTGCTCGAAATCCCTTTCGTTTCTCGGGCTCGCATTCGAACATCCTTGCATTGGACACAACACACCAAAAAATAAACTTCAAAAATTTAAAAAATAATACGATACGCTATAATACGATACTTAACGATAAAAAAATAATAAAGATTTTAAAACTTATTAAAACAAAAATAAACAATAATAAACATCAATAACAAACCCAAAACACAAAAAACCAAACACAACACACCAAAAAATAAACTTCAAAAATTCAGTGCCTTAATACGCATCGTATAGGCCTATACGATGCTTATTAGACCAGCTGCCAGACAACACCTGCACCAGTCAGTTTGCCATGTCTTTTACTTTATTCAATACGCATCGCGTATTGAATTGGAAAAGTGTGCGGATAGATAAGGCCGGCGTGGCAATAGTATTTCCGTAAACCTATATTATTGTATCTAAACATCCATTTGTACCGAAATCTAATTTAAAAACATAAATTGGCATTATCAGTTTATCACTTTACAGCTGCTTTTGTTTGCAACTACGTCTTCTACTTTCTGTCTGGTACTTACTATTCGTTTTTCATGATTTTCTTATTCGTCGGTCTGATTTTTCATATAATCTGTGAGCATTACTATGTATAGATTATATGTTGTTGATTGAAAATACGATACCTAATTTTCGATTTAGGGGTTCTGGTTGATGCCGGTCGTAAAATTGTAAAGAATAAACACAGTTTGATTGCCTCTTTACTAATAAATTGCTAGATTTTCATTGAATCTTGTTGGTATTTTTAGGTTCTTGTTTGTGGCAGTTTCCCCTTACACTATGGGGTATGGGGCGGGGGTTGTGTCGTGGGTTGGGTACAAACGCCCAAGTCACCACCCCGGGTGGGCTTGGGTTTCGGCGTGGTCCCTTGGGCGGGGGCTATCAAGATGACATGGCGGGATCTCATTGATCAAGGCAAGTAGCAGTTTGGGCTAGCCGTTGGGTCACGCCCATAGTTACCTAAATCGCTAGGGTAGCCACGATCCACGTATTGGATCGTGGTGTACCCAATCGGAAATCGTAAGCGTACCGGAACGACATGGTCCGGCGAACCGAGTTGCTTTGGTACGGTGTTCCTGATTGCGGAGGTACGACGATCCAAACTGATCCGGTTCAGCAAACCAAATAGACAAGGTGGACGTTCCAAATCGATTGGGTACAACGATCCTTAGCTGAATTCAAACGTCAATCTTGTTTTCAGCCAGAAACCAGTAAGAAGGTGAAGAAGAAGAAACGAAGGGGAAGAAGAAGAAACAGCGGCTGTGTGTTTTAGGTTTTTAGGGTTTAAATAAGTTTAGTTGTTACAACATTTAACCCCTCTATTTTTACTAGTTTACAATTAAACCCTAAAACTTATAGTTTTTTTACATAAAAAGTGTGAAAGTAGTTTGTGTATTTAAACATTTAACCCTCTCTATCCTTACTAGTTTACATATGGTCCTTAAACTAATAAATTTATACATAAAAAGTATAAATTAAGATTATAAATTATAAATATATAACATTTAACCAAATTACATCTGTTTCTACTCCTATTCAATATCAATTTTTATCTTCAACCTTCAATGTTTATGTTTGGTAATTTGAATTTTGGAATTTGATAATTTATGTTTTAATTTGTGTACACTGAACCGGACTCCATGGTACACCGTACCGGTTCGTACCGAAATGAACCTACCCCCCTCCGTACCGAAAACGTCACCTCTAGCGAATCGCGTACCCGAACCGCGTACCCGTACCGGAGCGAACCGCGAATTAGGTAACTATGGTCACGCCCCAAACCCCCGCCCCACCATACCCCACGGTCTTATTGGGAATTTTAAGATATGATTGTATTTTTGAGTGATTTTATTTTTCTTTAAATAATGTTACCTATATATATTTATGCAAATTTATGTCTTGCATTTCAACGCCTAGAGTAGAGTGTTGTTTAATTTTCTTTTATGCTTGGATTACCAATTTAACATAATTTAAATTTCTTTTTTTTTTACTGGCTAGTTGTTGTTTATGGAATGCCTGTTAAGAAAAAAACTTGTATTCAGAATTGTTGATGTAGAAATATATGGATACATACATAGTACATATACAC
Source organism: Helianthus tuberosus (assembly GCA_030545235.1). NCBI lineage: Eukaryota > Viridiplantae > Streptophyta > Magnoliopsida > Asterales > Asteraceae > Helianthus > Helianthus tuberosus. Next base: position 70,208,548 of record CM060401.1, on the reverse strand, counting down.
TGTATAAGGGGTGTGTTTAATACGAAACTAATTTTTAGTATAAACACAAGACATCAGCTTGGTTTTAAAAAGCGAGGAGCGCACCGAGGCAGCATGGTCAAAAACTGAGGCACTGTTTTCTTGTATAGATTTTTGTATTATTTATTGAGTAAATTACAAAGATCGTCCTTTATGTATGACTGTATGTCACTTATTGCAAACTGTGTCCTTTGTCTTCTATAATTACAGAAAACGTACTCGATGTTTGCAAACCCTTGCAAGTTATGTTCTTTAGCCCTAACTAAGTTAATTTTTGTGGTTAAATATGACCAAATAGACCCCACATGAGGGTATTTTGATCATTTTACTCTCATGTGGGGTCCATTTGGTCAGATTTAACCACAAAAATACTCTCATGTGGGGTCCATTTGGTCAGATTTAACCACAAAAATTAACTGAGTTAGGACTAAAGGACATAACTTGCAAGGGTTTGCAAACATTGAGTACATTTTCTGTAATTATTGGAGACAAAGGACACAGTTTGCAATAAGTGACATACATAAAGGACGATTTTTGTAATTTACTCTTATTTATTTCCCATAAATCATTTGCCCAATATTTAGACCCAAACAAGCTCTATAATTTTGCCTGAAAAGCATGCCGTTTTTACAGCCCTTGTCTCGTCTACACAAAAGCGACGTGCTGTTTAAAGTTAAAACAAAGGACGTGAGATGTAGTGGGAGTGAGAAATAGACACGGTTAACACATTACTACATTGGGTATGTGTTTATGCAGTTTTAGAGTTTTTTCCCACCTCATGACTGCATATTTTGAACCTTCAGATTTGATTCTTTATCATATGTGCATATCCTGTTATGTGATTTTGGTTGTTTGTTTTCATATTCATAAGATTTGTGAGCTTGTAGGCCTTGCATTTGGCATACAGTTTTGAATTAGTATGATATGTCAGGTGAGACCAAAATGGGAAACAAACCCGTGAAAGAAAGAGAAGAACCAGTGGTGAAGGTTGCACCGCCATTGGACCGTGCATATGTACGTTGGCTTGCCAAAGATCTTGAAAGAGTTCATGGCTATGTTCCTAAAAAACCGCGTGCAGTAAAGCCACCAGACCATTACATCGAATACATGCGCATGAATGGGTGGCTAGATCTGGACCTAAATGATCCTGACCTCGCACATTTGTTCAATCAACAGTAAATCGATCATATGCGCGTGGGTGTAAATTCCTCATGACATGTACACTTATACTTTCAAATGTTTAATACTGCTTTATGACATGTAGACTTATACTTTCAGATGTTTATGTTTGATGACATGAATTGAGTTTGAATCGATTGGGAGATTCTAATGAATCTGCTGGTTTGTTGACCAAGAACGAAAGTCAATAAGCAGAGATCTTAATCTTTAGTAAACCCTTTGTAGGCAACCGATCTAGTGGTTCTGCTGATCAGAATCCGTCCAATAAAGAAGAAAACCCTTTTGTGATTTTCACCCGAATTGGAGTGTTGTTATGCAATCTGCAGTTGCAGAAGCTTCAAGCAGTGATGAAAACCAGGCTTCCTTTGGTTTGACTTTGACCACTCAAAGTCAAAGACCAACTGTAAACTATTTTGACTCATTTCAGATCGCTCGACACATGGGTGACTTGAAACGACCTGTTAAACCCGTGATGTTATTTTGTTTCGTTCTGACCTGTCCTAGCCCGAACCAAAAGGACCATTTTGATAGACCAATCCTGACCTGGACCCGTTCTATAAAAAGTTTATTAAAAGTAAATTTAAGACAAAAAAAGATAATAATATGAAATAGTTGGTAATTAAGAATGTAAATGGAACAAAGGAAAAAAAAAATGAAAAAGGCAATTTGCGTCACTGAAGAAAGAGCCCAGTGTCAAATTGCGTCCTCAATTTGAAAATTTTGACCAACGAGTCCCTGTTGTTTGAAACTCGCTACAATCTAAGTCTCTCTCTCTACCTTTGTCATCATCTTCAAACAACAAGATACCATCATCATCTTCTTCTTCAAACAACAACTGCAAGAAACCCAGATTCGTTGTAAGGCGGTGTTAGAGGGCGGGCGGCGGCAACAGTGTAAGGCGGTGTTAGTGGTGACGGATGTTATTTAGGATTTAGGTTTGTTTTTTATTTTGTTCATGATTTTGTTTTCGATTTGTTTTTTATTTTGAATCTAAGATGGTCTTGTTCATGATTTGCTTTTGATTTTGAATTCGAGATTTTGATACCATTTTATGTAATTTGTAATGATATCTAGGATTCAGGTTTTGTTTTTTAATGTGTTCTTGTTCATGAAGAATCTTGAATTATGTAATGTAATGATATTTAGGATTTAGGTTTTGCTTTTGAATCTCTTCTTGTTCATGAAGAATCTTGAAGATTTGATGATGTTCTTAATCTTGTCCATGAAATGGATGTTATTTTATAGATTCGGTGATTTTGAAGAGGATTGTTATTTTATGAGATTAGGTGATTATGAAGATGCCATGAAGATGTTCTTGAAGATCTTCATGAAGATGTTCATGTTCTCGAATAATGATTTTTTTATTTGATTAATTCTTCATTATTTTAGTATATATTGTGAGATTACAAAATTACGCAAAAATACCTAAAAACACACAATTCTTTTATTATTATTATTTTTTTAAAATCGCAATATCCCGTCTCAAAAAAATCGAGTAACAATTATGGATGCACATGTGCATATGTATCATTTCTTTGACAAAATCATCCAAAAGTTCCCAACCAATAAAATTTAAAATCATCCAAAAGTTCCCAACCAAAAAATTCTAAAAGCCAACTAAAAAATTATAAATCATCCAAGAGTCATTATATATCACGTCAAGTAGTATCTTTAAACATAGATGTTGTCAAATTTTGTCCATTCATTCGAGGTCCCAATTGTTGTAATATGTTCCACATGTGAACCACGATCTTTGTTATCCGCATTGTCCATGAAATGGATGTTATTTTATAGATTAGGTGATTTTGAAAAGGATTGTTATTTTATCAGATTAGGTGATTATGAAGATGTCATGAAGATGTTCTTGAAGATCTTCATGAAGATGTTCATGTTCTCGAATAATGATTTTTTTATTTGATTAATTCTTCATTATTTTAGTATATATTGTGAGATTACAAAATTACGCAAAAATACCTAAAAACACACAATTCTTTTATTATTATTATTTTTTTAAAATCGCTATATCTCGTCTCAAAAAAATTGAGTAACAATTATGGATGCACATGTGCATATGTATCATTTCTTTGACAAAATCATCCAAAAGTTCCCAACCAATAAAATTTAAAATCATCCAAAAGTTCCCAACAAAAAAATTCTAAAAGCCAACTAAAAAATTATAAATCATCCAAGAGTCATTATATATCACGTCAAGTAGTATATTTAAACATAGATGTTGTCAAATTTTGTCCATTCATTCGAGGTCCCAATTGTTGTAATATGTTCCACATGTGAACCACGATCTTCGTTATCCGCATCATTATTTGTTTCAGTAAATTTATCATCTTGAAGATCATATGGCATTTCTCTTCGAATAAAGTAATGCATAATACAACATGCAAGTATAATCTTCTTTTGTGTTTTGATCGGATAGAAAGACGGAATTCTAAGCATAGCCCATCTTTTCTTCAAAACGCCAAAACATTGTTTGATGACATTCCGTGTGTTGCTGAGTGCTTCAAGTTGAAATACTCTTCCAGCTTTTCCGGTCTTCGTCCATTTAGCCAAGTATTTAGATGATATAACTTCAGCAAAAATCCAAGACCTAAGGAAACCAAAATTAATAAGTTGTATAATTTAATTAGACAATGTTGTTAAGCTTAATATAATGGAATTTCATTAAAGAATTATAACCTATGGCCCTCAACTAATGGAACTTAGTATTACTTTAAAGATTAAACAGATTCAATAAAACACATTCTTGTACCTGTGATACTACAAATTGGTTAAGTATTACTTTAAAGTTGTAAATCTACATATAGGCGAAACACAAATATTTATATAGTAAATCAAAGTTATACATAAACTTTAGTAAATTATGTAAAGAGTTCAAGTTCAAGTTTGATGTGCACAGTTCCAGCTCATCTTGTGAATATCTCGGTTTTAAAAAGCGTGCCTGAGGCGTAAGGCGACCTCATGCGCAAGGCCCTACGTTTTTGTTATCACAAGGCGAGTTGTGTACACGAAGCATGCAAAAAGCAAACTTTTTTGGAAAGAAAATCTTTTAACTGAGGTGCGTGCTTCTTGTACATGGGGTTTTTTGTGCATTCTCTCACAAACACTAGTGCAGCTGTAGGGCGCTGTCATTTTCAAACCAAAAGAAATAACAGCAACAGAAAAGATATAATAGGAACTAAAGTTTCTTTTCATGTGTTAATATATTTCTAACTTCTGTAACAATTGAATTGAACTAGGTCTGAGTTGGTCGCTATTACATGTCAACATGTACCTCAACTAAAGGGAAAATTTAAAATGATTTGGAAAAACTAAATGATAAGAAGATAATGTCAGCATCTACCTTAACTAATGGAACTTTTAAATAATTGAGCTAGTCTGAGTTGGTCACTATTATATGGGTGATCATAGGTTGGTTCGGCCTAAAACCGTAACCATAACCGCATACTTCGGTTATCAAAAAACCATAACCATTCGGGTTTGGTTAATTTAGTTCGGTCAAATCGCTTATAGATATGGAGTCGGCTCAGTTAGATATGGAGTCGGCTCAGTTTCTGGTTATTAACCGAATAAATGTGTTGGACTTAAGTATTGACTTGAGTTAAAATATTATATTTGAGCCGATATCCAACTTTTTGTCTAGTTCTATTAGCATTGAGCCAATATCCTTGTCTAGTTCTTTTAGCCACTGTCAATAAAAAAACTCCAATAAAAGTCACTCCTAGAACAAATTTATCACCTACAATTGATAACACATGACTATCATGCATTTTATGGTTGTGTATTGTTCAGTGAAGGATCTAACTTTACCTATAATGCCTAATAATTTTTGTCACCAATTAGTTTACTGCAAACGTCATTAATATATAAATAATGTATATTTTAAGGTATTTTTAACAAAAAGGAACAAAACATAAGTAAGAAACAATAACAGAACCCTACACGACATCAATGAAAAAAAGAGAGCAAGAAACATGCTTTGAGGATACCATACATAAGAATTAAACAAATTCTTGTGCTAGTGATACTACAAATTAATTCAGTATGCATAGAGTATGTCAATTCCAAAAAAAAATAAAAATAAAAAAACAACGATGATCATATGAACACAAAGGAAATTGCAAATTGGTGTTTCAAAAGATGAACACTCTACTGTATTTAATCGGCTCAAGGAGGGTAAAATAGAGAAACATTTTTATCAATGACGACCGAATGAAAAAAATAGGGGGAGCGCTGGAATACTTTGGGGCTATTTTAGAGGAATGGAATGACCATTGTAATGCTTTATTCCATTCCATTAAGCAACCAAATAAGTTTATTTTCATTGCCCCTGAATGAGTTATTCCATTCCTTCCTCCATTACATCATACCAAACGCTACCCTAGGATAATTGACTAGGAATAGTGATTGAGAAAACTAAAGTTTTTGTTAATTATTTGAATTTGCATCCATAGACATAAACTACAATAAAATCAATGTTTATGTTTGAAACCTCCCTATCATTGTTTGTTTGGATTAGAGTCTGCTAGCGTTATTTTAATTCAGAATTTAGAAAATATTTAAAGGATGTTAAAGTAGGTAATGATATTCTTAACATATTTAGTGAGATACATGAGATTTTGTTTATGATTTATATGTATTCATGACCCACTTTAAATTAATAATACAACACGTCTAACCATTTTTTTAGTTTTATTCAAAAAGTATTCAAAGGGTTTAAGATCGAGTGACGGTTAATAGAAAATAATACATTACACATATCTTTCTTTGTAACCAATTGCTGAAAAGCAGCTAGCTGTCTTTGAATTCAATTTCAAAAAAAGAAAGAAACCCTAAAGTTTAGCATTCTCTCTGAAACCCCACCCAGAAAATTGGAAATAGAAGACGAAGAATCGACGACGACGGGTGATCGGTTGATGAAGAAAGGAAAGGTTTTAACCCTGCTATCTGGAAAGCAACGAAATGGATATCTGGATTCTATAAGACCACGATAATTGTGTTTGGGTGAAAGAAACCTTAACCTTCGCTGAGCCTTGGAGCGAACTTGGTTACCTTTTCCCGGTAGCTTCTTGCAACACTGACGAGATTATCTTTGAGCCAAGGAAGAAGCAGTCTGAGAATCTGATCAGTCTACTCGTCTATAACATAAAGAACGGGTGCTTTAAATCAGTCCAACTCACTCTCAATCATCCCTTTCTATGCTTAGGAGATGTTGAGTTTAAGTCTGCTATCACACGTTATGTTGAAAGCTTGGCGCGTTTAGGAGGTGGTGGTGATGCAATACAAGTTCCACCATAGCAGATCCATCCTGTAATTTAGGTTTGCATTTTGTTAGTATTGTTGTGAATGTTCTCTTGTACTTTGCATTTTGTAAAATGCTTAAGCTCTGCTTTACAGAAGTCGGTGATTGTGGTATGTTTTGATAGGATGTTGATATCTTGTTGATGCATGGTCTTATAGCGTTTTTGCTCTTGTTAAATAGTACAAGAGAACATGCATCAACAATACCAACAAAATAACACTAAAATTTCTTTTTTCAAGGGGTGCGTCCGCCCACCCTCGGCTTGGGGTGATATGTTTTGGTAGCAAGGGCGTACCCACCCCAAGTCGAGGGTGGGCGGGCGCACCCTTTGAAAAAATAAATTTTAGTGTTATTTTGAAAATTAATTTATTAGAAGTGAGAATGGCTGAATATAGTGTAGAATCCTCATAAGGTTGAAAAATAACTATAGTATTATTGTATGTTTTGCCGGCAAAAAAAAAAGAGAGCAGAAGATTATTATGAACGTTTGTTTATCAGAATATTGTTATGTTAACATAACTTTTGAATAAAAAATATGATATCTTAACTATTTCAAAATTCAAATATATTTTTTAAATATATATAAGTAATAAGATTTGATTTGATTGAGATATGATTTCCAAAATAAATAGATAAATATATGTAATCTGGTGTATATATAAGATAAGATTTCTAAAAAAAATCACGTGACTTTTTTTACCTAGGAGGGAAAAGCGTAGGAAGGTCGACTCGCCCAAAAATGTCGCCTAGGCGGGAAAAGCGAGCATTTTTTATAACTATGGCTTGTATATATAAACATGTCATCCAGTTTTGTTATATTAAATACAGTAAGGGCATTTTAAAATACACATATGTATAAATTTAGAAAAAGTATGTTTGTACTTTTGAAGAATCAACTAAGTCTTTAAGAAAAGTTAACTGTCATTTTCATCCCTATGGTTTGGTGGAATATGCCATTTCAGTAAAAAAAATTTCGCTAGTTCCGTTCTCAACATTTTGAAATGTGCCACTTCAGTCCAAAAAGATAACGCCTTGCGCCAGTTCCGTCCTCAACGTTTTTAACGGCGCGTTATCTTTTTGGACCGAAGTGGCACGTTTCAAAAATGTTGAGAACGAAACTGGCGCAAAATTTTTTTTGGACTCAAGTGGCATTTTCCACCAAACCACAAGGACGAAAATGACAGTTAACTCCTTTAAGAATATCAAAGTAGATAATTAAGTTTAAGAGATTCATCAGCAAAAGTTACCAGATTGTGGCAAAGCCCCCGTGTTATTGTAATGTCTTGCAACAATAGTGGATTAAGGGTTTATAAGCTTCAAAATAGGGATTCTATGAGATGGACAAAAATCAGGGTTTGAACATAAGATACCCAGGTCAAATCTGACTGAACTGGTGGTTACAAAGACTACATCATAGATTTCTTGAGATCTTCCAGCATAAGCGATTGCTCATCAGTGTCACACCCCGACCACGTGGAACATACAAAACGTGGCGGAAATGTCGGGGAGTGTTGTAACAGAATTAATTGTTTCAAATCCATGGCAATTGAAGTTTCGTTTTATTGATTAAAAGTGTTACAATGTCTTAACAAACAAGGAAATACAACATAATTAACTAGTCTTGCATCTTTTATTGTCACTAAAGCCCAAGTATGCCTATGTGTATCTTGATCATCTTATGCAACAGCTCCTGAAAAACACATGTGAAAATAGGTACGTCAGCATAAAAATGCCTGTGAGATACATAGGTTTTGTGAAAATAGGTTTCATGACTTATAAGTTTAGGAAAAATTGTTTAATAACAGTCAGTCATGAACCTTGTAATTTGCTTTGTTTTGTAAATCATTTGAAAAATGATAAGATCAGATGATATGTATAAATAAATGTCAGGTTAAATGAATAACCATGTAAAATGAGTCTGTATAAGTTAAGTTGTTTGTAAAACAATGTATTGTGAAAAGTATGTTATATGTATAAAATGTTATATGTCTCAAACTGAAATGATTCGAATAATGCTACGATATGTAATACCATACAAACACTTATATATAGGAAGTACCAGCGGCGTATCCACCATGCTTGTATCATATTACACACGCATCGTTACTTAATCACTTAATCAAACCAAACCACCAAAGTAATGTTTAACAATTGTAGAAATGTTTATGTATGGTCAAATACGGTTCACAGATACAAACGATTCATAGATACAAACGGTTCACAGATACAAATGGTTCACAGATACAAACGGTTCACATAGTCAAATGATTACAACGGTTCACATAGTCAAATAGTTATAAACGGTTCAAAATGTAATATAACATGTTCATATACTGGATGAGCATATGCAACAAAATGTAATGTAAAACAATGTACTAAGTATGCACACACTGGACATACATAGCATAAAATGTAATGAAATCATGTACTATAATGTACTAACGAACATAGCAGGTATATGATGTGAAAACGGGAAAGCATGAATGTAACAAGTAGGCACATGTGTTTCACCCCAAAACAGTTTGGAAAACAGTAAAAGAGGGGTCTATGTACTCACTTGAGATTGCTTAGTAGTCCTTGAGTAACAACCAAACAATGCTAGAGATCGCGGATATCAAACGGCACCTAATATAGGTAACTATGTTAATAACCGGACCTAAATCGGAAGATCTGATAGAATGAGGGTTCGTAAACCAAACGAGTATAGAGACTCGTGTCATATGGTTTAACAAAGCCTACATACTAAATGAAACCTTAATCTAAGTGCTTACGACCCATTACGACCCGTTTAGGTAGCTTATGCTACTTTAACGCGTCGTTCGCGTGAAACGCGTTTGGACCGTCTAACTAGCCCTATGACAAGTGTTATATGCCTAAACATGTTACATAATCAGTTATGTGACAAAAGTTTAGGTTACATATGCTTAATTACCAATTATACATGAAAAGGGTATTCTGGTAATTTACCTAAGGCATATAAACTACCTATCATACAACTATTCAAACGAAGCGACCATAGGGTATAACCTCGGAAGGTTATTCCCTACCTACTATGGTCACCTAATGTGTTTGGTCGGATCCTAATGATCGACCAAACTGGGTCGGGTTCGAAGGTATAAGCGATTTATTAGATCGCTTACCCTACGACCCTAGACAACGTGGTAATCAGTAGGCATAGCCCCAAGGGACTATAACCAACGTGATTACACTCACGTTGCGAAGTTCAAACGAACTTCGCATTGACCATAAGCTGGTCAACGCTGAAAGTCAAACAAAGTTTGACTTTCTGACTCGAAAAGCAATAAAAGAAAGAAAAGAACGAAAGAATACTTACGAAGGGTCCCCGAATGCTAATCTAGATCTTAATAACTCAGGTATGAAACAATGGTTCCAACTTAGAGTCACTTAGATCAGATTCTAGTGGTTTTTGAAGTTAAGTGGGTTGGGTATTTATAGGAATACCCGAACCGTTAAGATCGTTTGTCGAATATCGTGCCTTAATCGTATCCGTACAAGTGTCGAAAAGTTATGGTGCCTAAAAACAATCCTTATCAGCTGATTAGGCAAGTGGTGAGTGTGTGGTTGTGGTTAAAACAGCTGGAACATGCTGACTGTTCGATATTATCTGATCAGGGAGTCGGACGCGGGCCGCGTAATGGACACAAGGATCTCACACGGGCCGCCTGGCCTGCACAGATCAGAAACAAGTTTACAAAATGGCAGTTTCAGTCCCTGCACGTGTTTAAGCCATTTTCGACACTTCTAAGGCCCGTAAAGTCAACTTTAAGGCCCTAAAAGGTTGCCTAAACATTGTGGACATGAAACATGCTCAAAAATATGCCGGACATTGGTTCGTTTGGCCGTACGAACGCGATGTTCGCTTAGTTACGACGGAATGCGCATAAGCGCGAAAAACGATCCAAATGACGCAACGAATGGATTTTTGGCAAGCCAAACACTAAAGCATAATATAGTCATGCTTACATAAATTTTTGGATGTCCAGATGTATTCAGAACGTAAGATATGCGCGAAAGTACAAACTTGTGCACTTTTTGACGCTTTTAGTCCCTGAATGACCCTAAAGTTTATTTTAGCACACCGAACCCCTCAAAGCCTATTTCTAAGCTATGTAAAGGATATTTATGGTATGTTTAACTTATGGCCATGTTCCGGAATGTCTGTTACAGTTCAAATTGGCATACTTTCGCAGTTTGTCAACTTTAGTCCCTGTAAGCGATTTAACTTTTATTTCACCACACCAAACCTTCCAAAACTTATATCTAAGTTATGTAAAGGTTATTTAAGGTATGTTAAGCCTATTTCACTATTCCGGAGTGTTTGTTGCATTAAACTGGTTATATTTACGCATTAGTGCGCGTATAACCTTCCAGAAAGCGATTTAGAGCTTGAAATCGAACAAGAGTTGATATGTGCAAAAGATACACATATTTATACAAGTCCAAAGTATGAAATACAATATTTCATTGGTTTGGTATTTGTTTGATGGTCGCAGTGACACAGGTGTCACAATCAGTATCAGCTTCAGGCACATCCCCATCAGGTTGTTGTTACAATTATATATCAATAACGGTCATATGCATGCATATATGTGTGCGAATAAATGTTGTTCAATGTATACAAGAAAAGATACCAAGGGCCATATACTTGCAACAAATTTGAGAAGCTTAGAGCAAAATACACTACTAAGGGCCATATACTTGCTCTCTTTAGTGTCATCTTCAACCAGATGCAATGACAATGATACTCTCGTGCCCGGTTCCATGAACAATGTAACAACATCCTGACCTAAGGGGTTTTTAGTTTTAATGGCCCTTAGGAGAATGTATTTCATTTGTCCAAGTTGTTTGCGTGAAAAAGAAAGAGTCCTGAAATATAGGTAACGATTTCATACTAGTCAGTTATGATTTCCAACAAAAATGATGCAATTGTGGATATAAAAATAAGTTTAATCAGTTCTTGAACACTCATTTGCTCTTGTTAGTATTAGAGAATGGAAGAAAAGCTTAGTTACCTGAGGTCTTGACGTAGAGAGTTTTTCTTGAGCAACACTAGTAAAAAAAGCATAGAAACAACGCTAGTGAAATTTATGTTGGCCTGTTGCATTGCAACAATGCAAAATAGTTATGGGATGCATTGAAAAAGCAGTTTGATGGAATAGAGGAAGTGCTCGAAAACACTCAAGAAATCCTTAACCAACAATATGAAACTATCACACACGTCGATGGAGAAACCCTTACACAACAGTTTGAACGGTTTTCATGTTTAATCAATGAATTAAAGTTGGTAAACAAAGATTTCCCAAATCAACTTTACGTAACCGATTTTTGAGATCTCTACCTAAGAAATGGGACACTATTGCCCTAGTGATGAGAACAACCACATACTTCAAGGACATGACTCTGACTCAACTTCATGGAAAGCTTTTAACATTTGAAAGAGAACTTATCCAGAAAAAAAAGCTCCAAGAAACTAGAAAAGTGTTCGACGAATATGTTTTCGGTACGACACTTCTAAGTCATGAAGGAACATCTTTAGGAATACTACGACAATGTAGATTTGTTTTTGGACTTTACATTTTCTAATGATGTAGTTGTTGATAAGAGGGTCAATATGCATGGTGATACGATAGGTGAGATAAAATGTCCTTGTTATAAATGCAAAAATATAAGTTATAGAGACAGAGCGATTGTTCAAAAACACGTATATGAGGATGGTTTCATGCTTCATTATACAAGAGAGCATGTTGGAAATTTCATTCGCGAGGTTAGAGAATCTTCTTCAACAATGGAAGTTGAAGATAATAACGATGGTTACAGACACATGGTATTAGATAACATGTATGCATGCGGTTATACTCATAGTTATCAAAAGTGCTCGCCTGGTGCGCCTCGGCGCAATTTTCAAACTTTGGTTATACTCATGCGGTTATACTCATAGTTACCAAAATCGACTTTCCGGTGACCCTTCCGGCCAAACTCTTGCCGGTTTCCGACAAACTTTGGCAAACTGATGCCAAATTCCGTCTGGAACAGATATGTGGTTGTGATTGCGGTTGCATCACCGAAGAACCTCTTAAAGAGGAGAGAAAAAAGAAGATGAGAAATGAAAAGGACGACACCTAAAAAAACTCTTAAAAGTTGTTTTGCAAAAAGCTTGGCACTGTTGACTTTGCAGAAAAGATACTTTTTCAATACTTTTGCAGAAAAGATACTTTATATTAACAAAATTTTATTTTTCTTTCAAAGTATTTTAAATTACTATATTATCTTAAAAGTTTCTTTTTTTTTCTATAACTCTTTAAAGTATTTTAAATTACTATATTATCTTAAAAGTTTCTTTTTCTTTATAAGTAGTTAGATGATTTTAAATATATTTAGAGAGTAATATTAGTTTTATATACCAACAACATATATTTATTATTTTTTAATACATAATATATTTTATTTTTTTCATTTTAGTGCACTTTTTTTCTAAGGCCCTCGGTTTTGTTTGCGCTTTGCGCCTAGCCCCAGGTGAGGCTTATGCGCCTTGAGTGCGCCTAGCGCATTTGATAACTATGGTTATACTTCTAGTACTTTGGAAGGACATGTACTGAATCCTGATTCAAAATGATTCTATGACATGCTAAAAGTTGTCGATGAACCTTTGTGGGATGGGGAGAAGTCTACAAATTGTTCAAAGTGACAAGCCATCACAAATTTCTTGACATGAAAATCACTTTTCAACGTGTCCACATCAGCTTAGTACTATAAAATTTCCATGGTTAATGCAAAGAACAGTTTAGAAAAGTTAAGTCTTCCTTACGAAAGTTAAGTCTGTTCCTACATGGCAGATTTTTCTTAGTTTTCTATACATAGAGGGTTATTGGGCTTTGCTGTCGTTATCAAAGTTATGTTGGTTCAAGTCCCGCAAAGTGAACAATAGATTGATTTTAGGAGTAGATTTTATAAGAGTGTGTTTGTTCGCCGTTTAAAAAAAATCAAAATGTCTTCAAAATTTAGTTTAAAAGTAGAGCCAAACTAAGATACTAATCATAACACATTTTAAATTTCCATCCCTAAATAAGCACAAATTCAAAAATTGAATGTTACACTTTCTTATAATAAACTAGCTTAAGACCCCGTGTGTTACACGGATGGCCTCAAAAAAATAAATAAATAATATAACGGTGTTTTCATAAATCTTTTAATGAAATATTTGTTTCACTATTAGTACTAAAGTAAATATAAAATTACACTTAATTAAAATAAATGAATATGAAATGTGACTTGGACGTTATGGCTTCGGCTCATCGGGTTTTTTCTTTTTATGACCCATTACATGACCACGCCCATTTGCCACAGATCGGTGTCTATAGACCACAACCACCGTGGCTCGGAACCCATAACCCCACTGTACGGGTGTTATATACAATATGTGTACAAAGTAGACCAAACATGTACGCACGGTTTGATCACGACCCAAATTACAACACAACGTTCATAGACTGCCGCAACAAAAGAAAAAAAGTTGACATATAAATGATTCAAAACGATAACTCATCAAATGTAATTATAAATAGGTGTGATGAAAAAGAATAATTATAAATATAAATTTTAAAATGAAAAAAATGTTTCGCTATTTATTTATGTAAATTCAATCTTGACTTTGTTTATCAATAATTGATGCATAAAGGGGGTTGCCCAACTAACTTATCAAGTAATTCATGCAAGTTTCTCTATAAGAGTTTCCGCTGTAAGTTTCTTTGTAAGAGTTTTGTTGGCTCAAATCCCTTAAGAGTTTCATCTGTAAGTTTCTCTGTAAGTGTTCCTTTCTAAAACAAAGAAGAACATTAAGCATAGGTTAACGGGTATGAAATCACCTTCAGATCATCCAAAACTCTATGTGAAAATATCAAATGTGCTCAGACGCTCTCTTATGGCTTCATTATAGATTTTCATACCCGAAATTTTAAAAAACCGCCCTTTCTTCTTGGATTCGGGTCATTACAGGTTTGTGCCATAACACATCAACCCAAAAATGTGTTATTTTGGTTTGGGTCGACATGAGTTTCGGGTTGGTACAGGTTTGGGTGTCAATGCATGTGTGAGTATGCTTTTTTAGTTAGCACGAACCTATAATGATTCAGATTGCCAAATTTGTCATTCAAACTTTAAGTATGAAAACTAATAAATGTTCAATCCAAAGAAAATGAGCAGTACATGAGAATTGATGTATAATTTTGTTGATCAAAACCACACTTGGCCATAAAATCTTGCCAATAAAATAACTTGAATCTAGATTTTTAAATAACCAAAAACCATTTGATATCTAATGTTAAATAAAGCTAATTTATATGTCACTACTAAGGCCATTTGAAACCAATCAAATAATCTTACAATATTAAAATACAAATGCAGGATTAGGCTTTTTTTTAGGATACAAATTAAATTTTTACAGATTCGGGATACTAACGCTTAACTTCCAACCAAACAAATCCAACTTTTCCTTGACCATGGTTGACTCTTGGTCACCACTGACCAAAAAGTCAACATGTCTTTTTTTTTTATTCTTAAAAAACAACCCATTCCTATCGAAAATAAAACATTGCTTGTACCTGGTGCCTACCCACTTGTACTACCAACAAATCCAGATTTCACAATAGCGACTTCCCATTAAAAAACTTGTTGAGGCTGGTGCGCCTGCATGCGGTTATACTCATAGTTACCAAAATCGACTTTCCGGTGACCCTTCCGGCCAAACTCTTGCCGGTTTCCGACAAACTTTGGCAAACTGATGCCAAATTCCGTCTGGAACAGATATGTGGTTGTGATTGCGGTTGCATCACCGAAGAACCTCTTAAAGAGGAGAGAAAAAAGAAGATGAGAAATGAAAAGGACGACACCTAAAAAAACTCTTAAAAGTTGTTTTGCAAAAAGCTTGGCACTGTTGACTTTGCAGAAAAGATACTTTTTCAATACTTTTGCAGAAAAGATACTTTATATTAACAAAATTTTATTTTTCTTTCAAAGTATTTTAAATTACTATATTATCTTAAAAGTTTCTTTTTTTTTTCTATAACTCTTTAAAGTATTTTAAATTACTATATTATCTTAAAAGTTTCTTTTTCTTTATAAGTAGTTAGATGATTTTAAATATATTTAGAGAGTAATATTAGTTTTATATACCAACAACATATATTTATTATTTTTTAATACATAATATATTTTATTTTTTTCATTTTAGTGCACTTTTTTTCTAAGGCCCTCGGTTTTGTTTGCGCTTTGCGCCTAGCCCCAGGTGAGGCTTATGCGCCTTGAGTGCGCCTAGCGCATTTGATAACTATGGTTATACTTCTAGTACTTTGGAAGGACATGTACTGAATCCTGATTCAAAATGATTCTATGACATGCTAAAAGTTGTCGATGAACCTTTGTGGGATGGGGAGAAGTCTACAAATTGTTCAAAGTGACAAGCCATCACAAATTTCTTGACATGAAAATCACTTTTCAACGTGTCCACATCAGCTTAGTACTATAAAATTTCCATGGTTAATGCAAAGAACAGTTTAGAAAAGTTAAGTCTTCCTTACGAAAGTTAAGTCTGTTCCTACATGGCAGATTTTTCTTAGTTTTCTATACATAGAGGGTTATTGGGCTTTGCTGTCGTTATCAAAGTTATGTTGGTTCAAGTCCCGCAAAGTGAACAATAGATTGATTTTAGGAGTAGATTTTATAAGAGTGTGTTTGTTCGCCGTTTAAAAAAAATCAAAATGTCTTCAAAATTTAGTTTAAAAGTAGAGCCAAACTAAGATACTAATCATAACACATTTTAAATTTCCATCCCTAAATAAGCACAAATTCAAAAATTGAATGTTACACTTTCTTATAATAAACTAGCTTAAGACCCCGTGTGTTACACGGATGGCCTCAAAAAAATAAATAAATAATATAACGGTGTTTTCATAAATCTTTTAATGAAATATTTGTTTCACTATTAGTACTAAAGTAAATATAAAATTACACTTAATTAAAATAAATGAATATGAAATGTGACTTGGACGTTATGGCTTCGGCTCATCGGGTTTTTTCTTTTTATGACCCATTACATGACCACGCCCATTTGCCACAGATCGGTGTCTATAGACCACAACCACCGTGGCTCGGAACCCATAACCCCACTGTACGGGTGTTATATACAATATGTGTACAAAGTAGACCAAACATGTACGCACGGTTTGATCACGACCCAAATTACAACACAACGTTCATAGACTGCCGCAACAAAAGAAAAAAAGTTGACATATAAATGATTCAAAACGATAACTCATCAAATGTAATTATAAATAGGTGTGATGAAAAAGAATAATTATAAATATAAATTTTAAAATGAAAAAAATGTTTCGCTATTTATTTATGTAAATTCAATCTTGACTTTGTTTATCAATAATTGATGCATAAAGGGGGTTGCCCAACTAACTTATCAAGTAATTCATGCAAGTTTCTCTATAAGAGTTTCCGCTGTAAGTTTCTTTGTAAGAGTTTTGTTGGCTCAAATCCCTTAAGAGTTTCATCTGTAAGTTTCTCTGTAAGTGTTCCTTTCTAAAACAAAGAAGAACATTAAGCATAGGTTAACGGGTATGAAATCACCTTCAGATCATCCAAAACTCTATGTGAAAATATCAAATGTGCTCAGACGCTCTCTTATGGCTTCATTATAGATTTTCATACCCGAAATTTTAAAAAACCGCCCTTTCTTCTTGGATTCGGGTCATTACAGGTTTGTGCCATAACACATCAACCCAAAAATGTGTTATTTTGGTTTGGGTCGACATGAGTTTCGGGTTGGTACAGGTTTGGGTGTCAATGCATGTGTGAGTATGCTTTTTTAGTTAGCACGAACCTATAATGATTCAGATTGCCAAATTTGTCATTCAAACTTTAAGTATGAAAACTAATAAATGTTCAATCCAAAGAAAATGAGCAGTACATGAGAATTGATGTATAATTTTGTTGATCAAAACCACACTTGGCCATAAAATCTTGCCAATAAAATAACTTGAATCTAGATTTTTAAATAACCAAAAACCATTTGATATCTAATGTTAAATAAAGCTAATTTATATGTCACTACTAAGGCCATTTGAAACCAATCAAATAATCTTACAATATTAAAATACAAATGCAGGATTAGGCTTTTTTTTAGGATACAAATTAAATTTTTACAGATTCGGGATACTAACGCTTAACTTCCAACCAAACAAATCCAACTTTTCCTTGACCATGGTTGACTCTTGGTCACCACTGACCAAAAAGTCAACATGTCTTTTTTTTTTATTCTTAAAAAACAACCCATTCCTATCGAAAATAAAACATTGCTTGTACCTGGTGCCTACCCACTTGTACTACCAACAAATCCAGATTTCACAATAGCGACTTCCCATTAAAAAACTTGTTGAGGCTGGTGCGCCTGCATGCGGTTATACTCATAGTTACCAAAATCGACTTTCCGGTGACCCTTCCGGCCAAACTCTTGCCGGTTTCCGACAAACTTTGGCAAACTGATGCCAAATTCCGTCTGGAACAGATATGTGGTTGTGATTGCGGTTGCATCACCGAAGAACCTCTTAAAGAGGAGAGAAAAAAGAAGATGAGAAATGAAAAGGACGACACCTAAAAAAACTCTTAAAAGTTGTTTTGCAAAAAGCTTGGCACTGTTGACTTTGCAGAAAAGATACTTTTTCAATACTTTTGCAGAAAAGATACTTTATATTAACAAAATTTTATTTTTCTTTCAAAGTATTTTAAATTACTATATTATCTTAAAAGTTTCTTTTTTTTTTCTATAACTCTTTAAAGTATTTTAAATTACTATATTATCTTAAAAGTTTCTTTTTCTTTATAAGTAGTTAGATGATTTTAAATATATTTAGAGAGTAATATTAGTTTTATATACCAACAACATATATTTATTATTTTTTAATACATAATATATTTTATTTTTTTCATTTTAGTGCACTTTTTTTCTAAGGCCCTCGGTTTTGTTTGCGCTTTGCGCCTAGCCCCAGGTGAGGCTTATGCGCCTTGAGTGCGCCTAGCGCATTTGATAACTATGGTTATACTTCTAGTACTTTGGAAGGACATGTACTGAATCCTGATTCAAAATGATTCTATGACATGCTAAAAGTTGTCGATGAACCTTTGTGGGATGGGGAGAAGTCTACAAATTGTTCAAAGTGACAAGCCATCACAAATTTCTTGACATGAAAATCACTTTTCAACGTGTCCACATCAGCTTAGTACTATAAAATTTCCATGGTTAATGCAAAGAACAGTTTAGAAAAGTTAAGTCTTCCTTACGAAAGTTAAGTCTGTTCCTACATGGCAGATTTTTCTTAGTTTTCTATACATAGAGGGTTATTGGGCTTTGCTGTCGTTATCAAAGTTATGTTGGTTCAAGTCCCGCAAAGTGAACAATAGATTGATTTTAGGAGTAGATTTTATAAGAGTGTGTTTGTTCGCCGTTTAAAAAAAATCAAAATGTCTTCAAAATTTAGTTTAAAAGTAGAGCCAAACTAAGATACTAATCATAACACATTTTAAATTTCCATCCCTAAATAAGCACAAATTCAAAAATTGAATGTTACACTTTCTTATAATAAACTAGCTTAAGACCCCGTGTGTTACACGGATGGCCTCAAAAAAATAAATAAATAATATAACGGTGTTTTCATAAATCTTTTAATGAAATATTTGTTTCACTATTAGTACTAAAGTAAATATAAAATTACACTTAATTAAAATAAATGAATATGAAATGTGACTTGGACGTTATGGCTTCGGCTCATCGGGTTTTTTCTTTTTATGACCCATTACATGACCACGCCCATTTGCCACAGATCGGTGTCTATAGACCACAACCACCGTGGCTCGGAACCCATAACCCCACTGTACGGGTGTTATATACAATATGTGTACAAAGTAGACCAAACATGTACGCACGGTTTGATCACGACCCAAATTACAACACAACGTTCATAGACTGCCGCAACAAAAGAAAAAAAGTTGACATATAAATGATTCAAAACGATAACTCATCAAATGTAATTATAAATAGGTGTGATGAAAAAGAATAATTATAAATATAAATTTTAAAATGAAAAAAATGTTTCGCTATTTATTTATGTAAATTCAATCTTGACTTTGTTTATCAATAATTGATGCATAAAGGGGGTTGCCCAACTAACTTATCAAGTAATTCATGCAAGTTTCTCTATAAGAGTTTCCGCTGTAAGTTTCTTTGTAAGAGTTTTGTTGGCTCAAATCCCTTAAGAGTTTCATCTGTAAGTTTCTCTGTAAGTGTTCCTTTCTAAAACAAAGAAGAACATTAAGCATAGGTTAACGGGTATGAAATCACCTTCAGATCATCCAAAACTCTATGTGAAAATATCAAATGTGCTCAGACGCTCTCTTATGGCTTCATTATAGATTTTCATACCCGAAATTTTAAAAAACCGCCCTTTCTTCTTGGATTCGGGTCATTACAGGTTTGTGCCATAACACATCAACCCAAAAATGTGTTATTTTGGTTTGGGTCGACATGAGTTTCGGGTTGGTACAGGTTTGGGTGTCAATGCATGTGTGAGTATGCTTTTTTAGTTAGCACGAACCTATAATGATTCAGATTGCCAAATTTGTCATTCAAACTTTAAGTATGAAAACTAATAAATGTTCAATCCAAAGAAAATGAGCAGTACATGAGAATTGATGTATAATTTTGTTGATCAAAACCACACTTGGCCATAAAATCTTGCCAATAAAATAACTTGAATCTAGATTTTTAAATAACCAAAAACCATTTGATATCTAATGTTAAATAAAGCTAATTTATATGTCACTACTAAGGCCATTTGAAACCAATCAAATAATCTTACAATATTAAAATACAAATGCAGGATTAGGCTTTTTTTTAGGATACAAATTAAATTTTTACAGATTCGGGATACTAACGCTTAACTTCCAACCAAACAAATCCAACTTTTCCTTGACCATGGTTGACTCTTGGTCACCACTGACCAAAAAGTCAACATGTCTTTTTTTTTTATTCTTAAAAAACAACCCATTCCTATCGAAAATAAAACATTGCTTGTACCTGGTGCCTACCCACTTGTACTACCAACAAATCCAGATTTCACAATAGCGACTTCCCATTAAAAAACTTGTTGAGGCTCACATCCTCAATCATTCCCTATCATATAAACAACAAAATACAATGTGGTAAACTAATTCCAAACATTTTTTCAAACTATAACATTCACAATGCCAATAGTTGTTGAGGCTTACATTCCTACTCATTCCTCACAGGTCTTTGGTCAACTAACACGACTCGTTTAAATAAACGAACTCGGTTTGAGTTAACCCATATTAGAAACAGGCCGCTTCGGTTGACCCATCAACCCGTTTAAGTATTTATAATAATAGTTATAATCTTATTTTCTATTTTTCACTTTATAGGAGATAAACTTGCAATTTCCAGATCACTTTCAGGATTTTCCATATATTTAAAAAAATACTACTTATAGGTTAGAGAGTCACTTACAGGTAATTACCACCCCAACTGCTTACAGCTGCAAAACCCATCAATTGTCACAATCACACGTGTCGGAACCACTTCTAGCCGCTTCACTCACCGGCCAGTGAAAAACCAATATCATCAACCACCAACTAAAGACCTAAACCACCAGAATCATTCATCAGTTGTCGGAAAAATGAAGAAGTGGGGTCAGAACTTACCACACTATCGGTAAAACATCGCTAATTGATCGATTTAGGATAAGTAGGAGGTGGTGTGGTGTGGTGCTCAGGTGGCTTGGGACATATTGGTAATGCATGATTCCCAACTGGTGCTTTGACCGGGTATAACACGACGCCGCTGGGGAAAACAGAAAACTCCCTATAGCCAGAGTTCTTCAGTTTCAAATTACATGTCGAATGAAGGATCCATCTGGGTTGAACAATTTCATTGTCAAATCCAACAAAAAAATAAAAAATTTTGTGAAGCAAAATCTTAACAAAATACAAAATTCTGTTTGCCTTGCAGCAACATATGCATTATCAAATCTAACAAAAAAACTCAATCACAGATGATCAAATAGATATACACAGGTTAGCTATCGACCAATGAACATAATCAATTACTAATAAACAATTTAAAAAAAAACTATGTTGTTTATCTACTTAAGACTCTGGACCCATAAAAATTATTATACCATTGGGATTGTGTTGGGATATATACACTAAGTTAGGTAGTAACCAAACATATAACCTAGATCTAAAAAAGCTATCAACTTTATCAAGATTCACAACAAATCTTGAACAACCCAGATCCAATTCATCATAATAACCCTCAAATCACAAGAATCAACAAATCAACAACAATTGACAACAACCCATTACAGATAACATGAACAAAAATGTACCACCAAATAAAAGTAAAAACATTTACCCATCATGAGAGAGTCCACAAGGAGGTAATTGTTCTTGAAAGAATTGAAACCCCTAAATGGTGTCCGCCAAAAACGACCCAAAGGCGGTACCTTCAAGTGCACATAATGATATAATGCAATATACAAACTGAAATCACTACAGCCTAACGAATCGAAGAAGAAAAAGTATGAATCAGTGTACATACCTCAACATTGATGTGTCTTTGTTCACATAGACATTTCCACAAACAGGTGGGCTACATGTAAATGATGGGATAAAGAATCTAGTTGCCTGAATCAACTTGAATTTCATACAACAACATATGCTAACAACAAACATCTAAAACCCAAATAACAGATTAATAGATTAAACTACAAACCTTCAATTTTGTTAATATCCGACGGGTTGATGGGAGACGCGAGCACTTTAACACAGACGTCGTTTGATTTGATTTCAACCGACGGAAGTTCGAATAGCCGTTGCCGCCAGAGACAACGTTAAAAGACCGCCGACAACGACGGGCTTCCTCTGAACAGTTGCTTACCCGAGGTATTAGAAGACGGGGAGAGAAAGATTAACAGCCGCCGATCGGATAGATTTAGGGTTTGTGAGACAGAGCACGCGGTGTGAATGGAAATAAGAGAAAAGAAATCCCGCCCAAGAGGAATTCTATGGCCAAAGAGAGTGTCCACATCACCTAATTGATTGCCTAAGAAAAGGACATGTGGCATTAAGTGTATTTTTTTAGTATAATAGGTAGATAATAACGCATTATTTATGATCTTCTAAAGTAGTGAATCAGTAATTGAGTACAAAATAAAATGATCATATCAATATTTCTACTTATCACCTAAACTAGATAAATTAGGGCATGATGCTATCATGATATTGATATCATGAAAAGTGATCCGATCGAAATTATCTTGAAGAAAAGTGCAAGGTATTATCTATATATTAAAAAGTGAATGCAATGAACAGTATATTTAATATATTATAATTATAATATAATTAAAAATTAAATACAGTTTTTTATAGTTTATTAATTTAATATTATAATAATAATTATTTTCTTTACTTTTTAAGTTTGATAGGTTTGCTGTCAACAGTACTTCTATCGAAAATATTGGTTCGTTATCGGTACATGAAGGTAAAAACCAACAGTATATTTAATATATTATAATTATAATATAATTAAAAATTAGATACAGTTTTTTATAGTTTATTAATTTAATATTATAATAATTGTTATTTTCTTTACTTTTTAAGTTTGATAAGTTTGCTGTCAACGGTACTTGTATCGAAAATACTGGTTCGTTATCGGTACACGAAGATAAAAACCAGCACCAGCCTGGTACATAAAACGCCAAAAGTCGGTACCGGATTGAGTTTGATAGTCTTTTAGTTTGAGAAATTTGGTACTGCTACCCAGTACCATTTGTTCATCCCTGATCACGGGTACCGTACGAACAACAACGGTATCGTTCAACATTTTTTTTAGTTTCAGGGGTAGGGATGAGCTCGGTGTCAACTGATACCCCGGTTACGGTATCGTTATATGAACGTAAAAACCGGTAGCGAACCGGTACAGGAACGCCAAACGTCAGTACCAAACTGGTACTTAGGATCTTTCGGTTTAGAAAATTCGGTACCGGTACCCATTACTAATAGAGGTGTCATGCACAAGTCTAAACAATATATACTATTTCAATATTACCAAGTTTACCAACTTCATAATTTTTTCTTTTATAGGCTAAGATAATGGGCTTTTAACTGACAAGACAACTCATGAGATGTGGAAACAATCACATTGTAGGAAAGGAAGCGGGCCTTTGGATAAAGATCCAAGTGGTAGTAGTTCGCTAGTTTTGGACATTGATGCAGATAATATCCGAAAATTTTAAAACCCTAAAATAATAAATTCCATTTATTTATGAATGTTTTAGTGGAATTAATACATCGTAGTAAAAATCGATTAAATAATCATCGTCTTATTTGATAGTTTTATTTTGCAATTTTATATTTTGAAATAGATAACTAAATCGACAATTAATAATAATTATTAGAATCTATACTATATAATAAAATAAACTAAATTGTGGACACATGTCACTTTATGGGGTGTTCTCAATAGAATTTCCTGCTAAAAATATATTTTTCCTATTTATCACTACTTAATCTAATCTTTATATAAATATATTTTTAAAATACATTAGTTAAACCAAATAAGGTTGTTTTCTTTTTGAAAGGCAAATAAGCCGACGAAACAGTCATCTTCTTCGTATATAAGATTTTTTTTACTATAATTACAAATTTGAATCTAAATATTATCCAAATATAAACAAAAATGATAAATAAGAATTTCATCTTACGACAAAATATCAAATATTTGGAAATTTTATCAACTAACTATCATTCTTATCTCCATAACTATAATTTACCTCTATTTAATTTATCAAAGTCAAATAAGTATGATGAATTTATATTTCAATCCTATTTATCCCAATTTAATTTATCAAATTCAAATAAATGTGATAGGTAATTTAAAATTATAATCCTCATACTTCGATAATTATATTTTATGAAATAATTTATGAAGCTTACGTGACAATGTTTCAGAGTCCTGATTAGTTGATAAGCATAAAATTATTTATAACACCAAATTGTGTTAACGAAACTCCATATATTATTAAGCGTTCACACACCTACCATACGAGGAAATGTAATAAAGATCAAAGCTCAAATTTGTTTTTTCTTTTAAAAAAACCCTATCAACACCAATACATTATCAATGGGGTGGTGGTCCATTAGGAAATGTGAAACACTTAGGTTTGGGGGAGTGAGGTCTTGGGTTCAAGTCCCACACATGACACGGATTAAAAGAAATTTGTCGTTAAAAAATAAATTAAATTGTAAGTTGTTACCGTGCAGGAGACTTATTTTAAAAAAACAACGTAACACACGTAAAATAACAAAAATACAACATATGAATAACTCTTTTGTAGGTGATGAGGAAATAACTTTTATCTAACGTTTAAGATGGTATTATATATATATTACCTTAAAGATGTATACATTATTAATGTGTCTTTTAACTTTAATTTTTTAAACAAAAAAAAGTTATTTTCTTGCAATCTGTACCCCCAACAATGCTTATACAAATGTTGTCGAGAAGCCTAAATTTAAAAAGTAATTGTTGGATTATCATAGATCCAATATGATACCTAAAACAATAAATTCTAACAAGATATCATTATCAAATTTTTCAAAATCTATTACATATATGATCTATAAAATAGGATCACGCTAAAATGAGAACCACCTCGAGTTGTAAGAACCGCGAGAACTTTTTGATCCGGGCCTTGGTGGACCAATTATTTTTTTCAGAAACGTAGATGCATGTATAAAAACAACATTTGTAAAAAAAAAAAATTCAAAAAATAAATGTCGTGGGTGTAGTTTTGAGCAACACAAGTTTGTGTTTACGGGACCCGTAAATTTTCCGACCAGATTTACGGGTCCCGTAAACACAAACTTGTGGCGCTCAAAACTACATACATGACATTTTTTTTTTGAATTTTTTTTTACAAATGGTGTTTTTATACATGCATCTACGTCTATGAAAAAAAAATTTGGTCCACCGCGCCCCCTACGGTGTAGTTCTCACGGTTCTTACAACTCGAGGTGGTTCTCATTTTAGCATCCCCCCTATAAAATAAACATCTATACATGTAATAAAAGAAACCAATGAGATGACACATGTCATTCATTGAATCCATCTATATTTTATAGATAATTAATATCAATAAAAAGATAAATATAAAATTAAATTTAATATAAATTTAAACAATTCGTATAGGAGATAATCTAATATTTTAAAATATTTATCAGATTTCAAAATTATTTATCCTGAAATTAATAAAAGATGTACGCTAAATATAAACTAATATAATGTGAATGATTTATTTATTTTATTAAACTAAAGTAGTTAAGGGTAGAACCTATTTCAATATCGAGTATATCCGTAAATTTTTTTAAAGATATAAATTTTTATTAGATTCATTCAACCCGTGTGATAAACGAGGTTTTTTAAAGATATGACATTTTTATTTTTCACTATACAAAATTACATTTATGCAACTCGTCTAATACACGGAGTTTTTAAAAATATAACTTTTTTTTATTATGTAGTATATAAAATTAGATTTATTCAATCCATATAATACATAGGGTTTATAAAGATATAACTTTTTATTGTTTGGTATATAAAATTACATGTGCACAACCCGTATAACACATGAGATTCTTAAAAATGTAACTTTTTTCATTATTTAATATATAAAATTAAATTTACTCAACCCGTACAATACACGGGGTTCTTAAAAATACAACATTTTTATTATTTAATATATAAAATTACAGTTATTCAACCCATGTAATAAATGAGATTTTTAAATATATATTGTTTTATTATTTGATATATAAAATTACACCCGTGTAATAAACAAGTTTTTTTAAAGATATATATAGAAAAAGTATATCGTACATTACGGCTTAACGTACTTCACGTATGACAACGTGCGTGATTTGTTATATAACATGCGTGATTAATGTTTTCAATATGCGTGATTATTGTGTTTCAACATGCGTGATTTTGGATTTTTGAGTTATAACGTGCGTGATTTTAAAATGAACGTGCGTTATTACCTGTCGTACTTGATGTACGTTAAGCCGTAATGTACGTTAACCTTCCTCTCTCTCTATATATATACACATTAATTGGTATATAAAATTACATTTATTCAACCCGTGTAATACACGTGGTTCTAACCTAGTTATAATATAACACAAATGTATAATATTTTCATTATATCATGTGTCATGATATACACAAATGGCAAGAGCACAACCGTAAGTTATTATAAATATAGATTTAAAATATAATAAACATGACAACACAATTTAGTTGTTTTCTTTATCCAAGATATGAATGTATGATAAGGGAAAAGATCAAATAGGAAGATTAATTTCGCTAGGAAGGATAGGAAGCAATAAGAGGATGACATGTGGCAATATTTAAAATAAAGAAAAATGGTATTTTAGTCAATCCAACCCTTTCTTATTCCTTTTCAAAACCCAGTAACTTCAAAACCCACCATTTTCAAAACCCACCATCTTCAACCATTTCTTCACTTTCTATCTCAATAATCACTACATTATAGTGCGATTTTCATCACCAATCAATGATTCAAACACCCGATCAACGTGTTCTTCAGCTTTTTTGAAGAAAACCCAGTTTAAATTCATACAAAATCTCGTTTTTTCCGGTGATTTTGAAGATAATCACTCGATTCGTTCGATTCGAGCGCTGATAAGTGTTTCAATCATTCAAAATTCGTCAATTGTTAAAGAAATCACTTCGATCCAGGTAACAAATTCTTTAATTTCATTTTTACGATCAGGGTTTTTGATTTAGACATTGCGTTTTACGATCTTGGCGGGGGTCCGGGGGCAGCGCCCCCGGCAGCGGGGTCCCAGGGGCGGCAGCCCCTGGCGGGGTCCAAGGGGCAGAGCCCCTGGCTGGGGTTGAGCTGTAATAAAAATGAATCAGAAAAATTAATTTTTCAGAAATTGGCTCATTTCGAAGACAGTAATTCGTAGACAATTCAGATAGTTCACAGTCACAGACAGTTCCCATACAGTTTTATGTGTCCATTGCGTTTTAGAAATAAGAGAGTTTTATGTGTTTTCTAGCTATTGCGTTTTAGAAAAAACACATTTTTAAGTGTTTTTAGTTATTGCGTTTTAGGTAAAACACATTTTTGCAGTGTTTTTAGTCATTGCGTTTTAGGTAAAACATATTTTTAGGTGTTTTCAGTCCATTGCGTTTTAGAATGAGTAATTTTTAAGTGTTTTCTGGCCATTGCGTTTTACAAATAAGACATTTCTTTGTGTTTTTTTGGTGCATTGCGTTTTAGGTAAAACACATTTTTGAAGTGTTTTTGGTGCATTGCGTTTTAGGTAAAACACATTTTTATGGGTTTTTAGTCCATTGCGTTTTATAAAGTACATTTTCTTTTGAGTTTTTAGGCTATTGCGTTTTAGAAATAAGACATTTCTTTGTGTTTTCTGGCCATTGCGTTTTATAAAGTACATTTTCTTTTGAGTTTTTAGGCTATTGCGTTTTAGAAATAAGACATTTCTTTGTGTTTTCTGGCCATTGCGTTTTACAAATAAGTCATTTCTTTGTGTTTTTTGTGCATTGCGTTTTAGAAAAATGTCATTTTTTAGGTTTTTTTTTTTCATTGCGTTTTACGATACTGGGGGTTTTTCTATTGCGTTTTACGCAACTGGGTTTTTTTTTTTTTTTTAAATATAGCAATAGTATACTCGTTTTAAAGATAAAAAACGCTCGTTTTTTTGGTGCAATTTTTATAAAAAAATAATGTCGTATGAAAGAGTTATTAACGTTTAAAAAATAGGGGGGAATTGGAGGAGAGAGAAACTATTGGCTTAGATTGACTAGAGTGCCCCTAAACAAACTCACGCGCCTCTTTTCTTCCTTTTCAATTTTCCCTGATTTAATCTTAGCCCTTGATTAACTTAATGGATGGTCAAGATCACTTCCTAGCCTTCCTAGCCAAATTAACTTCCTATTGTATCTCCACTCTGTATGATAAAGCAAAATAATATTATACTGAGATGAAACTCATTATGGTAAATACATAATTATAAACTAATTATGGTAAATACATATTTGTTAATAAATCACCTTTCATATTTTCCGTTCGTAACCGGCAATTATGATCAACAATTGATAGGCTAATCAATGCTATTCTCAATTCCCAACTTATGAACATGATTTGAATCGATCCTTATACAATCTTCACATTTGTTTCACAAGTTTCACACAAGACACAACCATACTTTATTACTCTCCTTTAAGGTTCCGTCGCCACCGTATACCACCATTTCTGGTTTCGTTTACCAGCACCACCACTTGTACTCTTGCTCTCCGGCCTAGCAAACGAGCGCCGAAGCTGACACTCGAGACACCGCAACCACCGTATAAGTTCGTCGTCTTACTCGTGCACCACGACTATCTCGCCCTCTTATCCGTGCCAATAATAAGGTAAGGATCCGATACCCCGTTCTTGTGTTCTCCGTTTTCATTTAAATTGATATGTGAGATGCGAAGAAGTTGAAAAAAAGAAGCCAACGCCATGTTGATTAAGTCTTCAAATTTATGTTCCCCACTTGATTATAAAATATAGGAAAAATTACAAGTTTTGTCCTTTATCTTTAGGGTACTTTACAGGCGGTGTCCTTTTTTTCAAAAGTTGACAGGCGGTGTCCTTTATAGGGAATTTTGTTGCAAGTTTTGTCCTTTGAGCCTAACCCAGTTAGATTTTTTTGTTAAATCTGATTACCCAAGGGTATTTTAGTCTTTTTACTTATTTAAAGGACAAAACTTGTAATTTATTCTTTAATTTATAAATATTTGAATATCTCTCTCTACAAAAACACACACTTCTCTCTCTCTCTTTCTCTCTCACCTTTATCTACCACCACCATCTCCCACCTCCCACCATCCGCCACCCTTCTCAACCGTCATCCACCACCACCTCCCACCACAGTCATCTGCCGCCTCCCCTGTGTACCACAGACCTCCCCACCCCCAATTAAACACCCATTCAAATGTTCTCCACCTCCATCGCCGCCCCACCCCCAACCAAATCTGTTCGCTGATAACCAAATCTGTTCAACCGGCTGGATTTATTGCTGTTCAACCGCCGCCATCACCGTCTTCACCCTCTTTGAACCTGCTCCATCATCACCATATCAGCAAATTTACAATGAAATTCCTAAAATCCTTTAAAATACCAGACAAATGAGGTTATCAATATAACTATTATAAGTAAAACTAGTTAATGAAATTCCTAAAATCCTTTAAAATACCAGACAAATGAGGTTATCATCAATATAATTATTCGTAAAACTAGTTAACACATATCATGTGATCCAAATGTGTTAGTCTCATACTTAAATTAACAAATTTGCAATGAAATTCCTGAAATCCTTTAAATTACAGGACACATGAGATTATCAAATTAAATATATAAGTAAAACTAGTTAACACACATCATATGATCCCAAATGTGTTAGTATCACACTCAAATCAACCGATTCACAATGAAACTCCTACAATTCTAAAAACCTAAATCTCGTTAAACTACCGGAATAACAATAACAGATAATAATTTATACAATGCTTAAAGAGCCCCATAGCTCAAACAACTAGACACACAAATCGAAATCAAAACAGGTCACGTCACGGCAACAATTCAAAATTTCTGCAAGTAAACAACAGATCAATTATACACGAATTGCAATCGCGTTGAAGGAAAAAAACCGTTGACGAACGGAGAAGAAGATGTATTGGCGATTGTTTACCGGAAAATTGTACGGAGGTAGCTGTGATCGGAAGATCTGAACGGAGAAGATAGAGGCACTGGCCTGATGATTAGGAACTAGATGTGGTGTCTAACAGGTGGTGGTGGTGGGTGTTTCTGGTGGCCGATAGTGGTGGGATGATGGTGGTTGTGGTCTGTTGATGGTGGTGGAATCTGAATGAGGTTGTGGTCTGTTGATGGTTGTGGAGGTGGTCTCTGTCGGCGATTGTTGTTATACACACACATATATATTGAGGAGATTTGGGGATGAATTGAGGAGGTGGTGGCGAAGACGGTGGTGGCGGCGGCATATGGTGGTGTTGATGAAGACGGTGATGGTGGTGGTAGCAACATATGGTGGTAGGTGAACTGGTGGAGGGAGAGAGAGGGGGAGGGGGATAAATATCTGTGTTCATTGTATATAAATTACAACTTTTGTCCTTTAAATATGTAAAAAGACATAATTACCCTCATGTGCTACAAATTAACTGAGTTTTTTAACCAGGTTGGGTGTAAAGGACAAAACTTGTAACAAAATACCTACTAAAGGACACCGCCTGTCAACTTTTGAAAAAAGGACACTGCCTGTAAAGTACCCTAAAGATAAAGGACAAAACTTGTAATTTTTCCTAAAATATATTATGTATGTATTTCTTATTACTCTATAATTTCCGTACTACAACTTATACTATTATTAACTCTAGTAAAATAATTTGTTGGTTCTAAATAAGGATCTAATGCTTTTGAAGAAAAGTTTGAATCTGACTTTGTATTTTTTTTTTTTTGTGATAATCTATACCCGTTTTATACAGTAAGTAAGCCTTGGATTGGGTTACACTATTGCTACGAATAATAATTTAAAATCAACGTTTTTTTGTTACGGAAAAGAAAAAAAAAGTATGAAGGGAGAAAGAGTTATAGGAATGGCTTGGAAGAAGAGGGACTTCTTGGTTTGGATAATAAGGATTATTATATTATTTTTACACCTACATGAATGAATATATATAGATTATTATTCGGTTAATTAAAAAAGGTATACCGTGTAATCTTGGTTAGGCAAATGATTTATCTAATTTAGTAAAAGCCTATAATTTATAAAGTTAGTTTACCAATTATTATTAAGTTTTGTAAGTAAGTCTGCTGGCATTATTACATGCCATACGATTTTAAAGAAAATTTAGACAATAATCAAGACAATCGTATAAACTAGTATTTTAAGTCCACGAATTAGATATGTAGGTTTCCGTGTTTGTTAAGGACTAGTTGATTTGTTTTGCTTTTGCTTGGATTCGCTAAACTGAGGTACGGATTCTGTTTTCTTTCCATCGTAGTATACTTTTATATTTTCGTTACTCATTGATACGAATTCTTTGGTCTTGCTATCATAGTATTTTTTTTCTATGTCTGTTACTTTGTAGTACGGATTTTTGTCTCTGTCTTAAAGTGTTATTTTCATGATTCGGTACCTACATTCGTTTGATATGTGATACATTATAGACTATATGGTACACTGTACCACGTACCGAGTTGGCGTTCTGAATGAACCTACCCCCTCGTACCGGATTTTAGAAATGGACGAACCGCGTACCGGAACGTACCCCGATCCATGTGACTATGGTTAAAAGTATGCTTTCTGTTTTATTCTAGCCCCGTTGAAGGGATGTTTTCATGTTATTAATAACCTCTTCCTCGTGGAATTACATAGACATGTGAATACGTTTTCCCAAAATAAAAATATAAAGAAACATCCTCTTCTCGACTAAAAAAAACAAAGGTATAATGTTCAAAATGGAACAACAATGTAAGTGTGTATACAGTTATTGGATCGTAAGTTATCTATGAGAGGGGGTGGTGTTTATATCCATTGTTATCTCTGCTATCTCTTGCGTTTTGAGCAGTTTTACCAGCATCTTCGCCTCAGCAAATAAATAATTTCATCTCTATTATGCTGATATAAGGCGAATTCTAAAACAATATTTAACTAGAGAGACACGCATTGCTTTGCAAAATGGCATGCCACTGTTAGGAAAGAGGATGCGTCTAATTAAAAAAAAGGTCTGCTAATTTCAAATTTATTTTTTACCATACATATATGCTTAAGGGGTTCTGGTTAGCAAAATCGGGCCTAAGGTTGTTTGTGTTTACTGTTTTTTTTCCAGTTAGGAAAAGAAAGGGAAAAAGTAAAAGAAATAATAATTAGGTTCCTTCAATTTGAGAGTTTCTCTCAGACTACATTGACCGATTCCTTTACTTCCTTTCACTTATTTTCCACCAACAATAGAAACTCTATAAAATAATAAAATTTATTAATTAAAAGAGTTATTAATTAATCGATAAATTAATAATTATTAATTAATATTTTATTAATTTATAGTAGAATACTTAGTTTACAAACACCTTTCAAGCTTCCACTTAATTATTGTATACAATGCATGTATATCAAATGAACGGCCCAATTTGAAAGAAACCTTCAATCTCCCACCTTATTATGCTTCTTGTGTTCAATGTATCACTTTATGGACATTAAAAATATTTTCTATATAAATACAAGATCAAGGGGAAAACAACACCAGAAGTTCTTACCATGCTAAGGAAAATTAGAGACGAGATTCAAGGGGAAATTGATTTCAACAACAAAAGACAATTGAGTCATTTTTCAAGAAACCTTCATAAATCAATCATGTAATATGCTATATATAAGGAATTATTAATTTATATTTTATATGGGGTCTAAAGAAATTATCAAAAATGTATTATCTTATAATTTTAGCGAATTATTAATTTAGCACCCTATCCCCGAGTCGGGACCGACAAAAAATATTATCTTAGACAGTTTATTAAATAATCGAGTATTAATTTATCGAGTTTCTACTGTATATTCTTTACATTTAAAACTCAAGAATACAAACCAACGGAATTAGCTAAGCTCATCATCATCTACAAAATAAATTGCACAATACATACACACTAAGAGAACAGGATCCGGTTGGGGAAAGTCCTTTGAAATGTACGTACACAAGTGGTATGGTGAGTTGGAATATGTAACTACAAAGGAAATCAACTCAAATGAGTTAAGCGGGTTGAAATCATGCTACATGCTTGTATGCAAATGGTTGGATTGGATTACGTTTTACTTATAGCATATCAAGTGGTTTGTAAACTCTGTAGTAGTAGATCTGGGGTGTTTTTTCAAAGGGTCTAATGTGACAAGCTAATTAACAATCATCTAAAAAGGCAAGTCAAATGGGTTAACCTCAAAAAGTTTGAAAATGGTCCCGAAATGTATCCAAATGCATACAAGTTTATTTTCAGAAGTATACTGATAATATGGTATGTGATCATATAGTTATTTAAAAGCATCAATGATAATAATAAAAGAATAAAAGTTTTTGTGAATATATTATCAGATTTCACAATTAAAACCGGCATTGAGCCACTCGAGGTTTTGTGAGTAGTCCAAAGCTAGTGAAACGTATTCGGTAATAATATGCTTACAGTAAGAAAGATGGATAATAGAACAATTTGTGATGTTTATGAACATTTTTTCGGCGTCATATAGTTACGTCGGTTTCAAACCTTTATCCATTTTACATGATTGAAAAATTGTTAAGGGGAAGATTAATCGAAAGCTAAAGCAAATAAGAATATATGACATCTTGAAAGAATCGTATGAGACATATGAGGTGAAGGCAAATCTTGGCAGCTTATGGATATTACAAGCCACAAAATACGTGGAGAGTTTGATTCACCACTTGGAACTATGTCCAAGTTCGTAGTTTAATATAACTTTTAAAATTTAATGGTGATATACTTGTGTTTGATGAACCGAAATATGGAGCCATTTGTAGTTACTATTGTGGACGAGGGTCCCCGCTTGGGCTCCTCGCATAGGCTCACTCCTATGAAATGGTAACTGGGCTTGAGCCCATTTAGATTTTCCCCACACGCTCAATAGGTCCATGTGGGCCTGATTCTAGTAAAAGCACTCTTGGGCCAATCCATTAGGGTTAAGGCCCAAGAATACTATTATAAAAGGAAAACTATCTTCTTAAACAAGTAGGTAACATCTCCCCGTAGCTTGGGGTTCCTCCATCTCCTCCCTCCCCCTCTTACAACACCTGCTCCTCTCTAAATTATACCCTTTACTTGCACTTACAATTATCATTGGCATAAACGATACTGACTTGAGCGTCGGAGTGCCTTCGGGGTAAACCCCTCGGGCCCTCTAACTAGATTTTCATGTGGCTTCATCCCAAGACCCGACACCCCGCAAAAGGAACCGACACCATGGCGACAAGATGAGGAATCTGAACTGGATCTTGCCGAATCTAAGGTTAGTTACACCAAGCCGTTCTTCTCATGGATTTGACAATGACGCCATCCGTGGGACTGAGTACAAGCGTGTCTCGGTCCCAGATCTACCTGAGAAATGGGACACTATTGCCATAGTGATGAGAACAACCCCAGACTTCAAGGACATGACTCTGACTCAGATTCATGGAGTGCTCTAAACATTTGAAAGAGCGTTTATCCTGAAACAGGCATCGACTCTTCATTGACGATTGACCACAAGACTCCGATTCCGACCCCGGTTTCTTAATAGGTGACGAAAACGTAAACGATACAACATCCATCCCAATTTTCCTGTCCCAGTTCGAAGATCCGTCTATCGTTATATTACATTTCACAGACCTTTCTTTTTCCTTAATCATAATACTATTAGTCGCACTTCCATCCGCCATAATATCCCCGTCACTTGGTCTTTTCCCAGATAACTTTTTTGTTGTAGACAATGATTCAGGTGTCACTAACCGAGCTTTTCGGGGTGAGTTTTCAACAGCCTTCTTCAACGTCTTGACTTCCTTACAAAAACCACTTGTGGCAGTTGTTTTCTGGCCATCCTGGTACGGAACCCTAGGTTTTAAATTTGTGTGATCTTTACGAGATGCAGTGTTTTGCTTTTGATTGTTTTGTTTGAGTACCTCCGGGGTTTTTCCTGTTGTTGATCTACTCTGCACCCTTTTAGGCGTATTTCTTTGTTTTTATCCAGCTGGACCGGCTTATTAACACAATCTTTTTGCTTCATAACTACTGCTATTTCTTGAAGTGGACCCCACTAATATCTGATTATCTGATTAAATCTGATTATTTGGGAACAGCGATAGCTGAGATGAAGACCCACCAACGCACCCTTTGCTACCTTAACAATTCCCACATTTAACGATGTCAAATATAAATAACAAAAAAAAAAAAAAATACTATTTCTCAATATATAAAAGATAAAAGAATGGAAAGTCATCATCACATGTTGAATGCTTTTTTATTTTAAATTTAACTGGTGGGACAACTGGAATTCAGTCGGTGTTGGCTTGTATTATTACGGTACCATCACGTGTTGTAGCAACCAGAAGTTTAAACAAAAAAAAATGTATGCTCAAAAGATATTGACACATGTTTTATATCGACTAAACCCATGAAAACGGATAGCGGTTCCGATGATGTTGTTTGGTTGGAATAAGTTAGGTTCGTCACGGTATTGGTTTGGTACCGGCACTCGTATAGTTTACGATACCAGATAAAATACTTTGTTTTGAATACAGTTTTGTTTTCAACAGAATATATGCCGAAATGTCAAGGAAAAAAAACTTAGACATAGTTGCATATTTGGTTTTTACAAGTTAGCGAATGCAAGTTATTACCGAAAAAACAAATTAAATAAAAGTTACATGGGTTTACGATTCAAAAGAACGAGAGATTCAAGCCAATCAACCGGCTAAGAGGGCTTATATTATTTATTTATGGTATACAAGTAAAATTGAAAATAAAAAATAATGTTGATGCAACATTGTGAATAGTTAAAGCATCCACATTCATTTTTAATATACTAGCCTGTGTGATGCGGCAGAAGCGAGACATCGCATTGCAATACTCGTTTTTATATTTTTTTATTCATATAATATTTATTGTAGCATCATTGTGACAGATATACATCAAAAGCGTAGTAACCGGGTAATCCATTTGATTGTGTTGTGCATGGTTCGGTCGGTTCGGTTATTATCCTCAACCGAAGCCGAAACCAAAGTCATCAGTTAGTGTATTTTATTAACCAATCGGTTTTCGGTTAATCATTTCGGTTTATTCGGTTAGACTGACAGTTTTTGGTTTGGTTCTTTTGATTTTAGTTAATAGCAAAAACCAAACTTGGGCTAAAACTTTTGATTAGAAATACATGAAATTGTGGTATAAATACTTAAATGAAAGTATATATATAAAATGGAGATATAAAATATGAAATATATGAAATATATGAACTGAAGGTATAAAAGCTAGAAATATATGAAAATATGAATGATTCGGTTCGGTTCAGCTAATTTTGGTTAAACAAGAGTACAAAAAAATTTGATAACCATTTTTTGGTCAATTCGGTTAATTCAGTTTTTGGTTGATTTCGCTTCGGTTTCGTTTGTTTTCAGTTTGGTTTAGGTTAACGGTTTAGTTTTTGCTTACCGATAACCGATTTGGGTTAATAACCAATAGGTGCGCGCGTGATGCAGCGGGAAACATGGACATCGCCACAATGTGCATTGTTCGGTTGGTTAGATTATTATCCTCAACCGAAATCGAGGTCATTGATATTTTATTAACCAATCCGTTTTTAGTTAATCAATTTGGTTTATTCAGTTAGATTGACTGTTTTTTGTTTGATTCATTTAATTTCAGTTAATAGCCAAAACCAAACTTGAGCTAAAACTTTTTATTAGAAATACATCAAATTTAGGTATAAATACATGAAATGGAGGTATAAATACATAAAATGGTGTATAAATATGATATACATGAACTGAAGGTATAAAAACTAGAAAATATGAAAATATGAATTGTTCGGTTCAGTTAATTTTGGTTAAATGAGGGTACAAAAAATTGATCACCTTTTTTGGTTAATTGGGGTTTCGGTTAATCAGTTTTAAGTTAATTCAATTTTTGGTTGATTTCGGTTCGGTTTTGGTTAACGATTTAGTTATTACTCACCCTTAGATACTGTTAATCACGTAACATATTAATTTTTTAATTAAAAAACTATAGCAATACTATACTAAAATTAAAGAGAATAAAATACTCCTTTATATGATGTAATTAAAAAATATTAACGTACCAAAAAGTTATGACTGTTTAAAAATCATGGGTGGATTTAGTTTTTTATAAGTGGATAGAGTGTAACTACTAACTAATTATCTATAATTTTGTTAAAGACATGGGATTAAAGTGTAATCCAAGTGAGAGGATTAAATTGACGGTATTTAATCACTAGACATTTTG
Organism: Helianthus tuberosus; assembly: GCA_030545235.1. Classification (NCBI taxonomy): domain Eukaryota; kingdom Viridiplantae; phylum Streptophyta; class Magnoliopsida; order Asterales; family Asteraceae; genus Helianthus; species Helianthus tuberosus. The sequence goes on along the minus strand of CM060401.1, from coordinate 70,170,784 downwards.
TAGCTACTAAACATTCTAGGATAATGACAAAGTACGTTGAGCTTTAATCACTTGTACACTAAGGCATCATCTACTTGTACCTTTTAATCCACACATCAATATTGACCAAGACAACTACCGTAACGTCGACAAAAATGAATAGGCTGTCACGGTACTTTTGGATTATTTTTGAAACATAATAGTTTATAAGATATTACAAGAATACATATAAGAATTATAAGTTTGTTGTGGAGGGGGAAAAGTGTAACTAATTACCTATAGTTGTGTTAAAACTCAGGGACTTAAGTGTAATAAGATGGGGGGGGCTAAAATATAACTATTGTTTAAAAGATCAGTTTACCCTCATTTTAGGGGTGTATTTATAAATTAAGAGGGAACAAGTTCTTGTTTTTTGTGTATCTTAAAATGATTCTTCCTCATGTATTATAATATAGTATAGATATTATATATATATGAATAGAAAGAGAGGATGTACAGTGAACATATTTATTTTAATTTTGATATATTTTTTACTCTAAACACTCATCATATTAATTTTACTCTAGATCATATATTTTACTTCAAACTAAAATACAAAACAAAATAATATAATTGAGCCAATTTGTATGTAAAGGTCCAGGAACAAATAAAAAGACTAAGAGAGTGTTGGAAACAAGAATCATTCAACGCGTTGTTTAACACTAAGTGTCGACGACCAAACTTCTTGAAAATAAAATTGTTTTCAAAATAAAGTTTTTAACTATGGTATCGTAAGCTATATTAAGTGTAGTTATTGGTGACTTGACGAACCGAATTGATTCCGACCAAACATGATCAGTACCAATGCCGACATTGTCGGAACCATTACCGATAATTTTTCATGGTTTCTTTTATCGATGTAAACACGTGTCTCTATCTTTTTGGGCCTATGACGACTCTATTTTTCGGTTTTCTCTTCCGATTGCTATACTATGTGTCAGTGCCATACCGATACTTTAGCGAACCAAACTGATACATACTAAATTCGCGCCGCAACGCGCGAAAGAATTCATCTAGTTATATATAATTACAATCAGAATAGTTAATTATTAGAATTGGTCTCAAACAAGTGATATTTGAATCATACCAAATTTGAGTTATGATTTTTCAATTCGATTGTTAGTGCAGTTGTCTGTCGACTTCATTTTCGTTCGAGTCTTAGATTAGTAATGAAAGATCAAGTCACGCAGTTCGAGTTGACTGTTCAAACAAAGGTGAACAAGCCAGTTCAAACGAAGTGGACAGCTCAAACGAAGTGGACTGTTCAAACGAAGTGGACAATTCAAACGAAGTGGACTGTTCAAACGAACTGGAAATGCCTGTTCAAACGAACTGGAAATAGTATAAATATGTGACTTGAGTTTTTCATTTGTAACTTTCGGATTCCGGTAGCGAAGCTCTGCCGAAGTGTCTCCAAGTCTGTAAACGCGTTCTAATCAATGCAAGAGACAATTATTAGTGAATATCAAGCTGAAACAAACTCTGATTCATTGAATTCCGCCTTTGAATCAGTTTAGAGCTCTTCTGAAGACTCGTTCAGATCGTTTCTCGATCCTACAAGTGGTATCAGAGCTCAGGAGGAAGAGTTCTACCGATTCAGCTTGTTTTTCGTCACATTTCTGATTTCTACTCCATTCTGTCATATTTTTCAAAATTTAAACGAGTTTTACTGGATAAAATGGCTTGAGTTTGAAGTATATTGTGCGAAACAGTGTTTTAATCAATTTGTGAAAGTTTCAGATCTTAAAACAAAGTAAAACTTGATCAATTTTACGAATATTTGGTCAGTTCGTTTGAAAGATTATACATCTCGTACGAACAGAACTTTAAACTCAGATCTACAGCGATTCAGTGGACGATATTGAACAAATTATACATCATTTTGTTCGGAATTCATAGTAGAACAATCCTTGAACTTATCAGATTCTAATTCAACCGAAAACGTGATCATATTTGGCAAAATAACATCAGATTGTTTGAACAATGGTTCAGTTCGTTTGAGACTTTGAATCCAGTTCGTCTGAAAGGTCACACGGAGTGGCCAGTTCGTATGAAAAAGGATCAGTTTGCATGGTATTATTAGTTCACTTCGCTTCAAAATCCAGTCCGCATAAGAGTCAAGTCCGTCTGAATTTACCTCGTTTGAACCTTAGATCGTTTAAATCTCAGGTCGTCTGAATCACAGTTCGTCTGAAGTAGTCAGTCCGTTTGAAAGCTTTTCAGTTCAGTTTGTTTGAACTTCAGTTCGTTTAAGAGATTCAGTTCATTTGTTCTTCGTTCAGGTCGTCTGAAACAGTTATTCAGGTCATTTGTTGTCAGTTTGCATGTTAGGACATTTAGAAAATCAAAGTTCATCATTGAGGACATTTTGTTTGCATGTGGTCAAATGAAATTGAATTGAAATCAAAAGGTATCATCCATTATTCACGTGATATCATCAGACATTAATGATCTATTGCATGAGACGATAAGGTTCAATTAAATTGGATGGTGACTGATGTTATCGTATATTTTTTAATTGAGTTTTGAAGTTGTCGGCTTAGTGGTATAATTGGTCCAATCAGTTTTTTTTAAAACATAGAGGTAGTTGGTCATCTATTGATTGCATGTGATCTGATCATTTGTGCTCGGTCCAATTATATGCATTTCATTTTGACAACACATGTGAAACATTAAATGCAATCGGTGTACATGTGATCGAGATTATTGTCCATCGGCCCATCAGTTTATGTGATACATTCGGTCAAATAGAATGAATCGGTGATCTGTCTGTCAGCCATTAAAAGCCCACGTAATCATATATGTTCATTTGACATTTTGGTGACCCAAGATTGTTCTGGTTAAGGAGTTGTTTTGTGTGAGAAGCCTAATTCATTCAGTGATTTCACCCGAATTATATTGAACGAGTCCATGAATCTTCGACACGAGTCCTAGATCGATTCAACCGTCACACACATTCACATATTCAGTTCGCTTAAACTGATCATTTGTTTTTGTGTCTCGAGGTATTTCACTAGGTGAACCAGTTCGTTTGAAAGCTTGTGTGAGAAATCCTTTGATACCGAATCATGGACGAGGAATTCTACAACGCATTCGCTACTCCGGTTACCCCGATTTCTCTTGCACATAACACTATGTTGGAAAACAAAACAGGGACGATGCAAAAGCCGCCTAAACTCATGAACATCGAGGAATATAAGGGTTGGGAAGGTCGTTTCGAAAACTGGGTGCAAGCAAACTACTTAGATGCTTGGGAGTGTGTTGAGACGAAATACATTCGACTGACGAATGATGATGAAGAAGTGGTTCCGATAAAAGATCTTAGTGCCGATGCTAGAAAGAAGTACAAAGATGAGAAAATGATGCTGAGTTTATTGCAACAAGCTGTGAAAGAAGACATCTTGGTGCTCTTGCAACATAATGGAACTTCTTACTCAATCTGGAAAGCATTAAGATCGAAATTTCATGGTAGTCAAGAGATGGTCAAAAACAAGAAATCACTTTTGAAGAAAGAGTTCGATCTGTTTCGTGGTTTGAAGAATGAGAACACAAGGCAAATCATTGAGAGATACTGCAATCTGCTAGCAAACATGAAGAGATTGAGTATTGAGAAAGACAATGAAGAGTTGATCGAGAAGCTTGCTGATGCTTTCCCACACGAGACTTGGGGCACATATCTCATGATGCTCAGAAACAAGAAAGGGTTTAGCAGTTTGACGCTCATCAAGTTCATTGAAAAGATTGAAGCTCAGGAAATGGAGCAGAGAAAAGTCTTGAGAATGAAAGATTTCGACGGTGAACAAGACATCGGTCTTTACTACAAAGGTGGTGTTACTGATAAATCCACCAATTTGTCACCAAAGATTGGAACGGCATTCAATGCAAAGAATTCATCTGATAGTTCATCCAAAGGATCAAGCAGCAACACAAGTTTTTCATCATATCCATCTTTTGATCCGAACGTTTCAACAACAAGAAATGGCAAAAAGCTTCAATGCAACATTGTATTGAACATTGAAAATGATTAGGAATATTCTGAAGAGTTAGCAAAAAGCCACATGTCTTTATTGGGAACTGTTCTTGAATCTTATGGTAGTTTTGTTGCAGGCATGGTTGCAAAAGTCGCTAGACGCTCCCTAGTCGGTCGACCGGGGAGTTGAGAGTACTCGGTATACGCGGAGAGTACTCGGGGAGTACTCGGACATGTTAAATTATAAAGAAATTACTTTTTGGAGATTAAATATATGTCAAATAATACAAATTTACTAATATTTATAACAAAATATGTGAAAATGATATTTATTCTTTAATATGATATGCATAGAAATTATGTTATATTATTATTTAAGTCAAACTAGGCTCGAGTTTACCTACTAGATCCAATTATGGCCGAGGTTGACCGCGTTTGACCGACTCCGAGTAATTAGGCGGAGTCAAAGAAAGTCGCCTCGGCAGCCTGCCTTGTAGCGACTACTCGGAGAGTACTCGGCCTTGGAAACCTTGTTTTACAACCATGTTGCAGGTCGAATCGGGAATCCAATGCTGACAAAGGAAGATTACGACCAGATTGATGCTGAAGAGATGGAACTGATGGACATAAAATGGTGCTTGGCCAGCGTGTTGAGGAGAGCTGAGAAATTCAAGCAAATCACTGGAAGAGATGATCTTCATGAGGCTGGTGTTTCTACTTTAGGTTTTGACAAATCTAAAGTCACTTGTTTTCGTTGCAGGGAAAAGGGTCACTTCAAGAGAGAGTGCACCAATCGCGAAGCAAGTGGAGCTCAGAATCCTTTTAACAACAACAATGATTACTACCGAAAAGCCATCTACCATCAAGTTGCTCAGCAACCATCTCAACAACAACAACATCAGGCACAAACTGCGCATGGAAGAATTGTGATTGAAGATTCTGGAAAGAGAGCGTGCGTGGTGAATCAAGATGAGAAGTCTTCAACAGCATTCAACTGGGATACATATGTATCAGCTGATGGAAAAGCTTGTGTTATTGATCAAGATGATGAAAAGCTACCCGAGGGATTTAGCTGGGAAAATTTCACATGGGATGATTATGTTCCTGATCAAGCTACAGCTCACACAGCTTTTGTTGCCAGAGTTGAAGAAGATAGTGATGATGATCGTGAATATTGGGCGAGAAAATTCGATGCTGATATGAAACTGATTGCTGAAAGTGACAGTGAAGATGAAAAGGTTAAAAAGAAGAAGAAAAAGGTCAAGACTCCAGTAAGCAGTGATGATGAGACTGTTCCAGTGATCAAAAGGAAAGTAAAGATTGAAGTTCCAAAATTCAAGGTTGATCAAGAAGTTGATGCTAAAAAGATTCCAGTGAAATGTGAGAACTGTGAAGCTGTGAAGAAACAGAACAGCACACTGATCTATAACTTGAACAGTTTAAAGGAATCTTATGATGTGTTGAACAAAGCTATGAACCAGTATAATCAAACAAGTGAAGAACAAGCTACAGCTATGAATACACTTCAGGGAGCTTTTATGACGAAGCAAAAAGTGGTGAACAACTACATTGATAAGTGTGCTGTGCTAGAACAAAAGCTGGAACTGCAAAGAATTGAGACTGAAAGAGTAAATCGTTTGTTGAAAAGTTACTCATGTACTTCTTATGTCATTGACAGGATTTATCCAACTGTTGAAGGCATGAAGGTATTTGAAGAGGATGAAGTAACTGAAGAAAAGAATGATGATGGAAAAGTGACTGAAGAAAAGACTCCAGAAAAGAAGAACAAGAAGAAGAGTGACTCAAAGAAAAAGACTGATAAAAAGGATTCTGGTAAGAAACAAGATGTCGGTTACAACAAGTGTCCACCCCCGTTAGAAAATGGATATTTGCCCAGAAATCCAAATCAGGAAAGAGTCGAAAAAACAACAAATTTACAATGGGAGTCGGAATCCTCAGTCAATTTGCCAGAAAATATTGATGTTATGTTTACATCATCTGACACTGATCATGAGTCCGAGTTAATAAAGAAAGTCGTCGATCAGGTGTTGGATAAAGATGAAAATGAGGAGTCAAAGTTGGAGTCAAACTCAGAGTCAAAGTCAGAGTCTGAGTCAAAGTCTGGTTCTGAAAGTTCGAGTTCGACAGTCAATAGTCCAAAATCTTCGGTTAAAAGGGTTTATAATAAAAAATTCCTGTTATCAAAATCTAATTTGAATGATGAAACGTTTAAAGTTACATATACTTTGAATGATTCTGACAAATTATATTCTGATGAGGAATTTCCAATAAAAGGTGTCAAAACTGAATTGATCAAAAAGGTTTTCAAACTTACAGAAATTAATATTTCTGAAATAAAAGATTTAAATCTTAATGGTAAACCTAAAACTTACACCTCAAGAGTACAACAAAGATTAAACAAGAAAAAAGGTTACAGTTCTGGTTTTCAAAAGAAACCAAATCCTAACCGTAATTTCAAAAAGAAAGGTCTTGGATTTATTCCAACATAAAAACAGAAAAATGAAAAATATGTTCGTGATTTTAAAGCAAAGATGACATTTGTTTCAGGTACATCAGCAGAAGAAGAAGAAAAGAAAGAATTTTGGAGACAATCGAACAAAGAATTCCTTGCAAAGAAGCAAGAAGAGATGAAAGAAACGAGAACATGTTTCCAATGCAACAATGTTGGACATATTGCCAAAGATTGTTCAAAGGCAATACAGTCAAAACAGGGAGTTTCTCGTAACTCGAAAGACAAGGAAATTGTGTTTGAACCACTAATTGACAGAACCAAACTTTTCAAAAATTCTACATTTGAAATTGGTGAATGTTCAAACAAGTTTTACAACAAAAGAGCTAAATCTGACAAACAAAAATGGGTGGTTAAGAAGTCTGGAAGTAGTTCTAACGATGATTCTGATAGGTCAAAATCAGATGAGCTATCTTTTGGCGATGAATCTGATTCCACAAAATCAGATGAGCCACAGGTTGAGTTAAAATTGAAAACTTCAGTTCCTCCAATGGATGATGTTCATTTTCCACCATTGAAGGCTGAAAATTTTAAAAAGAAAATTGGTAAGGTTGAAATTTCAAACCAATTTTATGATGACAAGAAGGAATTTGATGTCGAAAAGGCCTTTAACCCCACTGTGAAACACATTTTTGGTAAAATGATTGATCAAAAAGTCAAAGGGGTTAAAGAGTTCTATGAGAAGAAGACGAAGAAAGATAAAGTTGAACCATCCCTGGTTTGTGACTGGGATGGTACATACTATGAATAGTAAGTCTGTGGACTTGCCGGAGCTCCCAGGTTTGTAAGCGTGGAGCAGGAATCGACATCTATCTTTCTTAGTTGGATTTTTCGTACAAGTGGTAAATCAGGGACATTAATTTGTACTTGATTTTCTACAAGTGGTTGAAGACAAAATGATGAACCACATCCCCAACTTTACAAGTGGTAAAAACAAACTTATTTTCCGGAAAAATCATTTTGATTAAAACAAACTTAAGTGTTTTGAAATCTTAATGAGAAAATGGTTTGTTGTGAGGGGGAGTTCTGATTGTTTATGCCAAGTGAATGGCGAATTGAGGTGATTCGATATTGGTTGTCATTTTATTGTACAGTTTGTTTTCAAATTTCCTAAAATGTGTTTGCATTTTAGGGGGAGTAAGAATTTTTAGAAAATCCAAAAACATTTGAAAATTTGAAAAAGACAAAAACATGATAAAACAAAAATGAGTTTTGTTGTCAAGAAGAGGAAATGATAATACATCAGTGGACGATCACAACATGCTAAAGAATTGGAAAGTTAAAAGTGATAAACGGTCTCACTGATGATGTGCCAGTAGGTTTTTGCACATTTAGTAGATTGTGACGAGATATAAACCTAAATTTCAAACTTGCTTATATCGTGGGGAAACATCTCTCGGATATATGGGTAACCCCCGAAATCTTGTTTGAAAGATTCCTTTTTCTGATATACTAGGTCTTTATACTCAGTGATATCTGGGGTATTATTCTTGGACTTCTGCTGAATGGAAGTTCTGACCTAGTCCTCGAATAATACTTTCTGCAATGCTTGAAACATAGCATCACCCTCAGCATATATGATAAGACAATAAAATTGCTTAGCAATGCTGTTGTAAAAAAGATCCTCTAAAGGGGACACACCCATAAGTTGAGTCATGATCTCTCTGCTGAACGGTAGTTCTGACCTGAGCTTTCATGATTCTTCATAATTTATTAACCCCTACAGATATCATTTGTGTCATAATTACCTGTAAGACTGAATATTGGGATCTGGATACGGGAGTATATTCTGAGGTGGGACACGCGATTGAGTTTAAGTTCTTAATACATTAATATCATATCTCGAAGCAGTTGAACTTTGTGTGAAAATTTAAGTGGATCAGTATACTGACTATCTAAGTGAATTGTTTAGAGCTTAAAATGTAATGAAGCTTAACGGTGTTGGTGATTTGTCTCAAAAGCTGATATGATCCTCTTACACAAACTCACAAAAATATTGTCTGTAAATATTTCTTTACTGTATTTCATTTCATTAAAAAATCCAAAAAGATTTTCAGTGTGTTTTAGCATAAATTTTGAAAAATCCAAAAATATTTTCGACAACTGAAGTTGGATAACTGATTTTCAAAATTCCTAGTGCTAAACATGATGAGCATGTGGTGAGGGAGAGTGTGTGTATAAATGAGAAAAGATTTTGAATTTTTATCTACATGTGGTTCATCAGTTATTAACATTGTTAAATCATCCTGAATAAATTTGAGGGAGAGTTTGGTTGTATAAATTTTGGAAAATGTTAAATTTGTGAAAATTTACTTTTGGGTAGAGGATGTGCAGGATAGCCTAGATTCTGAAGTCTGAGTATAGAGCCAGGTCATGATCCTGATTCTGTGAAAGTCAAACTGCAATCAACATCCGAGGAAAGATTGTTCGAGGGGAGTCTGTTTATGCTGAAGAGGAGAAAGAGATAAAGTTTGAGGATGCTTACACGTTCAGACTGATAAAGACTGAAGACGTTGAAGACTCGACACTTAAGACTCGTCAACATTCGAGAGGGAGTCTGTTGGTGCATGCGTCTGTCGACTTCGTCTTATATCGAGTCTTTAATTCGTTGCGGATCTGAACAAGAATGATGTCAAGTTCGCATGAATGTTCAAACGAAGTGGATGTTCAAACGAAGTGGATGTTCAAACGAAGTGGAAGTTCAAACGAAGTGGTCACTTCATACGAACTGGGGTTTGTCCAGTTCGTATGAAGCTCAGACGACCTGGTCTCCCTATAAATAGGTCATGTTGTCATTTCATTTGTAACTTTGGCATTTCCGGTAGCGAAGCTCTTCCGAGGTATCTCCAGACCGTGTAAAGCTTTCATATCAATACAAGAGATAGTTAAACTACTTTCAAGTGCAAATCAAGCTGATTCGAAACCGAAACGTCTGTTTCCGCCTCTCGTTTTGGTCTAGAACACTTCTGATCGACTCGTTTAGGTCATTTCTCGATCCTACAAGTGGTATCAGAGCTCTGATACCACTTGTAGGATCGAGAAATGACCTAAACGAGTCGATCAGAAGTGTTCTAGACCAAAACGAGAGGCGGAAACAGACGTTTCGGTTTCGAATCAGCTTGATTTGCACTTGAAAGTAGTATAACTATCTCTTGTATTGATATGAAAGATTTACACGGTCTGGAGATACCTTGGCAGAGCTTCGCTACCGGAAATGCCAAAGTTACAAATGAAATGACAACATGACCTATTTATAGGGAGCCAGGTCGTCTGAGCTTCATACGAACTGGACAAACCCCAGTTCGTATGAAGTGACCACTTCGTTTGAACATCCACTTCGTTTGAACATCCACTTTGTTTGAATATCCACTTTGTTTAAACATCCACTTCGTTTGAACATCCATGCGATCTTGACATCATTCTTGTTCAGATCCGCAATGAATTCAAGACTCGATATAAGACGAAGTCGACAGACGCATGCACCAACAGACTCCCCCTCGAATGTTGACGAGTCTTAAGTGTCGAGTCTTCAACGTCTTCAGTCTTTATCAGTCTGAACGTGTAAGCATCCTCAAACTTTATCTCTTTCTCCTCTTCAGCATAAACAGACTCCCCACGAACAATCTTTCCTCGGATGTTGATTGCAGTTTGACTTTCACAGAATCAGGATCATGACCTGGCTCTATACTCAGACTTCAGAATCCAGGCTATCCTGCACATCCTCTACCCAAAAGTAAATTTTCACAAATTTAACATTTTCCAAAATTTATACAACCAAACTCTCCCTCAAATTTATTCAGGATGATTTAACAATGTTAATAACTAATGAACCACATGTAGATAAAAATTCAAAATCTTTTCTCATTTATACACACACTCTCCCTCACCACATGCTCATCATGTTTAGCACTAGGAATTTTGAAAATCAGTTATCCAACTTCAGTTGTCGAAAATATTTTTGGATTTTTCAAAATTTATGCTAAAACACACTGAAAATCTTTTTGGATTTTTTAATGAAATGAAATACAGTAAAGAAATATTTACAGACAATATTTTTGTGACTTTGTGTAAGAGGATCATATCAGCTTCTGAGACAAATCACCAACACCGTTAAGCTTCATTACATTTTAAGCTCTAAACAATTCACTTAGATTGTCAGTATACTGATCCACTTAAATTTTCACACAAAGTTCAACTGCTTCGAGATATGATATTAATGTATTTAAGAACTTAAACTCAATCGCGTGTCCCACCTCAGAATATACTCCCGTATCCAGATCCCAATATTCAGTCTTACAGGTAATTATGACACAGATGATATCTGTAGGGGTTAATAAATTATGAAGAATCATGAGAGCTCAGGTCAGAACTACCGTTCAGCAGAGAGATCATGACTCAACTTTTGGGTGTGTCCCCTTTAGAGGATCTTTTTTACAACAGCATTGCTAAGCAATTTTATTGTCTTATCATATATGCTGAGGGTGATGCTATGTTTCAAGCATTGCGGAAAGTATTATTCGAGGACTAGGTCAGAACTTCCATTCAGCAGAAGTCCAGGAATAATACCCCAGATATCACTGAGTATACAGACCTAGTATATCAGAAAAAGGAATCTTTCAAACGAGATTTCGAGGGTTACCCATATATCCGAGAGATGTTTCCCCACGATATAAGCAAGTTTGAAATTTAGGTTTATATCTCGTCACAATCTACTAAATGTGCAAAAACCTACTGGCACATCATCAGTGAGACCGTTTATCACTTTTAACTTTCCAATTCTTTAGCATGTTGTGATAGTCCACTGATTTACTATCATTTCCTCTTCTATACAACAAAACTCATTTTTCATTTTATCATGTTTTTGGCTTTTTCAAATTTTCAAATGTTTTTGGATTTTCTAAAAATTCTTACTCCCCCTAAAATGCAAACACATTTTAGGAAATTTGAAAACAAACTGTACAAGAAATGTGACAACATGATGAGAATTGCTTCAATTCTCCATTCACTTGGCTTGAACAATCAGAACTCCCCCTGACGACAAAACATTTTCCCATGGTGATTTCAAAACACTTAAGTTTGTTTTAATCAAAATGGTTTTTCCGGAAAATTAGTTTTGTGAGTCATTTCTCAAACATGGGGATCATTCATCACCTTGTTTTCTTTAACCACTTGTAAAAACTAACATTTTTAAGATCAATCCACAAACATCACTTGTAGAAAATCACGTATAACTTAATGTCCCTGATTTACCACTTGTAAGTCGAAATATCACTTTCGTGAATTTCTCAAGAAAGATGCCGATTCATGTTCCACGCTTACCAACCTGGGAACTCCGGAAAATCAGGTTTTTCTATTTAAACAGTTTCACCCAAGCCTGACTGTCCTTGGGTGATTTTGAATTCTTGTTCAACAATGGTGGAAAATTTGCATCATCCATTGTTAAACCAGAATTCTCAAATTTTACCTCAACAAATGGCTCCTCTGGTTTTAACATACCAGAATCATTGCCTGAATGTGGCTTGTCTGACTTTGAAGAGCCAAATTCATCGCCGACATGTGGCTCCTTTGTTTCCACAGAAACAGATTCATCGCCACAAACTTTCTTTTTCATCTTTCTCTCTTTCATCCTCAGATTTGTATCTGATGAATCCGTTTTGCATGATTTGTCATTCTTTGGCGAGCAAGACGATTTATCAGAACTTTTATCTGTTTTACCAATTGTATCCGAGGACAAAATCCTTTCGAGATACTCTCTCGCTTTCTTCCTCTTCTTCCTCAGTCTGTCTTTCTGCCCCTGTGAAAGCTTTACTTTCTTTTCTTCCACTTTCTGTTCTTTGGGCTTGACATTGACTGGTTTCTTTGCCACTTTCTGAGATTCAGCCCTCGATCTTCCCTTTGATCTCATTGGGCAATCTCTAGCAATATGACCTCTGATGTTGCAATTAAAACATCTCCTCGTCTCATAACTCCAACCTTGGCAGTTAACAGCAATGTGTCCTTGATAACCACATCGGTAACACACTCTGTTATCGTACCAATCACCATTTTCAGCCCAAATGCTCAAATCAAAGCACTGTTTGGCTTGGTGATATTCCTTTTTCCTTTTGATTGCTAGATTTGACTTTTGAGCACTGTGGTTCGACCTGCACCACTTATTACCAACAATTTTTGAGTTTTGATTTTTCAATTTTTGTGATTTTTGATTGCGATTGGATGATTGATCTGATGAACTTTTATTTTCTTTTTGAACATTTTTCAAACTTTTCTCTTTTTGTTTTTGTTCCACTTCTTCAAAGGTTTTTGCTTAGAGCATTCTCCCTTTTCAGTTGATTGTGGAACAGTTTCTTGAAACTTTTCTTTTAACTTCAAAAATAAATTCTTTTTCTTCATTTTTTCATTTTCATCATCAGATTTCTCATCACAATCTTCAACTTTGACTTTGTCAAACTTTGCTTACAAGTTCGTTTGAATTGAACTCAGTCCGTTTGAAAGACTCCAGTTCGTTTGAAAGCTGAGTTTGTGAAACTGTTTACCGAAAACATGGAAACTGAAGAAGAAATTGCATTGTTTTACTATGTATCTTAACAAGAGAGCTATTTTAAGAATGAAGAAGAACCAGTTCGGAAAGAATCAATTTCAAAAGAACCAGTTTCAATAACAGAGGATTCAGAAACTGTTTTAGATAAAATTGAAAAGGGTTTAGAAGTTGATTCAGAAAAAACTGATAATCTTACAGAAGTTGTTTCAGAAAAAGCTCCAGTGTTTGATCACTCATCAGATGAAGAGAGTGACGATGACAGTGAAGAAATTGAAAAACTTGAAAATTATAAAAGAATGTTTGGACCTCAATTGTTTGATATGTTTTATGCAGGTACACTGGAAAAGCTTAAAAATAAACAAGCTGCAAAGATAAAGTTTGATGAGGCAGCTACTGTGAAAGAAAATATAAAATCTGAGGAAAATCAGGTTGTAAGTCTTCATCAAGAAACATCTGAACAAAAAGAGACAACTGAATTGTCACATATTGATGAAGTCAAACCTGAAGTAAATGTACAAGAGGTAAAAGAACAGGTTGAAGTAATTCCAGCTTTCAAGGATGAAAAGAAAGCTGATGAAGAAAAGACGTCTGATGATGAAAATATATCTGGGATGTGCTTAAATTGTGAAAAATTAAAATCTGAAAATGTCAAACTGTTGAGTGATGTGGACAGTTTGACATTGGAAGACAAAATTTTGAAAGAAAAAGAAAAAGACTTTGAAAATAAAATCAAAAGTTTTGAAAATGAAAAATTAAAAGTTGAAAAAGAATTTCAAAGTCAAATAAAGATTCTTGAAGATGGGAGATCTGTTTTTAGCAAGAATAACATTGAAAAACAAAAAGTAATAAATTCTCATCTTCAGACAATTATTCGACTTGAAAAAGAGGTTGAAAAAGCTCGGATTAAAATCAAAGAGCTTGAAAAAAATTGAAAGGTTTTGAGACTTTGTCATCAACACCAGATTATCCATGTCCAAAACCGATCAATTCTGTTCCAATATGTGACGATGTCACAAACTTTGACAAAGTCAAAGTTGAAGATTGTGATGAGAAAACTGATTATGAAGTTGAAAAAAGAAAAATATTTTTGAAATTAAATGAAATGTTTAAAGAAACTGTTCTACATTCTACTGAAAAAGGTGAATGCTCAACGCAAAAACCTGTAAAGAAGAATGTGGAACAAAAACAAAAAGATAAAAAACCGAAAAATCTTCAAAAAGAAAATAAAAGCTCATCAGTTCAATCATCCAATCGTGATAAAAAACCACAAAAATTAGAAAATCAAAACTCAAAAATTGTTGGTAATAAGTGGTGCAGGTCGGACCACAGTGCTCAAAAGTCAAATCCAGCAAACAAGAGGAGCAAAGATTATCACCAAGCCAAACAGTGCTATGATCTGAATGTTTGGACTGAAAATGGTGATTGGTACGATAACAGAGTGTGTTACCGATGTGGTTATCAAGGACACATTGCTGTTAACTGCCAAGGTTGGAGTTATGAGACGAGGAGATGTTTTAATTGCAACATCAGAGGTCACATTGCCAGAGATTGCCCAAGGAGATCAAATGAAAGATTGAGGGTTAATTCTCAGAAGAAGATAAAGAAATCAGTCAATGTCAAGCCCAAAGAACAGAAGGTTCAAGAACCTAAAGTTCAAGAAACGAAAGTGAAACTTTCTCAGGGGCAAAAAGACAGACTGAGGAAGAAGAGAAAGAAGGCGAGAGAGTATCTCGAGAAGATCTTGTCCTCGGGTTCATCTGTTAAAAATAAAAGTTCTGATGAATCGACTCCCTCGATGGCAAAATCAAGCAAAACAAATTCATCAGATACAAATATGAGGACAGAGGAGAGAGTAAAGAAAGAGAGAAAGGTGAAAAAGAAAGTTGCTGGCAATGAATATGTTTCTTCGGAAACAAAGGAGCCACATGTTGGCGATGAATCTGGCTCATCAAAGTCAGACAAGCCACGATCAGGCAATGAATTTGATTTGTCAAAGTCAAAGGAGCCAAGTTCAGGCAATGAATCTGGTGTGGTAAAGCCAGAAGAGCCGTGTGTTGAGGTAAAAGTTGAGAATTCTGGTCTAACAATGGATGATGCAAATTTTCCACCATTGTTGAACAAGAATTCCAAAGCACCCAAGGACCGTCAGGCTTGGGTGAATCTGTTTAAATGAAAAACCTGACTTGCCGGAGTTCCCAGGTTGGTAAGCGTGGAACATGAATCGGCACATTTCTTGAGAAATTTCACTCTGGTGATTTTTCGCCTTACAAGTGGTAAATCAGGGACATTAAGTTGTACTTGATTTTCTACAAGTGATATTTAAAGTTTGATCTTAAAAATGTTAGTTTTTACAAATGGTTGAAGAGACCAAAGTGATGAAAGATCCCCGAATTTGTGAAAAGACATTCAAAACTAGTTTTCCGGAAAAACCATTTTGATTAAAACAAACTTAAGTGTTTTGAAATCACTATGGGAAAATGTTTTGTTGTCAAGGGGAGTTCTGATTGTTTATGCCAAGTGAATGGAGAATTGAAGTGATTCTCATCATGTTGTCACATTTCTTGTACAGTTGGTTTTCAAATTTTCCCAGAAAATCAAAATTGAGACATATTTTGATTTTAGGGGGAGTAAAATTTTAAAAACAATTAGAAAATTTGAAAATGTCAAAAACATTGAAAAATTCAAAATGAGTTTTGTTGTGAAAAAGAGGAAATGATAGTAGATCAGTTGGACTGTCACAGCATGCTAAAGAAATGGAAAGATAAAATGTGATAAGCGATCTTACTAAAGATGTGACGGTAGGCTCAGCTAGACTAGTAGATTTGTGATAACGATACAAACCTAAATGAAAAAGCCTAGTTCTAGTGGGAAACATGATTGAAAGCATAGTACTTAGTTTTGTCCTTCTTGACTGTGTGCCTACTTGGTAATCGCTGATTGTCGAAAGACATAAAACTAGTTAAGTTCGTGAACTTTCACAACTTTGCTGAAAAGTCGTTGTGATTATGCATTTTATTTTGCAAAGATTTAAACTTGTTTTATTTCTTTATTTTGTTTAAGCATCGGACATCCTCTGCGTATACGTGAGTATCGACCTGGATGTTGTTGCCTAAACGTTCTGCTTTATTTTCTTTGGTGTTTCGTTTAAGCTTTGGACCTCCTCTGCGTATACGGGAGTATCGACCTGGTGGTTAAAGCCTAAACAACTTCAACTTGTTTTATTTTTCTTATTTTGTTTAAACATTGGACTTTCTCTGCGTATACGGAAGTATCGACCTGATTGTTAATGTTTAAACATTCTGCTTTGTTTTCGCACAAATCACAGTTGATAAAAGTTTAAAGGCATTACTTGAGTTAGTGTATTGCATGATGAGGGGATATGCTGAGATCGTGGGGTCCATAAGAGCTTAGTGCAAAATTAATATACCTTAACGTATCGGTAAGCATTTCGAAAGTTTTTAGATTGAGTTTAAGTGGACAACAATATCGTCAATCAATGTGAATCGTTTAGAGCATAAAATGAAATCAAGCTTAACGGTGTTAGTGATTTGTCTCATAAACTGATATGATCCTCTTACACAAACTCACAAAAATATTGTCTGTAAATATTTCTTTACTGCATTTTATTCTTTTCAAAAATCCAAAAAGATTTTAGTGTGTTTTAGCATAAAATTTTGATAAAATACAAAAAGATTTTCGACAACTGATGTTGAAAAGCTGATATTCAAAATTTCAAGTGCTGAACATGATGAACTAGTTTGGGAGTGTGTGTATTGAATTGAGAAATTTATTTTGAGAAAGAAGTTTGATTAGTTAATCGAGATCATTAATTTGAACTTGATGTAACTTTTTCAGTAAGTTTTTTCTTATTGTTTTTAAGCAAAAACTTATGTGGTGGTGAGAAAATGTGTGCAGGAGTTGAGCTGAACAGAATTAAAGCCAGGATGTGATCTCTAGGTGATAGCTAATTCCAGACAGCGATCCAATCATGATGAGAGGGGGAGTCTGGCGAGGATAGAGCCAAAGAGAAGATCCTGGTCCATGCTAAGAAAAAAAGGAGATCGATCAAGATTGAAGAGTCGTCATGTTGAAGACCTCACTGAAGATTCCATCAACATTCAAGGGGGAGTCTGTTAGTGCAGTTGTCTGTCGGCTTCATTTTCGTTCGAGTCTTAGATTAGTAATGAAAGATCAAGTCACGCAGTTCGAGTTAAACAGGAAACAAAGGTGAACAAGCCAGTTCAAACGAAGTGGACAGCTCAAACGAAGTGGACTGTTCAAACGAAGTGGACAATTCAAACGAAGTGGACTGTTCAAACGAACTGGAAATGCCTGTTCAAACGAACTGGAAATAGTATAAATATGTGACTTGAGTTTTTCATTTGTAACTTTCGGATTCCGGTAGCGAAGCTCTGCCGAAGTGTCTCCAGATTTGTAAACGCGTTCTAATCAATGCAAGAGACAATTATTAGTGAATATCAAGCTGAAACAAACTCTGATTCATTGAATTCCGCCTTTGAATCAGTTTAGAGCTCTTCTGAAGACTCGTTCAGATCGATTCTCGATCCTACATCGATTTTCAAGGTTTAGGACAACAACTTATGTTTCTTCATCTTTCATTCAATTCTCTTTTCTAGCAATATCGTTTCTGCACAACAACTATCCATCATCTCTGATAAATATATCTCCTAACAAGATGGAGGTGTATAAAACCAATCAGGTATTACAATTTTCTTAGTTATTACCCTTTAGCTTCATAGAAGTCTAACCATACCGTTGTTTCATGAGGTCGTGTCTGGCGCTAAATCTCCTAACAAGATGGGTATCTCCTAACGAGATGGTTGTGTGTGAAATCATTCACGTATAATAATTATTTTACTTATTTACCGTTAGCTTTATAGAACTCCAACCATATTATTATTCCAGGAGTTTGTGTGCGTTTATGAGACGGTGGATTGGGCTGTTACCGGAGGGCGTGAGAATGGTTACGTTATAGTCACCCGACTATCAAAGAAAAACACATCTGCCTAGGTCATTATGAAGTCATGATACAACTTAGATGTGATCGTGGTGGTGAACACAAGAAAACAACGATGTCCCAGCACAAAAATACATGATATCATTTTGAATTGATTGGGAAATACGAGACACGGTGTGGTGGCTGGAAGTTTCAATTGATAAACTATAAATAAACTATAAACATAACCATGAACCTGCTCAACGTATGGGGCATCTATTTATAATGAGGTTGTCTGATAATGAAACCCATTTGGCGAAGCATCCGACAACTATAAAGGTTGAGGCCTTGTTAGAGCAGCTTGCTTAGGAACAAAAGGTTCAAATTCTTCATATTGGCCGGTTGGAGAATTTGATCCAGTGACACATCGTCGAGTTCGAGACCTAGCACACGAGGGCTACAAGTATAGAGCCTTCTCCATTCCCACCGCTATAACAGTATCTAGATGCACAACCGGATCATGAGGCCTATTATAACTCACATGTGTGTGTTTTGTTTTTTGGGTTTCACTTAGAGTTGTACTTTTTTTTGATGTGTTTATACTCACATGTGTGTGTTTTGTTTTTTGGGTTTCACTTAGGTGGTGTTTGTTTTTTTGGCTAGAAGCACTTCTGGCCACTTATGTCTGCGTCGCGCAGACGTTTGAGGTCTGCAGCTCGTTTGTTTTCCTGAAGAGCTTCTCACCAAAAACGTTTGCCTCACCTCTTCCCCATGCAGACTTGGGTTCATGTCTGCACACCTCTGCATACCTCTTCTCCCTCTTCTCCCTCTTCTCACTCCAGCCGACACCACCTCATCTACCACCACCTCCACCTCCGACACCACCTCCTCTGCCACCACCTCCACCTCCGACACCTATCTCCTCCGACACACCACCTCCTCCAACACCCATCGACCTCCACCTCCGCCGCAATCATCATCGCCATCATCTGTTATCATCATCATCATCGATCGGAAACAAAACCCCCACCAAAAAACACACAGACCTGAGCAAATCGAAACCCTAAATCGAAACCCAAATCGAAACCCTAAATCGCGATGGCGGCGGTGAACGTGGTGGTCGTCTCGTTTTGAGTTCAGGGTTGGGTTCGGGACGGTTTGGTTCGGTGATGATGATTGATGACGGTGGTGGCAGTGGGCTCAGGCGAAATCGATGGTGAAGGAGGTGGAAGTGAGATGGTGGTGGTGAGTGTTAGGTGGTGGTGGTGGTGGAGGTTGCGACGGGGGTGGTGGTTGCGACGGTGGACGGTGGATGGTGGTCGTCTGAGGTGGTGGTGGATGGTTGTGGTGGTGGTGGTAAATCAGCAGAGAGAGAGACAGAAGTGTGGTGTGTGTGTTTAGAAGAGGTTTTGTAGAAGTAAAAAAAAACAAACCCGCTTCTCCTTGCAGACTGCAGACCTTTGGTCCACCTCTTCTCCTGCAGATGTCTGCAGATGTGGTCCGCAGACTGCAGACCTTTTCCTGCAGAAAAAACAAACACCACCTTAGAGTTGTACTTTTTTTTTTGATGTGTTTATATATAGAAGCTTATGTCTTTTACTTGATTATGTACATTTTGGTTGTTCACATATATACTAGTTGTTTGTTTACTTTTTCCTACACAATATTTGGTTGCTAAGTTTTCATGATTGTTTCACAAAGAAAACATTAACCAGATGTTTAATTTAATTGTTAAAAGTGGTACTTTTATAGATAAATATCCTATTTTTTTGTTTATTATGAAGTGTTATAAAACTCACATGTGTATTTTTGGTTTTTGGGTTTCACTTAGTTGTACTTTTTGATTTTTTTTATATACAAACTTATGTCTTATACTTTAGAGTTAATTATGTTTTTCATTCCTGTGGTTTGTAAAAAATCACTACTTCAGTCTATTAGTTTAAAAATTGCCAAAACAGTCCGTGTGGTTTCACTTTCGTAACTATTACAGTCCACTCTCACTAACGCCATCTAGTTATTCTGTTAGTTTATTTGAAATGACCATAATGCCACTGTTATTAAAATTAAAATTAAAATTAAAATAAATAAAAGAGAATGACTCAGATCGTAGATTAGGGTTTTCAGTAATTGCCTCCTGGTCTAAGTCTTGGGTTCCTAATTAAACACACAATGCAACATGTTTTAGTGTATTAATCCAAAACTTTAACGATAATCACGAGATCAAAACCTCAATGTAGATGACAAAGTATAGTCTTATTTAGGCAACACTTTAACATCCGTTGATTTGGTTTCAGATCGACCGGATAGGGTATCGTACCAGTGATTAGGGTTAGCACGCTGATTACGGAGCAGATTTTAGGGGTTTAGGGGCTTCGGGTAATAGAACGGTAATTCGAGAGAGAAAGAGTATTGATTTTTATATCGATTTGAACTACTCCCATGGCTGCCTTTATATAGCCAAACTAGGATTCTCCCGCGCGTCGCTGGAGGATCTCGGGACTCCCCCGCATGGTGCGACAACTGCCTATTAGGGATAGGTCAGCCTCGTCAACAGCAAAGCCTTGCCACTTGTCGCGAAACGGTGCCACGTGGCCTGGTACTCTCTCGTGCGTCACGAGAGATGCAGGGGATTCTCTCGCGTGGCGCTTGGGGATGTCAAGCATTGAATTTTTTGTTTTTCATTTTGGGTCTCGTTGTGCGTGTTCGGGGTTTTGATCAGGGGTCTTTCTAGGGTATTTTGGGAGTTGTTACACTTAGCAATCGGGAAAAAGACCGATTGGTGCATGTACCACCTTGTCTTTTTGTAACACCTCGAAAATTCATGTCCTATAATGTATTGACACGTGACATAAGTTTGAACGTGTGAAAGTATACTCTAGAGGAACTAAAGTTGACAAACATGGAAAGTATGTGAATATAAGGGTTCAAAATGTCAACAAGGGATAAATATACTTTACAGTAACCCTACATGATGCTCGTACCATTTAAGGCTATAATAATATGAAATCTCCAAAACGGCTAGTACCATCGTTGGAGGAATCGAAACCCTGATTTAAGTAAGTTTTAAAATAGAAGATTCATATAGCCTAACTCAATATCCTGAGAATTGCGTATAGCTAATTAGGAAAGACGGTTCATTTTGCTTATGCATTAATTACCGCAACCCTATTTAGGCAACGATTAAGAATTTGCCATCAGCTGCCCAGAATCGTCGATTTGTTCGAATAACGGCAATGATTAGCTATTCCTTAAGATTAGTTTCGAGCAGTAATTGGATTAACCATCTCACCTTAAAATAAGCTTTTCTATAATAGTTGGTATATAAGCGTCAAGGCTGCTCCTTTGGAGACCTTGTATAGATGGCATGCTAACATCTATTGTTATGACAATAGATTGGTAAGTTAAAATATCAGGATCTGAAAGTTGCATTGGAAAACAACAAATAAGATCATTCGAATTCGTAATCATCTGTAAGTTGCCATTATTCGGCAGAAAATCAAGGATTAATGAAAATAGCAAACCTCCTAAGTTCTTGTTAAAGGAATAAGATTCAACAAAAGATAACACCCTAGAAGGGTGTGCCAAATTTGTTAAATTATCGGGCAAGTCAGGCTCTGAGTATATAGAATCACTCAAAGGAAATCGAATGTATCAAGATCAAGTAGCTCATAAGCTAAAACCTATTTAAGGAGCGTAGCGGAGCTCGCAATACATTGCACACTAGTGACTGAAGGATGTGTTTCGCCAATAAGTCAAGAAGCACTATCACATAATGATATGCAGATTTATGATGTGATGAGCATCCTGTATCGATTGAGAATTGACAGGATTAGGAGCTCCAAAAGGATACATGTACCTAATATAGGAGTCACTTTGGGAGCTTGGAAAGACTCCAGATATGTTATAGAAGTTAAGTCCATTATGCGATAAAAAGTACTTCCAGCATTTTAGCAAATCTCGAGGTCGAGATTTCTTTTAAGGGGGTGAGGATGTAACACCTCGAAAATTCACGTCCTATAATGTATTGACACGTGTCATAAGTTTGAACGTGTGAAAGTATACTCTAGAGGGACTAAAGTTGACAAACATGGAAAGTATGTGAATATAAGGGTTCAAAATGTCAACAAGGGATAAATATACTTTACAGTAACCCTACATGATGCTCGTACCCTTAAACGAATGAAGCATGGATCATACGAAGCTAATTGTGAAAGAAAGTGAGAGATTACAAACTACAGGGGTTAAACGTGTCAACAAGTTTAAATTATACCTCTGAGTGACCTTTTAGCAAACCCGAAGCTTTGTAACGATTAATTATGCTCACTAGAATGCATGATAGAAATTTCATAAAGTTTCGTTATCGTATGAGAAAGTTATGATCAAATTCGTATGCGAGGGGTTAAAGCGTAAACGTTGAAAGTTATGACTTTTCGGGTAAACATAAAGGGACCAAGGACTTAACAAAGTGGGTATAAGTCTTGAAGCCCTTGTATGTAAGTGGGAAGGGGTCAAAATGCAAGATATATAAGTGAATTGACCTTTGGAAGGGCCAAAAGACAAGTTGCAAAAGCTAGAAACCTTTAAACCTGAAAACGAGGCCTAGGCGGGCCGCGTAAGAGTTGTTATGATCTTACGCGGGCCGCGTCCGATCCCCAGTATCAGAATTAATAGGCAGCAGCCTGTTTGAGCTTCTAACCGACTTATAATCGATTGTCCACTTCTTTGGACGACCCCTACATGTTTGTTAGACCCTAGGAGCACTTGTAAGTGATCTGGGAACATTGCTAGGCTTGTGTGTCAATGATCTATGAGATCAAAAGCACTATAAAAGGCCTCTTGTTGCAACCATTTTGATCACTCATTCCTTCTGCATTTCTGGAGCTTCCTGGAGCTTAAGAGCAGACCCTAAGCCTTCCTAATCGTGCATAGGACTTCAGTAAGTATGCTTAACCTTCCTTAGTTAAGTTTTTACTTAGTTTTAGCTTAAAAGTCAAACCGTCGTAATTAACGGTTGACTTCGCGATTAATCATTAATGGTCCAGTGATTAGTCGAATTGAAAGTAGTTATAAGTTGGTAATTATGTGGGCAATAAACCCTTAAAAGGGCACCCACTGATTCCCGTTCTAACTAGGACTTTTGTCGGGTCAAAGTTGTTCATAAAAAGTCATCAGGATCCTAATTTGCGATTTAAAACATAATTAACAATGTAGAAGCTTTGCAACCTGTTTTATTACTCTTATAACTTAGTAATTAATGTAAGAACATGTCTAAACATGTTTGATCCGACAATTTTCAGTTTAGGACCGGTTCGGAACCGAAAGTCGCAAAACTTTGACTTTTGCTTTGACTTCAGTTCTGACCCGATTTAGATAAGTTTGGAAATGCTTTAGAGCTTCCTTAGGACCAGGTTACATGATGGTATAACCCTCTGTGGTTGGATCGTTGATTGTCCGATTCGTTTACAAGTTTCCATTAAATGCCTAATGTTGACCAATATGCCCTTTTGACCATAAAACGAGAATTTTAGAAATGTGAAAGGACAATAATCTTTGCTACTATTTTATAAACATGTCCTTAAAATTTCACATCAGTTGGAGGTCTAGATTAGGAGTTATGCTCATTAGCGTAATTATAACACCTTTTGGTAATTAAACGGCGCAATTAGCATAAAGCCTATCTAAACCCAATTTTTGACACCAAACCTTTTAACCACTGATGTAATATAATATTTTGGGATTTTTAAAGATTTTTAATTATTTTTAACCTGCACATAACCTAAGGTTATGGCCTTGATTCGGTAGATACCGATTATACCCTTTTCGGTCATAAAATGAGTTCTACATAATATTTTGACGCCAATCCAATTGCTACTGATTTTATATAATAAATAAAGTATTTTGGACTTTATAACCTGATTAGAAAACTCAGATTTCCTGTATAACCCGGAAATCGCTTAAAATGGCTTTTTAAGCGTATTAAACGCCTAGTTTGGGTTTAAAACCATCCTGTCACATAAGACTTATTACCAACTGATATGACCTATTAAGTTAAGTTATTTTACTGATGTATTCGGACCCAAACCTCAGAATCATATTTAACCTCTTTTATAATCTTTAAAATGACCAAAATACCCCTACGGGGCTTATATTGAGATTAAACTCGTTTTGGGCATAATGGAAGGTATCCTACTGATATCATAACAT
The DNA here is from genome assembly GCA_030545235.1 of Helianthus tuberosus. NCBI lineage: Eukaryota > Viridiplantae > Streptophyta > Magnoliopsida > Asterales > Asteraceae > Helianthus > Helianthus tuberosus. The sequence goes on along the minus strand of CM060401.1, from coordinate 70,146,567 downwards.
ATTTAAGGCATATTAACTTAGGAAACCTGTATATGACTCTTATGGTTACCCATTACGCTTCTTACGCGTTCGGATCGGCTTATGTGACTAGTTTGCATACATTAGCCGAAATGGGTCAAACCATGTCTTTTTGGTCTCAAAATCCAGAGTGTGTTTAGATTACCCATATTATACAAGTCTTCAAACTTGTCGGGTCTAAAACACATTCTATTCCGGTCTTCGCTTAATCATGCGTTATGAACCGTGAACCGTTCCTTAAAACTAACCGGTCTAAGTTACGACTTAAATAAGACCCATTAGGAATCTAATAGGTTAATAAAACCTTCGTTCCAGATTGAGAGCCCCAGTAGAAGTACTTGTGCTTGCTGATTAGAATATACGGCCGAGTATAAATTGCATTTGCTAGCTCAGGTAAATACTCTTAACTTATTTCCCCTATACGGGCTTGGGATACGGTATTATAATAATACCGCTTGGTCGGGTATTGAATGTTTAGTCGTATTGTGATTAAATTATTGAGGTAACCCGCTTTAATCTGTATTGTTTGAAATAAAAGCCTTTAGGGGTTAATGACCATGTCCCGGATATCCTTGACATCATTGTATTATAAAATGGCCACGTCTTAAGCACGTGGTGTAGGCATACACTGAAAGTTGCTTAAATGGAAACGGTATCTCACTCTCTTGTGGGCTTATACTTGTGGCGTGTCTGTTAATCTTGACTCGGTTTCTACATCGGGCCCTGAACGTACAACGAACATGTAAATCTGTATACAAGATTATAAATATAATTGTCCCAAGTTATAAAAGATATGTTGTGCCTTGTGCATCCAAATCAATTTCATTAAACATTTTCAAATGAGTCAGTTAATTGTATTTACAAGTGTAAACTAACGTATTTTCCAAAAAGGTTAAGTGACAGGTACTGAACGTAATTGGCTGGAAGCTCAGGGCGTTAATAAGGAATCTTGCAAGTTCTAGGCGTCTAAAGTCTGTTGAACAATGTTTAAGTTTTAAAGATCCGCCTGTGGATCCTTTACTTTCCGTTGTAATACTTGATATTACTTTATATTCGGATTGTAATATATTTATCTTTTGCTTCCGCTGTGCATTTATATATTGTGTTGTTTGACTATGATGATATCAACTACGTCACGATACTCCCCTACCGGGCCCACCGGTCAAACGTGGAAATATCGGGGTGTGACACTTTTGGCTTTCAACGCCACTATATGATTCATGATTAACCGTTAGTCGCTTTTAACGTTATTTTCATGAAATTAGTAAAATAACGTTAAAATTAGTGTAATTTTACTTTTGCCCCTAAGTAACTACACATGTATACATTATATGTGCACACCGCAAGTAGGACATAAAAGTTAAGCAAATTTATGTGTTCACAAATTGTTCATGAACACTCAACGAACGAGATTTTATGTTCGTGTTCGTTCGTTAAGGAAATGAACGTGTTTGTGTTCATTTGTTAATTTTAGGCAACTATCGCAAACAGAAGTTTATGAACACAAACTAATGTTTATGAACACAAATGGAAACAAAGGAACAATAACTTTCATAAACACAATATATATACATTGATACTTATTAAATATTTTATTTGTCGAAATTTTGAAGTATGTAAATGAAATATAAAACCTACAGCCACTAATGAACCATCGAACATAAGCGAACACGTTACTGAACGTTCGCGAACATAAATGAACGAACACGACATATGTTCATGTTCGTTCATTTAACTAAACGAACGAAAACCAAAATTGCTTGTTCGTGTTTGTTCATCTATTAAGTGAACTGACACAAATGAACTCCCCGCCGAATGGTTCACGAATTGTTCAGCGTTCCGTTCGCCCTACATATTATGTTATTCATAAAACTTATATATTCAATATACTTAAAAAAATATTTCAACATGTATATAATTTAACCGATAAATAATAAACAAGTAGGGTTGAGATTTGTACCAAATGCTCATCCCTATTGAGCCGATCTCAAACATTAATAATAAAAATTGAAAACCAATCCAGCTCAACCTCTTATAAGTTAAATGAGTTGAGCTTGATCCTAGACGAGTTCGTAAGTGACAACCTCTTTCTCACGCAGAAGTTTTTGCAGCAGCCATTTCCGTAGAAGTTTTATCACCGCCGGTGTCTCCTGAATCGGAAACTGAAACTCGTGCAGCATGTGCAATTTTGCCACCAACATCTTTTGGTAATTGCTTCTTACCAAATTTTGCCCTTACTACATATCTACATCAAAATCTAGCATTTTTAGCAGTTTGCCGAACTGATCATATATTGTTTGAATGTTTGATAGGCAGCAGGTCACTTACGTCATGTAACAAAGCATTTTAAGTAGAAGTGAAACTAATAGAACAATGATAATGGAGGAGATTTGTTAATCTATTATTATAAAGCATGAAATAGTATCATCAGTTTTACCACTTTACAAACTCCAATTGTACCTAAGCATATATATTGATTTTAAAACAGAAATTGCAACTCCTACTTGAATATGTAGGGACTATCTGGGAACGAAATTGTAAAAGTTTAGGACTATAGCTGTAATTTTTGAAAGTTACGGACTAAAGGTGAAAAAAGTGCAAACTAGAGGACTATCCGGGAAATTAACTCTCAGTGATACAGCTGCTTTTGTTTGCAACTACGTCTTCTACCTTCTGGTACTTACTATTCGTTTTTCATGATTTTCTTATTCGTCGGTCTGATTTTTCATATAATCTGTGAGCATTACTATGTAGGTTATATGTTGTTGATTGAAAATACGATACCTAATTTTCGATTTAGGGGTTCTGGTTGATGTCCGTCAATTGTAAAGAATAAACACAGTTTAATTGCCTCTTTACCAATAAATTGCTAGATTTTCATTGAATCTTGTTGGTATTTTTAGGTTATTGTTTGTGGCAGTTTCCCCTTATTGGGATTTTTTAAGATATGATTGTTTTTTTCTTTAAATCTTGTTGGTATTTTTAGGTTATTGTTTCTGCAAATTTATGTTTTGCATTTCAACGCCTACATTAGAGTGTTTTTTTAATGTTCTTTTATGCTTGGATTACCAATTTAACATAATTTAAATTTCTTTTTTTTTACTGGCTAGTTGTTGTTTATGGTATGCCTGTTAAGAAAAAAACTTGTATTCAGAATTGTTGATGTAGAAATATATGGATACATACATATTACATATACACTGTATAAGGGGTGTGTTTAATACGAAACTAATTTTTAGTATAAACACAAGACGTCAGCTTGGTTTTAAAAAGCGAGGAGCGCACCGAGGCAGCATGGTCTAAAACCGAGGCACTTTTTTCTTAGACCATCCGTAGTCGTCAAATTTTGGGCGTTTTTGTTGAATTCCACGCCCTAAAACGCCCCCAAGCCCGCCCCCCTTGGGTTTTAAAGAAAAACCGTTTTGGCATTGTTTTTTCCACGCCGTGTTCAAAAGATTTGGCCAATCACTGCTGTTCTACTTTTTCTTTGTCCAATAAAGGTTTTTGATGTTTTTTTTATTTAATTTTATTTACACCCCTTTTTTTAACATAATGCCCACATCCCACTACACCCATTTTAGAAAAACGCTTCATAATGCCCCATTGTTGACTGGACTGCCACATGGCACACAACGCCCATGGGTAGGGGCATTATTCATGTGTACCACTACACATGGTCTTATATAGATTTTTTATTATTTATTTCCCATAAATCATTTGCCCAATATTTAGACACAAACAAGCTCTATATCTTTGCCTGAAAAGCATTCCGTTTTTACAGCCCTTGTCTCGTCTACACAAAAGCGACGTTCTGTTTAAAGTTAAAACAAAGGACGTGAGATGTAGTGGGAGTGAGAAATAGACACGGTTAACACATCACTACATTGGGTATGTGTTTATGTAGTTTTAGAGTTTTTTTCCCGCCTCATGACTGCATATTTTGAACCTTCAGATTTGATTCTTTATCATATGTGCATATCCTGTTATAGTTGTTTGTTTTCACATTCATAAGATTTGTGAGCTTGTAGGCCTTGCATTTGGCATACAGTTTTGAATTAGTATGATATGTCAGGTGAGATCAAAATGGGAAACAAACCCGTGAAAGAAAGAGAAGAACCAGTGGTGAAGGTTGCACCGCCATTGGACCGTGCATATGTACGTTGGCTTGCCAAAGATCTTGAAAGAGTTCATGGCTATGTTCCTAAAAAACCACGTGCAGTAAAGCCACCAGACCATTACATCGAATACATGCGCATGAATGGGTGGCTAGATCTGGACCTAAATGATCCTGACCTCGCGAATTTGTTCAATCAACAGTAAGTCGACCATATGCGAGTGGGTGTAAATTCATCATGACATGTACACTTGTATTTTCAAATGTTTAATACTGCTTTATGACATGTAGACTTATACTTTCAAATGTATCTGCTGGTTTGTTGACAAAGAACAAAAGTCAATAAGCAGAGATCTTAATCTTTAGTAAACCCTTTGTACGCTGATCAGAATCCGTCCAATAAAGAAGAAAACCCTTTTGTGATTTTCACCCGAATTGGAGTGTTATGCAGTTTGCAGTTGCAGAAGCTTCAAGCAGTGATGAAAACCAGGCTTCCTTTGGTTTGACTTTGATCACTCAAAGTCAAAGACCAACTGTAAACTATTTTGACTCATTTCAGATCGCTCGACACATGGGTGACTTGAAACGACCTGTTAAACCCGTGATGTTATTTTGTTTCGTTCTGACCTGTCCTAGCCCGAACCAAAAGGACCATTTTGATAGACCAATCCTGACCTGGACCCGTTCTATAAAAAGTTTATTAAAAGTAAATTTAAGACAAAAAAAAAGATAATAATATGAAATAGTTAGTAATTAAGAATGTAAATGGAACAAAGGAAAAAAAATGAAAAAGGCAATTTGCGTCACTGAAGAAAGAGCCCAGTGTCAAAATGCGTCCTCAATTTGAAAATTTTGACCAACGAGTCCCTGTTGTTTGAAACTCGCTACAATCTAAGTCTCTCTCTCTCTCTACCTTTGTCATCATCTTCAAACAACAAGATACCATCATCATCTTCTTCTTCAAACAACAACTACAAGAAACCCAGATTCGTTGTAAGGCGGTGTTAGAGGGCGGGCGGCGGCAACAGTGTAAGGCGGTGTTAGTGGTGACAGATGTTATTTAGGATTTAGGTTTGTTTTTTATTTTGTTCATGATTTTGTTTTCGATTTGTTTTTTTATTTTGAATCTGAGATGGTCTTGTTCATGATTTGCTTTTGATTTTGAATTTGAGATTTTGATACCATTTTATGTAATTTGTAATGATATCTAGTGTTTTGGTAAAAAATTACCGAAGCAATTTAGTGATCAAATTAGTTAAGTGAGGTAGTGTGCTAAAATTATATGTAAAAAATATGTTAACCAAGTTAGATATGAAAACAGTTTCAGGATACGACTCAGGATATAGAGCTGTATCTATGATCAAACAATGAGCAAAAAAGTAAAGGTTGACACGTGATGTACGAGGAAAGCCCTTGATCAATCTAGATCGCCGGCTTAAAACCTCGGGAGCTGACAATCGCAGCTGCCTTGTTCTTCTATTGCTTCAAATATCAGGATACAGTGCAGGATGTGGTGCGGATCGACTATGTGTTACAATGTAATTCGAATACAAGTGTTGTGTGTAGTGTTTGCGATGAGCTAGAGAGAAAGTGTTTGAAAATGTGTAAGTTGAGTGCCTTAATCTGATCCGCCCCCATCTATTTATAGTAAAACAAATGTAACTAACTATCCTACATAACCGGGATCCAATGAATATTCCTTAGTCGAACGTTGTAGACCTGGTCTTTCGGGTTCAACGTCTCTCCTTTAACAAATACGCCCGAGTCTTGAGGAAATGAAGTCCATTTGACCGTTGGCAAGTCCCAGTCTTTAACCTGCACGTGATTAATTCGATATACCTCAGGATATCACTCAGGATGTTAGCAATATCCCCGTCCATTATCCTGATCACAGATAAACAATTAAAAGCAGGATATAGTTCAAGATATGTATGCTTAGAAAATGAGCCATAACAATTGTCCCCAAATATATCGGTTGGTATACCAATCCAACGGATATATTTTAAAAGTCTTATCCCATAATTCAAGGCATTTAAAACGAAGCGACGATCAAGATCACATCATAACCTCTAACACGCTTTTTGCTCAATGGAGATCCACAATGCCCCTATATCTTCTCTCTTCTTGTTTGAAAAGCAGATATCTCCAACAGAGCCTCCAGGTAATTCCCCATTTCTCATTTACTTTCTATCAATTTTTCTTGCCTTATTCGTAATGGCTGCCGAGACCTTCACCCAACAGAATCTCCTCAAAAATCCCGAAAAGGAGGTCTGTGCTTTTGACAACGCAGACATTGCGGCTTTGAGAGCTTCCGGTGCTTTCCCTGATAACACGGTCTTTAGACCATTCGATCGGTCAATTCGATCGGATGTTTCTTCCGCTGATTGGGTTTGCTTTCCAGCATACCCTTTTTCGCTAGGTCTTCGATACCCTTTTCCCGAATTCATGATGCAATTCTTCCGAACCACCGGCATCTCTTTTGCTCAAACCATGCCCATGGTTTGGAGAGTATTAATCGTACTTAACCAAATCAAAAACCTTCATTGCCCCGACCTCTGCATCGAGGATCTGCCTATTGCTTATCGCCTCCGATCCCACGGCTCTAGCCGATTCTTGCTTTTCTCGACCTCTAGTAAACCCCTTATTCTTAAAGCCACCAAAAACGAAGACGGATGGCAACGCAAATTTTTCTTTGTCAAACGGGACTCCATTGCTGAGGGTGCCAGCCTTCCGGTGGAGTGGTTAACCACCGGTAGGGTCATAAATATTCTCATGGACCGTTAGGTTTTTATCTCCTACTAATATCCTTCTTTTTGATCCTTATGCAGTGAATTTCAAGGAAGTAGCTCCCCCTACCGCTGAATCAGAGGAAAGAATCAACACTGTTTACCAATTACCTGCAATAGACAGGAGTTTCACCACACACGTCCCGAGTTCCAGTCAATACTCGTCATCTGAAATGTCTGGTAAGGATTACTTTCAAAATAATTAGTCAACACAGTATAATAATAAAATAAAGAGTAATAATGACATAAAACTTTTCCCTTTATGCAGCTCCGGCCAAGATCCCTGAAGTCTTTGACCTCGACGAGTTGGACAGTTATTCTGATCAGGTTCAGATCAAGAAAGAACCTAGTCCCAAGGCCACAGCCTCATCCAAACCCAGCAGTTCCAAAGCCATCATCATTCCCAAACCTTCGCCGGCTACCAAGCCTCGGAGTTCAAGTTCCCGTAAAAGGAAAGAGCCTGATTCCCCTGTCATTTCTGACACATTTCCTTATGAGAAGCATGGGTTCATTGAAGCTAGCGGGTTTATGACTTCCTTTCTTAACCAGGTTAGTATTCTCAAATTACATCCTGCAGCTTACATCGTTTACAAAGATTTATCAATATTAATACCTGTCCTCTTACTTTCGCAGGGTCTTGAGCGTCTAGTTCACCTATATCAAGAATCCTGCGGGCTTAACAAGACGCTTGAATCCAAGCTAAAGGAAGCAGAAGTCACAATCTCCGATCAAGGCATGATTGCAGCAGCCAAATCTCATCATTACGAGGAGAAGTTCAAAGCTATGATTCAAGAAGATCAGACTGCTCTCAACAAAGCTACTCTTCAAGCCCAAGCCGATCTTGAAGCTGCCCACGTGCAACATGAACGGGATATGGTCAGCTACCGGGAAAGCCTTAAGAGTTCCATCGTCATTTCTCTCCTCCAAGCCAGGTTAAAGATGGCCCATGAAGCCAAAAAATTAGGTTTTGAATGCCCTTCTTGGGACGTTGGTGCCTGGGAAACCAAGCTAAAGAACCTCGGCGGCACCTCTTCCAAACCAGCTGCCGAAGAATCTTCCAAAGCAGTTGAAAAAGCAACCGATGCTGAGAAGGATGCTGAGGCGGATGCCAAGACGGATGCTGCTGAAATCATTATGGACGAAGAAGGCACTGCCCCCTAAAGCTTATTTCCTTTAAATTGTTCGAACAATTTTATGTCTTATGAACAATTTTTATTTCTGCATCAAAACAATTCGATAGCCGAAGGTGGATGGGTCCTGGGTTTCAGGATGAAACCTTCGGTTATCAACTAGTACTGATTGTTTCAAATAATTTCATCTTTCATATTTCTTACTATTATCTTCCGTCTTCCTTAGTACAGATCTTAGTCTTTACAAAATTTCGTACAATTATCTTTCAAAAATATCCTGATCAGTATGCTCGATGATATATAATAGAAACTGTTATTAGATTCGTTCAACTTTGTAGAAAGCTTTTTAAAGAGTGAGAAGCAGTCCACTTTTCCAAAACCTGTTTTGATAATACTTAAATGATCAAAGTTTCTAACTAGTATTATTTTCAAATATTTTAATCAAATATCCTGAAAAGTATTTTGAAAATATATTTTGAGAATATATCAGGATATTTAACCTTTTACCAAGCATAGTATTGCCAAAAACTTAAACAACGTTTACAAAGGAAAGATAATACCAGGAATAGGGTATAAACCTATTATCAAACTTCAATCCCTTTGCAACTCTTCCAATGAAGATGTCCCCTGTCTGAGACACTTAGTGCATTAATTCTGAACCTTATCCTTTGAGCTTTACACCATTGCCTTAATAGGAATGTCCCCTGTGTACAATGTCTTCACATACTTAGAAATCCTCTGGATATCAATCCCCGTCGTATAGACAATTTTTCATGTTACAGGGGTAAAACCCAAGAATGTTCTGGAAATAAATCCCTTGAATTCTGGGGGAAATCCCAAATTTTCGTGCGCTACAGGCGGGAGTGTATAAATTCCAAGACTTAGAAAGGTGAAAACCTTTAGACCTTAGAGAGTATGAAAATACCCTTTCGTGAGAGAGGGTGATCAATCCTCATATACCTTTAGGATTCAGGATATAGCCAACAGTAACGAAATTGTCAGCCACTTTTACATGGACTGGTCCCGCCACCTTGAACTATCCCCGAATAACTTGCGCTCCAGGCGGAGTGTTTAAACCCAATTCGGAAGAAAGGTGAATACCTTTAAACCTGTGAAGGGATCAGGATCCCTTGTACGTGAGAGAGGGGGCCAATCCTCTAATCTTCTGAAGTATCCTGAGTAAGCATCCTGGAGCTATATCCCGAAGCATATACTGCAAAACATCCTTAAACTAAGGTGGGTGTTAGCTTGGCTAACACCCCTCCGATGCTTAAGTTAGTATTGGGTTCCAAAGAATAAATTAAACCAAACATATTTAAAAAAGATAGAATTCATACCATCCTGAGTTAGAAATTAAATTCTAAACTCACTTGAAATAAAGCTTAAGGTGTATAGCATTCCAAGATCTCGGAAGCATATCCCCTTTCATATTCTTGAGTCTATATGCTCCTTTCCCTGCTTCTGATTCAACTTCATATGGTCCTTCCCATTTTGGAGCTAGCTTGCCATCGGCAGGATTAGTAGTATTCTGAAAAGCCTTTCTTAACACCCAATCTCCAACCTTAAATCTTCTGGTCCTAATATTCTTGTTATATGCTCTGGATATTCTTTGTTGATATGCTGCCATCCTTAGCCTTGCTGCATCCCTTTTTTCATCTATAGTATCCAAATCCTGACACAAGGCTTCAGGATTCTGCTCAGGATCCCATAGGGTAGATCTTGCAGTAGGTATTGCCATTTCTGTTGGAATCATTGCTTCTGCTCCAAATACCAAGGAAAATGGGGTTTGGCCTGTTGCATTCTTTACCGTTGTCCTATCAGCCCACAAAACAAAGGGTAATTCTTCTGCCCATCTTCCTTTTTTGGCTCCCAGTCTCTTCTTTAAGTTATTGACAATTATCTTGTTTGAGGATTCTGCTTGTCCATTTGCTTGAGGATGTACCAGAGTAGATGTTATCATTTTGATTCCCCAACTCTTGCAAAAGTCAGTAGTTCTCTTGCTTATAAACTGAGAACCATTGTCACAGATTATCTCGACTGGTACTCCGAATCTGGTCAGGATATTTCTCTTTATGAAGGATACTACTTCTTGATCCCTGACTTGGACAAATGCCTCGGCTTCAACCCATTTGGAGAAATAATCTGTCATTGCCAACATAAAAACCTTCCCTCCTGGAGCCTTTGGAAGCTTTCCCACTATATCCATACCCCACTTCATAAATGGCCAGGGGGAAACAATAGGATATAATGGTTCAGCAGGCTGATGCAGTATGTTACTATGTCTTTGACATGCATCACATCTTCGAGCATATTCTGCGGCATCTTTTCTCATTGTTGGCCAATAATATCCTGTCCTTAATACTTTTGAGAATAACGACCTGCCCCCAGTATGGTTACCACAATCCCCTTCATGTATATCCTGAAGTACTTCTTTGGCTTCAGGATCCTCCAAGCACCTCAAATATGGTCCTGCAAGAGATTTCTTGTATGAAACATTATTTATAATAGTGAATCGTGATACCTTCATCCTAAATGCCTTAGGATTTTCATATCCGGGGATGTGTCCTTCTTTGAGATATCTCATGATTGGAGCCGTCCAGGATTTAGGATCCTCTTCAGGATGCTCTGCTCCAGGATCCTGAATACCCGCTACTTCTTTATCCCGAGGATTCGTTGCAGGATATAAGACATGTAATATTGGTATTTGGGTTCCTTCTGGTATCCTGATCGATGATCCCAGATTTGCTAAGGCATCTGCTTCAGCATTATCCTCCCTTGGTGCCTGTTCAAGTGTAAAAACATCGAAATATCTTGCTAATTTTTTGAGAATATCGAGGTATTCGTTTAATTTCTCACCCTTGACTGCATAGGATCCATTAAAATGGTTAGTAATTAACAAGGAGTCAACATATACTTGCAAATTCTTGATACTCATATTCTTAGCCAATTCTAATCCTGCAATTAAAGCTTCATATTCTGCCTCATTATTGGTAGCAGGAAATTCACACCTAATAGCCTGGGGTAATATGTCCCCCTGTGGCGATTTTAGTAGTATACCTAAACCTACACCTCTTAAATTGGATGCGCCATCAATATATAATGTCCAGGATCCTGAAGATTCTCCTAACTGTTGAACTTCTAGGTCTACCTCGTCCTGAATGTCACTACTGAAATCAGCCACAAAGTCAGCTAAAGCCTGAGACTTTATGGCATTTCTAGGTTCATATACTAAATCATAAGCACTTAAATTTACTGACCACTTGGCCATCCTGCCTGACATCTCTGGTTTCCTAAGTACATTTTTGACAGGATAATTCGTTTTAACATGGATCCTATGTGTCTCAAAATAATGTCTAAGCTTTGTTGATGCCATGACTAGAGCTAATATCAATTTTTCTAAATGAGAATACCTAGTTTCAGCATCTAACAAACTTTTACTAACATAATAAACAGGATATTGCTGACCTTCATGGTCTTTTATAAGAACGGCACTTACAGCATTCCCTGATACAACGAGGTATAGGGATAGCGGTTCACCATTTTCAGGCTTCATCAATAGAGGTGCAGTTGAGAGATATCGCTTCAAATCCTGCAAGGCTGCTTCATGCTTTGCTCCCCATTCAAATTTCTTATTCTTCTTGAGGATATCATAGAATTCCCTGCATTTTTCCGAGGATCTTGAAATAAATCTATTCAAAGCTGCTACTCGGCCTGTTAACCGTTGTACGTCCTTCATATTCGAGGGTGATTTTATATCCAGGATAGCTTTAATCTGCTCCGGGCTTGCCTCTATCCCCCTTTTCGTCACCATATATCCAAGAAACTTTCCTGCCCCCACTCCGAAATGGCACTTAGCAGGATTCAGCTTCATGTTATACTGATCCAGGATATCAAAGGCTCCCTTGATATCCTGGAGGTGATCCTCAGCCTTTTTAGATTTCACCACCATATCGTCAATATATACCTCCATGGTGTCCCCCAGCTTATCTTTGAACATCATGTTCACTAATCTCTGGTATGTTGCACCTGCATTTTTCAAACCGAAAGGCATGGCAGTATAGCAATATATACCTGTTGGTGTCATGAAAGCAGTATCCTCCTGGTCCAAAGGCTCCATTTGAATCTGCTGAAATCCTGAGGATGCGTCCATAAACGTTAACATTTCATGTCCAGCAGTAGCATCCACCATTGCATCGATATGAGGGAGAGGAAATGGTTCTTTAGGACAAGCCTTGTTCAAGTCCGTGTAGTCTACACAAACTCTCCATTTCCCGTTTTTCTTCTGTACCACAACTACGTTTCCTAGCCATCTTGGAAACTTGACTTCTCTGATCATCCTGGACTTCAACAATCTTTCAACTTCCTCTTGGATAATCGCATTCCGCTCAGGAGTGAATTTTCTTCTTTTTTGCTGAACAGGCTTGAATGATTTGTCAATTCCAAGCTTGTGAGTGATAATGTCTTTGGATATGCCTGTCGTATCCTCATGCTTCCACGAAAACGTTGACATCCTGCATTTCAAAAAGTTAGTTAACTGCTCTTCAATATCCTGAGGGATATTGGTTCCTACGAGCACCGAGATATCAGGATTATCCTGATCCAGGATAATTTTCTTCACATCCTGCTCCGAATCCTCCATGATATCCTGGGCCCGCATCTTTAATTGCTATGCTGTACTAGGCTTAGTTGAGGATTTCATTGAGGATGAGTAGCATTCTTTCGCTTCCTGTTGATCACTTTCAACCTTGACAACTCCCCAAGGGGTAGGGATCTTGATGCATTGGTGATATGTTGATGGCACAGCCTTCATATCGTGAATCCATGGTCTTCCCAGTATGATGTTATAGCAGGATAAGGAGTCCATCACACAGAAGCGTTGTATCGAGTTGACCCCTTCAACATATACTGGTAACTTTATCTCCCATACGGTATTCCTAGTTTCTCCACTGAAACCAACGAGCACAGTGGACTTCGAAGTAATGTCCATCGGAGATACATTCATCCTCTTCAATGTTTCCAGCTGAATTATATTGACAGAACTACCGTTGTCTACCAGTATCCTGCGTACAAAATGGTTAGCCACATATAATGTTATTACTAAATCATCATGGTGAGGATCCTGAACAGTATCCCTGTCGTCACTATCGAAAGTGATCACTTTATCAGTTGTGAGGGTAGTCATCCTGACTGGTCTGTCTCCCCTCTCACTCTTAGCTTCCTTTGCATGTCTCTTGGCCGCCGAATACGAAGTTCCACAAATATCGGATCCTCCTGAAATAAAGTTAATTATCTTGGCATCTGTTGGGGGTGATGCTGCTCGTTCAGGATCCTTCTCGGGATCCTGACCTTTATTCTTCTTTTTTCCCAGCAAGTCCTTCAGATACCCTTTGCTTAACAGGTAACTTATTTCTTTCCTTAAAGCAATGCAATCCTAGGTCATATGTCCGAAGTCTTCGTGGAAGGCACACCATTTGGATTTATCCTTCCAATCAGCTTTCTGCTGGTTCTTTCGAGGCCACCTGGCTTTGTCCCCTAAACCCTGCATAGCATACATTAACTCAGGTATATTAACAGAAAAGCAGTATTCAGATAAGTCAGGATATTCTTCAGGATCCTCGTCTTCAACAGCATTCACTTTCTTGTTATCATTTCTGCCATATGGCCTGGAGCGATATGGCTTATATGAGCTTTCTGATTTCCTGTTAGTTGATTCATAGGTTGAGGTAGAATTCATCCTCTCCTGCATCTTCTTGTCATCTTCCAAACGGATATATCTCAAAGCCCTGTTACGAGCTTCGTCGAGATTCCTGCAGGGATTCATTACAAGATCCTGATAAAACGGAGAATCCTTTTGTAACCCCATCTTAAAAGCTTGCACAGCTGTTGCAACATCAAGATGTGGGATATCCAAGGATTCTCGACTGAATTTGTTCACATAATCCCTCAAGGATTCCTGAGGCCCTTGATTTATCCTGTAAAGATCACTGGTTAGTTTCTCAAAACTCCGACTACAAGAAAATTGACTGTTAAATAAATTAACCAAATGAGCAAACGAAGTAATTGAGTGAGGAGGGATGTTTAACAGCCATTTTAAAGCTGATCCTGTCAGGGTAGAACCAAATCCCTTGCATAAGCATGCTTCCTTGAGACCTGGAGGGATAGGATTGATCTCCATCCGTTCCCTATATTGGGCAATATGCTCCCCAGGATCCGTAGTCCCGTCATACAGTTTCATGTTGGGAGTCTGGAATCTTTTTGGTATTTCAGCATCACAGATAGGATACGCAAAGCGGGATATCCTGTGGCTGTCTTGGGATACTTCCGGAATTGGCTGGACCACTCCAGGTACACTGGATATCATGTCCTTCAATTTTTGGAGCTCCCGGTTAAATGTTGACGTCATACCTGCATCCTGCAAAGAGCCATTGTTGTTAGTAGCAAGAATATTATTATTTGACACATTACCGGTCTGAGGATTTTGGCCATATCCTGAAGCATATCCTGAACTCCTCACAGTCGACATCCTGACCGAAGAGGGTATCTCAAGGGTATGATTCTGAGAATTGCTTGGGACGATATTCCCCCTGTTATCCTCAGTGTAAACTGCGGAACTGAAGTTCAAAGCCCTGGGCTGTATAGGAGTGACAGTTTCTTCAGCAGGTCTGCTCGAGCTAGCTTTTAAGAGTTGTATTTCTCTTAACAGCATCTGGTTAGTCTCCTGTTGCTGCCTCATTTGTTCCTGCACACTTCCAAATAAAGTCAGAATTTCATCATTAGAGGCTAAAACAGGAGCAGATCCCTGAACACTCCGAGTGGGGATAACATCTTGAGATTGTCAGGAAACTGGCATCCTTGGAGGAGGAGGTGGAAGCACCGAACCGGTAGTAGCAGAGGTTGCAACAGACATAGTAGAGGAGCTCATGTTTGATCTTGAGGCCATTGTAAACAATGTGGCGAAAAGTTTTGAAAATAAAAAACCGATTAACGATTTCACAAAGATTTTTGGTAAAAGTAGCACCACTTGCCCCACGGTGGGCGCCAAATTGTTTTGGTCAAAAATTACCGAAGCAATTTAGTGATCAAATTAGTTAAGTGAGGTAGTGTGCTAAAATTATATGTAAAAAATATGTTAACCAAGTTAGATATGAAAACAGTTTCAGGATACGGCTCAGGATATAGAGCTGTATCTATGATCAAACAATGAGCAAAAAAGTAAAGGTTGACACGTGATGTACGAGGAAAGCCCTTGATCAATCTAGATCGCCGGCATAAAACCTCGGGAGCTGACAATCGCAGCTGCCTTGTTCTTCTATTGCTTCAAATATCAGGATACAGTGCAGGATGTGGTGCGGATCGACTATGTGTTACAATGTAATTCGAATACAAGTGTTGTGTGTAGTGTTTGCGATGAGCTAGAGAGAAAGTGTTTGAAAATGTGTAAGTTGAGTGCCTTAATCTGATCCGCCCCCATCTATTTATAGTAAAACAAATGTAACTAACTATCCTACATAACCGGGATCCAACGAATATTCCTTAGTCGAACGTTGTAGACCTGGTCTTTCGGGTTCAACGTCTCTCCTTTAACAAATACGCCCGAGTCTTGAGGAAATGAAGTCCATTTGACCGTTGGCAAGTCCCAGTCTTTAACCTGCACGTGATTAATTCGATATACCTCAGGATATCACTCAGGATGTTAGCAATATCCCCGTCCAGTATCCTGATTACAGATAAACAATTAAAAGCAGGATATAGTTCAAGATATGTATGCTTAGAAAATGAGCCATGACATCTAGGATTCAGGTTTTGTTTTTTTAATGTGTTATTGTTATGAAGAATCTTGAATTATGTAATGATATTTAGGATTTAGGTTTTGCTTTCGAATCTCTTCTTGTTCATGAAGAATCTTGAAGATGTTCTTAATCTTGTCCATGAAATGGATGTTATTTTATAGATTAGGTGATTTTGAAGATGATTGTTATTTTATCAGATTAGGTGATTATGAAGATGTTCATGAAAATATGAAGATGTTCTTGAAGATCTTCATGAAGATGTTCATGTTCTCGAATAATGATTTTTTATTTGATTAATTCTTCATTATTTTAGTATATATTGTGAGATTACAAAATTACGCAAAAATACCTAAAAAATACCTAAAAAATACACAATTCTTTTATTATTATTTAAAAGAAAAATCGCTATATCTCGTCTCAAAAGAACCGAGTAACAATTATGGATGCATATGTATATGTATCATTTCTTTGACAAACTCATCCAAAAGTTCCCAACCAATAAAATTTAAAATCATCCAAAAGTTCCCAACCAAAAAATTCTAAAAGCCAACTAAAAAATTATAAATCATCCAAGAGTCATTATATATCAAGTAGTATCTTTAAACATAGATATTGTCAAATTTTGTCTAAAGTTTGTCCATTCATTCGAGGTACAATTGTTGTAATATGTTCCACATGTGAACCACGATCTTCGTCATCCGCATCATTATTTGTTTCAGTAAATTCATCATCTTGAAGATCATATGGCATTTCTCTTCGAATAAAGTAATGCATAATACAACATGCAAGTATAATCTTCTTTTTTTTTTGTGTTTTGATCGGATAGAAAGACGGAATTCTAAGCATAGCCCATCTTTTCTTCAAAACGCCAAAACATCGTTTGATGACATTACGTGTTGCTGAGTGCTTCAAGTTGAAATACTCTTCCGGCTTTTCCTGTCTTCATCCATTTAGCCAAGTATTTAGATGATATAACTTCAGCAAAAAATCCAAGACCTAAGGAAACCAAAATTAATAAGTTGTATAATTTAATTAGACAATGTTGTTAAGCTTAATATAATGGAATTTCATTAAAGAATTATAACCTATGGTCCTCAACTAATGGAACTTAGTATTACTTTAAAGATTAAACAGATTCAATAAAACACATTCTTGTACTTGTGATACTACAAATTGGTTAAGTTAAGTATTACTTTAAAGTTGTAAATCTACATATAGGCGAAACACAAATATTTATATAGTAAATCAAAGTTATACATAAACTTTAGTAAATTATGTAAAGAGTTCAAGTTCAAGTTTGATGTGCACAGTTCCAGCTCATCTTGTGAATATCTCGGTTTTAAAAAGCGCGCCTGAGGCATAAGGCGACCTCATGCGCAAGGCCCTACGTTTTTGTTATCATAAGCGAGTTGTGTACACAAAGCATGCAAAGAGCGAGCTTTTTTGGAAAGAAAATCTAACTGAGGTGCGCGCTTCTTGTACATGGGGTTTTTTTGTGCATTCTCTCACAAACACTAGTGCAACTGTAGGACGCTGGGCGCTGTCATTTTCAAACCAAAAGAAATAACAGCAACAGAAAAGATATATTAGGAACTAAGGTTTCTTATCATGTGTTAATATATGTCTAACTTCTGTAACAATTAAATTGAACTAGGTCTGAGTTGGTCGCTATTACATGTCAACATGTACCTCAACTAAAGGGAAAATTTAAAATGATTTGGAAAAACTAAATGATAAGAAGA
The DNA here is from genome assembly GCA_030545235.1 of Helianthus tuberosus. NCBI lineage: Eukaryota > Viridiplantae > Streptophyta > Magnoliopsida > Asterales > Asteraceae > Helianthus > Helianthus tuberosus. Next base: position 70,128,987 of record CM060401.1, on the reverse strand, counting down.
TAATGTCAGCATCTACCTGAACTAATGGAACTTTTAAATAATTGAACTAGATCTGAGTTGGTCACTATTATATGGGTGAGCATAGGTTGGTTCGGCCTAAAAACCGTAACCATAACCATAACCGCATACTTCGGTTATCAAAAAACCATAACCATTCGGGTTTGGTTAATTCGATTTGGTCAAATCGCTTATAGATATGGAGTCGGCTCAGTTTCCGGTTATTAACCGAATAAATGTATTGGACTTAAGTATTGACTTGAGTTAAAATATTAAATTTGAGTCGAGATCCAACTTTTTGTCTAGTTCTTTTAGCCACTGTCAATAAAAACTCCAATAAAAGTCACTCCTAGAACAAATTTATCACCTACAGTTGATAACACATGACTATCATGCATTTTATGGTTGTGTATTGTTCACTGAAGGATCTAACTTTACCTATAATGCCTATTAATTTTTGTCACCAATTAGTTTACTACAAACGTCATTAATATATAAATAATGTATATTTTAAGGTATTTTTTGTTGGACTCTGTATGCCAAGACACATATTAAATTGATATGACTAGTACGTTATGATCCAAGTCGGGTCATACCCAATAGCAAGCTAGACAAACACCAATAATATTTATTTATGATATGATCAAACAAATAAATATTAACACTTAGTATATTTAGAAATTGGTTTTCTAAATAATTGCACTTGAGAAACTAATAAATTATATGGATAATTTATTTTGAAAGAATATTTTATCTTGTTTTTTAATGGGTTAAATAACATTATAAAAGGTTGTGAAATGTTCCATAAGGCTTAAAACATGTGATGATTATATTTTATAAAAGTTATAAAATATATATACAAGACTTAAAAAAGGAAAACTTGAATTTTCATTCGCTGAAAATAAGGCCCTATGGCCGCCCACTTTGGGTCTTCCCAAGAGGGTCTTCCACCCATAGAAATGCATGCAAACTATTTTGAAAGATGGCACTTGATTTGGTGGTTAAAATACACAACTTCTCTCATATTTTTTGATACACACAAGACATAAAGTTTCAAGTGTAAGAACTCATAAAAATTCTCTCATATTTTTGGCCATGGTAGTTGATCATGAGGGATTTTTTCAAGTGAGTTTATAAGTGTAGAAATCCTAGCAAAACATAAGGTATTTGTTGGAAGGCTTGGGGTATACAAGCTTGAGGTCTTCTACTTTGAAGATTTCCATTCAAGAATATCATCCTCTTCATATCTCTTGCTCTTGGAAGGTAGTATTCTTGTAACACCATATGGTTGTGTTTTTGATAGCATGCATGTTCATATATGGATCCGGGTATTGGGTTTTACATATAAAATGAGTTTTTATATCAAGAAAGTAACATGTCTTTAAATATATATTCCGCTGCGTTTTTATTTTATAAGGATAAAATAACTTTGATAAATATGTGAAACAACCCAACAATGGCATCTAGAGCCGCTTATATGACTGCATGCTTAATCGGATTTAAAATTTTCGGGTTTTCGGGTTTGGAGAAACCCTATGGCCGAAATTTTATCCATGGTTCTCCTTTTGTTTTTTTAAGATTTATTTCTTACATGCATAAAGGAATCTTGAAAAAATTATGTCATATGGATGATTGTTTTTTGTTTGGATAAAAACCCATTTTTTTCGGTTTTTCATTCTAGGCCAAAAAATGTAGGTTGTAAAAAGGAAACCATTTTTGCTTCTTGAATATTTTATATATATGTGGATATATATTTTAGTGTTCATAACCTAGCCATGACCTTTTGTGAATATGTTGAATGTTTGTGTTCGTGATTTATATTTAATTATTTCATAGGGTTGTAATAATTATTATATTTGTTCTTCCATTTGTAAAAATATGTAATTTGTTTATTTTTCATTTGGTATGTAAATAAATAGATTAGGTGCATTTTATTTTTACTAGAAAAATGTATTAGGATACCTTTTGTAAAAGAAGATGCACACAAAAATGCGGTTTTGGTTTTGGCTAATTTCGGGCCTAAAGGACTTCATAGTTCTTAACGGGATTTAGCCCGATAACCAAAAACACATTTTAAAGTCCAAAGGAGTTTGGAGCTGAATATAAAAGACATTTGGAAGCCTAAATAATGTGAAGAAATCACAATACAAGAAGAAGACTTGAAGCATTTGGATGCGGGATCAAGTGGGAGTTCAACGACACATTATTTGTAACAATATTCACCCTTTAGGAAGGACCTTTTGACACACTTGTTTCGGCTAACAAGTGTGGTCAAAATAGTTGGCTATGGTTATGCACCTATTGATATGTGTGTTGTGCTTGTGTGGTTGCTTATTTATATTGTTTTGATGATATTTGGATATGCATGCTTAACAAACTAATAATCAACAACAAGCTTAAAATTGGTTCTTTAAAAATCATTAAAATTGGTTAATAAAAGACCATTAAAAATTAATGATTTTATAATAAAATGGGTTTTATTAAAAAGAACCTTGAAAATTTGTTTTCACAAAAGTACCAAGGATTTGAATGCATGCAAATATATGGTACATAAAGTTTTCTAAACTAGAATTTTGAAAACTTAAAATCCCTTTTATAAAACAAGTCAAACACCATCTTTTTATACAACACTCGAATCACTTGGGAACTCTTTTGTGGGATAAAGGTCACCTAACCACATTTGAGGGAACTTGTATGTTTGAGGTGGGGTTACCATGTTTGTGGGATAAAGGTCACCTAACCACTTATATGTGTAAACTAACATGTGTGTGTAAGTTGGACGACTTGATTTGGAAACCATGAACTTAGGGTCACCGAAGCATGGCGAACAAAGGTGTTGATGGGATTAAACATGCCAACTAAACATAAAGATGTTTAACCAATCCCATATGGCTAGAAGTTGCAAAGGGTTGCAATCGTCAAACGTTGACTACCTTGTTAATTTAAATAATGGGATAAAGGTCACCTAACCAATATTTAAATGTAACATTGGATTCTAGATTTTAATTATTAATGGTCTATGAGACATAAAAGGGTACTAATGATTAAAATATAATAATATCGAAAATACTAAAATTGAACCTTGTTAAATCTTGTAGATAGCCGCTAACAATATTACCCAAACCGTCCGTAACCTATCACTAAAAACAATCCTTGAAAAGGATCGTCTCAATCAAAACACTTTATGGATTAATATCGAAACTTAAGAATCGTTCTCAAGTAAGAAAAGATATCCTATGCGTTGAACGATCCTAATCCCGATGAACATCTTATGGAAGATAAGGATGCCTATAACGATTGGATTAAGTATATCAAGGATACTATGCAAGCCTATTGCCTCATGTTGGGAATTATAAATTCCCGAAATTCAAAAGGATTTTGAACATCATGAGCGTACGACATGATTACCCAATTGAAGGATACAATAAGCAAGGGTAGAACGCTTCGAAACGGTTCGAGCACTTCATGCATGTCGGATAGAGGAAACCCAATCGGTCTCATCTTATGTCTTTAAGATGAAAAGCCACATTGATCGCCTCGAAAGGCTCAATATGGGTAAAAGGGTTTTATCCATTCTGGCGATCAATGAGGATGGCAACAAGAAAGGGCATCACCCCGACTTCAAGGAAAGTGTTGCAAATGGAAATGGGCACATCAAGGGAAAGGAAAAGCAAGGCTAAAGCGCAACCACCGAAGCCAAAAGAATAGAAGGCAAAGGTTGCCACGAACGATCCATACTTTGAGTGTGGACAAATAGGACATTGGAAAAGAAATTGTCCAACCTAGCTCAATGAGTTGAGAAACAAGAGGGATGCGGGGCAAACCTCAGGTACAATCTTTATGAAACATATTGATCTTAATGTTGTTTCTTCTAACACATGGGTATTAGATACCGGATGTGGAACTTATGTTTGCAATTTGTTGCAAAGGGTTCAAAAGAAATAAACATTACAAAAGGGAGACATTAGTCTCTTCATGGGCAATGGAACAAAAGTTCAAGTTGAAGCCCTAGTAGACTATGTTTTGAAACTTCCAAATGGTTTGGAAATTGTTTTAAAAATGTTTTGAATGCTCCTAGTTTGACTGGGAACATTATTCAAGTTTCCCTTATAAGACAATATGCTTTTGATTTAAAGTTTGTAAACAATGACATTTATATTTCGATGAATGACATGTTTTACTTTAAAGCTATGCTTTCAAATGGTATTTATGAATTGGTTCGTAATAATACATCATTTGATAGTTCAATGTACCAAGCAATCACCAAGAAAATCAAAATGGATTTGAGTGAGACCTATCTTTGGCATTATCTCCTTGGTCATATAAACAGATGTCGCATGTAAACACTTCGAAAGAATGGTCTTTTGGAGACAAATGAAGTTGGTTCATTTGATACATGTGAATCTAGTTTACAAGGTAAAATGACTAAGAAACCCTTTAGTGGGAAAAGGGCAAAAGATTTATTAGGTATCATACATTCAGATGTATGTGATCCTTTTAAGCCAATGACTAGGAATGGTGAAAGATACTTCATTACTTTTACCAACAACTATAGTAGTTGTGGTTATGTGTACTTGACACAAAGATGAAGTTTTGAAATGTTCAAAATCTTCAAAAGTGAAGTAGAAACTCAACTTAATTAAAGTTCTTTGTTCCAATGGAGGAGGAATCGAACTCTATTAGATATGGTTCGATATATGATGGCTAGGAGCGCATTATCTCTATCATTTTGGGGTTACGCTTTGCTCTCCGCGTCCCGTGTGGCCCCAACCTAGAAAGTGGATAAGACGCCTTTTGAAATATGGCATGGAAGGGCTCCATCATTATCATATTTGATGGTATAGGGTTGTAAAGCTTATGTGAAGCTATAGACCCCAAAAAAATTGGAAGTACGATCCACTAAGTGTATCTTTGTAGGATATCCTAAAGATAGTATAGGATATTACTTCTACGATCCAACAGAGCAAAAGTATTTGTTGCTCAAAAGGCTGAGTTCTTGGAAGCTAAGTTCCTTGTGGAAGGAATTAGTAGAACAGTGGAACTTGATGAGGATCGAGAACCACAAGCCGATACACGTTTGGTTGATACTAGCACTCAAAAAGAGGTTTTGAAAACGATCAAGTGGTTGATCAATACACATAAAACGTTCGCAGATCTGGTAGAATCAGTAGTCCACCTGAGAGATATGGATTTTTCATGGATGGATGCTATGTGGTAGATTCGGGTGAACCAACCACATACCATGATGCAATGTCAAAATCCGATTATGACAAATGGCTTGAAGCCATGAACGTAGAGATGCAATCCATGTATGACAACCAAGTATGGGAATTGATTGTGCTACCTCTTAACTCCAAAGTAGTTGGAAGTAAGTGGGTTTTCAGGAAGAAAACCGATATGCATGGAAACTTGGATACTTATAAAGCGAGACTTGTAGCAGAAGGTTTCACTCAAACTCAAGGGGTTGATTATGATGAGACCTTCTCGCCCGTGGCGATGCTAAAGTCAACTAGGATATTATTTGCCATAACTGCATAATATGATTATGAGATTTGGCAAATGGATGTCAAAATGGCGTTCCTTAATGCATATCTCGAGGAAGATGTCTATATGGTTCAGCCTGAAGGTTTTGTCGATCCAAAACATCCGAACAAAGTATGCAAGTTAAAGAAATCAATATGTGGATTGAAACAAGCATCTAGAAGTTGGAATTACCGTTTTGATGAAGAGATTAGGGAATATGGATTCATCAAGAATGTCGATGAAGCTTGTATGTATAAGAAGGCTAGTGGGAGCATAATCACTTTCTTAGTATTGTATGTCGATGACATTCTACTATTTGGAAATGACATTCCAACCATGGAAGGTGTAAAAACCTGGCTTGAAAGTTGTGTTTCCATTAAGGATCTTGGAGAAGCCGCCTATATTTTGGGAATAAAGATCTATAGGGATAGATCAAGGCGCTTGATAGGTTTAAACCAAAGTGCATACATTGACAAAGTCTTGAAAAGGTTCAAGATAGAGAACTCTATAAAAGGTTTGGTACCTGTTCAAAAGGGGACAATATTGAGTGCGTTTCAATGTCCAAGCTCAAAGGATGAGCAAGAAAGAATGAAAGGAATCTCATATGTGTTTGCTATAGGATCCATTATGTATGCAATGATATGCACTAGACCGGACATATCATGCGCTTTAAGCATGACGAGAAGATACCAGCGAAATCCAAGTAACGGTCATTGGGTGACTTTTAAAAATATATTGAAATACCTTAGAAGGACCAAGGATACATTTCTAATATATGGATCTGGTGAAGAAGAACTCGTTGTAAAGGGTTACAGGGATGCGAGTTTCGGAATTCGTTGTAAAGGGTTACATGGATACGAGTTTCCAAACTGATCGAGATGATTCTCGATCATAATCAGGGTAGCATTGTCCACTACAGAATCAGAATACATCGCCGCTTCATTGATCGAGATGATTCATGTGGATCTGCCACTTGAATTATTTCTGATCTAGGGGTAGTCCCTACCATTCAGGACTCCTAGAGATCTTTGTGATAACGATGGTGCGATTGCTCAAATCAAGGAACCTCGTGCACATCGAAAGACTAGGCACATTGAGCGGAGTTCCAACCACATAAGGGATGAAGTTGAAAAGGGGAAAGATATGTATTCGCAAAGTTCACATTGATCAAAATATTGCGGATCCACTCACGAATCTCCTTAAACGGGCAAAGCATGAAAGGTCATACTTGTGCCTTAGGACTTCGATATTCTAGTGATTGGATTTGATCTATTTTATATTTGGATATTGGAACAATTGTTATTATAACTCTTTATGGTATGATAAGTTATGTTCCGTTTTAGCATGTTTAAATCCATGAATAAGTTACTTATTCTAAATGTCCGTAGTCGATCATACTTGTGGGAACAAATATGAATGTAAGACTATTATAAACTTGGATTGGTGGATATTCATGAGGTATGAATATAGAGCAAAGTCTTGCTGCCAAAGTTCATAGATATTTGTGGGATACAAATATTGGACTGACCCGCTCTCAAATGTTACTGCATGGAATCATTTGTGATTGATCATAAGTAAATTTGAGTAAAGGCAAATATCATAGTATCCTCTGACCTGAGATACATATTGGGTCTTGATATTCACCAAATATTATACTTTGACTTAGTTCTTCGCTGTCTGTAAAAAGACAGTACATAAGGCTAAGCTTAGGAGTGGTACAAGGTGATTGTGAGAGACGTATGTAGTCAAGAAGGGATTTGTTCCTCTTATTCGTTGAGAGTAAGATGTCTAAGGCCTGCTAAAGTTAAATCAACAGAGAATGATCACACTATGTCTCTGGATCTAACATGACATCTGTAACGAAATGATAAATGATTGATTCACCTAAATCATGTTCAATTAAGGGACTTGAAGGGGATGATGTTATTGAATGACACTTATTCATACGTATTAGGGGTAGTAAACCGTTGTTAGGCGGTATTTACTGCTTGCATCAATCTTCTATGTATCTTGTGCAAGTGGGAGATTGTTGGACTCTGTATGCCCAAGACACATATTAAATTGATGTGGCTAGTATGTTATGATCCAAGTCGGGTCATACCCAATAACAAGCTAGACAAACACCAATAATATTTATTTATGATATGATCAAACAAATAAATATTAACACTTAGTATATTTAGAAATTGGTTTTCTAAATAATTTAGAAATTGGTTTTCTAAATAATTGCACTTGAGAAACTAATAAATTATAGGGATAATTTATTTTGAGAGAATATTTTATCTTGTTATTTAATGGGTTAAATAACATTATAAAAGGTTGTGAAATGTTCCATAAGTCTTATAACATGTGATGATTATATTTTATAAAAGTTATAAAATATATATACAAGACTTAAAAAAGGAAAACTTGAACTTTCATTGGCTGAAAATAAGGCCCTATGGCCGCCCACTTTGGGTCTTCCCAAGAGGGTCTTCCACCAATAGAAATGCATGCAAACTATTTTGAAAGATGGCACTTGATTTGGTGGTTAAAATACACACCTTCTCTCATATTTTTGTTGGAAATTTGTGGAATTAGCATTTTTCACAAATATAGGAAAATGATTTTTTCCTATTTTGGACTAGAAATAAATATAAGAAAATGAGCGGGTTTTATATATTTATTTGTGGGTTTGTGTTCTATTTTGGAAGAGCTTCGCAACGAACTAAACCACGTCCAAAACGGAGCTAAGATGAATGAGATATCGATGCTCAAAGTTTGGTGTTTGAAACTTGGATGCTGAAAAAAGTGGGAAAGTGGCACCTTGTCGCTAAGATGAATGAGATATCGATGCTCAAAGTTTGGTGTTTGAAATTTGGATGCTGAAAAAAGTGGGAAAGTGGCACCTTGTCCCACATAGGAGGAGAGATGAAACTTAAAGGGGTATTTAAGTGGGAACTCTCCATCCTTATTGTTTCATGGAAGCACTCACTAAGTGTACTCGCGAAGGGTGCGGAGCACCCTAACTCGCACTCGCAATCGCACACAAGCGCGCGCGTGGCGTGGGCGATGAGGCGCAATGTGGCGTTTTGATGGCGCACTTTGCACTTTGCACGCTCGCATCGCCGCGAGCCGCTTGAGAGCCGCCTTTGTATTTTTGACCGCTTGCGCGTGGTGGAGCAAGGGCTGCAAGGACCAGGTGGTTGGTGACGTGGCATGCAGGCGCATGACATGGCAGTCATGCGCGCGGTTGCGCATGGTGCATGGGGCCTGATGTGACGTGCGCGGCGCACCAGATGAGCCAATACGGCGTGACTGTGTGGCGCATGAGCGTGCAGACCTGCGTGGGCGCACCAGTGTGTCTTGCGCGCGCGCGCGCAGAAGCTTCCAGCAGCAGTTAATGCCAGTGCAGTTACGTTTCAGCATTCGAAACTGACGAAGTTAATGCGTTTGACTGAGAATTTAATGACGAATTAAAGTGCATTGAAGACGTTTAATGCAATTTAATTCTCTCATTAAATTCGTTTTTCAGTTTCTTCAAGACCTGCTGTATAAATAGGAGACTCCTTCAGCAGAATCAAACACACCGAAATACACCAGCTCTAACAATCTTCTCTCACTGAATTTTCTTCTTCTTCTTCAAGCTTCAGGTACACCTTCGGGTTGGAGTCAAGACCGGCAGTGCAACTGCTTCGGGCTGTTGTATCCTGGAAACAAACGTGTTCTCCTGGGAGACACGAAATTTGTTTTAAGGGACCCGTGTCTAACACGATCCTCAGCCAAGAACAGTGATTCTGTTCGTTTTTCTTGTTCTTGTTTTCAATTTTTCTAGTTGTAATTCTGTTAAGTATTTGTAATTCAAGTTAATAAAGAATTTTATTTAATTTTACACGAACGGATTCCTACAATCTTAAAACAATTTTTTTAAAACACCGTTCGTGAAGAATCACAAACATTTTCTGCTGTGAATTCGAACCGGTTTTGAATTCATACAGTTGTGTTTTAAAAAACAAATTTTTTTCTCTGTTTTGATTCAAAGTAGCGACTTTGTCAAAACAAACTCTGCTTCTACTCCTTTCTGTCGCTGAGTTCTAAAAATCCTACTGTTGTAGTCTTCAAAGTTGGACTTAGAAGCTACACGACTGGTTTTTTACGCACTCATAAAAATAATAAATTAGCACATTTATTATTTTGAAAACAGTTTTATTAACTTGTTTTCTTGGAACTTTTCAGAATGTCGACTGAAAACGTGAACACCCTCAACACCAACGTTGTTGTCGGTACCCCTGCCAACACTGTGGGAGCGTCCACAGTGGCAAATCATGCTGAACGACCTGAGAAGTTCTCGGGTCTCCACTTCAAAAGGTAGCAACAGAAGATGTTCTTCTACTTGACCACTATGAACCTTGCGAGGTTCTTGACTGAAACCGCTCCCCAACCTGCGGAAGGGGAGACCGACACTTAGGCTCTGAGCGCGGTAGAGGCTTGGAAGCACTCGGATTTCATATGTCGAGGCTATGTACTCAACGGTCTCTCGGATGCACTGTATAACGTGTACTATAATATCAAGACTTCCAAAGAATTATGGGAGTCCTTGGATAAAAAGTACAAGACGGAGGATGCGGGAACAAAGAAATTTGTTGTCGCCCGTTTCTTGGACTTCAAAATGGTTGATAACAAGACTGTTATGAACCAAGTCCAAGAGTTGCAAATTATACTACATGACATCCATGCAGAGGGAATGGTACTTAGTGAGACATTTCAAGTGGCAGCCATGATTGAGAAATTACCTCCTGCTTGGTTGGATTTTAAGAATTAACTTAAACACAAGCGAAAGGAAATGACGATTGAGGAACTTGTCGTCCGTCTTCGTATAGAAGAGGACAACAGGGTGGCCCAAAAAGGCACCATTTTGCAAGCTTCGGCTAAGGCAAACATGGTGGAAGTTGTGGAGTCCTCAAAGGGCAAGAAAGGCAAGGGTAAAAAGGACAACAAAGGGAAAACAAAGGTTAACAACCTTGGACCGAAAAAGGGGGCTGTGAAAAAGAAGCCTGCGCATTTCCAAGGTACTTGTTACAATTGTAACGAGATGGGGCACCGTGTTAACCAATGCAAGAAACCGAAGCGTGAGCGTGCGCACATGGTTGATGAGGATGGTATGCCTTTGATTGCAATGATAACCGAGGAAGCGGCTATGATTGAAGAAGTCAACGCGATGGGTGAAAACCCAAAAGGATGGTTCGTTGACACGGGTGCAACCCGCCATGTTTGTGGAGACAAGGCTCTTTTCTCTACATTCAAGGAAGCGTCGGGTGAAGAAAAGCTTTATATGGGAAATAAAGCTACCGTAAGCATCAAGGGGGAAGGCACTGTCATCCTGAAGATGACGTCTGGCAAGGAGCTTACTTTGACCAATGTGCTTTATGTCCCAGAGATACAGAAGAATCTCGTGTCGGGATGGTTGCTCAACAAGTTTGGATTTCGTCTAGTGTTTGAATCGGACAATTTTGTTCTTTCTAGACGTGGAATGTTTGTAGGAAAGGGCTATGCCCTTAATGGTATGTTCAAAATGAATGTAATGGTTGTAAACCAAAACAAGAAAATGAATGAATTTTCTACTTCTACTTACATGATTGAGTCTTCTAATGTTTGGCATGGTAGACTAGGACATGTAAATTTTAATTCATTACGACGTTTAATTAAATTAAACTTAATACCAACATTCCATATCGAGTCCGATCACAAATGCGAGACATGTGTTGAATCCAAACTAACGAGATCATCGTTTAAATCGGTTGAACGAATAACCGAACCCCTTGATTTAATTCATACCGATGTGTGTGATTTAAAAGCTGTTGCCACGCGTGGAGGAAATAAGTACTTCATCACGTTTATTGATGATTGTACTAAATATTGCTATGTGTATTTACTAAAGAGTAAAGACGAAGCAATAGATAAGTTTATCTTGTACAAAAACAAAGTTGAGAATCAACTTAAAAAGAAGATAAAGGCTGTGAGAAGCGATCGAGGAGGTGAATATGTTGCACCTTTTGCGGATTTATACACAAAAAGTGGCATTATACACTAGTGTACACCTCCTTATTCTCCACAATCAAATGGCGTGGCGGAACGAAAGAACCGCACATTGAAAGAGATGATGAACGCCATGTTGATCAGTTCGGGAGTGAACCGAGAAATGTGGGGGGACGCTATTCTCTGAGCAAACTATCTTTTGAACAAGATACCTTTGAAAAATAGGGACGAAACTCCATATGAGTTATGGAGAAAAAGTAAGCCTTCATACAAATACTTGAAAGCGTGGGGGTGCCTAGCTAAGGTGATTGTACCACCTCCTAAGACTCTTAGGATATGACCCAAAACTGTTGATTGCATTTTCATTGGATATGTACTTCAAAGTAGTGCGCATCGTTTTCTTGTACATGAGTCCAAGAATCCCGATGTACACAAACACACTATCATGGAGGCAAATCCTAACATTGTCTCGTATTTTGAAAATGTGTTTCCTATGTTAGGACAAACACAAGCAATTTCATCAACAGCGGCTGATGAAGCGGGTCCAAGTTCATCTACATGGTTAGATGAACCAGGTCCAAGTTCCTCTGCATGGATAGATGAAAGACATGAACGACCTGAGGTCAAGGAGGGTGAGCTTAGACGAAGCAAACGATAAAGGGTTGAAAAATCCTTTGGTCCAGACTTCATGAGCTATATGGTTGAAGGTGAGCCCAATACCTACAGCGAGGTAGTTACCTCTGCAGAAGGACCTCAATGGCAAGAAGCAATTAAGAATGAAATTGATTCTATATTGCAAAATCATACTTGGGAGTTAGTATATCTTCCACCTGGTTGTAAACCACTTGGATATCGTTGGATATTCAAAAGGAAGATGAAAGCCGACGGAAGTATTGATAAATACAAGGTAAGGTTAGTAATCAAAGGATTTAGACAAAAGGAGGGTCTAGACTACTTTGATACTTACTCGCCTGTGACGCGAATAACCTCTATACGATTGGTTCTTGCAATTGCGGCTCTAAGAAATTTGGAAGTTCACCAAATGGATGTAAAGACCGCATTTCTAAATAGCGATTTAGAAGAAGAAATTTACATGGAACAACCTGAAGGTTTTTCCTCCCCAGGAAATGAGGGAAAAGTATGTAAATTGGTCAAGTCTTTGTATGGCTTGAAGCAAGCTCCAAAACAATGGCACCAAAAGTTTGATCATGTCATGATTAACAATGGATTCAAAATAAATGAGTGCGAGAAGTGTGTTTATTTTAAAGACACACCAAGAGGTTATGTAATCTTATGTCTTTATGTAGATGATATGCTTATCATTGGGAGTGATGATAACATGATCAACTCAACGAAAGACATGTTGAAAGCGAGGTTTGACATGAAAGACATGGGTCTCGCGGATGTGATTGTTGGAGTAAAAATCACCAGAACCCAAAATGGTCTTGTGTTGAGTCAATCTCACTACGTGGACAAGATCATTGGGAACTTCAATTTGGATGATACGAGTATAGCTCGAACTCCAATTGATAATACCCAACGCCTAAGGAAGAATAGAGGCGAGAGTGTTGCTCAGTTAGAGTACTCAAGGATCATTGGTAGTCTCATGTATCTAATGACATGTACTAGACCCGACTTAGCATATGCCGTGAGCAGGCTAAGTAGATACACCAGTAATCCGTGCGCGAAACATTGGAAAGCTATCACGAGGGTGCTTAGATACATAAGATACACAAGAGACTATGGATTGCATTATACCCGTGATCCAGCATTGATCGAAGGATACACTGACGCGAACTGGATCTCAGATATAAAAGATCATAGATCGACAAGTCACAAGTGGATATGTGTTTACACTTGCGGGGGCAGCTATAGCTTGGAATTCTTCCAAGCAAACTATTATAGCTAGGTCCACGATGGAATCCGAATTCGCCGTTTTAGATAAAAGCGGGGAAGAGGCGGAGTGGCTACGTCAATTTGTGGAAGATATTCCAAGATGGCCAAAGCCATTGACGGCGATTTGCATACATTGTGACAATCAATCAGCGCTTGTTAGAGCACAAAGCGCGATGTACAATTGCAGATCAAGGCACATTCGACGTAGACATAACACGGTACGACAACTTATCTCAACGGGTGTTATCTCAGTTGACTATGTTAAGTCAAAGGAGAACATTGCGGACCCGTTAACAAAAGGCTTAAGCAAAGATAAGGTGTATAAGTCGTCAAGAGGAATGGGACTAAAGCCCATAGATGAAGGGAATATGAGGGAAACCTAACCTAGTTGACTGGAGATCCCAAGATCTAGGTTCAATAGGCAAACTTAATCATAAACCCAAAGGGAGTCACTGTGGGGGGTGCCCCAAAATTAATAAAGGGAGTTGTATACTTCCTATTCCATTCCAATCAGTGACATGAAGGAAAGGTTAAGCATGTTGAAGTTAAGGATTTTGAGGAAATCGAAAATTAACCCCATGATGCTTTTAATGATTCAGAGGAATCACCTATGTTAGAGAGAAGTGGGGTCGCTTTGAATGGATTTGTGGGGAGGCGCAAATCCTAGAGCTCTCGCAGAACCAGGAATGTGTTCCATGACCATAAACGGACACAACCATGAGGACTTTACTCGACTAGGGAGAGTATTGTGTGAATGTATATTGTCGCCTACATAAATGGGGGATTGTTCAAAGACACCGCGTCTACAAGACCCTAGGAGGCTAAGTATGCTTCACAAAAGAAGGTTCAAAGGTTACACCTACCTATCTTGCAATACTCAACAGTTGAACGTGTATCATTGAAACTTGATAGATCGATTTCTATTCATGTGGGGGATTGTTGGAAATTTGTGGAAATAGCATTTTTCACAAATATAGGAAAATGACTTTTTCCTATTTTGGACTAGAAATAAATATAAGAAAATGAGCGGGTTTTATATATTTATTTGTGGGTTTGTGTTCTATTTTGGAAGAGCTTCGCAACGAACTAAACCACGTCCAAAACGGAGCTAAGATGAATGAGATATCGATGCTCAAAGTTTGGTGTTTGAAACTTGGATGCTGAAAAAAGTGGGAAAGTGGCACCTAGTCGCTAAGATGAATGAGATATCGATGCTCAAAGTTTGGTGTTTGAAACTTGGATGCTGAAAAAAGTGGGAAAGTGGCACCTTGTCCCACATAGGAGGAGAGATGAAACTTAAAGGGGTATTTAAGTGGGAACTCTCCATCCTTATTGTTTCATGGAAGCACTCACTAAGTGTACTCGCGAAGGGTGCGAAGCACCCTAACTCGCACTCGCACTGGCACACGCGCGCGCGCGTGGCGTGGGCGATGAGGCGCAATGTGGCATTTTGATGGCGCACTTTCCACTTCGCACGCTCGCATCGCCGCGAGCCGCTTGAGAGCCGCCTTTGTATTTTGACCGTGTGCGCATGGTGGAGCAAGGGCTGCAAGGACCAGGTGGTTGGTGACGTGGCAGTCATGCGCGTACGCGCGCGAGTACACATGGCATGGAGGCGCGCGGTTGCGCATGGTGCATGGGGCCTGATGTGACGTGCGCGGCGCACCAGAGTGAGCCAATACGGCGCGAGAGTGTGGCGTGCTCGTATAGGTTCACATGTGACGTGGCGCACGCGCGCAGGTGCGCATGGACCTGAGTCAGTGTGGCGCACGCGCGCATGGCAGTGAGCCAAAAGGACGCACCGCGCATAAGCGGGCAGACCTGCGCGCGCACTAGTGTGTCTTGCGCGCGCGCGCGCAGAAACTTCCAGCAGCAGTTAATGCCAGTGCAGTTACGTTTCAGCATTTGAAACTGACGAAGTTAATGCGTTTGACTGAGAATTTAATGACGAATTAAAGTGCATTGAAGACGTTTAATGCAGTTTAATTCTCCCATTAAATTCGTTTTCAGTTTCTTCAAGACCTGCTGTATAAATAGGAGACTCCTTCAGCAGAACCAAACACACCGAAATACACCAGCTCTAACAATCTTCTCCCACTGAATTTTCTTCTTCTTCAAGCTTCAGGTACACCTTCGGGTTGGAGTCAAGACCGGCAGTGCAACTGCTTCGGGCTGTTGTATCCTGGAAACAAACATGTTCTCCTGGGAGACATGAAATTTGTTTTAAAGGACCCGTGTCTAACACGTTCCTCAGCCAAGAACAGTTTTTCTGTTCATTTTTCTTGTTCTTGTTTTCAATTTTTCCAGTTGTAATTGTACTGTTCTTTTAGTTGTAATTCTGTTAAGTATTTGTAATTCAAGTTAATAAAGAATTTTATTTAATTTAATACGAACGGATTCCTACAATTTTTTGATACACACAAGACATAAAGTTACAAGTGTAAGAACTCATAAAAATCCTCTCATATTTTCGGCCATGGTAGTTAATCTTGAGGGACCTTTTCAAGTGAGTTTATAAGTGTAGAAATCCTAGCAAAACATAAGATGTTTGTTGGAAGGCTTGGGGTATACAAGCTTGAGGTCTTCTACTTTGAAGATTTCCATTCAAGAATATCATCCTCTTCATATCTCTTGCTCTTGGAAGGTAGTATTCTTGTAACACCCTATGGTTGTGTTTTTGATAGCATGCATGTTCATATATGGATCCGGGTATTGGGTTTTACATATAAAATGGGTTTTATATCAAGAAAGTAACATGTCTTTAAATATATATTCCGCTGCATTTTTATTTTATAAGGAGAAAAACTTTGATAAACATGTGAAAAAACCCAACATTTTTAACAAAAAGGAACAAAACATAAGTAAGAAACAATAACAGAACCCTTCACAACATCAATGAAAAAAAGAGAGCAAGAAACATGCTTTGAGGATACCATACATAAGAATTAAACAAATTCTTGTGCTGGTGATACTACAAATTAATTCAGTATGAATAGAGTATGCCAATTCCCAAAAAAAAAAAACATAAAATAACAACGATGATCATATGAACATAAAGGAAATTGAAAATTGTTGTTTCAAAAGATGAACATTCTACTGTATTTAATTGGGATTGCAATTAATTGAAAACAATTGGTAAATTATAAATCAACAACTTATAAAAAAATAGGGGGAGCGCTGGAATACTTTGGGGCTATTTTAGAAGGAATAGAATGACCTTTGTAATGCTTTATTCCATTCCACTAAGCAACCAAATAAGTCTATTTTCATTGCCCCTGAATGAGTTATTCCATTCCTTCCTCCATTACTTCATACCAAACGCTACTCTAGGATAATTGACTAGGAATGGTGATTGAGAAAACTAAAGTTTTTGTTAATTATTTGAATTTTCATCCATAGACATAAATTACAGTAAAATCAATGTTTATGTTCGAAACCTCCCTATCATAGTTTGTTTGTTTGGATTAGAGTCTGCTAGCGTTATTTTAATTCAGAATTTAGAAAATATTTAAAGGATGTTAAAGTAGATAATGATATTCTTAACATATTAGTGAGATACATGAGATTTTGTTTATGATTTATATGTATTCATGACCCACTTTAAATTAATAATACAACAACTCTAACCATTATTTTAGTTTTATTCAAAAAGTATTCAAAGGGTTTAAGATCGAGTGACGGTTAATAGAAAATAATACATTACACATATCTTTCTTTGTATCCAAAAGCAGCTAGTTGTCATTGAATTCAATTTCAAAAAAAGAAAGAAACCCTAAAGTTTAGCATTCTCTCTGAGCAATTGGAAATAGAAGTCGAAGAATCGACGATGACGGGTGATCGGTTAGTGAAGAAAGGAAAGGTTTTAACCCTGCTACCTGGAAAGCAACAAAATGGATATCTGGATTCTATAAGACCACGATAATTGTGTTTGGGTGAAAGAAACCTTAACCTTCGCTGAGCCTTGGAGCGAACTTGGTTACCTTTTCCCGGTAGCTTCTTGCAACACCGACGAGATTATCTTTGAGCCAAGGAAGAAGCAGTATGAGAATCTGATCAGTCTACTCGTCTATAACATAAAGAACAGGTGCTTTAAATCAGTTCAACTCACTCTCAATCATCCATTTCTATGCTTAGGAGATGTTGAGTTTAAGTCTGCTATCACACGTTATGTTGAAAGCTTGGCGCGTTTAGGAGGTGGTGGTGATGCAATACAAGTTCCACCATAGCAGATCCATCCTGTAATTCAGGTTTTCATTTTGTTAGTATTGTTGATGCATGTTCTCTTGTACTTTGCATTTTGTAAAATGCTTAAGCTCTGCTTTACAGAAGTCGGTGATTGTGGTATGTTTTGATAGGATGTTGATATCTTGTTGATGCATGGTCTTATAGCGTTTTTGCTCTTGTTAAATAGTACAAGAGAACATGCATCAACAATACCAACAAAATAATACTAAAATTTATTTTTTCAAGGGTGCGCCCGCCCACCCTCGGCTTGGGGTGATATGTTTTGGTAGCAAGGGCGTACCCACCCCAAGTCGAGGGTGGGCGGGCTCACCCCTTGAAAAAATAAATTTTAGTGTTATTTTGAAAACTCATTTATTAGAAGCGAGAATGGCTGAATATAGTGTAGAATCCTAATAAGGTTGAAAAATACCTATAGTATTATTGTATGTTTTGCCGGCAAAAAAAAAAGAGCAGAAGATTATTATGAACGTTTGTTTATCATAATATTGTTATGTTAACATAACTTTTGAATAAAAAAATGATATCTTAACTTTTTCAAAATTCAAATATATTTTTTAAATAAATATAAGTAATAAGATTTGATTTGATTGAGATATGATTTCCAAAATAAATAGATAAATATCTGTAATGTGGTCTATATATAAGATAAGATTTCTAAAAAAAATCACATGACTTTTTTTACCTAGGAGGGAAAAGCGGAGGAATGTCGACTCGCCCAAAAATGTCGCCTAGGCGGGAAAAGAGAGCATTTTTGATAACTATGGCTTGTATATATAAAACATGTCATCTAGTTTTGTTATATTAAATATAGTAAGGGCATTTTAAAATACACATATGTATAAATTTAGAAAAAGTAAGTTTGTACTTTTGAAGAATCAACTAAGTCTTTAAGAAAAGTTAACTGTCATTTTCATCCCTGCGGTTTGGTGGAATATGCCACTTTAGTCCAAAAAAAAATTTGCGCTAGTTCTGTCCTCAACATTTTGAAATGTGCCACTTTAGTCCAAAAAGATAACGCCTTGCGCCAGTTCCGACCTCAACGTTTTTAACGACGCGTTATCTTTTTGGACCGAAGTGGCACGTTTCAAAAATGTTGAGGACGAAACTGGCGCAATTTTTTTTTTTTTTGGACTGAAGTGGCATTTTCCACCAAACCACAAGGATAAAAATGACAGTTAACTCCTTTAAGAATATCAAAGTAGACAATTAAGTTTAAGAGATTCATCAGTAAAAGTTACCAAATTGTGGCAAAGCCCCCGTGTTATTGTAATGTCTTGCAACAATAGTGGATTAAGGGTTTGTATGCTTCAAAATAGGGATTCCATGAGATGGACAAAAATCTGGGTTTGAACATAAGATACTCAGGTCAAATCTTACTGAACTGGTGGTTACAAAGACTACTTCGTAGATTTCTTGAGATCTTCCAACATAAGCAGCATAAGCGATTGCTCATCAGTATCAGCTTCAGGCACATCCCCATCAGGTTGTTACAATTATATATCAATAACAATCATATGCATGCATATATGTGTGCGAATAAATGTTGTTCAATGTATACAAGAAAAGATACCAAGGGCCATATACTTGCAACAAATTTGAGAAGCTTGGAGCAAAATACACTACCAAGGGCCATATACTTGCTCTCTTTAGTGTCATCTTCAACCAGATGCAATGACAATGATACTCTCGTGCCCGGTTCCATGAACAATGTAACAACATCCCGACCTAAGGGGTTTTCAGTTTTAATGGCCCCTAGGAGAATGTATTTCATTTTTCCAAGTTGTTTGCGTGAAAAAGAAAGAGTCCTAAGATATAGGTAGCGATTTCATACTAGTCAGTTATTTTCTCCAACAAAAATGATGCAATTGTGGATATAAAAATAAGCTTGATCAGTTCTTGAACACTCATTTGCTCTTGTTAGTATTAGAGAATGGAAGAAAAGCTTAGTCACATGAGGTCTTGACGTAGAGAGTTTTTCTTGAGCAACGCTAGTAAAGAAAGCATAGAAACAACGCTAATGAAATTTAGGTTGGCCTGTTGCATTGCAACAATGCAAAATAGTTGTGGGATGCATTGAAAAAGCAGTTTGATGGAATAGAGGAAGTGCTCGAAAACACTCAAGAAATCCTTAACCAATAATATGAAACTATCACACACGTCGATGGAGAAACCCTTACACAATAGTTTGAACGATTTTCATGTTTAATCAATGAATTAAAGTTGGTAAACAAAGATTTCCCAAATCAACTTTACGTAACCGATCTTTGAGATCTCTACCTGAGAAATGGGACACTATTGCCATAGCGATGAGAACAACCCCAGACTTCAAGGACATGACTCTGACTCAGCTTTATGGAATGCTTTTAACATTTGAAAGAGAGCTTATCCAGAAAAAAGCTCCAAGAAACTGGAAAAGTGTTCGACGAATATGTTTTCGGTACGAGACTTCTAAGTCATGAAGGAACATCTTTAGGAATACTACGACAATGTAGATTTGTTTTTGGACTTTGTATTTTCTAATGATGTAGTTGTTGATAAGAGGGTCAATATGCATGGTGATACGATACGTGAGATAAAATGTCCATGTTATAAATGCAAAAATATAAGTTATAGAGACATAGCGATTGTTCAAAAACACGTATATGAGGATGGTTTCATGCTTCATTATAAAACAGAGCATGCTGGAAATTTCATTCGCAAGGTTAGAGAATCTTCTTCAACAATGGAAGTTGATGATAATGACGATGGTTACAGACGCATGGTGTTAGATAACATGTATGCATGCGGTTATACTTATAGTTATCAAAAGCGCTCGCCTGGTGCGCCTCGGCGCAATTTTTAGGCGAGGCGCAACCATGCCACCTTGCGCCATTAAAGGCGCTCTTCTGGTAAGTTTTCGGCCAAAATCGACTTTCCAGTGACCTTTCCGGCCAAACTCTTGCCGGTTTCCGACAAACTTTGGCAAACTGATGCCAAATTCCGTCTGGAACAGATATGTGGTTGTGATTGCGGTTGCATCACCGAAGAATCTCTTAAAGAGGAAAGAAAGAAGAAGATGAGAAATGAAAAGGACGACACCTAAAAAAACTCTTAAAAGTTGTTTTGCAAAAAGCTTGGCACTGTTGACTTTGCAGAAAAGATATTTTTTCAATATTTTTGCAGAAAATATACTTTTCAATACTTTTGCAGAAAATGTACTTTATATTAACAAAATTTTATTTTTCTTTTAAAGTATTTTAAATTACTATATTATCTTAAAAGTTTCTTTTTTCTATAACTCTTTCAAAGTATTTTAAATTACTATATTATCTTAAAAGTTTCTTTTTTTCTATAAGTAGTTAGATGATTTTAAATATATTTAGAGAGTAATATTAGTTTTATATACCAACAACATATATTTATTATTTTTTAATACATAATATATTTTAATTTTTTTCATTTTAGTGCACTTTTTTTTCTAAGACCCTCGTTTTTTTTTTTGCGCTTTGCGCCTAGGCCCCAGGTGAGGCTTATGCGCCTTGAGTGCGCCTAGCGTATTTGATAACTATGGTTATACTTCTAGTACTTTGGAAGGACATGTACTAAATCCCGAGGCAAAATGATTCTATGACATGCTAAAAGTTGTCGATGAACCTTTGTGGGATGGGGAGAAGTCTACAAATTGTTCAAAGTGACAAACCATCACAAATTTCTTGACATGGAAATCACTTTTCAAGGTGTCCACAACAACTTACAACTATAAAATAACCATGGTTAATGCATTACTGCCAGAAGAGAATAAGCTCCCGAAAAACTTTTATGAAACAAAGAACAGTTTAGAAAAGTTAAGTCTTCCTTACGAAAGTTAAGTTTGTTCCTACATGGCAGATTTTTCTTAGTTTTCTATACATAGAGCGTTATTGGGCTTTGCTGTCGTTATCAAAGTTATGGGTTGGTTCAAGTCCCGCAAAGTGAACAATAGATTGATTTTAGGAGTAGATTTTATACGAGTGTGTTTGTTCGCCGTTTAAAAAAATCAAAATGTCTTCCAAATTTAGTTTAAAAGTAGAGCCAAACTGAGATACTAATCATAACACATTTTAAATTTTCATCCCTAAATAAGCACAAATTCAAAAATTGAATGTTACACATTTCTTATAATAAATAAAAAGGCATTATTTATGATCTTCTAAAGTAGTGAATCAGTAATTGAGTCCAAAATAAAATGATCATATCAATATTTCTACTTATCAGCTAAACTAGATAAATTAGGGCATGATGCTATCATGATATTGATCTCATGAAAAGTGATCCAATCGAAATTATCTTGAAGAAAAGTGCAAGGTATTACTAATTAGTTCTTATTTCTCCGTGCAAATACTTGAAGAAAAAAAAAATTAGAAACTATCGGTTAACATGTGTGTTTTGTTTTTATATTACATATTGCCTAACTTACAACTGTTTGAGAATTTTGATTAAAAGTCGTTTCCATATTATCATTATATTAAAAAGCTTTTATTTTCCATAGAATTATTTTCTATGGGAGGAGAGATGCGATGCGGATATTCATAGGTGTTGGGAGAAGTGAATTGCTGGTAAAAGAATAAAAGAATTAGAAGCACGACAACCGGGGGGAAAACATACATTAGGATCTCGAGCTATGCGACTGCAAAAAGAAAAGCGGTAAAAGATTTAAGAAAAACTATATTTTAATAGGATTATCTGCACAGGTCAGTTTATGCATAACTTTGAATCTGATACACAAGTCTAAACAATATAAAGAGTTTGGTATTTACAGAAATATGTTGTATTATCTATTATGTTTATAGAGGTGTCATGCACAAGTCTAAACAATAGATACTATGTCAATATTACCAAGTTTACTAACTTCATATTTTTTTCTTTTATAGGCTAAGATAATGGGCCGTTAACTGACAACTCATGAGATGTGGAAACAATCACATTGTAGGAAAGGAAGCGGACCTTTGGATAAAGATCCAAGTGGTAGTAGTTCGCTAGTTTTGGACATTGATGCAGATAATATCCGAAAATTTTGGACATTGATGCAGATAATATGCGAGAATTTTAAAACCCTAAAATAATAAATTCCATTTAATTATGAATGTTTTAGTGGAATTAATACATCGTAGTAAAATCGATTAAATAATTATTGTCTTATTTGATAGTTTTACTTTACAATTTTATATTTTGAAATAGATAACTAAATCAACAATTAATAATAATTATTCCCATATTATAAATTAGCAAGTCTTCCTTGCATTGTGGTTTGTACCCCAAGCTTGGGGAGTATTTCAAAAAAAAAAAACTTTGATTTTTCATTTTTAATCCAAATATTTGCATATTTTGCATTTTAGCCTCTTTTAACTTTTACTTTTAACCCAAATTTTTTAATCTTTTATAATTTAACACAACACTTAATTATTTACAACTTTGGTCCCCCGTACTTTTTATCTTTCGCAAGTTTTACGTTTCGTTCTAAATTTTGCGAGTTAACACGTCGTAGCGTGCATGTGAGGAAAAAATATTTGACAGACCGTTGCAACGTGTCCATTTTTTCCCTTTTGACAAGTTCGCCGCAACGAGCGGGTCCTAGATCGACTAAGTTATTATTTTCTACGTTTTACGTTTCTGGTTAATTTCTTCGCATTAATACTCTGTAACGGATGTGCGTGGTTCAACGATTTTAAATCTGCTTTTCGTTCAGTGTAATTTTTCCCATTTTATCTATTTTATTTTTACGATGTTGAGAGTCGATGCCGTTGTGGCATTGGTGCTACTTGGCACGGTTTACGAATGTTTTTAACCTATTAAATTTTTTACTAATATTTTGTTTCGGTTTGCCCCTATACTTCCTTTACTTAAAAACTATTTTTTACGTGCATATTTTATGTACGGGTAGGTATAAATATGATTTGTTCTACATTCCGACGTAAACTTTTTTTATAGACGAGTCAGGTCAAATAATACGTTTTCGTTTAAAGAAACCATTTTTACGTGCATATTTTTATGTACGCTTTGGTATAAATTCAAGTTGTTCTACGTTTCGACGTAAACTTTTTTGGGAAATGATTTAGGTCAAATATAATATTTTTCGTGTTTATTTTATGTATGTTTCGTAAAGTTTGTTTCGAATCGAGTGGAGTCAAATTATCATTTCTTTTTCTCTTTTTTTTCGAAAGCTCTAATTAATCCCTTTCGATTACATGTGCAGATTTTCCTTCATACCCGTTACGTTTTCTATGTATGAGTTGGGTCACATATAATAAGTTATGATTGTTCGATATGAATTTGATTTACTTTACGTTTGATCCAAGCACAATGCTTATACAGATTACATTGAGTTCAACTGGATACGTCGAAAATATGTTTTCATATAGTTAATGCATCATATAACATTTGGACCAATCCATTCAATGTTTACGATGTACCCGCGCCGCAACGCGGGCGGATCTTAATCCTAGTTAGAATTATAATATAACACAAATGTACAATATTTTCATTATATCATGTCATGATATACACAAATGGCAAGAGCACAACTGTAAGTTATTATAAATATAAATCTAAAATATAATAAAAATGACAACACAATTTAGTTATTTTTTTATCCAAGATCTGTGCATATGCATGTATGATAAAGCAAAATAATATTATAATGAGATGAAACTCATTATGGTAAATACATAATTATAAACTAATTATGGTAAATACATATTTGTTAATAAATCACCTTTCATATTTTCCGTTCGTAACCGGCAATTATGATCAACAATTGATAGGCTAATCAATGCTATTCTCAATTCGCAACTTATGAACATGATTTGAATCGATCCTTATACAATCTTCCCATTTGTTTCACAAGTTTCACACAAGACACAACCACACTTTATTACTCTCCGTTAAGGCTCCGTCGCCACCGTATACCACCATTTCTGGTTTCGTTTACTAGCACCACCACTTGTACTCTTGCTCTCCGGCCTAGCAAACGAGCGCCGAAGCTGACACTCGAGACACCGCAACCACCGTTTAAGTTCGTCGTCTTACTCGTGCACCACGACTATCTCGCCCTCTTATCTGTGCCAATAATAAGGTAAGGATCCGATACCCCGTTCTTGTGTTCTCCGTTTTCATTTAAATTGATATGTGAGATGCGAAGAAGTTGAAAAAAAAAAGAAGCCAACGCCATGTTGATTAAGTCTTCAAATTTATGTTCCCCACTTGATTATAAAATATGGGTAAAGTTCTTGTACAAATAATCTTAACATACTAAACATACAAATTGAAGGAAAACTCAAAAAGACAAGGTGACATTTTTGTAATTATCAATAATTATCAAAGTTACTCTACAAATATACCTAAAAAACCTAACCACTCCCCCCCCCACCCCACCCCAAAAAAAAAAAAACCTACCCCCCCCCCCCCCCCCACCCCCCAAAAACCTAAAAAAAACCTAACCCCCCCCCCCCCCCCCCCCCCCCCCCAAGCTAAAATGCTAAAAACTAAACCCCCAAAAAATCTAAAAAAAAATAAAAAAAAACACACACAAATTATTTTATTTTATTTTTTTAACATTTTTTATTAAAAAAATCGCTACTTTTAGTAGCAGCCAAAAAAAAAAATTTATTTTTTTGCTAACGAAATGTAGCGATTTTTTTAATAAAAAATGTTAAAAAAAAATTTGTGTTTTTTTAGGTATTTTTGGTTGTAACTTTGATAGTTGGTAGTAATTACAAAAATGCCACCTTGTCTTTTTGGGTTTTCCTTCAATTTGTATGTTTAGTATGTTAAGATTATTTGTATTTGATCTTTTGCCTATAAAATATATTATGTATGTATTTCTTCTTACCCTATAATTTCAGTACTACAACTTATACTATTATTTACTCTAGTAAAATAATTTGTTGGTTCTAAATAAGGATCTAATGCTTTTGAAGAAAAGTTTGAATCTGACTTTGTATTATTTTTTTTTCTGTGATAATCTATACCCGTTTTATACAGTAAGTAAGCCTTGGATTGGGTTACACTATTGCTATGAATAATAATTTAAAATCAACGTTTTTTTTGTTACGGAAAAGAAAAAAAAAGTATGAAGGGAGAAAGAGTTATAGGAATGGCTTGGAAGAAGAGGGACCTCTTGGTTTGGATAATAAGGATTATTATATTACTAGTATTAAGCCCCTGCGTTGCAGCGGTTGTCATAAAACTATGTTAAGCAGTAGCAATACTATACCATTGTCAGCGATCGCCAACACCGGAAAAGCTCGTAAAAACAAAAGAGTAAACTGCTAAATTCGTCCCTGAGGTTTGACTCAAAATGCTAGATCAGTCCAAAATCAACTTTGTTTGCTAAAACAGTCCCTGAGACTAGTTTCTATTGCTATTTCAGTCCAATTAATAGGAGTTAATTGCTAAATTCGTCCCTAAGGTTTGACTTAAAATTCTAGATCAGTCCAATCATTTTCCCTTCATTGGACTGAAATAGCAAATGAAACTAGGCTCAGGGACTGTTTTAGCAAACAAAGTTGATTTTGGACTGATCTAGCAATTTGAATCAAACCTCAGGGACGAATTTAGCAGTTTACTCAAAACAAAATAAATAAAAACAGGAAAAAAAATAACGCTTATCAAAAAGCATACGTAAAATCTTTGAATCACGCACGCTCGTTACTGAGAAATTAAACCGAAACGTAAAACATAGAAAAAAATAACTAAGTCCATCTAGGACCCGCTTGTTGGACGAACTTGTCAAACGCAGAAAAGTAGATGTGACGCGACGGGCCAGTCAAACGGGAAAAAATATACGGAAAAATGTTGAACCCCACACGCACGTTGCGGTGT